>BSBK01005160.1:2500-634883 GCA_027943335.1 Chamaecyparis obtusa | reverse complement strand
TTAGGGGGAGCACACAAAAATTTCATGTTTTCAGGATGTGTGCACTTCGTAAATTCATCAAAAATTATACCTTCATAAAAAAATTACCAAAAAAATCCAGGATAAACTACGTGGAGTTAGCTAACTTCTCACTAGAGTGATTAAAAAAACTCAAAAAAAAAGTTAACATTTTAGGGAGAGCACACCAGACGCTATGTTATGTTTTTGGACCAAAAATTGGACCACTTTTTTTGCTCCCCCTTTTTGAGGGCCTTAATCCGCACCATTTTCAAAATAAGTTAGTAGTTTAGGAACTAGATTCAGAGTATTAAAACTCTTGTTTTTGTCGCATCTTAAAATTTTGTGTTTAACTATCTTCAATTTCTTGTTGAAGTTCAGAGTTTTTTGATTTTAGGAAAAAAGTGGCATCTTATACCCCCTTTTTGGTCCCCCATCTTTGTGCACTTACCCTTAGATACTAGGAGATGTTTGATGAGAAAGAGGAGGAAATAATTCAAGCCATGATCACATATTTGAATAAGTTCAGTAAAACACCAAATTCCTAATGAGTTGTATAAAATTCTTGAGGAGAAGAGGTTAGTAGTATAAGATGAAGATAAAAATATCAGAGAAGGAATGATTTTGAAAATATATCCAATTATTTATCCCCATAATCTTGATATTCTTGAATAAGAAAAGAATAAATTGTCTAAAAAGATAAGAGTAAACATGTTAATGGTAGGTAAGTGAGATGATATCATAATAGAGATGTAGGATATACTGAGAAAAATGATCATAGAATCTTGATCATATATCCCTAAGACAATGGAACCTAGAACAAAGAGGAGGGAGGAAACACTATTCATCAAGGATGATTATTTCTGATCCATAGTCAAATAATATGATGTATACATTGGAGGAGTCCCTATTATACTCGATGGACATGTTGAGCCCAAGACTGAACCAGAAAAGAAATAGGATATTGGGATTGAAGAATATGAAAAGGAGGCTACCGATAAGGTTGAAGAAGTTGATGAGATGATTGACAATGTCCCTATGGACACTCCTCAATTTCCTATTCATATAGAGAAAGTCGATCAATTTTTTTTGGAAGAGAAGACTGTATAATTATAGGGAGAACAATCTCAGACCAATACAACTATGACAACACCCATCGACAAAACTGAGACATTGTTGGCAAGAGTAACTTTATCAATTGAATCTTCTAAATCAGACTTAAAAGGACCAATTGATTTGGATAATTGTAATGAAGATCAATTGATGAGATTATCAGTTTTGGCAGTAGAGAAGGCTAAGAAAAGAGCCTTGAGGAAAAGTGAGAAAGGAACAAGGTTATTGTCTAGGATAATAAGCATTTTTGAAGAATTTATGCCCAACTATAAGATAAAACATGAAGATTATACAGTTGATTAGTTGGAAGCAATGATTGATTCTTTTGATACCCATTTCTAGTCAGTGGAGAAAATGTGTATGAGCGAGGTACAAAAGGAACTCAATTCAATAAGAGATTTAAATATTTTGCTCATTAATTTTTCAAGATAAAACTTCTTTGGATGTTGCTGTGAAATGCATTAAGGATTTAATAGAAGGAAGTATGATATATATGATGAGAATAGATTCATTTTCTCATGTGTCTAATATAGATAAGATCCTAAAGGAAACTAAAGCCAAATTATCTGTTAAGGCAAAGACTTTTTCTTCATCAAAAGGATTTTCATCGATATATATGACATAGATGGTAAAGATGAATGATTAGATAAGGAGTTTGGAAGATAAGAGGAGAAGGATGATTGTCAAGCATAATGACTTGAGGGACCTTATTGTTCCTATGTTAGATATTCTTCAAAGAGCCCATAAGGAGGTAAAGAAATCATATGATTTATTGAACCTACAGGCCTTTCTAAAGTAGAGAATGTAGCCTATGCTATATGTGGAAAAATTCAGATTTTGGAAGACCTAAAGAAATTTTGGGATGTTTATTTGGTAGCTCAGAGAGAAATTTTCTTTGATATTTCAAATATTTGTAAGTATGAAGGTTGTATATGTGACATCTATAGGATTATGGTAGAATATTTTTCATTTTTGTACCCCACCTTTTCCATTGATGTCAAAGGGGGAGAGATTTAGTAAAAATGTATAGGAGTGATGTATACTAAAAAGGAGTATTATTTTTTCTATAATTTTGGTTATTGGAATATTGACTGGACACTTTGCCATTTTTCAATAAGTGTTACCATCAATGAAAAAGGGGGAGATTTTTGGCAAGAGAACACTTATAATGGATGGTATGTTTTCATTTATGGAAACTACATACATTTCTCTTGATCATGAAATCAGCTAAGAATGGAAAACAAATCAGTATATAGGTACCATAAATGAATCGATATAGATAGAAGATGGAATATAATTATTCTATGCAATTCTAGATATAGTATCAAGATAGATATAAGGATATAAATCTATGATCATAAGTGTTGGAGTTTCTAAATTTAGGATATATTCATGTCTAAGTATCAGATTTACAATTTTGGTCAAGAACAAAACATAGATGAAAAGATGAAATATTTTGGGTATTGATTATTCTTGAGATGACTACAAAAAGATTATCTTTTGTTTTTCATATCATGGATTGAGTTAAAAGTATTGGTCTACATGTTTCATGTGGAAAGATGATAGAGTTATGACTTCATATATAAGATTGATTTTTGATTGCGATGAGTATGAATGATATATGGATGGTGAATATGATGTGAAAATGAAAAATATGTGACTAAAACTATCAGATCTTCATCAAAATTGTATAAACATTATTGATGGTGTTAGGAATGATAGTCCACCAACACAACTGAGAGGGGAGGTGAATCAGTTGTGAGATAAAATATTAAAATTTAAACTTTATAAACCAAAACACTTAATTGGAATATCAACACAATGAATGCAACACTATAAAAAATATTTTTTTGTCAAGGAAACCCTCTTTAAGGTAAAACCCCAGTGGGAATTAGCACCCATAAATGATGTACTAAAAGTATAGTATCCTTACTAAAAGATTTAGCCCTATTAGGAGTTTATTAATGCATATAGTACATAGTCCCTATTATAGAAAATAACTTGTTAGGATTCAAGAGAAAAATGGTAGGCTCACTGCCCATAAACATTGCCTAAAGAAGGTTAAATCCACCTTTAGGATTCATTGTCCAAAATATTATTGTATAGAAGATATACAATCCAATGATCTATCTTCTAGCAAGTGTCTTTTCTTGATCAGTTCCAATGAAGATCCTCAATCAAAACCTCTTCTCTACATCCAAAAGACTTAAAAAATATAAGCTTTCAACTTACATACATACACCACACTTTATTCTCCAAAAAACAACTCTTCTTTATATCCTATTATAATAATCAATTAGGTCAACCAATTAAGACTTACCCAATGAACAAATAATTAAATAGACCCTTTCTAAGATATACACAGTACCTTAAACATATATACAATAGTTACAATACATCAGGTATGCTCTAGATCTGAAATCCATGCTCACCATCTTCACATGTTACACATCTCCAATCAACTCCAAATAGGTCTTCTCAAGACCACATGCTTCAAATGATGTCACCATGAACAAAGAAACTCCATAATCATAAATAATATTCTCCAATATTTCTTCTATAATTCCTTAAGCTCGTAGGTTACAAATCATGCTCGCATAAGAGTTATCTAAGAAATATAGAGACTAATTCTGTCACTATCCACTATCAAAATCCAGTAACCAGTCTTTACTAAAATATTTGTAACTCACTCTATTTGCAATATTAAGCCAAGAAACCTAATAAATAAGGTCACAACTCATTCCTGTACATATTCCTATCTTCACATGCTCTGAAACAACCGTACAATAGCCATAGACTTCTGCTAGTCATCTATATATCATTGTTAACCAGTCTGTCTTCCTTCATCTAAAACATATGTTGACAACAATGACAAACAATGAGAGTCAACACATATTACATAACCAATTCCAAAAATCTCCTCTGTTAGCATTGATGGCAACATATGAGAAAATTCATCAACCCAAAAGTACTCATATCAATACAACTTTCTCAATATCCTCAACACAATCTTCTCAAAACCTCTCTCCTAAAATAGTAGGGATTTTCATTGGATCTCTCCTCCTTTGACATAAATGGAAAAGGGTTCCATTATCCAATCTTTGATTATCTCATCTCATGTGCAAAATCACCCAAATGTGCTATGTTTTGTTCATGCGATCACTCCCCCTAGGGAGTAGATCTAAGCATCAAGTAAAAAATTAATATAGCCCTGAAAACCACTGGACTGATGCAATCCTACATTAATTAATTATCAAAAGGAGGGGATCTCACCCCTAGCATACCTCTAAGATATTCAAAGATATATTTTAGAAAAAAATTTGTATGTCTTCTATCTATTCCTTTTTGTTGATATACTCCAATTTGATCTCTTTATCTGCTACCTTGTCCCTCAAGAAATGATACTTTATTGACATATGCTTTGTTTTAGAATGAATAACTAGATTCTTTCACATTTACTATGCTATTATTATCACAATGTATAACCATAGGTTCTTCAATAATTATTCCAAAGTCTTTCATCATATGCTTCATCCAAACAATTTGAGTGCAGTTTATAGAAGAAACAACATATTTTGATTCAACAATAGATTGAGCTATACAATCCCGCTTCTTACTTAGCCATGAAACCAATATTTTCCCAAGGAAAACTACACCTCCACTAGTACTTTTTCTGTCATCCACACTTCTTTCCCAATCAGCATCAGTATAAGCATGTAACAAAAAATTATTAGATTTTTCATACCATAATCCATACTCAAGTGTTCCCTTCAAGTATTTGAATATCCTTTTCACAGAAGCAAGATGAGTCTCTTTAGGATTTTCTTGGTATCTTTTCACAATTCCAATAATTGAATATGCTATGTCAAGTCTAGTATGGGTTAGATATTGTAGGCCTCCAATCATTGATTTGTAATTTGTATGAAAAAAACTTGGACTTTCATCAGTATTAGTAAGTTTATAACCAGTAACCATGGGTGTTCCAACATGTTTACAATCTTCCATTCCAAATTTATTTAACATCTCTTTAAGATACTTTGTCTGAGAAATAAAAATTCCATCTTTATTTTGATTAATTTATAAGCCAAGGAAAAAATTTCATTTCACCTATCATTGACATCTCAAATTCATTTTCCATTTCCTTAGAGAACTTCTTACTCATCTCATCATTTCCTCAAAAAATAATGACATCCACAAAAACTTCAACTTCTAGAATTCCTTCTTTACTAGTTCTTAAATATAAATTATTGTCAACATTACCTTTTCTAAAACCAAGACTTAGTAGATACTTATCCAATCTCATGTTCCATGATCTAGGTGCTTGTTTCAGTCCATATAATGCCTTCTTTAGTTTACATACCATATCCTCATTCTCTATCAAAGGAAATCCATTAGGTTTATCAATGTAAAATTCTTCCTCAAGATCACCATTCAGAAATATAGATTTAACAACCATCTAATATACTTTAAATTCTTTATGTGTAGCATAAGAAAGAAATAGTCTTACTGCCTCCAACCTAATAAAAAGAGAAATTTTTTCTTCAAAGTCTATGCCTTCTTGTTGAGAGTATCCTTTACAAACAAGTCTTTCTTTATTTATGTCAACTATCCCTTCTTCATTCATCTTATTTCTGAAAACCCATTTAGTTCCTATCACATTCTTGTCTTTATGTCTAGGAACCAATTCCCAAGTATTGTTTTTCTTTATCTGATCCAATTCTTCTTGCATTTCTTTAGTCCAAGATTCATCCTTACAAGCTTCATCAGTAGTTTAAGGTTCAACTTGAGAAATCAAACAAATATCATTCCTTAATCTAGACCTTGTCAATATTCTTTTATTAGCATCAACAATGATTTGATTCTCAGGGTGGTTCTTCTTTACATACCTTGGTGTCTTTTGAATATCAATAGATTCATTCAAACATATTTCCATCTGATGATCAACTTCAAAAGGTCCTTCTTGATTTGTAACAACTTCTCTGTTATTTGAATTCTGATTGTAATCATAAATTCTTTCTTGAATCTGAAACTTCTCATCAATTCTCACATTAGAACTTTCAATCATGTTTCTTAATCTTGGATTAAATTTTTTTTAATCCTTTCTCTTAGTAGAATAACGAAGAAAGATCCCTTCATCACTTCTAGCATGAATTTTTCCTATTTCATCATCTCTTTTGATATAGAATTTACAACCAAATATTTTGAAATATTTCACAGTAGGAGTATGATTAAACCATAATTCATAAGGAGTCTTACTTGTACCTCCTCTAATCTAAATTATGTTAATATTATAAACAACAACACCAACAACTTATCTCTAATGAATATGTGACATATTCCCTTCTAGTAACATTATTTTAGTAGCATCTAAGATTGTTATGTTTCTTCGCTTTGTAATCCCATTCTTTTGTGGAGTCCTAGGAGATGATGTTTGTCTATATATGCCATGCACTTTGTAGTAGTTATTAAACATATCCAAAATAAATTCTCCACCTCTTTCTGATCTCAAATATTTTATCTTTAAACTAGATTCACTCTCAACTTTTTCTTTAAAAATCTTAAACTTGTCAAAAGCCTCATACTTTTCTCTAAGAAATGGAACCCACACCATCCTAGAGAAATCATGAACAAAAATTATTAAATACCTCTCACCATAATAAGATCTTGTTCTTGTAGGTCCACATAGATCTGTATGCACCAAATCTAACTTCCCTTTAGCTGAGTAAGATTTTCTTTGAAAACTGCTTTTAGTCTGTTTCCCCATTACACATTCTCTACACATGGTGTTAGATAGTTTTACAATCTTTGGTAGGTCTCTAACAAAATTTTTCATACTTGCCTTCAAAATATTATCAAAATTCACATGACAAAATCTTCTGTACCATAACCAACTGTCATCAATCTTCACAACAAAAAAAGAAGCCTCAGATGTGTTCAACTCAATTAATACATTACCTATTGATTTAGTACCAGCTGCAATCAAATCTCTTGACTTGCTTCTAAGATAACATCTCCCATTAATGAACTTCAGTTGATAACCCTTGTCTACAAGCTATCCAACACTCACCAAATTATGCTTAAGTCCATCAACAAGTAGTACATCATCAGTACTAGTTTTACCATCTAGAGAAATCGATCCTACTCCATTGATAAACTTAGGAACATTATCAAAAAATATAACTACACCACCATCATAGTTTTGTAGCTTAGAAAACTTATTTTTATCACTATTCATATGATGTGAACAATCACTATCTATGATCCATTCTGATTTCTTCTCAACATGTGAAAATAGGACTTTTTCTTCATGAATAGGTTCATCATCTTTAGTAGAAATAAATTCAATCTCATCATAGATTATTTCATCATCATCAGAAATACCTTCACTAGCATAGTAACATTATTTATCCTTTGAGTGATTAGGTCTATGAAACTTAGGTTTGTGCTTAGGAACCCTTGTAGGACATCTAGATGCAAAATGACCAATCTTATTACATGAAAAAAAATTTAGGGGCAGCTTTCCGTCAAACTTACCTTTACCTCTCTTTTCTCTTCTTGTGATCAGGGTCACAATCTCATCTAACTTCTTTTATTCTTCCTGTTTCTTTCCCCATTCATCAGCATAATCACCAAGCTCTTCTCACACATCATTTCTGCTATTTCTCTCTAGACTTGATAAAGTCCTTTTGTCATTATACATAGTCACCTTAAATGTTGATTCAAGTTTAGGTAATGAATATCAAAGTTTTGCGGCCTCAAAGGTAGTTAATTTAACAATCAACATCTATTTGTTAAAGTTCTCTATCAAAGGTATGATCTCCTCTATCACTTGCACTTTAGTCTTATACATAGGTGTTAAAGATGTAAGAATATTTTTTATCACTTCCTCTTCAATGTATGTGCCTCTAGAATTATAATGCCAATAAAAACCTCTGTAACCCTCTATACATATGCTCTAACATTTTCATCATCTCTCATTCTCAAAGTCTCCATCTTTGTCTTCCAATTCTAAAACTTTGCTTGTTTAGTAAATATGTCTCCTTCATATAGTGCTTCCAATTTGGACCAAATTTTGTGTGCTAAATCCAAGTTGTTAACCTCAGTAAATTCACCTTTAGAGAGTGCACTAATAAATGCTTCCCTTTCAACCATGTTACAAGAGAAAATCTTCTTCTCCTCATCAGTAGTACTGTCCAATTCATCTTTAGGCTTGATCTTCTCTTCTTTCTTTATTATCATTCAGTAGTCAATACCCAAACACAACAAATGTGTTCTCATATTATTCTTCCAACTGTCAAAATTATTAGGATCAAACTTTAGACTTTCCTTCCTATAGAATTCCATCTCCAAGATCATCTTAAGTTGTCAAGCTTTCTCTCTGAGGACTAGAAGCTCTGATACCAATTGTTAGGAATAATAGTCCACATACACAACTGAGAAGGGGGGTGAATTAGTTGTGAGATAGAATATTAAACTTTAAACTTTATAAACGAAAACACTTAATCAGAATATGAACACAATGAATGCAACACCATAAAACAATTATTTTTTGTTAAGGAAACCCTGTTAAAGGTTAAACCTTGGTGGGAATTAGCACCCACAAATGATGTACTAAAAGTATAGTATCACTGCTAAAATATTTAGTCCTATTAGGAGCTTATTAATGCATATAGTACATAGTCATTATTAAAGGAAAGACCCTATTAGGAGTCAAGAGAAAAATGGTAGGCTCACTGCTGAGTCACACCACCTAAAGAAGTTTAAATCCACCTTCAGGACTCACTATCTGAAATACAATTGTATAGAAGATATACAATCCAATGAACATTTTTCTAGCAACTGTCTTTACTTGATCAGTTCCAATGAATCTCCTCAATCAAATTTTTTTATCTACATCCAACAAAATTCACAAATAAAATCTTGTAGCTTACATACATACACCACACTTTATTCTCCAAAAATAACTCTTCTTTATACCCTAATAAAATAATCAATTAGGTCGGCCAATTAAGACTTCCCCAATGAACAAATGATTAAATACACCCTTTCTACGATACACATGGTACCTTAAACAAGTATACAATAGTTAAAATACATCAGATATACTCTAGGATCTGAAATCCATGCTCACCATCTTCACAACACATTACACATATCTAGTCAGCTCAAAATAGGTCTTCACAAGACCACACACTTCAACTGATGTCACCAAAAACAAAAAAAACTCCATAATCACAAATAATATTCTCCAATATGTCTTCTATCACACATTAAGCTTGTAGGTCACAAATCACACTAGCATAAGATTTATCTCGTAAATACAAAGACTAAATCTGTCACTATCCAGTATCACAGTCCAGTAACTAGTCTTTACTAAAATAATTATAACTCACTCCATCTGCAATATTAAGCCAATAAAACTTAGATATAAGGTCATAAATCATCCATTTATATATTCCTATCTTCACATGCTCTGAAAAAACCATAAAATAGCCGTACACTCTTGTCAATCATCCATATATCAGTGTTAACTAGTTTGTTTGCCTTCATCTAAAACATATGTTGACAGTAATGAGAAATAATGAGAGTCAAAAAATATTATAGAACCAATTCCAATAGTGTTATGAATGAATGCAAAGTGTTTTGGTAGTCATTCTGTAGCAGTTGTTGTTGCATTCATGACTTGGATTGTCATTGATGTCAACACAGTGATATTCTAGATATTAGCAGGAAAGTAGGTATAGTTTTGTTTTGCGCACATGTTGTATTGTAGATTGGATTTTGTGCAATTGATGGTATGTTCTTTGGTGTGTTATTAACCTATGGTTAACAACACAAAAATAAATTCATTCATTTGTAAGAGTTATGAGCATTTTGGTGAAAGCAGTGTTTAGACAATGTTTCTGTGTAGCGATGTTCCAAAATCGGAGGATATCTCTTAGTTGGGATGGAATCTGATTTTGTGTAGTTAAAGGGATGTTGGAGACTCATTAATGATGATGTGGTTCATAGTGAAAACTTTGAGGACATGTTTGGAGAAAGTTACAGTAACTAGAAGCCAATAGTTTTATGTGAATTCTATGTGTAGCGTGTAGAATTTATTATTTTGTAATTGAGGACCGAATCATTTGTAATTATTTGAGTTTGGTATATAAGAAGGAATTTTTTCCTTATTTTAATGTGTACTATGAAGACTGTGATGTGAATATATGCATGAAGTGAAGAAAAGAGCTAATTCAGTGATGAAGGAAGACTTGTGAGTACAGAGATCTGAAGTTGTGATCTTGTGTAGCAGAGAGTGCAGTTTTGGCACAATGTGAAGGAGGTAATATATTTCATATTATTCTGTTGAATAATTCTAAGATCTTTTGGACAGTGGGTTCAGAGATCTTGCCTTGAAGTTGTTTGGGTAGTGGGTCCTTCTGTCTTCCATAAACTCTTAACCGGGTTAGAATCTTTTAACAGGGATTCAAAATCTCCTAACAGGGATTCATATGTACTGAATGTATTTCATAAGACTTGTAACAAGTTCCATTCTCTAACAAGGAACTTTCATATTAGTGCATCATTTTGTGGGCATCATTCCCACCGGGGTTTACTCTTTTCAAGAGGTTCCCTAGTTAACATATCTTATGTTATTGTGCAATTGTGTATGGTTATCTTTCTATGGTTGATCAGTACATTGATTATATTGTTTAAAGCTGTTGAATGGATAAATTATCAGATAACTAATTCACCCCCCCCCCCCTTGCATTTATCTTGGGGATCTTTACTTTCTAACAATTGGTATCAGAGTAGCAGGTCCTTGAAAGAAAAGTTTAACAACTTAAGGAGATCCATGGTGAATTTCAGAAAAAAAAGCCCTAAGTTTGATGGAATAAATTTTGATAGCTGGAAAGAAAAGATGAAGACACATATATTGTGTTTAGGACCAAGTTATTGGTTGATTACAAAGAATGAGAAGACTATCATTGAGGAAGACAATCTAGAGGCAGGAACTAAAGATGAACTAGATCTATTCATGTGTAACATACTTGCAAGAGAAGCACTTTTGTTAGCACTACCAGAGAATGAATATAGTTAGGTAAGATGTTTGAAAACATCTCATGCAATTTGGAAAGCTTTACATTCTACTTTTGAAGGTGATGAACATGCAAAGAAGGCTAGATTACATAATTGGATTTGTGCATTTGAAGATATTAGAATGATGGAAGATGAATCTATTAGAAGCTATATTGGTAGGATGTCTGAGATTGTGATAGGAATAAAGTCTTGTGGAGGTGATAAGATAGAGAATGAAGTGATATGGAAAATTCTAATAACTTTGACACTAGTATTCAAGCAGACAACGCAGATGATTGAACAAGTGATACCTTTTACATCAAACTTTTCAAGAGAGACTCTTCTTGGAAGATTAGAAACAACAGAGATGAACTTGAGATTATCAGGAGAGCTACCTAGAATGGAAATAGCATTTAGTGCTCTTAGCATCAGACCTACAAGGAGTACTAGTGTGAATGGAGACTATGCCAGCAGTAGCAGATCTGAGGAAGATAAGAAGATTGAAGAAGGTATTGCACTACTTGTAAAAAGAGAACCAGATGGTAAGAAAATCTTTAAATGTTGGACTTGTCAAGAATATGGTCATTTTGCATCTAAATGTCCTAAAAGAGTTAAGAAGTATAGAAGCAACTTTAAACCTAGGAGATCTAAAGAATGTTATTATGAAAATGATGAAAATTTTGAAGCAGGAATTGAAAAACATTTAAGTGACAGTGATAATGATAACTTTGAGGAAATAGGATTTGTAGCAATTAAAGAAGAAAGTTCTGAATTTGTTAAAAGGGAAGAAAAAGCATTAGTTTCACAAGTTGAAAAGAAATCTAATTGGATTATAGACAGTGGTTGTTCACATCATATGACTGGAGATAAAAGAAAGTTTGTTAAGTTAGATAATTATGATGGAGGAATTGTAAGGGTTGGTAACAATGCACCTTGTTTGATTAAGGGTATAGGATCTATTACTCTTGATGGAAAGACTAACACTGATGATGTTTACTTTGTTGATGGATTAAGACATAATCTACTAAGTGTTGGACAATTAGCTGATAAGGGTTATCAAGTTTGGTTTTCTGAGAAAACTTGTGTGATAAAAGATAAAGATGGAAATTTGATTGGAAAAGGATCTAGAACCAGAGGTAATGTATTTCAGTTGAATCCTACTGAGATGACATGTTTGATAACTAGGATTGATGACAGTTGGTTATGGCATAAAAGGTTTTGTCATATAAACTTTGATAATATTGTCAAGGTGAGCACTACACTTGCGGTAAGAGATTTACCTAGAATTATGAAACCTACTAACATGATTTGCAAAGAATGTATGATGGCAAAGCAGAAAAGGAGTTCATTTCCCAATAAGAAGTT
Source organism: Chamaecyparis obtusa (assembly GCA_027943335.1). NCBI lineage: Eukaryota > Viridiplantae > Streptophyta > Pinopsida > Cupressales > Cupressaceae > Chamaecyparis > Chamaecyparis obtusa. Next base: position 622,346 of record BSBK01005160.1, on the reverse strand, counting down.
CACATCGGCAGAGAAGTTGGAGATTGTTCATACAGATTGAGTGGTCCTACTAGGACTAGAGGATTCTATGGTGAAAGGTATTTTATGATTCTTGTTGATGATTTTACAAGAATGATGTGGATTGCATTTTTGAAAGAAAAATCTGAAGCATTTGATAAGTTTAAGATCATGAAAATCAAAATTGAGAATGAATCTGGAATGAAGATTAAGTGTCTAAAATTTGATAGAGGTGGTGAATTTACATCTAGAGAGTTTAACACTTTTTGTGAAATGAATGGTATTAAGAGACAACTTTTAGCCCCTAGAACACCAGAACAAAATGGTATTGCAGAAAGAAGAAACAAGTCAATAACTGAAGCAGAAAGAGCTATGTTGTTTGAAAACAATTTGGCTAAAACTTTTTGGAGAGAAGTAGTGAACACAACAGTATACACTATGAACAGAGTACAAATCATAGCAGATACAAACAAGACACCTTATGAATTATGGTTTGGACATACACCCTCAGTTAAGTATTTTAGAATTTTTGGAAGTAAATGTTATATTAAGAGAGATAATGATATAGGAAAGTTTGATCCTAGAAGTGATGAAGGAATATTTCTTGGATATTCTTTAAAAAGAAAAGCATATAGATGTTATAACAAAAGAACTAAGAATATTGTTGAAAGTGCAAATGTAAAAGTTGATGAGAAGTTTAAAATTCAGGAAAGAATGCTTGATTATGAATCTGATGGAGAAGCACAACCTCAGCCTAACATTGAAAATGCAGAATTATTTTTTGAAACTAACAGTGATTTGCTGAATGAAAGTCACACTGAAGAAGATAGAGAAGAAAATAGAGAAGAATCTACAGTCGGAACAAGATCAGTAACTATGACACCTAACAGGTATACTTCAAGACATCACCCTATTGAACAAGTTATTGGAAGTTTAGATAGAGGAGTTTTGACTCGGAATAAGGTAAATTTATGTTTGATTTCTCAAATTGAACCTAAGACTACTAATGAAGCTTGTGAAGATGAACATTGGATCAATGCTATGAAAGAAGAACTAGAGCAGATTGAAAAAAACAAGACATGGGAATTGGTCCCTAGACCTAAAGACAAGAATGTGATTGGAACAAAGTGGGTATTTAGAAACAAGATGAATGAACAAGGAGAAGTGATAAGAAACAAAGCAAGATTGGTATGTAAAGGATATTCACAACAAGAAGGAATTGACTATGAAGAAACTTTTGCACCTATGGCCAGACTTGAAGTAGTGAGAATGTTTCTAGCATATGCAACTTACAAAAAATTTAGAGTGTATCAGATGGATGTGAAGTCAGCATTTTTGAATGGTGAATTGGAAGAAGAAGTCTACATTGAGCAGCTTGAAGGTTTTCCTTTGACACAAGAAGGAGATATGGTATGTAAGTTAAAGAAATCTTTATATGGATTAAAACAAGCACCTAGAACCTGGTATGCAAGATTGGATAAGTATTTATTGAAATTAGGATTTATAAAAGGAACAACAGATAGTAACTTATACACAAAAGAAATTTAGAATGGTTTGTTGGTTATAGTTATATTTGCTTATGATATTATCTTTAGAGGAGAAGATGAAGCTAGTGACAAATTTGCAGATGAAATGAAGACTGAATTTGAGATGAGCATGATTGGAGAAATGAAATATTTTTTGGGATTATAGATAACACAAAGCAAGGAAGGTATATTTGTAAGTCAGACTAAGTATTTAAATGAATTATTGAAAAGATTTGGAATGGAAGATTCTAAACCTATTGGAACACCTATGGTAACCAGACATAAGTTATCTAGCAAAGATGAGACACCAGCAGTTGAGCAGAAAAAGTACAGATCTATGATTGGAGGATTGTAGTACTTGACACATACAAGATCTGATATAGCACATTCAGTGGGGATTGTAGCAAGATTTCAAGCAGAACCTAGAGAATCACATTATGCAGTAGTAAAGAGGATACTGAGATATCTGAAAGGAACAATGGATTATGGATTATGGTATGAGAATTCTGATGATTTTACGTTATGTGCCTATACTGATGCAGATTGGGGAGGTAGCATTGATGACAAGAAAAGCACCAGTGGTGGAGCCTTTTTTCTTGGAGGTAAATTGGTCTCTTGGCTAAGTAAGAAGTAGAATTGTACTTCACAAAGCACAGCAGAAGCAGAATATGTTGCAGCAACAAATAATTGTAATCAGATTATTTGGATGAAGCAGATGTTGAAAGATATTGGAATAAAGTTTGATGAGCCTATTGTTATACATTGTGACAACACTAGTACAGTGAGTATGTCAAAAAATCCTTTTTTACATTCTAAGACTAAACATATTGAGATCAAGTATCATGTTGTAAGAGAGAAAGTTGCAGAAAAAGAAGTAAGATTGGAGTACATAAGTACAAAGGAGCAAATAGCAGATATATTTACAAAGCCTTTACCTAAGGATACATTTGTGTATCTGAGAGGTATGCTTGGGGTTATGCCCCAACCTATTTTTGAGAATTGATGCAGATGATTGCATCCGTCTAGTGGTATATGAGCCCTATCTTTCTTTTGGATTGGATGTTGGAACTTCCTCTATGGGGGAGTTTATGAGCTGAGTCATGAGGACTCTTGTTATTGTATTTTTCTGAAAAGTGTCTTTTGACATTAAGTTGTTGTTGACTTAGTGATAGAATTTCTATCATTGATGTCAATGGGGGAGAGATATACATGAAAAACATTGTGGATTGTATGAGAGAGCTGAATAGGAAAACGAAGCAAGATTTGATTTGATATTTTGCAGTGATGTTGCAGTATTGGATTTTTGGAACATTGGATGTTTTTCATCTATGTTGCCATCAATGCCAATGGGGGATATTTTTAGGAATGAATGCAAAGTGTTTTGGCAGTCATTTTGTAGCAGTTGTTGTTGCATTCATGACTTGGATTGTCATTGATGTCAACACAGTGATATTCTAGATATTAGCAGGAAAGTAGGTATAGTTTTGTTTTGCACACATGTTGTATTGTAGATTGGCTTTTGCATAGTTGATGGTATGTTCTTTGGTGTGTTATTAACCTATGGTTAATAGTGCAAAAAGAAATTCATTCATTTGTAAGAGTTATGAGCATTTTGGTGAAAGCAGTGTTTAGACAATGTTTCTGTGTAGCGATGTTCGGAAATCAGAGGATATCTCTTAGCTGGGATGGAATCTGATTTTGCACAGTTAAAGGGATTTTGGAGACTCATTAATGATGATGTGGTTCATAGTGCAAACTTTGAGGACATGTTTGGAGAAAGTTACAGTAACTGGAAGCTGACAGTTTTATGTGAATTCTATGTGTAGCGTGTAGAATTTATTATTTTGTAATTGAGGACCGACTCATTTGTAATTATTTGAGTTTTTTATATAAGAAGGAATGTTTTCCTTATTTTAATGTGTGCTATGAAGATTGTGATGTGAATATATGCATGAAATGAAGAAAAGAGCTAATTCAGTGATGAAGGAAGACTTGTGAGTATAGAGATCTGAAGTTGTGATCTTATGTAGCAGAGAGTGTAGTTTTGGCACAGTGTGAAGGAGGTAATATATTTCATATTATTCTATTGAATAATTCTAAGATCTTTTGGACAGTGGGTTCAGAGATCTTGCCTTGAAGCTGTTTGGGCAGTGGGTCCTTCTGTCTTCCATAAACTCTTAACCGGGTTAGAATCTTTTAACAGGGATTCAAAATCTCCTAACAGGGATTCATATGTACTGAATGTATTTCATAAGACTCCTAACAGGGTCCATCCTCTAACAAGGAACTTTCATATTAGTGCATCATTTTGTGGGCATCATTCCCACCGGGGTTTACTCTTTTCAAAAGGTTCCCTAGTTAACATATCTTGTGTTATTGTGCAATTGTGTATGGTTATCTTTCTATGGTTGATCAGTACATTGATTATATTGTTTAAAGTTGTTGAATGGATAAATTATCAAATAACTAATTCACCCCCCCCCTCTCAGTTATCTTGGGGATCTTTACTTTCTAAGCTTGTAGGTCACAAATCACACTAGCATAAGAGTTATCTCGTAAATACAGAGACTAAATCTGTCACTATCCAGTATCACAGTCTAGTAACTAGTCTTTACTAAAATAATTATAACTCACTCCATCTGCAATATTAAGCCAATAAAACTTAGATATAAGGTCATAAATCATCCATGTATATATTCCTATCTTCACATGCTGTGAAACAACCATACAATAGCCGTACACTCTTGTCAATCATCCATATATTAGTGTTAACTAGTCTGTTTGCCTTCATCTAAAACATATGTTGATAGTAATGAGAAACAATGAGAGTCAACAAATATTATAGAACCAATTCTAATAGATGATACTGTTTAGTTTGGTATAGGACTGGAAGTCCATTTTGATTATGTAATATGATATATTTTATATATTGTATATCAGTGAACCCAACTGAGGGCTGGATCTATTTTTTAATTGAGTAGTGAGCTCTAGGACATAGGACTGAATGTAAGTGCATTCCCCAATTTTTTACTTATACCTTTAACATGACACTTATTACTATAGTAGTATTTATGTGTAGGTACCATCCCCACCAAGGTTTTTCCCTTAATCAGGTTTTCCTTGAAAACAAATCAGGAAATTATGATGTTCATTTTTTGGATCTTTTTTAGTTTAATTGCACTTACATTCATCTTTAAGTTGTGGTGTGGAATTAAGAATAAAGCTAAAGAATATTGTTGCACTGATTTACCCCCCCTCTCGGTGCTTCCTAATCCTAACACAAAGGAGGATGTCAATTTGAAAAATGATGAAATTGAATAAACATGATGATTCTGTTTGTATCTTAGATCCTTTTACAATTAATTTGGATAAAGAAGATACATTTTATGATGATGCTTTTAATGTTCATAATGCAAATAACAATGATATTCATGCTAGTGATTCTGATGACATGTTTTAGCTTTATGATTCTTAATCATGATTTACCAGCTATGTTTTATAAATAATTATGTCTTAGTCCTAGTGGTGAACAAAGTGACCAATCTTTACAACATGGTCCTTGTTTGTAATTGGCCACCGTTCCATATACTGTGCTAGATGTTGCTCCTCTGGTGTGTTTCCCACCTTCCCTAAACACTAAAAATTGAGATGGGGGGCAAGTGATATGATTTAATATCTCCTCTTGTGCAATGTATTGTGTGTGTTTTCACTTTGTAATGTGCTCCCCCCATTATGCGCTGCTTGATATATGTTTTATTTAAATTTCTTTAAATGGACCTTGTTTCTCTATTGGCACAAGGTAATAAATGAATCAAAATGTGATAAAATTATTCTATTTGTATCTCAATTCTTCTATATGTTGTTACATGTTATGTCATGCATGTGCAAGTGTTTGTAAATGTGCCTTTGTGTGTTTGATTAGGGATGATGCATAAATGGTAGCTACCTATTCTTTTTGGTCTCCATGATGCTAGCCCAAAAAGACTCTTCTTTGTAACTCTTACATGACATTCTTCCATTGTGCTTTTAGTTCTACTACCTTTGGTGGATAAGGACATTTCATTTTTATATATTATCTCATCTATTATCAGATGATCATATTGACCCTAGAGTTAGTAGATCCCTTTTGTGCTCTCTTTTTTCATGTGTTTATTTCTCTTGATTTTTCCTTTCTTGGGAGAATCTCATAGCGGAAATATTTCTTTTGGGTACATGTATTCTTTTTTAAATCCATTTCTCTTCTTAAGGCATTTGTAATCGCTTTAACATGGGGGCATACACTACACTTCATGTTTCACATTTTGCACACATGTACACAATGACTCAATACAATCTCTCTTACAAATGGCTACAAAGATAAAGGTTTTCTTATTTTCATATTCTTTTGGATCCCCTAAAAAGGGAAAATGCTTTCCTTAAATATTGATCCTCCTCCTTGATCCCTAAGGATACATTGGTTTCCTTAGGCCTGATCACTTTTCTTGATCCCTTAATGGAGATGATTCTTTCCTTAAGGACTGATATTTCCTTATTTGATCCCTATGGAGATAATGCTTTCCTTATACCTAATGATTCTTTTTTTGGATCCCTTAACAAATACAATGATTTCCTTAAGGATTGATCTCATTTGATGGATTGATTATCATAATAAAGCTTTATAGACCTTCAATGCCATATTTTGCAGCAACTCTCTCTCTCTCTCTAATGATGCCTTTTTTATCTTGGTTTTCAGATTTGATGAAGACTTAAGTCACTTGGGGGCTTGATGTTTCTTTGTCTCCTTGACTTTGATAAGATTGTTCTTATGAATTGGTCTAATTTACTGTGAGCATGAGTTTGTATCATACTCCCACTAAAGTGGGGCCTAAATGTATAGTCCTAAAAATTTAGCACCCATAATTGGATGCTTTAGGACCTATTAGGCCCCATTTTGGCAATTTTGAGGTCAGAATGCTCATTATGCTTGATCCTAACAACCCATATTTTCTCCCTCCACTTCCTTTATTCCATCTTGATATCCCCTAATATTTTGGGCTCATTTCCTAGGGAATAGGCTTCCATTGGCAGTGTATTCCAAGCATTTGGGGCCCAAAATATTCTCGAGGCTTGATGTCAGGGTTCTAGTGGAATTTCTTGATTTGCGGTCATCTTGGATCAAATTTGAATACTAAAATGAGGGAGAAAAGCATAAAAGGAAATCTTCTCTCCTCATTTGATCATCCATTATCAAGTATTAATTAGCCAAATAGGATGAATATAAATACAAACTCATGAGAAGTCAGTATGGCTGCCAAGGAAAATCTTACATACATCAACTAAGTGCAAGAATTTTGGCAATCAAACTATCAAGTTTTCAAGCAATGAAGAGTATTTGAATTCAATATTGGAAGGAAAAAATCTCAATTACATATCTACAAGATTCCATTTATTCAAGATATATCAAATCAAAGGAAATATTCTACAATTGAAGCAATTTTCTCTCCCATGATGACCGAGTAGAGGAATTCTCAATTAAGCAAGAAGATTCATCATTAATTCCTTCTTTTCTCCCCTTCTTTCACTAATACATTTGGGGTGAAATTGCGATGGCCATTTGCGACGGCAGGCAAATGTCATGCGGTTTTGCCCTTTTTTTTTCAAATATAGCCCGACACCGTCGCAATTTGCGACGACAATACATTTTTCACTGTCGCAATTGCGACGTTGTCGGGATATAAGCGCAAAATTAAAAAGGAACGTTGTCATGTGTGTTTTCAACAGCGCCGTAACCCTCCGCGAAATCACATCAGGATATAAGGGCAAAAAAAATAAGAACGTTGTCATTTGTGTTTTCAACAGCGCCGTAACCCTCCGTGAAATCACATCGGGATATAAGGGCAAAAAAAACAAGAACGTTGTCATTTGTGTTTTCAACAGCACCGTAACCCTCCGCGAAATCACAGCTACAATTTCTGAGTACGTTGGATTTATTTTTCTTTTGTCATTATTATGTAATCTGGTATTCAGCTGTTAGAGAGCTAAAATACCTAGAAATGAGGACATATCTATGTTGAATTTATTGTTAGCGGCTTTGGTTATTTAGAAGTTTAATTTTATTTGTTCATCTTTCAAGCACAAACGTTTTGTGGACCGTAACGTCTTCATTGTTTCGGGTATGCAGTGAAACAGCCCTAACTTGCAATTGCGATGTTGTTGGGATATAAGGGCAAAAAAAAAAAAGGAACGTTGTCATTTGTGTTTTCAACAGCACCGTAACCCTCCGCGAAATCACATCGGGATATAAGGGCAAAAAAAACAAGAACGTTGTCATTTGTGTTTTCAACAGCGCCGAGAGAGATTCCCTCCGTGAAATCACAGCTACAATTTCTGAGTACGTTGGTTTTATTTTTCTTTTGTCATTATTATGTAATCTGGTATTCAGCTGTTAGAGAGCTAAAATACCCAAAAATGAGGACATATCTGTGTTGAATTTATTGTTAGCGGCTTTGGTTATTTAGAAGTTTAATTTTATTTGTTCATCTTTCAAGCACAAACGTTTTGTGGACTGTAATGTCTTCATTGTTTCGGGTATGCAATGAAACAGCCCTAACTTGCGACTACCTTCACGGTACTTGTGTACATTATCATGTTGTCTTTACAGTGACTGTCCTCATTCAAGTGGCAATTACACAAGGGACAGTCACTGTGAGATGTCCTCATTTGTGACAAGGACAGTCACACTTAGGACATCTCATAGTGATATTCCCTTGTGTAATTTCCACTTGAATGTATTGCTATTGAACCACATTAATGCTTTTCTTCTTCAACAAATGAGGACAGTCACTGTAAAGACAACATGATAATGTACACAATTACCAAAAAATGATCTTGTTAATTGATGTAACACTTTGTCTTGCTCACTCCCTATCCTTCACTAGGGTCTCTTTAGGCCAATGTTTTGACTTGATAGGGTACTTAACTATCCCTACACTCTTTAGGTATCTCTACCCAAGATCCCACTCCTTCAACTAGTGCACACCAACAAGAAATACAACGAACTTTGCTCAATACCAATCTAGCTACTAGGACACTCCTAGTCTTGTCTTCACAAATTGAAACACATTCAACTAGAACTTTACTCCATGGAGAGGCTGGCCACTAGGACCTCTATTGGTTTCAATATTACTCCTTCACCTATACTTTTCATCAGTACTTCAATCCGGTTCATCAAACCATGCCAATTGCACCCAAAAATAGGCTGCTAGCAATTAGGCCTTTGTCAAGCCTTTTTGTTTATATTAAGCCACCTAAAGGGCTTAGGATTCAGATGCCCTTTATTGAGAACTCCAAGATATCTAAGGTCTTCTCCTCCTAGATTTTTTGTACACCAACTGCTACAGCCATGCCTGAAAACAAGTATTTTGACACAACTTGGACAGTCTGACTAAGAGTTTGTTTTCTTAGTAGCCAAAGAAACTCACCCAATCTTCTAATTTGACTTGGGGCTTCTTTAGATGTGTGTCTACCTCTCCATGAGATTTTAGTTGAAGAAACCAATGCATTCAACTTGTTGTAATCTTCTTGTAATGATTTGTCATCCCTAACTGTGCTCAACTGACTCACCTAGGACATCATTGCAAACATAGAAAATGAGCTTCCCAGGGCCCCTCCTTCCAAACATATAGTACATGGAGTCTCCTCACCCATTCCAAGAGCCCGTACAAAATTGACAATGGAATGATGAGCTAAGACTCCATTTGTTCAACCTGCCTGGTTCAAACCAATGATAGGGTACTTAACAAAAGAATTAACAAACTAGTTGGAATGCTTCAAAACTCAAAAAAAAACAAAACACAGAATAAAAAAACAACTTTTACTAACTTTTCCAATAGACACTACGAGCTATCTAATCCATTAATCAACTGAAAACAAAGAAACAAAAAAACTCAAGAATTCACTAAAACTGTGTTACTCTACAAATCTTCTTAATTCCAAATGTTTTTCCCCCCAACCTTTTGCACAGATCGATGGAGGCCTCTTATAGTTGATCTGATGCCTAATTCAATGGTTTCATATAGTTACATAACCATCTTACTCGAAAATGCTCCCTTGCACAAATGTTGTCAATGTTGTGAATGACAACATTGACAACTTGTTACAACCTTTGGGATTTTGGTTCAAAACTTATTGTTCAAACACCATAAGACCCTAACCATGACTTAGTTAGGCTATTTAGACCTCACATAGGCCACTTCTACACTTCTTTGCCCAATTTGACCCCTAAATGCTTCATTCCCACTTTTGCCACAATATTGGTAACTTGGGTACAAATTGGCACTTGCCTTCACAAAGGTCACACATGAGGACATCTCATAGTGATCGATTGTCCCTTGTGTAATTTCCACTTGAATGTATTGCTATTGAACCACATTAATTCTTTTCTTCTTCAAAAAATGAGGACAGTCACTCTAAAGACAACATGATAATGTACACTCACTGTAAGGACAGTCACAAATGAGGACATCTCACAGTGACTGTCCCTTGTGTAATTGCCGCTTGAATGTATTGCTATTGAACCACATTAATGCTTTTCTTCTTCAACAAATGAGGATAGTCACTCTAAAGACAACATGATAATGTACACTCACTGTAAGGATAGTCACAAATGAGGACATCTCACAGTGACTGTCCCTTGTGTAATTGCTGCTTGAATTACACAAGGGACAGTCATTGTGAGATGTCCTCATTTGTGACAAGGACAGTCACACATGAGGACATCTCACAGTGATTGTCCCTTGTGTAATTGCCACTTGAATGTATTGCTATTGAACCACATTAATGCTTTTCTTCTTCAACAAATGAGGATAGTCACTCTAAAGACAACATGATAATGTACACTCACTGTAAGGACAGTCACAAATGAGGACATCTCACAGTGACTGTCCCTTGTGTAATTTCCGCTTGAATTACATAAGGGACAGTCATTGTGAGATGTCCTCATTTGTGACAAGGATAGTCACACATGAGGACATCTCACAGTGATTTTCCCTTGTGTAATTGTCACTTGAATGTATTTCTATTGAACCACATTAATGCTTTTCTTCTTCAACAAATGAGGACAGTCACTCTAAAGACAACATGATAATGTACACTCACTGTAAGGACAGTCACAAATGAGGACATCTCACAGTGACTGTCCCTTGTGTAATTGCCGCTTGAATTACACAAGGGACAGTCACACATGAGGACATCTCACAGTGATTGTCTGTAATGTCCCCTTTTTGGCTAACTTGGAAAACAGGAACAATTACTCCACTTCTCAGACTTACTCTATCAGATACTTACAATTAAACTAAGTAATGGAGGTTACTTAAGATATCAACCGCTATTTCAGATTCAATCACAATATGTGTGCAAGATGATATTGATACCAATATGTTTAATAGCACTGTCGGATATAATGATATGAAATATGCTATGAATATGATGTTTCCTATCACTTATAGTGATAGTATAATGATGGTATGTCTGATATAAACAATATCGATATACAATCAATAAGTATTGCTTACAGCAATGTATTTGCTGTGTCTGATATGATGATGTAATTATGCAAATGTGTAATATCGCTATGAGTGATATGTTGCTATTTCAGATTTTGAATTATATGCTTGCAACTTCAAATATTGATGCTGTTTTTGACTATCCTTTCTATCTGTGCAATCATGGTGTTGTCTCTGATCTGCAATGATAAAATTGAAACCAAACTGCCAAAGGCAGATGCTCTATTGAGTATATCCAAATATGGATAAGTAAATAAAGTTCTAATGATGCCTTGAGTGACTGACAAGAATGCATTCTTATATTGTCTTTAACAAATGAAGAGATGCTATGAATGAGACATGTCTTGTTTCTTCCTCCATGTCCCTTTGTTAATCACACCTTTCCATAATCCGACAGTTCACATAATATTATTTCATTATTTTCTGATCATAGATAACTCCCAGATTGACTCAATATCAAATCTTTTTATGAAGGTAATCTTCCCTAATTGGTAGTGCAACCAGTAGTTAACATCCATTGTGTTTGTATTAGTTTGGTCTAACTATCATTAGTATTTAGTCAATCGATATTAACTCTTGCCTTATCCCATATTGTTATGATGATATCCAATCTTTCTACTCTGATATAAGTCGATATCATTTTCTGATAATTGTCCATTTATTGGTTGATTGCTGGTAATGGAGTTTGATCTTCAAATTGACTTCCATTCCTGTTAATACTTAAGGATACATTGTACTTATTATCCATGACTGATGCCTCATTCATCAATAGCTTGTGATATAATCACTGATGCTTTTGTGTTTCTACAAGATGTGGTTTATCTCAGACAATCGATAATCTTTCAATCCTTTAGTCGATATCCTCCTATGTGGTGTCTATTGATATAGATAGTAGAATTCAATCTAGTTTATGTTATTGTCATGATAACATAGGAAGTGATGGTGCATATTTGCTAGCGGGTCTTCATGTTTGATATTGCTTTATCGGATATGTCATTGTCTAAACTTGTGCAATTAATGATTATTTATAATATATGAATGGTTATCCTTCTTGCTTATCAATACATCTTCTGAAACACATAGCGACCTATCCCTTATTCATATCATGTTGATCTTGACTTCATAGTATTTGGTTCATTAATCATCCTCTCATGGTATCGATGTGTAATGACTAGTGATTGTTGTATCACTTCTTCATTCCTCATCGTGATAGATAATGTAGATGTTTAATGTAGATGTATATCGATTACAGATATTCGATATTGCTTTAAACGTTATTATTATTATTATTATTATTAATGTTATTGTTATTATTAAATATTATAATTAATGATGTTAGTAATATTAATAATATTATAATAAACATTATTATAGTGATAACATATTGTTTTATATTGAGAGGTTTATTAATATTATTTATATATTAAAATTATTATATCAATAATTGATTTAATATTATTACTTAATATATTATTATAATATAATATATATAATTTATTAATAATTATTTATTATTAATTTATATTATAATTATAATCATAATTATATTATTTATTAATATTTTAATATTATTTAATTAACATATTACTTATTATGCTAACTATATATTATTATTATCTTTTGATAATAATTATATATTATTGTTATATACCGTTAATAATAGATTATTATATATCATCTAATCATTTTATTATTATACTAAGTTCAATATGTTACGGCTCATGACATTGTCCCTTGTGTAATTGCCACTTGAATGTATTGCTATTGAACCACATTAATGCTTTTCTTCTTCAACAAATGAGGACAGTCACTCTAAAGACAACATGATAATGTACACTCATTGTAAGGACAGTCACAAATGAGGACATCTCACAGTGACTGTCCCTTGTGTAATTGCCACTTGAATTACACAAGGGACAGTCATTGTGAGATGTCCTCATTTGTGACAAGGACAGTCACACATGAGGACATCTCACAGTGATTGTCCCTTGTGTAATTGCCACTTGAATGTATTGCTATTGAACCACATTAATGCTTTTCTTCTTCAACAAATGAGGACAGTCACTCTAAAGACACCATGATAATGTACACTCACTGTAAGGACAGTCACAAATGAGGACATCTCATAGTGACTGTCCCTTGTGTAATTGCCACTTGAATGTATTGCTATTCAGCCACATTAATGCTTTTCTTCTTCAACAAATGAGGATAGTCACTCTAAGGACAACATGATAATGTACACTCACTGTAAGTGTACATTATCATGTTGTATTACAAATGGACCTTATGTTGGTCGGGATATAAGTGCAAAAAAAAAAAGGAATGTTGTCATTTGTGTTTTCAACAGCGCCGAGAGAGATTCCCTCCGCGAAATCAAGTGGGTTATCATTTGTGTTTTGAACAAAGCGGGTTGTCATTTGTGTTTTGAACAGCACCGAGAGAGATTCCGTCCGCGAAATCAAGCGGGTTGTCATTTGTGTTTTCAACAGCGTCGAGAGAGATTCCCTTCGCAAAATCACAGCTACAATTTCTGAGTACGTTGGGTTTATTTTTCTTTTGTCATTATTATTTAATCTGGTATTCAGCTGTTAGAGAGCTAAAATACCCAGAAATGAGGACATATCTGTGTTGAATTTATTGTTAGCGGCTTTGGTTATTTAGAATGCTTCCCCACAATACTTAATTACACAAGGGACAGTCACTGTGAGATGTCCTCATTTGTGACAAGGATAGTCACACATGAGGACATCTCACAGTGACTGTCCCTTGTGTAATTGCCACTTGAATGTATTGCTATTCAACCAAATTTATGGGCCCGTTTGGACCACGACACACAGTAGCATCTACAGAGAAGAATATCCTAGGTGTAACAAGTTGTAAGAATATACCAACAGTTCTAAGAAGTTCCCTAGCACGTAGTAGCATCTACAGAGAAGAATATACAACATGAGGGCAGCCACTGTAAAGACAACATGATAATGTACACTCATTGTATGTGTACATTATCATGTTGTCTTTACAGTGACTGACCTCATTCAAGTGGCAATTACACAAGGGACAGTCACTGCGAGATGTCCTCATTTGTGACAAGGACAGTCACACATGAGGATATCTCACAGTGACTGTCCCTTGTGTAAGCCACTTGAATGTATTGCTATTCAACCACATTTATGGGCCCGTTTGGACCACGGCACACAGTAGCATCTACAGAGAAGAATATCCCAGGTGTAACAAGTTGTAAGAATATACCAACAGTTCTAAGAAGTTCCCTAGCACATAGTAGCATCTTCTAATTGTCTATACCACTTCACAAGGTATTGTTTGCACACATTGTTTTTGGTTCTTTTGATGACCCTTGTTTTGAAATTGCTATTAGGCCTTGTAGCTTATATGTTTTGATTGCTGGAGAGCTTCTAAAGCTAAGCAAGAAGACCATTGCACGAGTTATAGCCGCGCGCTCAGGTTTGAAAATTGTATATTTTTTAATCTAATGTATATTTTAACTAGACTTTTAGCTTATTTTTGCTGTATATTTTAATCTAAAGGGAATCATGGATGTGAACTTGAAAGAATTTTGTACTTAGTTCTTATGGAGAGAATAGTAGTAGTTTACGGTCTAATATCAAATAGAGTTTTCCAATTACAGAAAGTTAATGAATTCTAATAGCTTATATGTTTTGATTGCTGGAGAGCTTCTAGAGCTAAGCAAGAAGACCATTGCACGAGTTATAGCCGCGCGCTCAGGTTTGAAAATTGTATATATTTTAATCTAATGTATATTTTAATCCTTTTGCCATGTCATGTAATATGTCTTGCCTTGTAGCTTATATGTTTTGAAATTGCTGTTAGGCCTTGTAGCTTATATGTTTTGATTGCTAGAGAGCTTCTAGAGCTAAGCAAGAAGACCATTGCACTAGTCGTAGCCGCGCGCTCAGGCATGAAAATTGTATATTTTTTAATCTAATGTATATTTTAACTAGACTTTTAAAATATTAAAGGATTTAACTAGGTCTAAGAAGATTTGTGTACTTTTGACAATTTTGCTTAGTCACTGAAAGTTGTAGACCGAAGTTTTCATAGCCCAATTTTTACTTCCTGTGAAGAACGATCATGTCAGATAATATAAGTGAAGAAAAAAATAGGGAGACAATCGCTAGATTGTGGTCTAACTTGAAAAGAAAAGGGGATGGAAAATGTTATTGTCCCTGCAAAATTTGTAAGGGCTTAAACCGTAGAAGATTGCTAATCAAAATAGTTAAGAGACATTGTAGGGAGAATGGTCACATTGAAGGGGGGCATGACTATCATCCACTGGTAAGTTGTTCATTATATCATTTTAACAATTTATATACATATGAAATCACTTGATGATGAGTTGAAGATCATGGTTTATTTATGTTAATCAATTTTATATAGGTTGATCTCCCCAGGGAAGTACATGATATGGAGGAACATGGGGGTGCGAATATCCAAGGTGAAGATAATGATCCCATGGAAGATGATGATCATGCGCCAGAAAACACAATTGAAGATGATGGTATAAATATATTGATCCATGACACATTTAGTCCAAGCGGATCTGATCATGATGATGATGATAGCCTTGATGTACCTCTACTTGAGAAGGCATACGAGCCCCTATACAAAGACTCCCAAACAACTCTTCTCTCTGTTGTATTGTTGTTGTTGAACTTGAAGGTTATGAATGGTTTATCCAACATAACAATGTCACGTATGTTAAGGTATGTCATATATGTCTTTATAGTTAACAAAGGGTGAATAATGTACCACTAATATTGTTTATATTAACAACTTATATTTTTTGCTGTAGATTGATAGGCGAGTTTTTGTTACCACCATCAAATATTCTACCTCGCTCATATCGAGAATTATCTGCTATTATGAAAGATATTGGAATGGAGTATCAAGCAATACATGCTTGTCCCAATGATCATATTATATATTATAAAGAACATGAATTTGCAACACAATGCCCTGTATGTCATACGAGTAGATATCGAACAGATCGAATAAAAAAAAAGGTGCCTCACAAGGTTCTTCGTTACATCCCCATTATTCCACGGATGCGACAATTATTCAGGTGTACTAGCTTGGCACAATTTATGGATTACCATGCATGCAATAGAAGTCGAGATGACATTATTCAAATCCCTGCGGATGGTTCGGCATTTATGCACATAGAGGAAAAGTGGCAACACTTCAAAGAAGAACCTCGTAATCTCAGGCTTTCATTGGCAGCAGATGGTGTCAATCCATTTGGAGAGATGAGATCTGTTTGCTCGGTGTGGCCTGTTTTTGTTATCAATAATAACATTCCTCTGTGGATGTCAATAAAGAGGGAGCACATTATGTTGGCAATGATTGTTCCAGGTATTTTATCATTTGATAGTTATTAATTTACATGTACTTACAAATCTTACAATAAAATGGTCACAATAATTATGTAATGTTACTGTTCATTCAAGTAGGTAAATATCAAGTTAAAGATATGAATGTATATATTGAGCCTCTTATTGACAAGTTGGTGGAGTTATGGAACGGTGTCACTATGTATGACGTGTCTAGACCAATAGGACAAAGACAATTTCAATTCCATGAAATACTTGTATGGACAATACATGATGCCCCAGGGCTAACACATTTTTGTGGTATGTTATAGTGAATTCAAGTTGCGCATGATAATTCTAATTATAAAAATCAACATATTTAATAATCCAATTATATCATTATCTTGTAGGTCTTCAAACAAAGGGAAAATTTGCATGTCCAGTTTGTGGTCCAAAGATGAAATCTCGTCATTCAAAAAGTTTAGGAAAGCATGTGTTTGATGAGTACAGACACTTCCTCCACAGGAATCATAAGTATCGAAGTATGGAAAAACATCTTTTCAATGGGAAAGAAGAGACTACATCAAAGCCATGAAGAATGACACCTCACCTATGGAAGTTGGAATATAATAGAATTAATCGTCGAGGTAATGTCGTTCCACTTAATGGTTTATGTTTGTAATTTATATATTTCTATTGTGATTTTTGTTTACTAATTATGTAATTGATGATCGTGAAGGTCGTCAAGGCACTACTGACAACCTTCCAAAGGGACTAAAAAGCTATCCCAGACAATTTAGTAGGTTTCCCTACTACAAGGACCTACAAATTGTGTATTTGTTTGATCTTATGCATGTTGGAAAGAATATAACAGAGACATTGTGGAAAATACTGGATGGAAGGCGTGACAAAGAAAAAATTGTCAAAATTTGTAATGACATTCATGAATCCAATCATGCACTGAAGAATTTCATTCACTCAAATAGCAATAGAGATCAGATTAATATAAGTGCCTTCCTTGGTTATTAATGGAGTAGCAAAGTGATGCCATAAAAGAAGTCATACGAAAAATTTGATTTCCCACAGGATTTGCTGGGAACATAAGCAATCTCATATCAAAGAAAAGTGAATTTGGGCCAGGGCTCAAAACGCATGATTGGCATACTTTCATCAAGGTAAGTTATGTTCTTCTGTATTTACAATATATTCATAAACTACGTGTACTATTCATTATGTTACGTTAGAAAATAATGAAATGATTGGTTTATAATTACTGCAGTATGTGCTACCTCTATCTCTCCCAGAGCACTTCAACAATAACATCAAACAAGTGATATATGATCTTGGAAAATACATGAGGTAAGCAGTAATATGATCTTGGAAAATACATGAGGTAAGAAGTAATTCAACATAGATATGTCCTCATTTCTGGGTATTTTAGCTCTGTAACAGCTGAATACCAGATTACATAATAATGACAAAAGAAAAATAAACCCAACGTACTCAGAAATTGTAGCTGTGATTTCATGGAGGGAATCTCTCTCGGCACTGTTGAAAATACAAATGGCAACGTTTCTCTACATTATCATGTTTCCTTTACAGTGACTGTCCCTTGTGTAATTGCCACTTGAAGGAGGACAGTCACTGTAAAGACAACATGATAATGTACACTTACAGCCCGTGTACATTATCATGTTGTCTTTAGAGTGACTATCCTCATTTGTTGAAGAAGAAAAGCATTAATGTGGCTGAATAGCAATACATTCAAGTGGAAATTACACAAGGGACAGTCACTGTGAGATGTCCTCATTTGTGACTATCCTTACAGTGAGTGTACATTATCATGTTGTCTTTAAAGTGACTGTCCTCATTTGTTGAAGGAAAAAAGCATTAATGTGGTTCATTAGCAATGTATTCCCAGCATCTGTACCTGCATCTCTCTTATATACTACAAGTTACTTGCCATCAGAAATTGCAGTTCCCTCACATGACATTGATGGTGAAGTGTTCTTTTCAAAACCATCATTTGTGGTTACCAATGCTCCTGTTTTAGGCAATAAGTTTGTTTCATTCCATGAGCCATTGGTCAAGTTTCTTCTACGAGCTTCTGATGCCTCAAAATCTAAGCAGCGCCTACGCATGCCTCGTTGTGGTTGATTATCATTCTGTACATGAATTATAATGAGTAATCAGTTTTGGGCCTTGGAATCTTGTATGTAACATGCACAGGAATTTCATGGCTAAATGAATCTATTTTAAAAGCATCAACTTTTCTTACATGATGCTGGATACATAAGTAGAACAAGCGTATATCAAATTGGAAGCAATCAGAACTCCACAATGACATATTATTTAGAGTACTCTTCAGTTTAAGTAATAATGCATATATTGACACTGTAAAGACAACATGATAATGTACACTCACTGTAAAGACAACATGATAATGTACACTCACTGTAAGGACAGTCACAAATGAGGACATCTCACAGTGACTGTCCCTAGTGTAATTGCCACTTGAATGTATTGCTATTCAGCCACATTAATGCTTTTCTTCTTCAACAAATGAGGATAGTCACTGTAAAGACAACATGATAATGTACACTCACTGTGAGTGTACATTATCATGTTGTCTTTACAGTGACTATCCTCATTTGTTGAAGAAGAAAAGCATTAATGTGGCTGAATAGCAATACATTCAAGTGGCAATTACACTAGGGACAGTCACTGTGAGATGTCCTCATTTGTGACTGTCCTTACAGTGAGTGTACATTATCATGTTGTCTTTACAGTGGCTATCCTCATTTGTTGAAAGAAAAAAGCATTAATGTGGTTCATTAGCAATGTATTAAATAAATTTTTTTTTTTAAATCCACCCACGGGCGTCGCAATTGCGACGGCAACTTGTCGCAATGCGATGCAGGCGCCCGTCGCAATTGCTTGGGAGGTCCGTCACGATTGCGACGGCCCTCCGAAGCCATGCGACGGGGGGGCGACGCCCATGCCGCTAACAAATATTAGTCACATTGCGACGGGATATGTGTCACAATTGCGACGGCTACCCATAGACGTCACAATTTGCGACTAAAAAATAGCGACGTCTATGGGTGTTGCTATTGCGACACATAGCTGTCACAATTGCGACACATAGCCGTCGCAAAATGCCCCCAAATGTATTAGTGTTTGCAAGTGTTTTAAAGCATATCAATATTCAAGATCTAGGAGTAGAAATCATAGAGAGATGCATTTGTGAGGGAATCATTGATTATACATCACATTCCAAGGTTAACTCTTTGGATTCCAAAAACATTCAAGTATCTCAATGGGTATGAGCAATTTCTACATCCGTCCATGAGGGTTTATGCAAGGTAAATCTACCATTTTCCTTTTTACATAATTTCATTTATGTTATTTCTAACTATTTTAAAAGTTGATTCTTAAATAGGGGTTTGACCATGGAAAACCCATTTTCCAGCCTTTTTTTTCTTATTTTTCTATGTAGGTACAAGATATAGAGCCACAATTGAAAGTCCTCTAAAAATTCAGCTTGTTTTGCTTGGAACAAGACACCATTGGTGACCTATTCCTGATATAGGCCAAATTTTGGCTTGTTTCTACCATTTTTTTATTATATTTTTCCCATAGGTCACTCCCCATCTCTTCTTTCTAGATCCACAACTTTCTACTCAATATTAGTATGTTTCTATCTATTATTTCCAGTTTTTACATTTTTGTCTAAATTTGCATTTTATTTATCTTAACCACATTAATTCATAATTCTCATTTTATCAATCATATCACTTTAGTGAAGAACCTTTGTCCTCAATTGGTACTTAAGTCTCCTCTTGAGCCTATTGGGGGAATCTTCCTTCCAAATTGTCTAATTCATTAAAAGGGTGGTAATTTATCTACCTATTTACATCACCACTCCTTTTTTCCACATTTATAGATCCATTGTAAGGAAATAGCTTACTAGGATAGTAGTCATGCCTCTCTCTCTCAATTCTCTCTCTCTTTTAAGAAATGCCTCTTTTATCCTGGTTTTAGATTTGATGAGGACTTAGGTCACTTTGGGCATGGGTGTTTCTTTGTCTCCTCGACCTTGATAAGATCATACTTATGCATTGATCTACTTTACCATGAGAATGAGTTTTTATTATAATCTCGCTAAAGTGGGGGATAAATGTAAAATCCTTAAAGTTTAGCACCCATAATTGGATGCTCTATTAGAGCCCATTTTGGTGATTTCAAGGTCTGATGTCCGTTATGCTTTATCTTGGAAAACTAATTCCTATTTTACCGCTTCCTTTCCTGATAAACTACAAATGATTGAATATCTTGAGGGAGATTTTGACAATGAATTGGATATTTGAAAGATAATGATTGATGATCATCGAGCTACTAAAGTGTATGTGAGACATTAAATTAGTTAATGTATTGTCATTGATGTCAACTAGTTTTGACTATACTTATCATGATGGTTACAAACATCTTAAGAAGAAAAATGATGAATGAATGAGATATCTACATGAAGATGAGATGGATGAGAAAGATATGGACATGGTATTCATTGGGTAACTTATTGATGAGTCTATGGTATTATGTTAGTGATTTGAAAAAAGGTAGTTTTCCTCTATATCAGATGAAGGAGAATGAGTCTACTGCAAAAAGGTAAAGGAAGATATAGAGGAAAACTACCTTTGGTATGCTTTAATTGTAAATATATTGGCCATACTGTAGCTAGATGTCCTAACAGGAAAGAAGATGAGAAAACTAATGAAAGATCTAATGAAAGGAAGTTTGATAGAAGAGACGACTGAGAATACAGAGGTAACCAAAAGTATGAAAGAATAAGTAATCGATATTACAAAGACAAAGGAAAGAAGACATGTTACTTTGTTGAAGATGATGATGATGACACCGACACCGACACCAACACTGATGAAGACATTAAGGTGGTATTTGTAGCTTTGAAAGAAGATTCAGAAGAAGAAGAAAGATATGTAGAAACAACACTTATTTCTAAAGTTATCAAAAATGATACTTGGATTATTGATAGTGGTTGTACACATCATATGACTGGTGATAGTGCCTATATACCTTAAACATTATAATGGTGGATCTGTTAAAATGAGAAATGATACACCTTGTCTAGTAAAAGGAAAAGGGTCTATATTGTTGAACAATAAGATCAGATGTGAGAATTCATATTGGTTGAAGGGACTTAATTATAATCTATTGAGTGTAGCACATCTGAATAACATAGGTCACTAAGTTGTATTTGAGAATAAAAATGTGAAAATATATGATGAGGTTGGAGAGTTGGTCAGTTTTGGTGAACAATCTAAAGGTAATCTATTTTATCTTGACAATGTTGAAATTTCTTGTTTGTTGTCTAGAAATGAACATGTGTGGTTATCAAACAAGAGGTTATGTCATGTGAATTTTGAAAACAAGGTTAAGATCAGTAAGAAAAGGATAGTTAGAGCTTTATTGAGCATATCTAAACCTGACCATGTTATGTGCAAACGATGTCAAATGGGAAAGATGTCAAAATCTAGTTTTAAGAGAATTTTTTTGGAGTTAGTTCATACTGACTGGTGTGGTCATATGAGAACTTAGAGCTATTATGGGGACAAATATTTTATATTTTTTGTTGATCACTTCTCTAGAATGATGACTATCATGTTCTTGAAAGAAAAATATGAAGCTTTTAAGATGTTTAAATGGTATAAAGAAAAAGAAAAAAAAGAAAGTGGTAAAGAACTAAAATGCTTGAGGTCAGATAGAGGTGGTGAATTTATTTTTGATGAGTTCATTATCTTTTGTAATGAGCATGGAATTAAGAGACATGTTTCTGCACCAAGGACACCCCAACATAATGGGATTGTTGAAAGGAGAAATAGATCTATTGTGGATTGTGCTAGAACACTAATGGTTGAAAAGGATGTGGCACAAATATACCGGAGAGAAGCTATTGGTATTGTTGTATACACATTAAATCAAGTTCAACTAAAGAAAGATTCAAACAAGACACCTTATGAATTATAGTATGGTTACACACCTAATGTAAGTTAATTTAGAATATTTGGAAGCAGATGTTACATTATGAAAGATGATAGAAATGGAAAACTTGATTCAAAATGTGATGAATGAATATTATTAGGATATTCTACTAAGAGAAAAGATTACAAATGTTTGAATAAGGCTACTAAAAAAATGATTGGAAGTAAAAATGTGAGAGTTGATGAATTTTCTGAGAAGAATGATGAAGAAAGCAAAAAGGAATCGAAAGACTATGGTAGATTTGTTTACATTGAGGAACCTGACACTCTACTTGAGAAACAACCTAAAGTTACCAAGAAATAGGGTAATTCTACTGAGCATCAATCTATACAGACCAAGAATCAACAAGTTGTTATTGATGATGATCATGATCATGCACCGAGTGGAGAAAAAAATGAAGAACAAAGAACTAAACCTATACTTGCAAGATACATAAGGAGACATCATCCACAAAATTAGATCATTGGAGATAAGAAAGCTGACATGATGACATGAAGTAAGTTGAGAAACAACACATGATTAGTTTGTGAATTTGAACCTAAAACTATTAGACATGCACTTGAAAATGATCAATGGATTAAGGCCATGAATGAAGAAATTGAGCAGACATACAAAAAAAAAACATGGACATTGGTACTGAGACTAAATGACAAGAATATAATTGGAACCAAATGGATATTTAGAAATAAATTGAATGAAAATTGAGATGTCACTAGGAAAAAGGAAAGACTAGTATGCAAAGGGTATGCACAAGAATAAGGTATTGACTATGGTGAGACTTTTGCAACCATTGCTATACTTGAAGGAGTTAGAGTATTGCTTGCATATTCTGCTTGAAAAGGATTTAAAGTTTATTAGATGGATGTTAAATCTACATTTCTGAATTGAATACTTGAAGAAGAGGTATACATTGAACAAGCTAAAGGTTTTGTTGATCCTAATCAGAGGTATATGGTATGTAATTTGTACAAAGAACTATATGGAATGAAACAAGCACCGAGAGCATGGTATGAAAGACTGCATTCCTATCTTATAAGTATTGGATTTGCTAGAACAAGTGACACCAACAATTTGTATTGAAAGGTGAAACTGATGACAAGATTCTTATTGCTGAAATTTTTGTTAATGATATCATATTTGGAGGACATGATAAGCTATGCAAATCATTTGCTGATGAAATGAGAAAAAAAAATGAAATGTCAATGTTTGGAGAGATTAAATTTTTTCTTGGCTTGCAAATTTTACAACAAAATCAAGGCATATACATTACTCAATCAAAGTACATAAAATAAGTATTGAAGACATTCGGTTTGGAGGATTAAAAACTAGTCGATACACCTATGGCACTGGATGCAAATTGACAAAGGATGACAAGTCAACTAAGGTAAAAAAAATCTTGTATAGATTAATGATTGGTAAATTGATGTATGTTGTGCATAGTAGATCAGATATTGCACATGCGGTTGGAATTGTAGCAAGATTCTCTGCTAATCCTAAAGAATCACATATGACTGATGTAAAAAGAATTTTGAGATACTTGAAGAACATTGAAAAATATGGTTTGTGGTACACAAAAGAAGGCAATTTTGAATTGAAAGTTTACACAAATGCGGATTGGGCTGGAAACATTGATGATAGAAAGAGCACTAATGGAATAGCATTCTTTTTGGGAGAAAGATTAGTTACTTGGATAAGTAAGAAACAAGGATGCATTTATCAGTCCACTGCAGAAGCATAATATGTTGCTACTGTTACTAATTGTTCAAACATTACATGGATAAAACAACTTTTGGAGGGTATGAATGAAGATATCATTGACCTAGTGATAATATATTGTGATAACACTAGTGCAATAAACATTTCTAAGAATATGATGATGCATGCAAAGATAAATAATATATCTATAAAGTATCACTACTTGAGGGAACAAGTACAATATAAGAAAGTAAGACTGGAGTATGTGAAATCACAAGAGTAACTGGCTGATATATTTACTAAACCCTTGCCTAAGGACACATTTGAGTACTTGAGGAGTAGACTAGGGGTCCATCTCCTGTCTATCGGTCACTAAAGTGATTAGGAGGTTGTATCAACCTATACTTTATCAGAATATCAAATGATGTTGATGCATAATGTTCACACTTTAGGTTTCCTGAGGTTGTGAAAACTGAAAGATGGAAGACAAAACTGAAACTACCTATTAGTACATGCAAGGTACTTGATTTGAACCAAAGAACATATATGTTGATTTGGCTACTGAAGAGTTGTTTACATTATTTTTGGAATTATTGTCAAAGGGAGATAAGATTCAATGAAATATTTATCTAAAGGGAGAGAGAATATCATATGAAATACAAAGAGAAGATTCATTAAAGATCAAATCCATAGAGAGAGACTACATGGAGAATGTTGATGCTGTGTAATGATTAAACACATTAAATGTACAAGCCAAGGAGAGCTTATCAAGTTACAACAGTTTCATATAGAGTTGTAGAACAAATGTTTGGTATTCTATGGCATATTTCATATTGTGTTGGCATCAATGCCAAAGGGAGAGATTGATATACTACATCTAATTGAATATATTGAGGGAAAGTTTAAAAATGAATTGGATATTTAAAAGATAGTGATTGATGATCACCGAGCTACTAAAGTGTATGTAATATATTAAATTCATTAATGTATTGTCATTAATGTCAACTAGTTTTGACTATACTTATCATGACGGTTACAAACATCTTAAGAAGAAAAATGATGAGGCAATGAGATATCTACATGAAGATGAGATGGATGCAAAAGATATGGATATTGTATTCATTGGGTAACTTATTGATGAGTCTATGATATTATTTTAGTGATTTGATTGTATTACATCAATCTATAATGGATTGAAGATCAAGAATGAACAATTTTATGTGGTCGGTAAATGAATGATTCAGTATACACTGAGAAAGTGGTGTATACTGAGTATAGTGTTAACTAAGCTAGTTATCACCAACACATTATGGTATTGACCGAGTGAAAGAAATAAATGGAACTTATGACTAATGACTAAATATGATGAGATGGACAAATTTTTTTTATTCCAAGGTATATGATAATGTTTGTTATGATGATCAAATAGATGAAAAAATTCAAGGATGATCAGATGAAAGAGAATGAAACATGTTATTGACACAACTTACAAGGAAGGTTAAAGAGGAAAAATTAATGATGAAGATTAAGAGGCAAAATCTATGGATGGAAATAAAATGGTTTATGATGTCTATATAAAGAGATGTAAGAGATTCATTATTGTGTCTTCTATAGGAGAATTTACATGAAAATATTGAATTCATGCAAAGCTGATTAAATTGGTTGAAGATAGAACCGAGCAATTATAAAGACAACATCAAGCGATAGAGAAAGAAATTAGCGAGAAAAATAGAGTTGGAGGAGACAAAGAGATTGAATTGATTATTGATTAGAGGTATTTTTCATCTTAGCATAGATCTAAAAATATGCAAATCAAGTTGTATTTGAATTAGATCATTAATATATCAGTTTAACCATTGCTATAGATAAATCTCTTAATCAAGTGAGACTTAACAGTCTTTATATTTCAATTTGACATTCAATGAATGTTGATTATTTTCTTGTTGACCCCATAGTGAATGTTTGGTCAAGGGAGAACTGTTAGTGATAAATCCTCTAACCAGGTCACACCTCATAGTGTGTTTTATAACCTTTAACAAGGTTGGATCCTAATCAAGCTCACTTCAGAAGAGTGAATTATTTTGGGTTACCAGTCCCAGGTGGTTTTTCCCCTAATAGGGTTTCCACATTAAAATCTAAGTGTTATATGTCTATGAATGTGTTGAATTTTTATTTTACTTTACACATTACTATAACTAGATTGATCAGTAAAACATAGTATTTAATTTATTAGTTATCGGTATATGAAGAGAAAGGCATAGTTGATATTTTACCGAGTTGATTAATTAAGCTGAAAGTGTTGTTATATACATATGGGAATATTTGGGACTATAGGATAACTAGACTTAACTGATTCACCCCCCCCCTCTTAGTTATCTAACAATTTCCACCATCCAAACACCTAATGCAACTCAAATTTGTGATCAAAATTATAGGTATAGAATGAATCATCTTTTCTATACATAGGTATAGATTGAGTCATCCATTTTATTTATGTATCCTTAGATTTAGGCCAAATTTGTCTTGGAGCCCTGTGTTAGGGTTTTAATGGGAAAAAATAACTCATGGTTGGTGTTGACGCAAGGCAAGGATGCAAGAGGGGCTAAAGGATGGCACACCCTAATGATCCAAGCCTGCAACACACATGCGGAAGCAACAAACAACAAGAGTGAGAGAGAGAATGCCAGATCTGTCATATATTATCATCAACTTGAATCACACATGCCAGACTGTAAGGCCTTCCCGGTTATAGCCTGATATTACAATGAATTATAGAAGTCCTCAAACATGTGAGGATCTACTACCAAATCTCTAATCTAATGCCTTCTATGTTCTATCCCAAATTAACTCCCTAAAACTACCACCAAACATCTACATTTATACAAGAAGCTACCAAGCTGAGTCGGCCTTAAGATCCATAATTAACAAAAGTAACAGTCAAATCTAGGACCACACGCTTCCCAATGATGGATATAAAAATTAATTCCATGATCCAATATAAATGCACAAGTCAGCCGTAACAAGAAACAAAGCTAAACCCGTCGGTAAGCAAGATAATCGAGCAGCAGACAGACAATGCCGAGCGCTAGTGAAATAATCGATCACCCAAGAGATAACTGACCACACTCGGTAACCAAAGGAAACTAACCATAGTCAGTAACCAAAGGAAACTGACCACACTCAGTAACCAACTCGATCAAAGAAGAAACTGAGCAACATAGACAAAATTCCAAATTCTTGTTGGGGACACAGGATTGACAAGGACCTGAGATGCTCCTGCATCAGACACCTAGGGTTATTTTGAAATGATTCTCTAAATCATTTGGTAGGTCTGGTCTGAGCTGCATCCAACTTGGACTGTGAAATCCAAGAACTATCTTCCATCGGTCTATTCTTCCACTTAACCAAATATTCCATGTATTATTTTCCTCTTGTACTTTTGCCAACTCTTTCCTTCAAAATCTATTCAACTTCATCATTCTACTTCTTAGGATATTCTGTTGGTATTGCTACTTCTTCATCAGGTTCATGATACTCATACAAATCAGCAATGTTGAAAATTGGTGATATGTCCATGTCATCAGGTAACTCAATTTCATATGCATTTCCACTGTCAAATTTCCTTAGTATTTGGCAAGGTCCAAACTTCTTCATCTTCAGCTTTCCATAAGTTTCAACAGGAAACCAACCTTTCTTCAAATGAACCATCACTTCATCACCAACATCAAAAGTGTTATGTCTTCTTGATCTATCAACTCTATCTTTGTATTTCTGATTACTATCTTCCAGCTTCAGCTTCACATCTTCATGCAATGTTTTCATGTACTCAACAAACTTTACTCCTTCAGCACTTCTCTTATTCTCATCAACAATGTCTCTGAAATTAGATATTCCTCTCGGTTGTGTGCCATTCACAATATCAAATGGTGTCTTTCCAATACTCCTATTCATTGAATTATTATATGCAAACTCTGCTTGTGCCAACACAAAATCCCAATTACTTGGTGTGTCTCCAACTAAACATCTCAAAAGATTTCCCAAACTTTTGTTCACAACTTCAGTCTGTCCATCGGTTTGTGGGTGAAATGTAGAACTATATTTCAATTCTGTGCCAAATTTCTTCCAAAGTGTTTTACAAAAATAACCAACAAATTTACTGTCTTGGTCAGAGATAATACTCCTTGGTAATCCATGCAATCTGACAATTTCCTTAAAGAAAAGATTTGCTACATGTACTGCATCTGATGTCTTTCTACAAGGTATAAAATGTGCAAGTCCATCTCTTCATGGAACTATACATTTGGCCTTCTTCTAAGTTTTAAGGAGGTCATCTCCCTTCTTTCTCAGCTCTCAAAGCCATTGTACCATGTGTCCCAATTTTTTCCATGACCAAATGTTGTTCTAGGTTTCTCAAATGTCTTCCATACACCTATCAAAGCCATAACCAGGCCACTTCATGTGTCCAAGCCCCCGTAATTCTAAAGATACATTAGTGAAGTATGTTTGTTCCTTAGGAGCAGTCACAATTCAGAGTCATTTCTATTACCTAAATCCATTATTTATCTTAGGGATCACATTGTGTAAGCCACCTCTCTATTAGGCTTGACATAGAAAGCAACCTCTTATCTTCTTCAAGTGTGTGGTGCCATGCCTTTTTAGAAGTCATGTTATCTCTTTTAATTGTGAGGTTATTCTTACCTAGTGCTATGTAAGGTTCATTTTGTAATGAAAGAGGGATTCCAACAGGGGAGAACTTTTGAATTTTCATGCTATAGAAGAAACTCTCTCTCACCTTAAATTGTATATGTTTTCTAAATTATTAATACAAATCAACTGTGCACTCTTCCCTTTCATATATCTAGCGAATCATTGTTCATTTATAAATTTATGCGCTATTCTGAACTTTAGCATAGCATCTGAATTACATATTTGGAGTAGATTATTCTTTCAAACTTCTCTATTTAATTTACATTACCATGTACTATTCTCTATGTTTTTGAGTTAAGCTTTGACTAGGTGTGGGTATGTTCTAAGTTTATTGGTCTCATAAGTTTCCTTTAGATTCCTTATTGGGAATATCTTGTGCATTTAGTTGTTTAAAGTGTTCTAAAATCTTTGGTGTATTGCCTTTTTCAATTTCATCATTTTATAATTTTTTCCCTCAAATACACTATGAAGAGCTGACTTCTAAAACCTATGAGGTTTCTCAATAGAAAGAATTAGATTCCCACATTCACTGAAGCTTCCAATAGTTCTTTGCACCTAGGATTTATTTTGAGTGTTAACGGTTCCTTTTCTGGCACACCTGATGAGACCTGAAACAAACATTTTGTTTGAAATTTTAGAGGGTGCATGAGCCATAGACTGGTTACTAGTGTGTGATAAAAAAGTGACACACTTCTATAAACCATTACACTTGAGATAATATATGAGAGAGGAAATCTCAAGAAGCGGTTTATGGATTCATATCTATGACATGCAATAATTTAAGCATTATACATAGTGGCTCTCAAATGAACCTTAATAAGAAACCCTTGCAAGGTGCATCATAGAATGTAAGATTCAAAATGATAATACAAGATGAGAGATCTAAATGATATACAAGAACTAAGCTAGAATGCAAATGCAAGAGAGAAAAGCTAATCTAACAAGATTACAATACCTCCTAGTTAAGCTATGTGATTTAAGCTAATGCAATAAGGAAATGCTAAGCTAGAATGCAAGTAAACTAGAATGCAAGTGCTCAAGAATACTCAATGGATGCAAGTAAAAAAAATGATATCATAACAATAGCATATGTCTAAGATATGCAAGAGTGAGGAGAGAGTATCCTTTTTAAAGAGAAATGGACGGTGAGAGATTAAGAGGCAAAATCCAAGGGTGGAGAATAATCCTTATTTTGACTTTAGGGAACAAGATTATCAAGAGGCAAAAAAAAAGTGGAAGAAATTAAGAGGCAAAAGGAGATTCCACTCACCTAGAAGAATGTGTAGAAAAAAAGTCTTTTCTTTTGTTTTTAAATTAGGAAATTCCTTTTTCATGTGCATACATAGGATAAAGTGGATTTTATTTAATTAAAAGGGGACATGTTCTTTTAATCAAATAAAGCTTAGGATAAAGTGGTCAAACTTTAGGATATCATCGAATAAATGATTAAAATGATGATTTGATCAAGAGATACGAGATTAAATCAATACACAAGGTTGATTAAGCATAAGCTAAATTGTAGTATTTTAAATTTTAATGTTAGAGTGGAGCTCATAGTTTACTAGACCATTTTTGGGTGATTACATTTTCCCCTCTTTGACTAATGTGTGAGCAATCTGGGAACACATTGAGTCAAAGAATGATGATGTCAAGGTAACTGATAGAGATCTGACTCTGAACCTAATCAAACAGAGTACACAGAGATAGCTAATACCAAAATTGATTGAATGAAAACTACCAAAGGTAGATAAGGTTGGTCTAACTTCGAACTTGATCAAACAAAGCACATAAAGACAACTAATCCCAAATATGATCGAAAAAGAACTAGCAGCTTTAAGAGATAGATTATTCCTACCCCCTCAAGATTGAAATGAGGTAGATGAGATGCAAAAATGGGATAGATTTGATCAAAATCAAAATAAGATAAGGTTCAAGATGATCGATTAAGCACATAAGACCAAGTTTGACCACCAAGTGATGGAAAATTTCCCTAGTTTGAATAAGGTTGACTAGGAAGGTATACCAATAGCATTAGGTCAAAATTAGAGAAAGGATGATGGAAGTGAAGAAATGGTGATTGACTCAAAATATCAAAGAGATTAGCCTCAGAGGGGTTAACCAACTGCGCATATAAGGAAAGAATTTTTTAAAGTGTGATTTTGATAATCAAGATGAATTCGGATTTCAATCTCGATCCCAAAAATGGATCTAGGATGTCAAAATTAGGTAAGGGTGCAATTTTCACAAAAAATTGAGGCTTTTAAAAATTAGGTCAAAATGCTATATAAGGGGCCCAAAGAGTCATTTTCAAATCATTTGTGCTTTTGAATTTTAGTGAATCTAGAGAAAAAGAGAGCTTCTCAATGGAAGACAAGTGAGTACCCATTGATCAACATCATTTTGAGTTCATCTAGCTGCACAACTGGCCTTGAGGGTATTCCTAGGCGGTAAGTACTCAAATTTTTTTCTTGTTTTGCTTCATATTTGTCATTTCAAAACATTTTTAGTAGATTTCCAAACTTTTTCATAAAAAATTCTAAAGTGTTGCATGACTTTATTGGGAAATGGTGTATGATACTTTGTCCAAGTTTGAAGTATTGTATGCTCTTTATGAGGTGTATCGTACGATTTCCACCCATTAGTCATACAATTAGATGTGAAATATCATACCATCCTAAAGTATCACACCAACATGTTATGACATGTCATACAAAATAGGAATTGACTATTTGAATATCATTTGCAAGATTTTGAGTTGTTGACTACTTAGTGACTTGATTAGGAGTACTTTGATCTATTTGTTGATGCTTTGTCAATGCTTTTAGTCACTTTTTGATAAATCTGTGATGTATTCTGATGTGTTTTTTCTTTTGTCTATGATGCATTGACATTTTCTATATTTGGCCATTAGAGCACCTCACCTAGTAGGCCTACACTTGGTTCCTTGATTATTTGCTGATGAGAGAGGCACTTTAGATACCATGGGCCTCATAGAGTTATTACATATGCCCCATGTTCAGGAAAACCATGGACTATTGACCGCTCTTGCTGAGATGTTTCATTTAGAGAATAATACCTTTCACCTACCTACCGGAGAGGTCATAGTCACACTTAAGGATGTGTACCACATTCTTAATATTCTATGTCATGGAGAGCCAGTAAGTATCCTTTGATAATTGTGGATTGTTTATTAATACATGCTTATGTTTATTGTTGTTGATGTTGAGATTGATATTGATGCTAAAACCTGATCTTGTATAATGCAAATTTATTTTGATCAGTTGCCTATAGATGGGATCATTTCCATGTAGACTGTATTCAGATATTTTTCCATTCTATACCACACCATGCTCTAGTAGAAGATGATGGAAAACTATAGTGATGAGTACCCTATTGCATGCATTTTGTGTTCCTTGATTAGCCATGTTCTCAGAGTAGATAGGAGATTAAGAGGATTCTAGTGTGGTTGGGGCATGTTAGTGATAGATTTTCTATCTCAACCTAGATAGATGGCATGGGGACCCTCTCTCTTGGAAGACATATATCATGAGATTCATGATATAGTCTATAGGAAGGGGAAGAGATGATTTGTAGGGGCCATATTGGCATAGGTATGGGTGTGGGAGAATATCACTGTGATCCACCCTAGGGTACAATATAGATAGAGAGGTAAACACTACATATATAGGTAATCATGGTTTATCTAGTAGACACACATGGGGGATACCCCATACTAGTGGCACATGTTAGACTATTTGCATTCTATTATCTAGCATCCATACATAGAGTATTAGAATTGGGTGGAGGCCAGAGATGAGTTATCTTATATTTTCTATATCTAGCCACTACTAGGAAGACACAAAGGTATCATCAAGTGATTTTTTATCAGTAGAGTATGGTGGCAGTTTGGTAGGGTGTAGGGGATTAGCATTGAGACCAAAAACTATGCTAGATATAGGGAGGATGAGAACCTCAGATGGAGCCCCATGCTGAGATATGACATATGCATACATGACACATAATAGTTATAGAGGGTAGTACTTGATCTACTCCCCAAGGTCATAGGTGCAAGGGTCACCTCAAACTATAGGAGATGGATCCAAGAGCACCCATACCCTAGGTTTATAGCTCCCATATATTTGAGACTTGAAGGTGGAGGAGACAGAGATGATGATGGTAGAGATGGGGGTGGTGGAGGGAGGAGAGGAGGAGGTAGTACTAGAGAGTCCAAGATAAATTCCCCTTCTAGGAGAAGACCATCCACCTAGTCTAGGTCTCGAGGGATGGCAGTGACAATGGATATCTATGAGCTGAAGGAGTGGTTAGTGAGGAGGCCATGGGTAGACCAGGGTATAAGATAAGAGGACAAACCAAAACCATAACCAAAATAGAGGTTACCTACAGATGATGGAATGGAGGAGAGGGTCACTACACTTGAGGCAGAGATACAATAGGCATATATTACTATAGCCATGAGAGACCAACAACATCAGGATGACAAGGCTAGAATATAGGAGTTGAGGTAGGAGAGGGACCAGGTACAATAGAGGTGTAATGACATAGGGCTAGAGTGGCCTATTACTATGCAACCTACATAGCCATGGTACTTGAGGCTTAGAGAGTACAAGAATACTCACAACATGTAGGTAGATTAGAGGGTGCAATATAAGCACTAGATAGGGCCCATGATCCTCCACTAGCTCCACCTTCTAAGGAGGGTGGAAGCTAGTCTTAGATTATATTAGGGATCCATCTGATATTTTGACTCAAGATTTTGATCTCATTATTGTACTCGGATATGGTCTATTTTTGATATATATGAGATACCAAATTTTGTCGATGTATTATGTACTTGTCTCATTTCTTTGATGCTCATGGATGCATCTTTACTTTCTGCACATGTATCATATGATATTGATTGTGTACTCATGCCTTTTGCTTTATTACTTGAAATGTGATGCTCTCATGGTTGTTCATATTTTATACTCTAATATTTATGTTATGCACTTTATGATTTGAAATGTAACACTTTGAGTAGATTAAATATGATGATATAATTAACCACTTGTGATGATAGAAAAGGGTGAAAGAGAAAAATATTAAAGAGGTGATGTAGACATGATCAAGATATAAGAAAGGAAGACACATGATCAAGAAAACCTTACTAACTATCCAAAAATGATGAAGGAGACTCTCTCCAAACTTGAATGTAAACTAGAATACACCTCAGAACTACAAACTATTTATGAAGATGCAAAGTGCAATTCACAAGGGTTAATAGGTCCTTATTTTTATCATCAAGCCTTATTAAGGGACATCAAAATATCATACAACCATCACTAGTGAAAACACAACTATGAAGATATGAATATGATTTATATCCGATAGAATGTAGGAAGCACATGTAAGCATCAAGACATAAGTGTCAAGATGACCTGAACATGGTTTCCAAGTTAATGTTGCAAGATTATACTAGCATCAAAGCATAAATACTAAGATAACCATGAGTATGGTCTTGCATGAGAAAAAAAAATGTAATAGTCAAGGATATAGCTCTAAATATCTAAAGTGTCCAATGGATCAAAGAAAGAGACACCTAGGATCATCAAAATGATACCCATGGGCATAAATCAAATAAAATATGCCACATGCCCCGAGTCCTCTAGTTGTAACATCATAGAGAGACTAAGGAGTGAAAACTCATTGAAAATCATTAGTCAAACAACAAAAAAAGAGAATAAGTCATAACATTTCTCAGTTGTTTTAGTTTAAGCGCAGTGTGAAAAGAAAAGAAAATCACCAACCCTTAGTAGTGTTTGAGCTAATACAAGACCATCAGAGTGAGACTCACATATTCCATTGTGGACTTTGGCTAATGCACACTCAGACTCATCTTTCTCTAATAACCTAATAATTTTTCCATCGAGACCCTTCCTAAACAAGTCATCGAAGATGATGGTATGGAAGGAAGCATTGTGAATGGGTTGTTGTTTCTCATTGTAGTTTAAGTTATCAGGAATGATTTGGTCACGTAGGTAAGAGTAGATTTTAGCGTAGCGAGAGGAATCATGACCAATTATAGTGCACATCATATGGTTAATAAGGGAGTCATAAGAAGGATAGTGTAGTTCTTCCACTAGGAATTGAAATCTAGACCCATGTTCTTCCAGCTATAAGATAGAAGCCAAAGTAGCCATAGCATCAACCACCATGTTTTCATTTCTAGGAATCTACTGGAATGTGACAAAAAAGAAGTATCTCTTGAGATCATCAATCATATTTTTGTAAGGAATCAATTTTTAATATTTTGTTTGATAGTCATTATTAGTTTGATTGATGAAAAGTGGAGAGTCTCCAAAGATTTGTAATTCAACAATCCTCCATTCAATAGCCAGTTGAGTTCCATTCATCAAAGCTTCATACTTTTCTATGCTGTTTGTGCAAGGAAACAACAATTTGTATGACTTTGGAATAGTGTATCCATGAGGTGTGACAAAAAAAATTCTAGCTCCAACACCATTATGCGTGTATAATCCATCAAAGAAAATTTTCCATGTGTGCTTAGTCACATACATGATGGATGTGCCAGAAAAGTCAATTTTCATAGGAGTATCATTTGGTAGGGTAAATTTAGCTAGTTGGTCAACAATTGCTTGTCCTTTTATAGCCTTATGATCGATGTACTCAATGTCAAATTTAGAAAGGATCATCATCTATTTGGCTAGTCGACCAGTAAGAGTAGCTTTATTTAGGAAGTATTTTAGAGGATCAATTTTTTCCACAAGCGGTGTAGTATGTGCCAACATGCAATGTATGAGTTTTTGAGATATAATGCCAATAATGCCCGCAAGGATGTAGTTGTAGTTGAGATGTACAAAATAAGAGGTTTTCTTGGGATAGGAGACATTCAGATTGGAGGTTTGGCCAAATATTCCTTGATCTATTGAAGACTCTTTTTACATTCCTCATTCCATGTACATGTAGCTCCTTTGTGTAGATTTTTATTAAAAGGTTGAGCTCTATTAGCAAGATGAGATATAAACCTCTTGATGGACTGAAGATGTCCTTTCAAACTCCTTAGTTGACTTATGTTTTTTGGAGGTGGCATTTCCATTATAGCTTGGCCCTTTTTGGGGTCAACCTCATTTCCTTTAGCTAAAATGATGTATCTAAGTAGTTTTCCTGAGGTGACACCAAAAGCACATTTCTTAGGATTCAACTTGAGCTAAAATTATTCCATCCCGTCTAAGATCAAACTAAAATCTTCAATATGTGTATTCCTCTTTTTAGACTTAGCCAAGGTTTCATCCACATAATCTCCCATGTTTTTATGGATCATGTCATGAAAGATAGTGGTCATAGCTCTTTGATAAGTAGCTCCAGTATTTTTTAATCCAAATGGCATGAATTTCCAACAAAAGGCTTTCCATGCACATGTGAAGGCAATCTTTTCTTGATCTTCATGATCTATCTTTATCTAATTATATCTTGAGAAACCATCCATAAGAGAGTATATTTCATAACTTGGAGTCATATCCACAATCATGTCTATGTTTGGAAGTGGAAAGTCATCCTTTGGGAAAGATTTGTTAAGGTCTCAGAAATATGTGCATACAAGGATAGATTTATCATGTTTAGAAATAGGTACAATGTTTGAAATCAATTCAACATAGTCAATAGCCCTTATGAATCCAACACTCAAGAGTTTTTCCAATCCTTCTTTGACCAAGAGAGCTACATGTGGATGCATTTTTTATAGTTTTTTTTTTACTAGATTGATACTAGGTGTCATGCCCCGCAAGGGAACCAGGGAGGAGGACAAAGATTCTCTTTGTAAAAGAAAACCTAAGTAATGATTTATGATTTTTTTTTAATTTTTAAAAGAATTATATAAAAAAAACCATAGATTAACATAGATTCCTCCAAGATTCCCTTGTTATTTAATGCACAATTCATTTAAGTCTATTTAGTGTACTAGCAACTTGATTTACTTCTTAAGAAAACTACATTACAACATTTGTAGATTCTTTATAAAGAAATACAAACTACTTTCATTTCAATTTGCCATTTAAACCCATCTATTTTCCTAAGTATCATTTATGAACAATATAGCAATTAGCACATTAATACCATATAATAGAATCATCTAAATATTTGATACATCACAAATATTACATTTGTTTCACTAGCTTTTCACTTAATCAACAATAATGAGAAACATACTACTGTACTTGGAATGTTACAAAATCCTTTTCTTTTCAACATACATCATATACATAAAGTTTGTGCTTTCCCTTTTCCTTTTTCTAAGTCTACCCATTCCAAATACATCATTTTGAAATACATCAATGATTACATTATATTCATCTCCTCTTGGGAGGCAACAATAATTTTACATCATGAAAGATAAATACAAGTCTTCAAAATTGGAACATTATGCAAGCATGAATCCTTAAGCACTGCATCCGCAAAAGGTACCTTGATAAAAATATTTACCACCCAACCACGTGGATACCAAAAGGCCCACTCCCTCATGATAGGAGATAAACACCAATGTCCACAAAGAAGGGATAGCTAGGCCATACCTAGGGTTGGGTAACCTTTCCCAAATAGAAAATGAAAAGAAGATCAAAGTATAAATCTTTTCCCAAAGGTTCTAAGGAAAGCAACAACCTAAGTGAGTGTCATCGCATAGCCCTCACCCCTTGGGTTGTCCTGGTACTAGCCACTCTAGGCCCTGGCCCCCAAGTAGGCACATGCGGAACCAAATGCCTTTCGTACAGACAAGCGCCATTCGATCGTACCTACGCATAGGAACCTTCTCCCACTCCCATACATAGCCTTTACTAGCACTAATGGCATGGGAAAGGCATACATTAATATTTTTAGTGTTTGAACCCATTCCCATAAGTTTTTAATTAAATTATCACTTGTTAAAATAACTCTTTATTCAGTTATCCTGGTACTAGCCACTTAGGGCTCTGACCCCGCACTGAGAGCCACTCACTTAGTGTTCTTAGGTTTTCTATGCTTAACCCACACATCAAAAATACATCATACATGAAATAAAACACATTTTAAACACTTTTGAGAACTTACATCAAAGAACAAAAAAGAATAGGAGAGTTTAGGGATGTTTAGGAAAATTAGGAGTGTTTAGGGAGGCCTAGAATGGTCCTAATCCTCCTAGACAATCCTAAACCCTAATCTTGCTTCCTACACACATCCTAACCCTATTAAAGCATCTAAATGCACCATATAACCTCCCCTAAACAAGTAATGAACATATTTAAAGTTTACACAAAATTTCATATGCCAAAACACAATGCCCCGTAAAATCTCACATTCCTGAAATTTTAACTAAGTTTGAATTAAATTGAAAACTCAAAATCTAGAAGTTGCATCTTAAATCCTATGAAGCTGAAACCTATCTCAAACATCCTGAAAGGTACCTAATTTCTTTATACAAGTATAACTTAATGTATAAGAAATTAAAGTATCAAACTTATACTTGTATAAACAAACCAAATGTTATACTTGTCTAAACAAACCCTAATAATACTAACTCAGGATTAAGGATTAAATACAACTCGGGAATAATACTAACTTGGGATTGAATCAATAATGACATATTACAAACCCTAATCCAAACACGGGAAGAAAATAATCAGGATCAAATCAACATGCGCATTTCATTATACTAATAAGGAATGCACATTTCATTCACAAATCCACACAATTATTTATAGAATGACAAGAAACTACCAAATAATAGAAAACTAAACAAAAAAATGACGCCTTGTATCTTGACAAAGAAAGGTGGTGCTAAACTGATATGGAATAGTAAGGTTGATCACAAACTTTCTAAAACCTAGAAGCACTATTCAGATTTTAACCATAGATGAAATGAAAATGCTATGGACTCTCCAGACTCTTACAAATGCAAGTAATTCTTATTTTTTATATGATCATATTCTCTTATCCAAAAATAAAGACATAATGATATATAACATAAACATTCTAAAGCCTATATACAACAAGCATACAGAGAAACATTCAACCATACTTTCATGATTTCATATTGCAAAGGAGAGTTAACTCTCAGGATGAATTCCAACCTCGAGTCCTACGGGGATTCAGTTGATGAAGAAGGATCTAATCCTCTCAAACTCTTCCAACACTCCTTCAAATCCTTCTGGATGCAATCTCCAACCTCTACCAGAAATAACCAAATTCTAATCTCAGAGAATAAACAATTCTCTCCTCACAAATAAAATTTCCTATAAATAAAAATGCTCAACCATACAATATCTCTTCTTGAATCCAAATTCATATCCAATCCCCTCTCACACAGAAGATCTCTCTGTATATAGATTGGGGAGTAGTTTCACAGGTATTCCAACCGATGCAACTATCCACTAGTTATTCATTAATAATATAGATTGTAAAACCATTCTTGTGAAGGGATAAACATATTTTATTTAATAAGGTTTTAATCTATGTCTCCTAAATTTGAGGATGACAAAATAGATAAATAAAGGTTTTAGGAATAATTTTATTAACTTACTTACTATGGTAATTTACCAAAAGCATTTCCCAAATATTAAAATAACATAGACTTACCATAGTTTCATAATAGTTTCCTTCACATAATTAATTTATTATATAATAATAATATATATTTATATATGTATTCATAGGCATATGTGTGCACCCATATGCTTATGGTACATATACCATAAGTAAGACACATTATTATTAATATTACAATTATTTAAATATTATGAATATCATTATTATAAAACATATTATTTATTCATACACTTATCCATATTCTTTACAAAATATAATAGTGATATATATGTTAGGTAATTACTAACATAAGTTGGATTTTACCACTATTATTAAAACATTTATTACTATTATTGCCATAGACATTTTTTTATTGAGTATTATAAAATAATACCATAAAATTCTTTATTATTGATATTAAAATCGCATGTTTTAATCACATACTAGCTCATTTCTAACAAGATACGCTAGTACATAAGTAGCTACTAATAAAGATAAATTACTAAATCATACCCTCAAATGAACAATAATTCACATCAATAATCTACTAACAAAATTGAACATACCATGAAGACAGTTAGAGCTACCATAATCAAAACCTCATTCTCAACGAATGCAAAAGACAAGAAACCAGCTACAAGATCCACAAAACCAATAAACTGAGAGGACATAGAAATACATCATCCACCCAAGGGACTGACTCAGGAACTCCCCACCTAAGGATAAAAGGGTCAGAGGTAGAATTCCATCTTATGGAACTTGGTGATATCTTTGTAACAACAACAATGATCGAGGATTTTGAGGGATCGCTCAGACCTGCGAAGCCAGGTGGAGACGATACCTGGTATCTGCACTCCTACATCACCAAGAAGAGATACATGGATATATATATGGATATACATACAAATCAGATATATGCAAGCAGATGACCAGGATCGATACATCGTGTGGACCTCAACTAAGTGAGTAACTACAACTTTGTCCTGAGTCATGAAAAGACATTAGACACATATCCATGAAACATAAAACATCATGATAATGGTTAGATTCAAATCCTTGGGTTAGCTCCATAAAACATATAAAGATAAATGGTTTTTCTAATTTCATGAACATATAAATGATACCCATAAATAAGCATATCAATCATCTGATAAACATATCATCATCCACAAACATAAATGTAAATGTATAGTTCTAACCATCATAATAGAATGTCCAAATCAAGAAGTCCAAGTATCACCATAGGAGAGGGTATTACACTAGGAGCTATAGATAGATAATGCATAATGATATTAGTGTCCATCCTTGGCATGTTCGCATATATCCAAGAAAAAATTATCTTCTTCTCTCTGAAGAATTTAGTGAATTGTTGTTTTTCATCTGCTGACAAAGATTGAGCTAAATGTATAAGCTAAGGTGCTTCTTTTGTTCCAAGATTTATAGTTTGTGTTGGATCTATCAAGACTAAATATATTTCCTAAAAATAACTGGGCAGGCTACCAAGTACAATAGCATAAAAAAATGATAGCATAACAATAGCATAAGTCTAATAGATGCAAGAGTGAGGATAGAGTCTCCTTTTTAAAGAGCAATGGATGGTGAGAGATTAAGAGGCAAAATCCAAGGGTGGAGAATAATACCTATTTTCACTTTAGGGCACAAGATTCTCAAGAGGAAAAATTAATGGATATGGTTAAGAGGCAAAAAAAATGTGGAAGAGATTAAGATGAAAAAGGAGATCCCACTCACCTAGAAGAATGTGCAATCAATGTGTAGACAAAAAGTCTTTTCTTTTCTTTTTAAATTAGAAAATTAATTTTTCATGTGCACACATAGGATAAATTGGATTTTATTTAATTAAAAGGGGACATGTTCTTTTAATCAAATAAAGCTTAGGATAAAGTGGTCAAACTTTAGGATATCATCGAATAAATGATTGAAATGATGATTTGATCAAGAGATAAGAGATTAAATCAATACACAAGATTGATCAAGCATAAGATAAAGTATAGTACTTTAAATTTTAGTGTTAGAGTGGAGCTCATAGTTTACTAGACCATTTTTGGGTGATTACAACTAGATCTCAATCTCAAGGAGCACCTAATTTACTTATTTCTTCGCTAGTGTTTGACAATTATAGAAGTTGTTACAAGTAGTGGTTGCTGTTGCACCAAAAGATTCACTTGTTAATGCCTGATACAACCTAGACTTATAGAAGATACATGAGGTGGTTAAGCCATGTCACAAATCTTGAGGGGAGCACTGACCATTTTTCCAATAATCTCCCCCTCAGCATTACCTAAGGGGATTCGAACCTATGACCAAGCTCTGATGCCACTTATTACAAGTAGTGGTTTCCATTGCACCAAAAGATTGACATGTTAATGCCTGATACAAACACTAGACTTATAGAAGACACAAGATGCGGTTAAGCCATATCACAAATCCTGAGGGGAGCACTTACCATTTTTCCAACAAAAGTCCCAATTGATAAATTTGAGCCTAGAAA
The DNA here is from genome assembly GCA_027943335.1 of Chamaecyparis obtusa. Classification (NCBI taxonomy): domain Eukaryota; kingdom Viridiplantae; phylum Streptophyta; class Pinopsida; order Cupressales; family Cupressaceae; genus Chamaecyparis; species Chamaecyparis obtusa. Next base: position 580,387 of record BSBK01005160.1, on the reverse strand, counting down.
GTACAAAACCAAGTACATAACCAAACACAAAACCCAAGTCATCAACAACCCATAATGTATAATCAACCTAGAAATGTTGTGGCTTGAAACAATGATAGTCCTCTAGTTCCTCCTACCCCCCAGCTATATGTGGGTAGATCTTGTATACACTTAAAATTGGCTTGATAAATTAATTAAATATTTATTATTTAATTACTGTCTACTTCTTCTATTGCTAATTAAATTATTTAATTTATTTAGTATATTCATCTACATTATTCTTCCTATCTCAAGTCTCCTAATTAGTCTTATTATAATTATTTAATTAATTACTTAATTAAAAAATCACTATATGACTAAGTCTCATAGTACACCTCACTTATCCAACTCACTTAACACATTGTCCTTGCTAAGATAATTAATTAATTTTAATTATTTATTAGCATATTTATCCTGACCCATGTGTCCTATTCTTAAGGACTATGTGGCCTCATGAGACTTGGTCTTATGACCACATGTCCTCTTTGAACTTGGTCTATGTCACATTTCCTATTCCTTAGGAGCTTCTTTAGCCACCTCAAGGAGTCAAAGGTGACTCATGGGAAATTTGTACCAAGAGTCCTCATGATGAAAATGTCTTCCCACCTTATTCTCAAGGGTCTTTGTGAGACACTTGACATGTGTCTTTCCCTTCCACCTTAAACTCTCTCTTGTCAATGTAGGAGGAAATCCACATTTCTCTCAACTCCCCTAACCAAGTCAATTTCATCCCTAGGATCCTCCATCTTTAAATCTCCACCCTTGGATTTTTCCACCTAGGCTTGAGGTTTGTAAAAATCTATAAAAGGATCCTTTCTCTCCTTTGTGAGGCCAATAGTGATAAAAAAACATCTTTGAGATTTGAGAACTAGAATTCTTAGAAATCATTTAGTAATCAAGCAATTTAGTTTCATTGTGATCATATCATAGCATCCATATCTATCAAATCTTGCATCATCCACCATTTCATAGAGAGCATTCTAGGATTTAATCTAGTTTTGCATTTTCATGTCCACTATCTCCACACTTTGAAAATATCTTGAAGGAGAAGATTTACAATTATGAGAGCTCACCAAATCAAGAATTTAAAGCTAGGAGGACAATGGGGACAAGCTACATGGGTAAGTGAAGGTAAAAATCATATTTTTATTTAGGTTACTTTTGAGATATTCATCATGTGTGCATCTTTAGATAGAATTTGTAGCTAATTAGTGGATTAGTACTTTATTTCTAAAATAGGATACATAATTTTCTTACAGATCCTACATCTATCCTCAAAGAATTTCCCAAGTTTACAAGGCATGATTATAAGACCCCAGGAGGAAAATTTGCAAAATTTTGTGGAGGTATGCATGTTGCACAACATTTCAAAGTAGGATGTGGCTCTAAGGCTCTTGGAAGTCTATTTCAAGGGAAAATCTCAAGAATGGTATCATTTGTTCCTTTCTAACTCCATCACAACATGGGACCAACTAGTTGACCCTTTCTATGAGTTCTTCTCTGATAAGGGGGATAGATCATCTTATTATAATAGTTGATCCCTATCAAATGATCTCTGTAGGAGGCGATCACATATTTCAACACCAGGTTTCACAAAACCTGGCATAGAATACCTATTTCTCCAAGGCCCTTGACTGACATGGTGTATGTTTTCTATCTCAAAGATTTTAATCCATGTATATATATCTTGATCCATTCTATGAGTGGGATAATGTTACCAGATACATACGTGACTACCATAAGGGAAGGAATAGTCTTATTGATGTTAGTCATCTCCTTACTAGACTTTCCATGCTTATAATTATGGACTTACAAGCCTCTCCCCTCTTTGTTGAGAATGTGCCACGCATGGCTACCGTTCCCCAATATAGTTATTACTATCCAAGCTCTCATCCTAGCACATCGGGTGCTCTTTCTAGTGTTGCAACCACTTCCTCTCATGTTTTCTTGGAAACCAAAGTAAGAGATATGAAAAAACTGTTGCACACCTTTTAAAATGAGATTATTAATTTGAAAAAGAAGCAAGCTACCCCGAGTAGACTGCTTTACCAAAACTAGTACTCAAGAAAGATGAGATATTAGGTTAATCAATATCAAGGAGGTAAAAAAAATAGCTAGCCCCAAGTGAATAACCAGTTGGTAGCCATGCCTAACCCCTTGCAAGTAGTCCTACTAAGTTAGAGTAGGGAATTGCTTCTTAGGAAGAAAAGCTTGGTGGAAGATAATGTGTGATGTTTTCCTTGCAATGATGGTCATGCTCTATGTAATTATCCAAGGGTGAATCTTCAACAAAAAATTATGGAACAGAGGGCCCAAGGCTTTTCAAGTGATCATAGCATTTACGCCTCACCTAGTATGGAGATCGCAACATTAGCCGCTCAATTGTAAGGCCTGTATTTGGAAAGAGAAGTGAAAATTTCCCCCAAGAATGCTCTATTCTCTTGGATGGAAGATGAAGAGGTCATGCTAGAAAACCTGTTTGATCTAAGAAAAAATCTTGAACTTGCTAGAAAATCCCTACTAGTGCATTTCAATTACAACATGTGCTCAAAAAAATGAAATAATGGCAAGCTAGTAGCACAAAAAAGATAATCTAGTACGAGAAAGGATACTATTGAGCCCACTGCCACCCCTCCTTACCTAAACCCAAAGAAGATAGCAATGTACATGTATGGAGATACAAAACACATTGTATTGCCTAATATTAATGTGGTTGAGAAATTGAAGAAGGCTCCTACGAATGTGTCCCTCTAGGATATCCTTGCTATCTTGGGATAGAGGTCTTTGTTGAAAGAAGCTTTGTCAAAATTAGAAAAGACATGGCCAGTTCTTAGCAACACTCCCATGCAAATAAAAGATAAGAGGCCACTAGGAAAACCAATAGAGCCCAGAGGTCAAGCACATGTTCACACTTCCTTGGTCAACCAATGAGTTGTGAGGTTAAGTAAAAAAGTGAAATGTCCAAAGACAACCTCTTTCTAATTGATGCTAATCATGAATGACAAGATTTTACACAACTCTATGATCGATAGTGAGGCTATCATCACTATTATGCCAAAACAAATTTCTGAGGCTCCAGGTCTCAAATATGAGCCCTTAAAAAAAGGAGTTATACATCTCTATGGAAATAAAGTGCAGACCAAAGGTTTCATCAAGAAGCTCCAACTCATCTTATATTCTTTTTTGAGAATCGCCATGCTACAGGAGGTGGTTATTATTGATATCCATGCTAATTTTAGTCATTGTCTCTCTTGAGACTTTACTACTAGGATTGGAAGATATTTGTCTCTGGCTTGGTTACACCTCACCTTGAAGAACAAGCATAGAGCCAAGTTCAAAATTGTAAGTGATCCCCTAGATGATGAACACATTTTTTTTGAAGCTTTAACTAATTCATAGTTTAAGGAAGTAGAACAACTTGAGGAGCTCTTAGTAGATGAGAATATTCTATAGTTTGACCTAGTAGAGGAGTCCACCCTCCTCAAGGATTAAAACTTTAGTAGTTTCTTATTTTTCCATTCTACTAGCCTTAGCACCTATGTTATATGTGAAGAAGAACAACCCATTCTACAGGTGACCAAAGATGCCACAACTAAGGTTAAAGAGATTAAGAGAAAAAGTTTCACTCTATGGACGTTGCACTTCGATGGCGGGAGAAGCAAGAAGGGATCTAATGTTGGTGTGTGTCTAACTCCCATAATTGGTGAAAGGATCTTGAGAGATTTCCACTTACAATTCTCATGCACCAAAAATGAAGTAGACTTTGAGGAGTTGATCCATGGAATGATCCTTACTGAGCATATGGGCATTAAGAAGTTAAAGGTGCTTAGAGATTCTAAACTAGTAGCACATGAGGTGCAAAATGTAGCAGCCGTAAAATTGTGCATATACACTCTTATCATCATAAGGTGTGAGACCTCATTGAAGGATTTGATGCTTTCAATAATCAAGTCATACCAAGGAAGTAGAATATAGTCGTGGAAATTCTAGCTATGGTCAGTTCCCGTTTCTTCCCTACTACTGATCTAATAGAAACAACATGTGGTCCAAGTGATCATAAGGCATGCTATGCTTGGAAATGATCAAAATTGGAAAGTATTTGATAATGAAAAGTATATCACTACATTATTGCAACATTTAGGTGAATTCCAAGACTAGCTACAACCAAAGACAACATAAGCATATGGAGACCAATTCATTCAACTCGAGGGAAAAAAAATTTCAAGAGATTTGATCACCCTGGAGAGCATTTTTTACTATGATGATGCTAGCCCCAATGGGGAAAAATTCACTATGAATGATCAATACTAAAATGATCTATAGGTTGGAAAAGGACATATACTAAAGGTTGGAGATGATGTCCCTCAGCATGACTAAGACTACCTCATTCATCTCTGCAAGAAGTATGAGGGTGTGGTCTCTTGGTCTTACAAAGACCTAATAGGCTATGAACCCTTTGTAATATAACACACCATTGAACTTACTGAAGGAGAAAGGTTGGTTTGACAAAGAAAAGATTGGTGAACCCAAAGATAAAGTCATTAATGGCTAAAGAACTAACCAAGTTGGTGGATTGACACATCATCTTCCCAATCAAGCACAACACATGGGTGTCCAACTTGGTATCCATCTGCAAAAAGAATGTATATATTTGCCTCTGCATTGAATTTCATGACCTAAATAAAGATTCATTGAAAGATCACTACCCACTACCATCTATGGAGGTTATATTGTAGTCAGTCACTAGGTCCGAGATGTTCTCTTTTCTTGATGGTTTCTTCGGTTACAACCAAGTGCTAGTTAGACAGGAGGACCAACATAAAACAATACTCACCACTACGTGGGGAACATTTGCATACAAGAAGATGAATTTTGGTCTATCCAAAACTGGTGCCACATTTCAACATGCTATGAATATTGTGTTTAAGGACCTAATTAATAAGATTATCAATATTTATTTGGATGATCCTATTGTATTTTCCAAGTCTTCTACAGATCATTTTGACCATCTAGAGGTCATTTTCCAAAGATGCCAAGAGTTTGACATCTCTCTCAATCCCAAGAAATGTGTGTTTGTATTTCCTCAAGGGAAGATCTAGGGACACATGGTATATAAAGACAGTGTAACAATTGACCTAGAAAGAGTTCAATCAATCCAAGAGTTTCCACTACCTGTAAATAAGAAGAGATTAAATTCTTTCTTTGGGAAGATTAATTTTGTGAGCATGTTCATAATTGACTTTCTTAGACTAGTGAGACTGCTTACACTAATGTTGAAAAGGGATCTCCAGTTCAAATGGAATTTGGAAGAACAAGAGGATTTCAATAAGATTAAAGAGGTTATTACATCTTCCCTTGTTCTAGAAAACTTGGACTTGTCTCAAGAGTTCCTTATGTATGTGTACTTGAGCCCACAGTGCTAGCTCAGAAGAACAAGGAAGGAACAAGTAAACATACTATTTCTTTCTACTCAAAGATGCTCAAGGACAATGAAATCAAGTATAAATTCATGGAAAAGTATGTGTTTACTATTGTCAAGGGGCTGAAGAAATTTAGATTTTTTATAACATCCAACAAAACAACAGTCTTTGTAGTTCACCCCAGTGTCCACGAATACATTATGGAGGGAAAGATCACTAAGAAAAGAGCCAATGGGATCACAAAAATTATAAAATACGATATTGATGTCAGATCTACCAAGGTGATATGTGGAAAAGCTTTGTGTGAATATATTACCTAGGAAGAAAATACATCTGTGTGTGTGAAAATTATACCTATTTATGAGACACAACACTTCAATAAAATATTATAGGTTAATAATCAGAAAATAAGCAATAACAAACAAATATCATTAACTAGGTGATTTACTGCCTTCTTGATGCAGGAGCATCTCGGGTCCTTGGCAATCCTGTGTCACCAAAAACATGTTTGTGTTTTCTTGTGTTGCTCAGTCCCTTATTTGACCAAGTTGGTTTGGTGTTGCTTAGTTTCCTTTGCTTACCAGGGTTGGTCGATTATCTCTTTGGTGCTCGGCAAATTTCCCTGGTGCTCGGTGATGCTTGTCTGGTGCTCGATTATCCTTTCTTACTGAGTTGTTTATTTTATTTTCCTATTGAGGCTGACTCTTGTAATTAATTATGGTCACAAATTTAGTGCTGGAATCTATCATTGGGAAGCGTGTGGACCTAGATCTAGTCATTCCTTCCATTGATGGTGGATCCAAAGGATGACTTGTTCGGTAGCCTCTTGTATATAATGTATTCTTGGTTTGTAGTTTTAGGACATCAAAGATAGAAGCTAGGAGATAGAAGATTGTTTCAGATCCTCGCATGTTGGAGGAATTCTGTACTTGAATTGTGATATTTGGCCTAAATTGGAAAGGCCTTATAGCCCAACATGTATGAATCAAATTGAATGAATATATGAAAGATATCTACATTCTCTCTCTCACTTGTATGTTATTTCTTCCATGTGTGATCTCTGTAAGGGGGATCTAGATAGGGTGTGTCTTTGGCCCCTCTCCCTATCCTCTTTTACGTCAGGTGGTATCAGATCAAGGTGAGATTTGGATCTAGGTTTGTGAATCTAGGTTTGAGGCTTCCTTCTTGTCAAACCCTAGTTGAATTGTTGTGGGGTAGAAGATTGTGATCTAGCCTAAAATTGCAGATGGTTTCAAGATGGCTCATGGGAGGCAAGATGTGGATCTAGGATTGATAGACATGTTCAGACAACTTAATGCTAGATTAGAAGCTATTGAAATAGCCCAAAGAAGAGGAGGACATCTTGAAGATGTTAGTGATGATGAAATTGAGGAAGAACAAGGTGATGTAGAACCTGCACTAGTGATGGATCAAGGTGAGGAAAGATTGTTGAAGGCTTTGAGAAATCTGAAGTCTACACCACACTTTAATCCTCCTGAGTATAGTGGAAAATTGGATTTTGATGAATTGGTGGACTGGATCACCGAGATGGAAAATTATTTTGAGTATGAGAATGTACCTGAGGAAAAAAAGGTGAAAATTGCAAGCACGATGTTGAAAAGTCATGCATCTTTATGGTGGGAACATCTGTAGTTGGACATAAAGAGGAAAGGAAAAGAAAAAATTAAGGTATGGAATAAAATGGTGAATAAATTGAAAGGAAATTTCTTACCTTGTGATTATCAGATTAACCTAGTTAGGCAAATGCAAAGTTTGAGGCAGAAAGATAGCTCGGTAAAAGAATATACTGAGGAATTCTATAGATTAGATATCAGATCTGGATATGATGAAGATGTTGTGGAAAGAATTGCTAGATACCTGAATGGACTGGATCACTGAGATGGAAAATTATTTTGAGTATGAGAATGTACCTGAGGAAAAAAAGGTGAAAATTGCAAGCACGATGTTGAAAAGTCATGCATCTTTATGGTGGGAACATCTGTAGTTGGACATAAAGAGGAAAGGAAAAGAAAAAATTAAGGTATGGAATAAAATGGTGAATAAATTGAAAGGAAATTTCTTACCTTGTGATTATCAGATTAACCTAGTTAGGCAAATGCAAATTTTGAGGCAGAAAGATATCTCGGTAAAAGAATATACTGAGGAATTCTATAGATTAGATATCAGATCTGGATATGATGAAGATGTTGTGGAAAGAATTGCTAGATACCTGAATGGATTGAGAGTTTCCATCCAAGAAGAAATCAGTTTGGTTAAATTGTAGAACATTAAAGAAGCTTATCAATTTGCATTGAAAGCTGAGGAGAAAGTGAACAAGAGACATGAGAAAAGATAAAGAGATAGAGGTGGTAGATTACCTAGAGGAATAGGTAGATCTTATGGTGAAAATAGTAGATCTGAACCTGAAAAGACAAATATGGATAAAGGCAAGACTCAGTAGAAAGGTGAAAGTTCATCTAGAGGAAGAGGCAATAACTACCAAGGTGGTTATAATAGAGGTGGTTTCTGAGGAACTTGTTACAATTGTGGAGAAGAAGGACATAGATCATTTGAGTGTACACATGCAAGTAAGAAGGTTGGTAGCAGTAGAAATACTTTGGTGCAAGAAGAGTCACTGAATGAACTTGAGAAAGAAAAGAACTTGATGGTAAGGAGAGCACTTTTGAATGAAAGTAATAAGGAATATCTGGTAAGAATTTTTTTTTTCAAGACTAGATGTAGAGTTTTTGATGAAGTTTGGAAGGTAATCATTAATAGTGGTAGCTTGGAGAACTTGGCATTTGAGGAAATGGTTACAAAGCTGTAGTTAAAAACATTGGAACATTCAAAGCCCTATCAGATTTCATGGACTAAAGATGAGCATACACTCTTGGTAAGTGAACAATGTTATGTGAATTTGAAAATTGGAAAGTACTATGATAAGGTGTTATGTGATATCATGCCTATGGATTGTTGTCATATTTTTTTGGGTAGACCTTGGCAATATGATAGACATACTATATATGATGGAAGATTGCATAAATATACTATTTGGGCTGATGGAAGAAGACAAATCTTGTTACCTTTGATTGAAGTACTTGTTAGTAATGTTTTCACATCTATGAAAGTTTTTTTGATGGAAGGAAGAAATTTTGTTAAGGATTTGAAGAAGAATGATGTATGGTTTGCTGTGATTCCTAACAAACCGAGTAAGAAAATAGAGGATAGTATACCTGAGGAGATTGATAAGTTACTCACCAAGTATAGTGAAATCATTTCTAATAATGTACCTAATGGTTTTCCACTGAAGAGAAGCATTGATCATTGCATGGATCTAATCCCTATATCTAGTTTACCGAATAAGGCACCACATCATTTGACACCTACCAAGAATCAGGAATTGAACCGATAGATTCAAGAATTGTTGTAGAAAGGTTTGATCTAAGAAATTTTGAGTCCTTGTGTAGTACCTATTGTATTGGCACCTAAGAATAATGGAGAATAAGGAATATGTACTGATTCTAGAGCAATCAACAAGATAACAATGAAATATAGGTTTCCTATACTGAGAATGGATGACATAATGGATAGTCTGACCGGAGCAAAGTATTTTACCAAAATTGATTTGAAAAGTGGGTATCATCATATCAGAATCAAAGAAGGTGATGAGTGGAAGACTACTTTCAAGACAAAAGAAGGTTTGTATGAGTGGTTGGTTATGCATTTTGGTTTAACTAATGCACCGAGTAATTTTATGAGGTTGATGAATGAAGTTTTGAAGAAATTATTAGGTAAATTTGTGATTGTATACCTAGATGATATTCTAATATTCAGTAAGACCAGAGAAGAACATTTGTTGCTTGTTAAATAAGTATTGCAGAGGTTGAAAGAAGAAAAGTTGCTAATAAATCTGAAAAAGTGTTCATTCATGAAAGAAGAGATTGTATATTTGGGATTTGTGATTTCAGTTGATGGTTTGAAGATGGATCTTGAAAAGGTTGAAGCTATTTTGAATTGGCCTACACTTGAAAATGCTAGTGAGGTAAGATCATTTCATGGTTTGGCAAGTTTCTACTGAAAGTTCATTAGGAATTTTAGTTCAATTTGTAATGCTATGACTAAGACTATGAGAGGAGATAAAAAAGAATTCAAGTAGGAAATCAGAGATAAAAGCTAGGAGATAGAAGATTATTTCAGATCCTCGCATGTTGGAGGACTTTTGTACTTGAATTGTAATATCTAGCCTAAACCGGGAAGGCTTTACAACTTGACATGTATGAATCAATTAAAATAAATATATGAAAAGATATATGCATTATCTCTCTCATTTGTGTGTTGTTGCTTCTACATGTGATCTCTGCAAGGGAGATCTAGTTACGGTGTGCCTTTGGCCCCTCTCTTTGTCCTACCTTTAGCCCATCTCCCCATCCTCTCCCGCTTCATGATTCAGAGAATCATTTCAAATAACCTAGGTGTTTGATGCAGGAGCATCTCGGGTCCTTGGCAATCTTGTGTCACCAAAAACATGTTTGTGTTTTCCTGTGGTGCTCGGTCCCTTCTTTGACCGAGTTGGTTAGGTGTTTCTCGGTTTCCTTTGTTTACCGGGGTCGGTTGGTTATCTCTTTGGTGCTCGGTGAATTTACTTGGCGCTTGGTGATGCTTGTTTGGTGCTTGGTTATCCTTTCTTACCGAGTTGTTTGTTTGAGTTTTCTATTGAGGCCGACTCTTGCAATTAATTATGGTCTCATATTTAATGCTAGAATCTATCATTGGGAAGTGTGTGGACCTAGATCTGGTCATTCCTTTTGTTGATGGTGGATCTGAAGGCTGACTTGTTTGGTAGCCTCCTATATAAAATGTAATCTTGGTTTGTAGTTTTAGGCCATCAATTAGAACATCAGAGATAGAAGCTAGGAGATAGAAGATTGTTTCAAATCATCGCATGTTGGAGGACTTCTGTACTTGAATTGTGATATTTGGCCTAAACTGGGAAGGCCTTACATCTCGGCATGTATGAATCAAATTGAATGAATATATGAAAGATATCTGCATTCTCTCTCTCACTTGTGTGTTGTTGCTTCCACATGTGATCTCTGCAAGGGGGATCTAGTTAGGGTGTGCCTTTGGCCCCTCTCCCTATCCTCTTTGGTGTCACTTCTAGTAGATGAAAGTATGGTATTCTCAGATTTTGACTGAGATCAGTGACAATACAACATCTAAATGAAGGATTTGAATGCGAAAGCTATGAAAATGAATGCAGATTTAATCTATGTTTTTGGATTTTCTATGCAATAATGATGAAAATAATGTAAAATGATCTAAAATTGATGAGAGATGAATTGAAATCTAAGCTATCAATTCTATGAATGCAATGAAATCAAGAAAACAATGGTTAGCAAAGAATCTCAAAGATTGCACAATCTCCAAATTCTCTAGATTGCACGTGCAAAGATTCTCCAAGTTCGCGGTCGTTTGTAAAGGACTAAGGCCTGTTTATATAGAAATCCAGGGTTTTGAGAACTCATGGAAAGCCAAAAATCTCTCCTTGATCAACTCAATTTGATTGTTGAGTTATCAGGAAATTAGAAATAGTTATCTCACAAAATCATGCAAAACTAGCTTTTTAACTCGAATTAGAAGTTTGAGATCACTCTAATATGCTTTTCAACTCATAATCATATGTTGAGTTTGGAAAGTTAACAAATTAAATTTAATAGTTGATTTTGAGTTTAACTACTTTTCTGATTTGTGCATAGATAATTATGAGTTTATTTAATTTCCATTTGCTTTTATTCTCATCTTAATTGATTTGAACAATTAAATAACTAATTTATGGGTTAATCAATTATTTAATCAAACTTTATCAAAAATTAAATCATTAAATTTGACAACTTGATTTTAATCAATTAAATAAATATTTAATCAATTATTTTTAGAAATTATGATTTATTGTCAAATAAATAATTTTAATTAGGAATAAATACTAATTAAATCTAATTAAATTAATTAAGTGGCTAAATGAAGTTTAATTAATTAAATATTCAACATATTTAATTAATTGACTTAGGATAAATAAAATAATATCATTTATCACCAAATAATATTTAATTAGAAATAATTAGGATAAATTAGGAATATTTAGGAATATTCCCCAATGCATATTTGAAATAGGATCGATTAGGGTTTTGATTATTCAATGTGTAGATGTGCCTTAGGTTAGGACTTTAGAGTTGATTTTGATCGATTTTGTCGATGTAGGAGATCAATGGTACTAAAGCCCATTTTTGGGGTATTACATTTTGCCCCTCTTTGAATTACTATGCGAAGCGCAGTGGTTGAAAGATTAATCTATGTTTGATGTCTGAATTTAGTTATGTGGTGGAGAAATTGATCCTAGAAGATTAACTGATTTTGAGACAAAAACCAATTGAAATATTTGAAGATGCTGATCCAAGTCTTGATTGACCAAGAATCGAGATGATGTTAATAGTAGCAACAATGAACCAGTGATTACGAAGAAGTGATAAAACTCCTTATTCTGAACCTATGATTACAAGGAATTGACTATCCTGACTCCAGACTTGATTGTCCAAAGGAATCGAAAGGATGCCAAATCATAACCCTTCACTTATGAAGAATCAAGGAAATAACACTAATGAAACAATGGTTATGAAGAACTGATACAATTTAAAAATTTATGGGAGAAGACCAGATTCATATGGATTTCAATGAATCTAATATACCCCAAGTGACGAGGACTTTGATGATTCAACAACTAGACGTGGTTGTTGTCTTGATTGCTGAAGAAAATTTGATTAACAAATTTGATTAATGATGTGTAATACCATGCCCCCTTCGGGATTAAAATCAAAATCTAGCAAGAAAGCCAGCGTGAATGAGTAGAAGAACATAATTGATTGTAGAAATGGTTGTACACATTCGAGAATGTGTTCTGCATCGTTTAGGGGTCATGTTGACCAAATTTGACTAGGTTTGACCATGAGTTGACCAAGTTTAAATTTCAAGAGTTTGATGTTAGATAATCAGTTAAGATGAATACTGGATTTCTGTGATGTCATGAAGGTCGATTATGCAAGCAGTCAACCAACCTGGGTCCAAAAATTTTAAAGCACATTTTTGACAATGTAAATGATCTCAGATTTTGATTTTGATCCCGAAAAAGGGTTCAAAATGTCGACATTAGCTAGGGGTGCAATTTTTATGCAAAATAGAGCACTTTGAAAAATTAGGTCAAAACCTATATAAGGCCAAAAGGGGTCATTTTCAATTCATTCGTGCAAGTTGACTTTTAAAACCTTGTGGAGCCCTTTGAGAGAAAAATGCAAGTTCCAGTGTCATCACATCATTTCGAGCACTCTAGGCAGTATCAGAGACCCAGACAGTATGAGAATCCGGTAAGTGGACCTCGATGTCTCTCTTTGAATTCAATATAGCACATTTTAATTAACTTTTAGGATTTTAGCACGTTTTTACATTTTTAAAAATTTTGGTTCACGGGATGTCGTACGACATGTTGTGACAAGTCATAAAACATTTCAAGGCCATTCCAAATGTCGTGTTTGTCGTAGTATAGTGTCGTATGGGAGACACCTATCTCTTGTACAACATTTTGTTGGGTTCCTCAATTGTCATGTAGGATCATGTAGAATGTTGTATAACCATAGAATGTCGTATGGGTCATTGTATATTGTCGCATGACAATTGACACCAATTTTTTATTTTTGAAATGTCATATGGAAAATAATGAGAAAATTTGAGGTCCTTAGTGAATTTTTAAAAATAATTTGATTGTCTAGCTGAATCTTTAATGCACCTTCTAATATACTCATTTTCTTTTTTTGTGTGCATATATGACTGAATTTGAGGGAATTTCTAATGTTCATCCCATTTTTTGTCCTTTTGTAGGTTAGGTACCCCGATGTCCATGACTGGATCTCTCATCTAGTGACATAGAGACTATGTTTGGCACTGCCAGATCTGATGAGGGTTCACCTTGTTGCTTGTAGATTTGAGTTCCTGATAGGTTTACCCAACATTAGGGTAAATCATGGGTTGATTACTTGATTGGTCGAGAGATTCCATTCAGAGACTCAGACATTCTACCTCCCGATAGGGGAGATTATAGTTACTCTAGAGGATGTCTACTAGATTCTTCGAATTCAATTTAATGGTCCTCGCCCAGACTATTAGAGTTCTAGGAATATAGGTTTACAAGCCTTCTGCACACTATTCAGAGGAAATGAGCAGATTGCTCAACATATATCTTAGGAGGTGCTAGTGCAGCTCTATGGGTAGACTCATAGGCTCAAGTGCATTATCATCGACATGATCAGTGGGATTATCATGTCTGATCGTCAGCAAAATAGTCTACTAATGGATTGGGCACCGATGGTTCAACGATTGATGGCACACCCAATTGAGTATGGATGGGGTTAGTGTTTGCTAGCCCACATGTTTTTAGAGATTCATGAGATAGTCTACCACAAGGGTAAGAATTTTTCATCTGGTGCTATTGTACTTTAGATTTGGGCATGGGAGCACATTCCCATTTGCAGGCTCATTTACGGTGATGAGTGGTAGGACCAAGAGCCTCTAATTTACAGGTACTCCAAATATGTTACATAGGTGCACATGGGTCAGATAGAGTAATGACATTGGGTACTGGATGCCATGACTATGGTTACTTGGAGACCATACCTATAGGTGGAGGCTTGGCCTACGATGAGGGATCAGTTTGGATTCTTCTACCAAAGCCAAATTTTGATAGGATGCTCTACCAGTGTCCCAGAGTGGTTTTTGATCACCAGGGAATGGAGGCAATATGGCTTGATCTAGGATGAGCCCTAGGAGTTTTCATCTTATGCAAGATAGGTATGAGAGATCAGACTGGGGTGGTCGACTAGATTATCATTTCTAATGTTTAGCCTAGAGTATATTAGGTTACAAAGTAGGGACTAGGACTACCAAGCTTAGGTAATAGATCTAAGAGTTACTGATGCCTACATGACATATATAGTAGAGCATCCTATCAGGTGATTCTTTGATCCAACCGAGCTGATTTCCACAATGGAGGAGGTAGAGGATGTCACAAGTGCCCCTATGGGTAGAGGTCAGAGGAGATAGGAGGTTTAGATCCTAATGGCACAACCTATCCCTCTGAGATCGAGAGCTATAGGGATCCCACCATGACCAAAAGGAGATGTGAGGCCTACCGCTAGACCATGGGTAGTTGCATTGGTGAGGCCGATAGTTTGCAACGATAGTATCCATGAGGTGATGGCAGGATTTTAGGCGGGATTGAAGTACTATAGCTGCCGAGGAGGTATTAGGTGCTCATTAGGATGCACCTATGGATGAGGCATAGGAGGCACCAAATTTTAACCTAGGAGCTAAGGTTTGATGCTCTTAGGAGTGGACTAATATAGGTGGTGGCCCTGATGAGACCATAGAGGAGGCAAAGGTAGCTGTAGAGGTAGAACTTGGGCTGAGGTAGACACCTCAGGACATGATCTGGTGGATACGACACCATCTCAAGGACCAGTGGTCCCATAGCCTATCTTTAAAGGTCCAGCTGCAAGAGCATGACAAGAAGCTAAGGGAGTGAGAGGCCGGGGTGTTTCACTAGAATGGGTTAGCAACATATTATGTTTCTACTTACTATTCTATCATGTCACCTGGGCAGAGAGTTACCTCGTACTCTCAATATATGATAGCATTTGAGGGAGTGAGAGTGCCACATTCTAAGCCATTGCCTAATGCATCGAGAGGAGGAGGAGTAGCACCTAATGCTGAGGACCAGGAGGACAACTAATTCATATTGATTCCTCATTTTTTCATTTTGTTATACTTGATAGCTCATTGGAGCTCATTCTTTTGTATATAAAAATTGCACCCCTTGTACTATATCGATAGTTATATATATATGAGATCATTTTTGGTGGTTTTGACTTCATAGCACTTGTTATTTTGAATTATGATGTTTATCATGTGATGCAAATGTATGAAATGTTTCTCTTTTAATTTTTAATGTATGAATATGTAATGTGAAATGTAATGATAAATGGTAGATGAATAATGTAAATATATGGCTTAATTTATGTTTGATGGATGCACATGTATGTATACAATGAATATGTGAAATGTTTATGAAAATGAGATGTTATGCAATGATTCACAAGATATTTTGGTAGGTACATGAAGATTTCAAGTGCTCAGCCATTGTCAAAAAGGATGTACAACCAAGAACGATGACTATTTGTTGATTAGATGTAGGGACCTTTACGTGACACTCAGTCCTTGTGATATGTTTAGTGTAATTTGGAGAATATCAAACACCATGCTGAATTCAAATCATGAGAAAGATGCAACCATGTAAAGTGCAAAATGCAAATGAAATACAAACCTAGGAATTAGTCACTGATCATTTGTTGGTCTTTATCATCACTATTTTTTTTTTGGTAACACTGAATAGTCATTACAATTTCCACTAGTTAGGCAACTGTGAACATATGAATATTGAATTTTAGTTGGAAATGTTAGATTTAGATACAGGCACCAAGGCACAAAAGCCAAGATGACCTAAATATCATGTCCATTTTGATTTAGCAATTTGTATAAGCATCGGAGTATAAACATTGTGATGACCTGAATACACCTTGTGTAAAAACACACCGAGCAATTAGGAGATCATCCTTGTTCTAATGTGAATTACCCACAGTGACCCTTTATTGTTCACATCCTAGGGTAATGTTGCATTTCACAGTAGGAATAAGAAATCACTCAAAAGACAAAGTTAGATCTAACTTCCCTGAAGCATCCGAGTATCAATGGTCAAGGTACACATGGCCATCCAATTATGATGGAGGGACTTATAGTGGACACCAATTCAATCTAGAGTTTCTAGAGTAATTAGATTTTCACATACAAACAAAAGACAAAGAAAAGATTATGCCCCCAGTCATCTCTATCAAAATCCTGTAAAGGACATCATTGATGAGCTCGAGAGAACATAATATGCAAAAATCTTAATGTGAATCAGTTAGCATACAAGAAGATAAAAGCATGTCGCAGAGATTGTTTTTATTTGTCATTGTAGTTTGTTTGTTGTTTGTTAGGTGCAAAATCCTTTTCTGGTAAGGAGACAAACAAACTAACTTAGATATACCTTTGAAGGACCTTGATTGGATATGACTCGTCTGAGATACTAAGGACCATAGGATATGCCCTTGGTTTCCCTCAAGTTGTAAACATTGATAGGATACAAACACTTTATTGTTTGGTGCATAAACTAACTTTATTGAAAACAAGATGTGAAAGAAAATAAGGAGATATGTACAAACTAAAACATTATTGAAAGCTGGAAGATTTCCAAGATTGTGTTGATAGATGGAGCATTTTGATACAAGTGGTGCTCATTTTTTGATTTTTCACCATCTTGGTAGAGATTCTATTTTTGCTACCAAGGTGCTTGTTTACCAGGTTTTCACCAAGGCACTTTTTATTTTTCTTCTTTTTTTTGTATTTTTCCATTTTTGTATTTTTTTTTTGAATGACCAAGGCACCTATTGCAAGGTTTTCACTAGGATGATCATTTTTTCAGGACTTTTTCTGATTTTTATACTTTTTTTTAGGATATTTTCATAAACTAAATGTCTTAGGCATATAATTTCTTTAGATGGAAAATGTTGATTAGTTCTTGGAGCTATTCTCCTTCATTCATTGAGAGTTGATAGGCTCTAGAGCCAAAAGTAGCAGTGATAACAAAGGGACCCAACCAGTTGGGTTCAAACTTCCCCTTGTGTTCTCGATGGGATTGATTTTTAGTATTCTCTCTCAAGACTAGATCACCAACTTGAAATTCTATGTGTATGACTTTCTTGTTGTAGCCTCTAGACATTCATTTCTGATATACTCTAAGACAATCATAGGTGTCTTGCCTACACTCATCTAATAGTTCAAGCTCTTGTAACCTAGACACTCTGTAATCATCATCGGTTACTAGACCATGCATTTTGATTTTGAGTGATGGGATTTCAACCTCTATAGGTAGTACTACTTCAACCCCATATACTAAAGCAAAAGGAGTAGCCCCAGTGGGCTTTATGATACTCATTCTGTAAGCCTAAAGAGTTGGAATTTTCATCAGGTGCCATTCTCTTCCTATCTTGTTGACTGTACGGTGTAGGATTTTCAATAAGTTCTTGTTGGATGCTTTAGCTTGTCCATTCCCTTGTGGATGGTAAATGGATGACCAATGTTGAGTGATCTTAAATTTAGAGCATAAGGAATCTAGGTCCTTGTTCTTGAATTGGCCTCCATTGTCTGTGATGATGGAGTGTGGGATACCATACTGACAAATTATGTAATTTAGAATGAACATACAGATTTGTTTTCTAGTTGCTTGTGTCAAAGGAACTACTTCTACCTATTTTGTGAAGTAATCTGTTGCTGTGATGATATGGGTGTGAACATTAGATGAATGTGGATAAAAAGCCCCTATGAGATCAAACACCCATTGTTAAAAAGGCCATTGTGTTGTAAAGGGAATTGAATCTCTCCCTAGCACGTGAATCAAGTTACCATGTACCTGGCATTTCTAACAATTCTTAAAATATTTTATGGCCTCTTTTTCCATGTCTGGCCAATAGTACCTTGCCCTAATGAGTTTTTGAGCTAATGTCAAACCATTGGAATGTGATCCACAAATACCTTCATGGACTTCCTCTAATGCGCGTTGTAACTCTTCATGTTCTAAACACTGAAGAAGTGTACCATCCAGACTTTGTTTGTATAGATCATTACCAATGATGACATATTGTGATGCATTTTAGATAAGGTGACATATTTCATGGTAGTTAAAGGTATCAAGAATGATTTGGTCTCAAAGGTAGGAGTATATATTTTTGTAGTGGGATGAATCATGACCAACAATTGTGTAGATCATGTAGGTTTCTAGACAATCATAAGTGGGGAATGACAATGCTTCTACCAGGAACTCATAGCATAGCTCATGTTCAGGCTGATATAGTAAAGATGATAGTGTTTCCATAGCATCATCAGCCTTGTTCTCCATTCTAGGTATCTATTCAAATGTGACTAAAATGAAGTAGTTCTTTAGATTATCTACCATGTGCTTGTATGGAATGAGTTTTTCATCTTTTGTTTGATACGCATCATTGACTTGGTGTATGACTAGCTGTGAGTCTCCGTGAATGTGTAGTTCTATTACTCTCCATTCAATTTCTATCTTCATACCATTTAGCAAAGCTTCATATTTAGATATATTGTTGGTACACGAGAACTTGATCTTGAATTCTTTTGGAATGGAGTAACCCTATGGTGTTATGAACAATATGCCAGCTTTGGACCCATTTTGTGTGTAACATCCATCAAAGAATAAGTGCCATGTTCTGGAGGATATGTGCATGTAGAAGAATCATAAAATTCCATATGTAGTGGTTGGTCATCAAATGGTCATCAAACATTGGAGCTTTTGCTAGTTGATCCATGACAACTTTTCCTTTGATAGCTTTTCTTTCAACATATTCAATGTAAAATTTTCTTAGTAGCATTACCCATTTTGCTAGTCTACCTGTGAGGTCAGCTTTTCTCAATAAGTACTGAAATGGGTCAATCTTTTCTATTAAATGTGTAGTATGAGCTAACATGTAGTGTCTCAACTTCTGTAATGCAAAGAAAATAGCTAGACATGCCTTCTATACCATGGAATAGTTCTTCTCATAGGCTACCAATCTTCTTCTGATATAGTAGATAGCTCGTTCCTTCTTATTTTCATCATGTTGTGATAGTAATACCCCCAGTGATGTATCTATAGCAGAGACATACAATATTAATGGCTTCTCTTGAATAGGAGGCATGAGAATTGGTGGATTTGCCAAATATTGTTTGATGTGATTGAAGTTATTTTCACATTCCTCATTCCATGTGAAGATCACACCTTTATGTAATGTCTTTGTGAAAGGTTGTGATATATCTACTAGTTGAGATATGAAGAGTCTGATTGATTGCACCCTTCCTTGTAGGGTCCACATTTGTCTGATGTTCTTATGAGGCTATATCTCCATGATTTCTTTGACTTTTGCTGGATCTACTTCAATACCTTTCTTTGAAACTATGTACCCTAGAAGCTTTCCTAAAGTGACACCAAAGACACATTTCTTAGGATTTAGTTAGAGACTAAATTTTTCCATTCTATCCATTATTGTACCCAAGTCAAGTAGATGGTCAGATCGTTTCATTGATTTAGCCAAGGTGTCATCAACATAATCTTCCATGTGATTATGCATCATATCATGAAAGATAGATGTCATAGCTCTTTGATATGTAGCACCAACATTCTTAAGACCAAATGACATTACATTTTAGCACAAAGTACCCCATGGACAAGTGAAATTTTTCTTCTCTTGATCTTCTGCAGCTATATTGATTTGATTGTATCCAGAGAAACCATCCATTAAAGAGTACATTTCAAAGCTCGTAGTCATGTCTACTATCATATCGATGTTTGGTAGTGGAAACTCATCCTTAGGGAATGCTTTGTTTACATCTCTAAAGTCTGTGCATACTCTGATAGATTTATCTAGTTTTCATACTGGAACTATGTTTGAGATCCACTCTGCATAATCTATGACTAGGACAAATATGACTTTTAGTGGTTTCTCTAGCTCAACTTTGACAAGGAATGCAACATGAGGATGCATTTTACACAACTTTTTCTTGATTGGTTTGACTCCTGGAGCTATAGAGATTATGCATGATGAGATTAGGATCCAATCCAAGTATGTCCGAATCCTTCCATGCAAAGTTGATTTTCTTCTCTATTAAGAATCTTGTGAATGCATGTTTTTCCTCTTCTGATAGAGATTGTGCTACATGAATCAACTGTGGTTCCTCTACTATACCCAGATTGATAGGTTGAGTTGGTTCTATCAAAACCAAAGATCTATCCTATAAATGACTCGAAAGGACATCAAATATCTCATCCTTAGTCACCTCAAAGAGGTTTTCACATTCGGATACATCTTTTTTTAATACTATTTTAGGTTCTAAGACCGCCACATAGTCATTTTCACCCTAAAAAATCTTTTTCTTTTTTATTTTATTCTTTTGACTGAGATATTTTATATCCAACTCTATCATGCTAACACTAGGTTAACTGATGGAAGTCCTCGTGGGTTCTACTACATTCAAGTAGTATGCAAGAGCGTAGTTAGTTTAGAAAGTATGGATGTCTTGGCTTGGATTATTGGATATTTGGTCAATAATCTTAGGATGTTGGATAGTATGCATAGGAAAGGATTGGCTGATAGTATTCATACATACAATGTTGTCATCATTGGTTTTGATCTGACTCTCGAATTCAAGGATGATATTAATACTCAGAATGTTTAGTTCATTAAGCATCTCAATGTCATCATTGGATCCTATGTTAGTGATAAGTGAATCAGACTCACAAGGTCTGTCAATTCATTCTAGACTCATTTTGGATGTAGATGTGTATCGGTGAATGACATCTATGTGTTTCTCTATTATAAGCTCATCTTCTTTTGGAACAATTCCCCATTCACAGTCATTTGATTCCTCATCCAGATCTCTGGGAAAGTCAAGAATACATGTAAAATTAGGACAAAACCCCCCAAAAGTTGGCTTTTAGAGTCTAAGCAGAATTCATATTTGTGGTAATCTATCTCAAAATCACTAGAGTGTCCCAAATGTTTAGCTATTGTAAGATTTATACCATCTTCTTCTTGTTTATTTTCAGGATCAGTCAGTTCCTGTGTTGCGACTATCTCTTGTGTAGTAGTAGGTTCTTGTGTCTCTACCACATTGATCCTTTCTTTAGGTTCCTTTTCATTTTCAAGAAGATCTAAGATATGTTGAGGTATACATTCATAAGAAAAAACATCAGTTGTATTTGAATCATCATTGTCTGAGTGTTGTATTTCTTCCTTTTGCTGAGTATCTATTTCTAGTTCTATCTATTCTAGGACATGTGTAGAGCTTCCACTGAGATGGAAAGCTTTCTTACGATAACCTATTCCTATTGTATCTTTAGTTGTCCTTCTACAATGTTCAATTGGTTTGATGATTCCTTTGCCTCTTTTTCCTAGAGGTCCTTTTCCAGTGTATCCCATTTTAGACATTATTTTGTGCCCTCGTCCATATGATTTTGCCAGAATCTTAGGTAATTTAGAGTCACATTTTTGAACTGTTTGTGGCTGAGACTCATCTTTATATAACTAAGATAATATAGCTTCTTCCTCATCTGATTCTTGTTTGGATACCTGCTCTGTGATGAAACTCCCATCAAAGATAACCTGAGGTTCTTTTGTTGTAGGTTTTACTTTCTCTGAACGTTGTCCATAAGACCTAGGGGAAAGTGAGAGAGATGTGAGAGATAGGACTAGTTCTATTGTGTATTCTCCCATGCCTATATATTTGAGCTTGATTTATTTTTCTATGTCTTCCATTTTACATGTAGAGGCTATGTCAACCTGTTTGGTAGAAGACTCTTTGTTATGTGGAACAAGTTTATCTACACTTTCCTTCAGAGCATTGAAAGATGCTGACATGTCTACAAGTATAGTGACCTCAAATCCATCATAGCAAAATTTGACACATTGGTGGTAAATTGATGGAATAGCTTTCATCTCATGAATCCAAGGCCTTCCTAGAAGAATGTTATAGGCCAAGGGGAGATCTAGTACTTGACAGGTGATATCTCTAATGATATGTCCTATTCTAATAGGCAACACAATGACTCCTTTGGAATTCCTTTCTTTTTTGTCATATGCTTTTATGGTTATTTTCTTTTTAGGATCAATAGCATCTTCTGACAATCCTGGTTGAGTAACCAGTTTGTAGGAACATATATTCAGACCATCACCTCCATCTATCAATACATGTTTGATAGGATGGTTTTGGATTATGACTTCAATATGCAAGGGATCGTTATGTGGATGACTTAGTGAGTTATCATCTTCATTGAAAAAGGATATGTACTAAGGGGACATCAAGTGACCTACCATTGTTTGGAATCTATCAAGATCAAGATCTTTAGGAACATTAGAACCAATGAGAGCTTTGTCCAGAATTGCACAATGAGAAGGAGAAATCCTTAATAGCTCAAATATAGAGATTTTGGCATTGGTATGTTACAGTTGTTGGATTATGTTGTAGGATATTGTTTTGGACTCTTTAGAATTGGAAGATTTAGGTGCAGTCTTTTATTTAGATATAGATGCAAGATTGAATGGCACCTTAGAGGCTTTTGATGAACCTAATTTTTATCCTTGGAGAGTTACCTGAGCTTGAGATTGAGTGACTACATTAGCTAACTTGTTATCTCTATCTCTTTTGACAATGGTGATGACATTACAGTATTGAGATATGCATGGTTCTACCATGTTGATGACATCATTGTTGCCAGAGTAAGTGTAATTGAATTTAGCACCCATGTTGGGTTTAGAAGATGAATCTTCTTGTGTATACTTTAGAAAAGGTTTCATGAATGTTGTATGATCATTATTGGATTTATGGTTGTCAACAAAAATTTCTCCAGCATCAATTTTGTCTTGAATGAGATGTTTCAGATGCATGTAGTTATTGGTTTTATGACCCTTGTTTTGATGGAAATCACATAAATCGGTCTCTTTCCACCTTTTAGGTTTGTCTTTAGGGTCATATGGTTTGATCTCAGGTAATGTGATGATATTGTTTGCCAATAGAGTTTTCATGGAAGATTCCAAGGACTCACCCAAAGGAGTGAACTTGCACTTTGGTTTTGTAACCCGTGGTTTATAGTCATTTGACTTCTTAGCAAGTTTAGTCACCTTCATTTCTAAAGATTTTATGGCTTGAGTGCCAATTGTAAGATTAAATGTCAGTGCCTTAGATGGAACACTGATGTGAGAAACAACACCATCTGTGATGACATTTTTTAATTTTTTTTTAGAATTTTCCCTTATCTTTGTTGTTGGAACTAGAACCTGAATCGTACTTGTTCTCCTTATGAAGTGATATGTCTCCCTTACAAATGAGTACATTTTCTATCTTTATGGAATTTTCTACCATTTTGTCAAAAGAGGCATGATTTTTCATTTGAAGATGATAATTGATTTCTGGAACTAGATTATTGATGAAGATTTCCAATTTTTCATTTTTTGGAATTTGTTGGGCATAGAGAGAAAAGTTCTTCCTCCAACATTTGAGGAAGGTCAGGAAGGGTTCTCCTGAATTCTGTTTCAAGTTGTAGATATCGATCATTGTGACCAGATGTTGGATATTGTAGGAGGATTTTTTATAGAACAGTTTGATCAACTCGTTAGAAGTCTTGATGGTTGGAGGAATTTTAGAGAACTAGTTGATGGCTACTCCCCCCAAAGATCATGGGAAGAGTTGCATTAAGTACATTGGTTCATGCATAAACTCCATGGATAGAGTGCATAATTCTCTGACATGATCTTAAGAATCAAAATTTCCATCGTATTGGTCATATTTGGGAACTTCCACTCTCTTTGGGAAGGGTGACATGTACAAGTTTTGATCGAACGGAAATGGGCATAGGGCCTCCATAGAGAATTCCTTAGGTTCTTTCTCCTTTTCCAACTTGTTATGTTTGACTTGCATAGCATGCATCTGTTTCATCATAGTTGTGATGGGAGTATCTTCCTCTTGTGTTATGATATTTTCAACATTAAAGTCTCAAGGAAGTTCAAGTCCTTGTTGAGCCATTTGTATGAAGTATGACTCTTTTTCTTCTTGTAGAAAGTGTTTCATAGTTCTTTTATAGAGGTCATCATAACAAAATCATTCAATTTTTGATGGTGTGGGTTCTTGATCTCCACCATGATTGGATTGTTGGACTTGTGAGCCCTGGTTAGCTCCACCTTGAGACATGGCAACACTTTTATTGAGATTTTGTGTTGATGCAAGAGGGGTTGTGTGACCTCCTTTTAGATGCAAATTGCCAAGGGTGTCTTCTTTGTAAAGATTGGTGTCGTAAGGTTGATGTAATGTCTAAACAATAAGAGAAGATAAAGGTGATATCTTTGGTTCTTCTCTGGGTTGTTTGCATGAAGAGTCTCTAATTTCCACCATTAACCTTAGGTGAATCTAGAGATCATGATAAGATAACTGACAGATGATCTGAATTAGGAAATATCATGTGACACAACCTTTTTAAGATTGGTTTGAAAAAGAATTTATTGGACCTAAATGATAAATTAAGGTTATTATGAGATGATAAATCAAGGTTGTTCTGACAAGGTTTTTGATACAAGATGAGATGTGGTTTAGACTGATCAATCAAATGATGAATCGAGTTAAATGGATCACTTTGAGAAAATAAGAGGAATTCTCTTTTTCTCTGATATGTTCTTGACATAGTGGATATTTTGATAGAATTTGTATAATGGCTACAGGTTGATTGAATTTTTTATGAAATTTGGCTTTTTTGGTAATTTTAGTAAACTATCGTATGACAGTATCCAGGCTCGTATGACATGGAATGAGGTCTGACACGACAATTACAAAATCTCGTATGACACTTGGTACTAGGACTTAATTCTACTCAAGAAGTTTGACAACATTCGTACAACACTGTATGGGTACTCGTACGACACTTGGGGGGTTCTAATACAACACTTTCAAATCAAAAGCAATTATCATACGATAATTGGAGGTTCTAGATGATAGTTGACACTAGAAAAGGATTTTCCTTTAGTTTTTCTAGATTGTTCATGCTTTTTGGTGTTTTTGGTTTCAATTGGTTTGCAAATTTTTCTGTCCATGTTTTTTAAGATCTGTGTATTGGATTGTCTAAGGATGTTTAATATAGAACTAGGCTCATAATCACAACAAACATATGTGAATTAACTCAATGAATCAAACACACCTATCTTACCCTAGCTAGGAGAAGACATGTATTACTTTCTCATTGAATTAGGAACACACTCAGAGACTACTCAGAATATGTAGGTCCAACAACACATAATGGATATTGAAGCCCATATTAGCCATGTTCAAGCATCAAAGAGGGCTCGATATGATGAGTGTCTTGGGGTGATTACTATTCACCTCACACAAGCACTACAAATCCTTCAGAGGAAGATCGGTAGCAAACTAGCTTAGGCTTTTAATTAGGGCATCCATTCACAACTGTCTCCCATAGTCCTGTAAGAAAGATTGAGGCTATTAACCCTATGAGTACTCTGATCTGTGTAGTCTCGCAAGTAAGATTTAAGCAGCTCCGCTCTACACAAAATCAAAGCATGTTCATGGAATGAATCCAAGGAACAAGCACAAATATATCTTCTGAGGCTTTAACATTAAGGAAATGTCAAATTTTATAGTGGGGTGGAAGAGTCAGCTTAAGACTTGTACCCACTTGGGTCGTTCCTAGGAGCTATTTACCTCTTCGGCAAGCCCTCAAAATGATTAAAGAAAATATGAGGTTGGGGACCACAAGATCTGGGTTTATGATTCTCTAAAAGAGAAGAGCATAATCCCCTAACCTTGTCCTTTTACCTATCCAAAACATGTCAAGAAGAGTTAATCCAGAGACATTACACAAACGGGCACTAGAGAAGATACCTTCTAGGTTTCTAATTCTCCTAAGAAAGAGAAGAGCATAATCCATTCAAAATCTACCTCAATGGCAATAGGCGCACATAACTAATTAGCTAAGTGCCTATGAAAATAAAATACTAAGAAAACAAAATATTTTCTCGATGATGCTTGGGCAACCTGCAAAACCACTTATCAGAAATCTTTGTTGATTGAGCATCTTTGACAAGCAATTTTCTGAAGGGGTTTCCTGCAAAAGAAAGGCTTAGAAGTCAAGACAAGAAGAGGCTAAAAGAATGGGTTTTTCTGCTCAAGTCTTCATCTCTCATGCTACAAAGATATATTAGGCTATCTCAAATAGTCTCACACCAGAAAATATCAATCATTAGGGTTAGCTGTTAGTCAAAATCTAAAATCAGAATCTCAAAAGCTTCTCAAAAATCTCATACGATAATTGAAAATTGGCCTCAAAACTCGTACAATAATATACCTACTCCCATACGACACTTCAGACATGATATGAATCTGGGTACCTTCCCACATGACAATCCAAGATCAATACGATAATATGTAACAATTGATAAGACAATGCAAAAATGTCATCTGTCGTATGACAAACAAAGGCTTTTGGTATGACAATCTACAAAAGTTGTACAAGATTGTACGAAAAAAAATAAAAATTGAATCTTGAATTGAAAATGTTAGAAAAATGATGAAAATGAGAATGGAAACCCATTGTCAAGCCCCACGGTGGGTGCTGGAAATGTGTGTGTGAAAATTGTACTTGTTTATGAGACACAACACTTTAGTAAAACATTATAGGTTAATAATTAGAAAATAAGCAATAACGAACAAATATCATTAACCAGGTGAATTACTACCTTCTAGTAGATGTGAGTATGGTATTATCAGATTTTGAACGAGATCAGTGATAATGAAACATCTAAATGAAGGATTTGAATGTGAAAGCTATAAAAATGAATGCAGATTTAATCTATGTTTTTGGATTTTCTATGCAATAATGATGAAAACAATGTAAAATGATCTAAAATTGATGAGAGATGAATTAAAATCTAAGCTATCAATGCTATGAATGCAATGAAATCAAGAAAATAATGGTTAGAAAAGAATCTCAAAGATTGCACAATCTCCAAATTCTCCAGATTGCATGTGTAAAGATTCTCCAAATTTGCGGTCGTTTGTAAAGGACTGAGGCCTGTTTATATAGAAATCTATGGTTTTGAGAACTCATGGAAAGCCAAAAATCTCTCCTTGATCAACTTAGTTTGATTGTTGAGTTATCAGGAAATTAGAAATAGTTATCTCACAAAATCATGCAAAACTAGCTTTTTAATTCGAATTAGAAGTTTGAGATCACTCTAATCTGCTTTTCAACTCACAATCACATGTTGAGTTTGGAAAGTTAACAAATTAAATTTAATAGTTGATTTTGAGTTTAACTACTTTTTTGATTTGTACATAGATAATTACGAGTTTATTTAATTTCCATGTGGTTTTATTCTCATCTTAATTGATTTGAACAATTAAATAACTTATTTATGGGTTAATCAATTATTTAATCAAACTTTATCGAAAATTAAATCATTAAATTTGACAACTTGATTTTAATCAATTAAATAAATATTTAATCAATTATTTTTATAAATTATGATTTATTGTCAAATAAATAATTTTAATTAGGAATAAATATTAATTAAATCTAATTAAATTAATTAAGTGGCTAAATGAAGTTTAATTAATTAAATATTCAATATATTCAATTAATTGACTTAGGATAAACAAAATAATATCATTTATCACCAAAAAATATTTAATTAGAAATAATTAGGATAAATTAGGAATATTTAGGAATATTTCCCAATGCAGATTTGAAATAGGATCGATTAGGGTTTTGATTATTCGATGTGTAGATGTGCCTTAGTTTAGGACTTTAGGGTCAATTTTGATCGATTTTGTCGATGTAGGCGGTCAATGGTACTGAAGCCCATTTTTGGGGTATTACAACGTCAAGTGCGGTGATAATTAAGGAAATAATCCTAGTACAAAAGGATCCTTCTAAGTCTTGTTAGATTACAGATGGGACAAAGTTCATGCAAATTGGTAAGTACCCCCCTCATCTCCTTTCTTACAAACAAAGATATTACAAATACAAATGTTGGCTTCCAGTTGATTGATGGTGTTCTATTCAAGAGAAGTTTTCATAGTGTCCTCCACTATGTTGGAAAGCTTGATGCAGGAGGGATTCTAAAAGAACTCCATAGTGGCTCTATAGGGGGTCATTACTCAGCTTAGTCTACTATCATGAAGATCACCCACACAAGATATTATTGTTTTGGTATGTTCAATGATGTGCATACTTTGGTTTGTGGGTGTCATGAATGCAAGTTCTATATTAGAAAATTAAAAATCTCATCTATGCCCTTGCACCCCATTTTAGTTGATGAGGCCTTTTCTCAGTGAGGTCTAGATCTCATAGGCATGATCAATCCAACATCGAGTGTTAGATACAAGTGTATCCTCAAACATAAATTATTTTACTAGATGGGTGAAGGTGGCTCCATTAAGGAACACAACTGAGAGATAGATCTTGAATTTCCTTAATGAGATAGTCACTCATTTTGGTCCCCCGAAGACCATTAATTTTGACAATGCCAAGGCTTTCCTGGGATCACACCTATCTGAATTCATCCTCCACAATCGTATTTTTATGAAAACATGCTGTAACTATTAACTACAAGGTAATGACCTTATGGAGTCAATAAACAAAAACATGATCTACCTGATAAAGAGGATGTGAGTTGAGCACAAGCATTAGTGACATAAACACATTTAGAATGATCTATGGGCTGACCGTATTACTCCAAAGAAGATTTGAAAGGCCTCAAATTATAATCTATTATATGGAAAGGACACCATGTTTTCCATCTTGGTGGAGCTCTTGACATTACAACTACTTAAGATCACGACGATTGAATAAATTTCTCTTGAGGAAGTTAGGATAGCCAAGTTGATGGAGTTGCAAGAGAAGCGGGAGAAATCTCTCACTATGATGATTGCAAGATAGAGCATGGTAAAGAAATGGTTTGAAAAAAATATCGCTAACCTTGTATTTGAGCAAGGTGATCTGGTGTTGAAGTATAATGAGCATGGAGATAACCCTGACATGTACACAAAGTTTAATAGCCTTTGGGAAGGCCCTCTCCACATTGCGGGGTGCAAATAATTCAACTCTTTTGAGCTCAAGATAATGGATCTTGAGTCTCTTAGGATCCTGGTTGATGGGATCCATATTAAATGATTCAAATAATACCATAGTACATCTTTTATTTTAATGTAAATAAGTGTGTTTCCCTTCTATTGGTTTTTATAATAATTTTGATATCGCTCTAATACCATGTGCTAAAATGAAATGCAAACTCCTAAGTGTCACAATGACAACTAATATGAAAATGTATTATCCTAAGTAAACTTAAGTAAAGTGTAATTAGTAATATTTAATTACACCAACACCCCCCCTTAAGTGCAACTTAGTGGAATGCACTTAAGCTCACAATGCAAGATGGGTCTCAGCTACTAGACCATGTTAGGTACCCATGTACAAAATGCAAGAACAATGCAATCTCTCATAAAGAGGAGAAAGAGGGAAAACCTCATGGGAAAAACCCTCCCCCAAAAAGAGAGATGAAAAACAAGATGCATGCATGAATTGAGTAATCAAGATGCCCCAATTATGACATACATCATGCATATACAATAAAAAATCCCCCCAAAGGAAGGAAACAACAAGACATGATATCCCCCCCATAATGAGTAATCTCCTCCAAGGATTGTAAGTGCTTGAAGACAAAACATAGTCCAATGCCTACAAACAACATTTCTCCTCTTAGGAAGAAGATACACCAAGTATAGATGTAAGAAGGCTTCACATTATGGATAGGAAGTAGGAAGGGGAATCCAAATGAAGTATGATGTCTCTAAAGTATGCCCAAGTGTCACCATGTCCTTGGTTGTTGAAGATGCCATGAACCAATCAGGAGAAAGCCCAATAGAAGAAGGTGAAAAACAAGGAACCAATGATAACTGATCCACATAAGAATTTGGATCAAACTCCAAAGACAAAGATGCCTCCTCAAATGAAGTAGGAAGAGAAGAAAGAAAGCCCCCTCTCAATGTAGAATTTCCACCCATGATAGATGCACCTGGATCAATGTAGAAGCTACACCAAGAAAATTGAATGATGTTCCTCCCCTTAGGAAGAAACAAGTCCATAGGTGGATCAATGGATCCTTCCCAATCTATAGGAAGAATACTCAAAATGTATGATGTCTCAAGAAACTGAATAGGAATCTCCAACACATGATTATGATCAACTTGAACCATGCAATGTGACATCTCAAGTGAAGTTTGAGACTCATGAAAACCAATCTCCAAAGAGTCAAATGTCTTCTCTGAAGTTAAAGAGACCTCCTCCAAATTTTGTATCAAAGGATCCATAATCATGTCAATCTTGAAACAAGGATCAAGTGGAGAATGAAGATGAGGGTCAACATACTCCCTCAAAACAACTAAAGAAGGATCATCTTCAACAAAGAGAAGATGAATATCATCAATGAAGTCTCCCAAATCTGAAATGTAGGACTCCACAAACAAACCTGCAATGTCTATCAAGTAGTCATCAAATGGAACCAAGTCTGGAAGACAATGAATATCCTGTTGCACTAAATCGCCTGAACCCATGGCTATGTGAATGCAAGCATCATCAGGAGAAACACTAGATGTGATATAAATAGGAGGAGAAGGAGCTACAACTAGAGGTTCTGGACGTTTTGGAAGTGGAGGAATATGTGGATCTCCATACATTTCCCAAAGAACAGTCCAAAGATCAAGAATATTCATTGTTTCATCTTTGTAGTCATCAAGGGAATCCATAACATCCATATCCATATTCAAATAGATAACCTTAACAACTTCTGAGTAAGAGTCACAATTGTGAGAAGGACTTTTAGGTCTATACTCATACAAATAGGACAATAGGTTATGCTCACTAAGATGAGAAAGAACTAATTCACTCCATTTCTTATAGTTCCCTCTTGTCAACTTAATTAAACCATCCATGATGTGCTTCTCACATGAAACAATGAGACCAAAAAACAATGCACCCCCCAAAATGATGATTTTGGCACTTTATATATAGTGCATGTACAATTGCCACTTGTCAAAATGAATCAAAGTGGACTTCTGATTTTGATGATTACAATAGAAAATATGAAGCTATAGTAGACTCAAACAAATAAGACACAAGATCTCTCAAGGATCTAACAAATTACAAGTGCCAAAAATAGGCCAAAATAGACCAAATTTAGAAAGTAATATGTCTACTCAGAATTTTTCTAAACTGATACCAGATCTGGAAAGTAGACAAAAAAACATGAACTTTAAAAAAAATAGCACCTGAAAATGTGTCCATATGAGCCCAAACGAAGCCTCTAAAGTTGTAAAAATTAGGATTTTTTATTTTCAGAAAATATCAGAAACAGAGATCAGAAATCACCTGCACCATTATGTAGATCATGAAATTCTACCCCAAAATAAAAACAATTTCTCAAAAAAAGGACTTCGGATGACTGAGCTATCGCTGTTTGAAAATCACCTCTAAAATTAT
This sequence comes from Chamaecyparis obtusa, assembly GCA_027943335.1. Lineage (NCBI taxonomy): Eukaryota > Viridiplantae > Streptophyta > Pinopsida > Cupressales > Cupressaceae > Chamaecyparis > Chamaecyparis obtusa. The sequence goes on along the minus strand of BSBK01005160.1, from coordinate 548,659 downwards.
TTTTTCTGAATCACCGCCGCTGAACCTTGAAAATTCAAATGGCTCTAGATTTGGCTTCAGATGTCCGATTTGGATGAAAAAAAATTTGATTTAGGGGTTTTTGGACCTCCTCAATGTGATGCCAACCTCTGATTTGCACCAGCAAGCTCCAACTTTGACTGGAACAAAATTCTCTCAAAATAGGCTATACAATGAAACTCCTATGGCTCTGATACCATGGAAGAATTTTGATATCACTTTGATACCATGTGCTAAAATGAATTGCAAAATCCTAAGTGTCACAATGACAACTAATATGAAAATTTATTATCCTAAGTAAACTTAAGTAAAGTGTAATTAGTAATATTTAATTACACCAACAGTTTTTAATAAGTTAAGGTTTCTAGGATTTTAGCAGTGTGGGACCTTTTTGATTCATGTTCTTATTCCTTCAAGGGTAAAGGTAATTTTTTTACAAAAAGGGGTTTCAAAACCTTCGTTGTTGACATGTGTTAGCTTGTAGTTTCTCATGAGTTATCTTTTTAGGGGCCAAGTATCAAATTTTTAGATTAACATAAAGAAACTCTTGTGGTGGCTTGTGATGTTATATGCAAATCTTTACAGTTCATTGTTCTAGTCCCGTGGAGGCTCCATTTTCATGAGTATGGCAGTGTTAAAGAGGAATGCACATTTATTGAGGCACAACTAGCAGCATTTTAGGGCTACGTGTGCCAAGTCACACGACTAGAGGTGAAGACATTAATTTCTAATTGAGGTTACAATGCATAATGAAAAGATAGACAATGTCTCTCAAGGAATTAATGTTGAGCTTTATGGTCTTATTTATTTCAATTATTTTTCCCTAAGTAATCCTTAAGATTTTCACATTCTCGTGAGCCTTAAGCATTTGAGCAGAAGAATTTGAGAAAGAATTTTCTAAGCTTCGAATAATCATTTTTGTAGAATGAAACCATAGAGAGCACGATGATTTAGTTAAAGGAATTCATAGAGTAGGAAATGACAACTAATACGACTGTTGTAGGCACATCTTCCAGGGCTGGAGTTTCATACCCACTAAATTTTCATGGCATTTTGAATATCTACGGTGATAATTCTTACGTGAGCCATGTTATGCCTCCCAAGATGGTATATGAAAAGACCAAATTAAAGGAGAAAGGCATAATGAAGCACCTGACCATGCTGATTGATTTTCTAGAAGAAGTTTTCTACCTTGACCTATGCAAGTTTCCCAAATATCTAAGAGAGGCTTCTTGTCGTAGAATGTTGGAAGATAGGACAAGGCTAGAACTTACAAAACATCCCACCAGGCTTTGGGAGTGTGGTCTTCCCTAGTTCATGGTGCCCAAGGTAGCACATTGTCCAAAGCTCATTCAATATTATGTTGCATTTTTTAATGGAAAGTGTTAGAAATAGGGAATACTGAGAGGGTGGGGTGAATCAGTAGTCTACAAACTTTTACTTTTGCCCAATTATGGATATAACAAATTAACTTGAATCTTGCAAAAAAAAGTAAAATAAATAACATGCATAGTAATAAAGAAAATGAACTCATAACACCATGTTTGTTCTCGAGGAGACCCTGGCCAAGGGAAAACCCTAGTGGGGATGATACCCACAACTGATCCACTAATCAAAAGTATTTGGTTAAGGATGTTGACCCTGTTAGGAGTCTATTACATACATATAGTGTCTCTATCCTGATTAAAGGACTCTAGGCCTTGTTATAAACCTCAACCCTGCTAATAGTTGGTATTACAAAATAGAATGTTTACAAGATGAGCTCACTGCCCAAACATGTAAAATAAAATGATATCTGAATACAAAAGGTAAAGTACATAACCTTTCACTGATCCTGAATAGCCTTCTTAGCTTTCTAGACTCTTCACTTTCTTTTCTTTTACAACATATAACTTCACTACATTACAATATCTTATTACATCTATCACTCTTATACTTCACATTACATGCTTCTTACATATATATAAGTTATTAAGAATAATAAATTTACAGTCGGCTTTACCAAGCATAAAATCTTTCCCAAATACAAAAAATAATTTATGCCTTCTAAGGGTTAACATCTAGGATGTCATCCCTTATATGGTTAAGTCATTATTTTGATAAACAAAATAATCCCTTAACTATCATTCTTGTTCTGTCTTCTTTCTCTATTCAGGTCGTCTTCGACTCTATCTCTATTATTCTACAATATCTCCTTTTGTATATGTCATACAGACTTGTGCTTTCACATGTGTCTTTGTCATACATATAATTATCCATGTTCAAGTGTGCATGCACTAAAATTTATTCTACAAACTTCACTAACCAAAACTGTCTCTGATTAGACTATAAAATGTTGCTATACTTAGACAATTTTACTTGCGCTCTTACAAAAATGCTTGCTACTGTAGTGTGGTCATCATAATGATTATATGTTGCCATAATGACAACAACTTGATATCCTACTCAGCCAAATTTCCAACCAAAAGAATAACACTATCCAAGGCATGGAGCTTAAGTTCGTCATAAGCCCTGCGGTCATTTGGGACATGCTATGCATTCCTCCACCATGGCCTAATATGGAAGAATTCAACAGGGAAATCATGGAGAGACAATGGAGCACCAGGCGGGACCTTGTTCCATTCTATAATTTCTTATTTAATAAGAGAAAAAGAAATACTATCCTGCCCAATTTTCCCTTGGGAATAAAGGGGTTGGTTCATGATAATATGTAGGATGTCTTCTCAATGCTTGCCTTAATTTATAGCTTTGAGCATGAGTATAGTGTGCAACCATTTTAAATGGGTATGCTTTTTAAGATTTGGAATCAAAAAGAGCCTTTTTAAAAAAAATTTCATAGAAGACTTGGCCATACAAATCAAAGACCAAATCATCCTCTTTGAGAAGGATTTGGTCTTCCACCATGTTTCCTATCTATCCCACATGCTTGTGCACAAAAATGTTCTATTCTTTTGGCATTTTATGAATCTGAATACAAACAATACTAAAGGAAAGAGATTTCATGTTACTATATGGACCCCTCTTTTCTCTTCTATGCATGATTTCTATGAATTATTGTGGGTATTCCTAGCCCCTATTGTTTGTGATTTATAGGGCTAGAATCCAGTGGATCTCCCATGCTTGATGGATGATCAAATGAACTAGCTAATAAGAACTTTCATGCCTAGGTGTGATGAGTTTTTTAGAAGTTGACTTGACAATGGTATGAGTGCATGGATTTCAAGAAGAACCCTTCTACCTACCACTGTGCATTTCAGATTGCACTCTAACCCTTGAAATCCTAAGGTAGGACTCTAAAATCGAAGCAAAGATTGGCTTTGGAAAGAAAGATGCCACTATTATTCATGAAAAGAGGACCTTGGGGCCAATCATACTAGATAAGAAAGTTGAGGAAGTACTCACGTCTAAATTATTATAGATATGCTTTCTTCTTATTGACAAAAAATGCAGCTTTGACCAAGATGGTTGTCTTTCAAACCAAAGGAATTCCATCAAGCATGTGATTCGAGATAGCGAGGATGGAAAGAGCTCAGTGAGAATAGAAAAAAAAGGGGAAAGATGCACTAAACCTTGCCACACCTAGGGTATAGTCCTTCTTTAATAATCACCATCAGGAGCTACTATTTTTAAATATATAGCCTAAAGTGATCAAACCCTAGGGAGAGATGAATGCAAATGATTATTAGATATCTAGTTGGAGAATTGCCTTAGGATCCACATAACTAGAATATAAGGTAGATCTCACTAAAGAAGCACAGAGAATCATGTCTTCAAACTACATGAATAAGGCAAGGAAGTTGGTAGAGTAGGAGGAGGAGATGAGAAAATGGAAAGCAACAAATGATCGCCTCATGAATAGAGAGAAGTCCCAAGAGATTAAGAATAGGTACTCTAGGAGAAGACCTCCAAGGATGTTATTTAGATCTAAGTGCAAGATGAAACATCTGAGACACAAAAAGAGTAGCAAGTGAAGGGTGGGGCTTTGAAGCATCTCACTAAGGAGTCAGAGCTGACATAGCTACAAGCTGGCATGAAGAAACCACATGTCTCTGAGATCAAAACAAGATGCTTACCACAAAGGAGGAATGTGTAGGGGAAGAAATAAGAAGTGTACAAGAACTTGTAGTGCAGGAGAAGGCTTCCATAGTTGTCGAATTAAAGAGAATCAATAATAGGCTCACGGAGGGGGACGAGTGTAAGAATGAATTGGAGGCCACACTAAAGAAGAAATATGAGGAGCTAGCTTAGAGCTTCATGAAAGTCACTAATTAAAGCAGAGAATTAGGGAAACTATAAGCTTAGTTGACCAGTGTAGCATAGAAGGAAAGGCTCTGATAAATAGGGTTGTAGAGGTCAAAGACAAGAATAAGCTCCTCTCATAGGATGATCTAGTCCCTCCACCTCCCACTAATATATTTCTCATTTTTAAACATATACTCATTACTGAATGGGATGGGATAAAGAACTACATTTTTTTGAGTAGGCCTTCCTTCTGATTCTTGAAGGAAGCATATAACTTGCGTACAGTGGTCAAGCCCATAATTGACCAATTTTCAAAATTCACATTGCCCAAGTTCTTGAATGCTCAACATTTCACAAGCTAGGTATACACGACCACAAACCAGTTTCTCACTAGCGCTAGATTCATAGATTGATCCTCCACCATTTACCTTTTGAGCATGATAATCAACTTCCATAAGACATCCCAACAGTGCAAGTTTCACTCTCAACTTTGGAGACTTCGATAACAAGGATGAGGGAGAAATGTATAGAGTTGGAGAAGCATGGATTTCCATCTCCATTCATCATGGATGATTCAGTTATGGATCTAGAGGAGCTTATAGTGATAATAGATCATTATCTTCATAATTATGACCTCCAAGCACTCCATGAAAATATTGATCTGGGGTTATTTGAGATATTTTTCTATCCGGTGGTACGTTTGCAGGTACTCTTCGAGTTTGAATTAGGTGATCTAAGCTCCATTTATTTTCAATAATTAATCGACCTAGACCAAGAATACAAGTGCCTAAAGATATGGAAGCCACCCTTAGAGGAAGAATAGAATACATTGCAATCTCAAATCAACAACCTCTTTGGCACCGAAACATAAAGGAAAATATCTTTGAGGAAGCCAGAGATTCAAAATTTGATCTAGCAAGATAGATTCCTCTAGAAGTCGCTAAAAGTTGTAAAAATTAAATTTTCCATCTCTGCAAAGTATCCTTCCAATTTTTTTCATTATTTATTTATTATTTTAGGTAAGTATGTGAATATAAATTCACATCTTGCCACTTATCACCTCAGTGCATATTTTGGAATGGATCACTTTCCTTTTGAGCGGGGTCCTCGCTTAAGTGCCACTTGTCCTTTGTACTGCTTGCAAGATTATTTCACTTGCGAGACCATGCATTTTAAAGGTTGTACATGTGTTTTCCTTGTGGGTGTCTATAGGAGACCATCATTCGAGTGCCACATGTCCTTTTTTGGGCCAGTAGCAATTCTTTTCATTGGCAAGCCTAGCTCTTCACAGAACTGTACACATGGCCTTCTCGTTGGTGTTTTAAGAAGACCAACTCCCTTCTTTCTCAACTCTCAATGCCATTGTGCCACATGTCCCAATTTTTTCCATTACCAAATTTTGTTCCATGTTTCTCGCCTATCCGCTACACACCAATCAAAGCCATAGTCGAGTCTTTGTGCACTTCCAAGGGCCCACAATTCCAAATCCACCTTAGTAAAGTATATTTGTTCCTAAGGAGAAGTTACAATATAGATTTGTTTCTATTACCCAAATGCCATCATTAAGAAAAATATTCTCTTAGGGATCAGATTGTGTAAGCTACCTCTCTCTTAGGGCTAATGTAGCAAGTGACCTCTCAACTTCTTCAAGTGTGTGGTGTCTTACCTTTTCAACAGTCTCTTTCTCTCTTTGAATTTTGGGGTTCTTCCTACCCAGTGCTATATAATATTCATTTTGTAATGGAAAATGGATTCCAATGGGGGAGAACTTTTGAATCCTCATATAGAAGAAACTCTCTTTCACCTTAAACTATATATGTTTTTTAAATCATTAATACAAATCAATCATGCACTTCGCCCTTTGATATATCTGGTGGTTCACTGTTTATTTATAGATTTATACCTAGTTATAGATAAAAAGTTATAGAATGACTAAGTTATGATAAGTTCTTTTGGGACTCATATTGTTAATTATTTAGGTTTGAAGTAGCTTGTTTCCTATTTTTTTCTAGATGCATGTAAATCTTTCCCAGTCTACATTTTTTTTTTGGCAAAATTTTGTATTTATATTTATAAAAAATTGGTTCAAAAAGGGCTCCCGGAGAAAAGAACTAGTGAATAAAAACTCCATTCATTACCCATACTACAAATAATCAAAGAGTTTTGACATAGAGACATAGACTAACCCATCCCCATATTGGTCAATAAATGACCAATTTACATTTGAAAAGAGGGCCCCCTACCATCAACTTCCTAATAGAACAAAAAAGAAGGATGGATGTATGCAATAATCCAATCCTAATTACAATATTACATCCCCATATTGGTCAATAAATGACCAATTTACATTTAAAAAGAGGGACTCCTACCATCAACTTCCTAATAGTACAAAAAATAAAAAAAGGATGGATGTATGCAATAATCCAATCCTAGTTACAATATTACATCAAAGGAGGATCAACATATAGGCCGAATCCATTTTTAGTTACATAAAGCCACAATACAAGTACCTATATACCAAAAACCCAAGAGCTATTCACATAAACAACCTTGCAATGTCGACCATCGAAGGAGATGAGGCCGAGGGAAGTATGAGTTGAAGGATCTATCAATCAGTATTCAAGATAGAGACTACCAAAAGTAGAAAAAGTGAAGCTTCCCCAAATGGAACATCAGCCAAGGAGAGAAAAAGTGAAGCCAAATGAACCAGCCTGTGGTATCATCACATTTTTATCCTTATTATCATTTCCCATTTTAGTGAAGGATCACTACCCCATTCAGTGCTTAGGTCATCACTTGAGCCTATTGGGACATCTTCCTTCTGAATGTGTAATCTTGAAAAGGTGTGATCTACCCCTTTTCATTGCTTCCCTTATCATATTATACACCTATGTTACATGAATATAACTTGGGTAATCTTATGGCTATAGTATGGATCTTCTATTACACCTTTGGGTCAATTTTTTTTGAATCAAAATCTATTTTTTTGAGTTGTATGGATTATCCCCTATATTGGTTTATAAACCTAGTTGGAAATGGGATGGTCCAAATAAATAGGTAGGGTTTCTTGGGATTGTTTTTTATATCAACCCCTCCCTAAAAGGAATGTGAAATTAGATATATACCAAGATTAAAAAAAATTGATTAGTTGGGATAATAACTGTCTCTCTCTTGTAGGTAAGGTTCAATTTTATCAAAAAATCTTGGCATCTTGCTCTATTTACTATGTTTTTGTTTAGGTTTTTATGAGATATCAAATAATAAGGAGAAAAAATTATTAGAAAATTCATGTCATCTAATGGAAAAGGTAGTAGCATGAAGTATGTAGTTAAATGGGAGAGGTTTTGTTTGGTTAAAGATAAATGTGGTTTAGGTGTCAAGTATTTAGAGTTTCAAGGGGTTTCATTGGCCACCCAATTGGTCTTGAATTCCTTAAATAGAAATAAGCCCTCCAAAAGTACTAGTTAGAAGATATATACAAGAACTTGTCTCTAAATATTCCAAACAGTGGAAGAATTTACACCCACGTGATATTTTTTAACGTAGATTTTATCTTAAGCCTTTAGGATCATTTGTACATTGTAGTATTTCAATGGCCTAGCAGCCTTGTAGAGGGTTTGTTGTCGGTACTATCAACTATGACAATAATGAGCCCTTTTACTTCAATTCCTTATGGTAGAACTTATTGCACAACAACAAAACCCTTTCCATTCATAGTTTATGGTGCACCTATTACATGCCACATTTACCTAGTAATGTGTCAAACAAAGTTTACTTTTAGAAAATCATATGCCAACTTAATGGATTTGATAAGATTCATTTGAGAAATGTTAAGGCAAGCTCATTTTTTCTAGCAAATATCATGCTCTCTAATTTTCATATTACTGCAAAGGAGGAATTGGAGCTAGTTTTCTCCAACTTGAAACCTTACAAAATGAATATAGGAAAATACACAAATTAAGACCAACAAAACTTAATCCATTTCTGACTACAATTGGAGTCTAAATAGGTGGAAATAGTATCCACCCTAAAATGTATGGGGGAAATATGAGATCTACTTCTAAATCCAAATTCCCAAAGGAGAGATCCAAATTGATCAACCAAAAGGTTAATGCACAATTGAATCAATCTATGGAGAATATGAAATAGGAAGAAAACCTTATATTTCCCTATGGAAAATATGTGCTTGAAATCTGAAATAATTGAAAGGTAAGTACTAACCTCAAAATAGGCTAGATTTGGAAAATGCTGATTTCTGATGTATGTGTGTAGTTTTGCAAAATTTTGCAACTTGTTTCAGAATGGAAATGCTGAGATGAAGAAAACCCAAAAAACTTTAATCTTTCTGACATCAAGTAGTCTTTGACCCTGATAAAAGGTCAAAGGCTACATTAATATTTTGAAGATCAACCTTGAATTTTTTTGAAGATCTTCGAAGTTCACCGAAAAGGGTATCCAAATCCAAGCTCAGATCCGTAGTTCCGCACCTGTACCTACAAGAAAAAGAGGGCTTTTGTTGTTTTTTTGAGGGGTTTGCCTTCGTCAAACCCTAGTTTGGAATCAACCTTAATATTGAAATTGAAATGGAGAATTCTAGCAAGTAGTAGAAGTATATCTAACAAGGAAGCTATGATATTCAATAGATATGCAATTGTATTTGAATGTAATCAAGTATATTGATATGAAAGCTTGGAATGAACACTAACAAATGTAAATTGAAACCTCCATGATTGTATGCTTGGAATCCACCTTGAGGGAAGAATGAAATGGATCTTGAAGATGAACAAAAGATCTTGAAGGAAGATCACACCACCATGATGGCTAGATCTAGGGTTTTGAATGATGACTCTTGAATGCTTGAACCAAATCCCTTCAAAGGCTTGAATGCTTGAATCCTTGATCTTCAATGGAGAACTTGAATGGAGAAGAGGATGATTTCTTGAATGCTTAAATGGAAGATTTCTTGAATGAATGCTTCCTTGATCACCAATGTCTCCTTGAGAGTGCTTGAGCATGAAAACTTGATGGAGAAAATGAGGGAGGAAGGCTTCCTTTTATAGTGATCTAGGACACAATCCTCTAGAGGGGCCACCTTGGAGAATTAAATCCTAATTAGATCCTAACCTTTAGAAATATTCCTAGATTAAATGAAATTAAGGATTTACCATTTCAAAACCTAAAATGGCCAACTTGGAAGTGGGAAAACAAATATTTTTGAAACCCGACACCCAGAAATCATGGGAACCTAAAATTTGAAATCTAGTTCAAGGACGAGGTAGACACCACCCTAGGTCAGGGTCAAGGTCATTCCTAACCTAGGTCAGGGTCAAGGTCATCTTTGACACTCAAGGTCATCTTTGAGCTTGAGGTAAGAAACCTTAGGACCTCAGTCCAAAATGCTAGGAAATGCAGAAATAAAGTGAAATCGGGTGGAGAGAGAAGCAAAACGGGGGTAGAAAGCTAGATTTGAGAAAAGACCCGATCAAGGTGCTTGACATGACCCCAGACTACTTACTCGGAGGGCTAAATGCTCTTAACATGGAAGTGCTTCCATTTTAAGATGATACAAAGTCAAATTGGGAGGAATTGTACACGAGCATGATAAGATTGAAGACCCAATTAGAAACTACTCATTTGAGGTAAATATACATAGATGAAGGGAACCATGGGTCAAGGTTTAGATAGTAGAGGAAAAAGGAAGAAGAATCATCCCTCTTATAAATAAGACCACACATAATCAAATTCCATAGTCCTTAAGATTAGTCATGATTGATGATGCTAAAACATAGTGGATAATAAATGCCAAAATTAACAATGGATACACCTTATCCTACTATTGAAGAGGCTCCACCACAATCTCCAAAAATAGTAGACCCATTGCAATAATGATGAAGGGTACTCCCTGTTGGTTCCCAAAATGGACTTTATGCTTTGACAAGCAACCAATACATCTACAGGTTTTAAGGATGAGTTAGATCCAAATATTGAGTTCTAAAGATGATTGGACCAACTATAGGGACAGGACTGCCCTCTGCACTTTTGGCTTTGCAAAACCAAGGTGGGTGTACCTAATCTAGTAACACAAGACTTATTTCACTAATCACTGACTAGATTTAAATATAACAGATAGATGGTAAGAAAATACTAAATGAGAACCACTCATTCATTGATTCTCCATTACCATAAGATGAGACAGAACAAGTAGGTCACAATACTTCACAAGATTTTGACATATTTATATCAAATGGGGGAGTAAAATAGAGCCCTATCAAACACTGATCTTTGTAAAAGGGACTCACTACTGACTAGTGTCTTATCCATTGGGTAACACCTCCATTGCAAGATTGTTATACATAAACAAATATATTGAACTTTAAATGATCTTTATCCTTTGAAAATGCTAATCACCCTGTGGTGGATTTTATCAAAGGACTCCTAGATTCACACTACTTACTGGTGTATCCTTAAGTAAAACTTTAGAGAATTTATGTCACATTCAAAGCTTATTTAATCTGATCCTGGATCAGAGCTAAGAAATATAAACATACACACAGAGATTATCCATGCAATGAATTGGAACAATTCATAACTCAAATAGAAATACTCAAGGAGAGATATAAACCTTCGATTTTATTTCAAATGTCATATCAGTATTATGTAAACAAAATGCTTTCTAGTGCAACTTTCTGAATTTAACTTGAACCAGCAATACTGTTCTTTACAAAAAACATGCCTAATAAAATCTACAGTACCCTAAACTAAGAGCAAGGTCATCAGTCAGTGTTATGAGACTGGACAGAAGAATAAAATACATCTACTACCCAGCCCACAAAGCACTTAGGACCAATTCTGAGAGAAAACTAGAGAATTAGGAACCTTAATGGAACTAGGAAATGAATGAAACTCCAAGAGTTAAGCACAACTTCAAACCCTCTGCGGAGACCGGGATTTCGGAACCCTTTAAAATAATGAGAAGATTGAAATATATGGGAGGAAAGAAAGAGACCTAAAAAATATCTCACCCATGACATCTATCTCTTTCAGCAAAACAACTCTGCAAATAACTTCATTTCCCTCCAAAATCTGACCTCGGAGACAAATCACTTACTGCTCCTTCCCACTTGTTCAAAACTAATTTCTGATGGCGCCAATCTAACCATCATCTCATGGCGTTTCCAACCGTATATTATACTTGCATCTTCGGGCAAAAATTGAGCCCTGAGCACCATTTTCAAATTTCAACTCCCATCAGCAACTGTCACATAAATTTTGAATTTATGCATATAGTTTGAACTTTTAATTTTTCTTTAAAATCCTACAAAGATTTAAAAATGGGTGGGTCCTATAAATGCCACATGGCACAACCTGGTTGGGTTGACCTACCACCTCATCTCCACCTGGATGCCATGTTTGACCTTTGCCACTTCGCACTATTTGGTTGGCCTGTGTCTCCACCTGGGCATATTGAATGGAAACTACACCGCCACCTCACAAGAGTGCCACATGTCAGCTTGGCGCATCATCGCAAGGGCTGAAATTGGCCCTTGAGATCATGCAACCATCGTTGATCACTGGTGCGCATCTCGAGGTCAAATTTCCTACATAGTCACACAACTTGTCAAAAATTACCTCAGCAGCATGTGGGGCCCGCTTCTCTATCATCGCCAACTGGTCACCTCCTGGGCACCTCAAACAATGTGGATGCATAGTGGCCTTTGACTGAGTGTCTACTTCTTACACAACCATGTATTGCGTGTTTTGGTTTATAAACAACTTTATTCCTTCCACACGGTGTCAATGTGGGATTATTTCGCTTTGAAACATAATAACTTTTCAATCAAAACCTACGCTGCTTAGTGCATGCCCAGGGCCCACACAAACGTCCAGTCACAAAGCCTCTTACTTCCTTTCACTTTACTAAGCTTTTTGGTATCTTTTCTTTCAAATGTTTGAAGTTTGCTAAACAAGGTGGATGTGGGATTAAATCCCCAATACAGAGCCCACTGTTTATGTGCCCAAACCCCTCCTATGCATGAGCAAGCTTTTTCTTTAGTTTATTTCTTGCTTACTCCAACCTGTGCCCGTACAATCACTTAGTTCTACTTCATTTTGTAGCACCTAGTACTAAGAAATTGGTGCGCAAGTTCTAGTAGTGCGATGAGAACATAGAAAATGTGTGCAGTCTATATTTTTTAACGCTGGCAACCATGCTAAAGAACAAAATGTGAGCCCCCCAATTTCACAGGCAGCTCCTTTCATTGTGTGGGTGTTCTTACACTAGCAACTCGCATATATCTATGCATAAGCCTCCCTTTCTATGTGTAGGTCCTCCTTTGTTTCACACCAGGTTGCAGCTTCCAATGTGCTTTACGCACCCCCTCAGCTTGGCTATCAATGCCCCCTTTTAAAATTTATGTTGGCATTTCCTCTATTTTATATGGTGGCACAATTTTTAAATTCAAAATACAAGCATCCTATATTCATGGATTAGTGGCACTGGCATCCTAAAATCCAATGCTGGTATCCATTATGGTAGCTTGCTATTAATTGTATGCACCAACCCTTATGGGAGCTCACACAAACACTGGCATCTTTCTCCATTCACGCTGGCATATACATTATTTTTTCTAGCATGTACAATGCTCTTGATATATTATAAGATAAAACATCAAATGTGACAACATCACAAAGGTCCTAAGCGGCTTTGACAATGCCCTTTGCACTGGCTTTTGACTCTTTGTTCAAACTCTTCACACGCCACTTCAAATCTACGCAATACACTTCATTCAAATGTGTTTGGGTATCTCATTCATAGGTAGGGAATTCTCCATGTGCCATCCTTGTGTAAAACTCAAGAGCCTCCAACTCAATAAACTTTTACTTTCTTCAAAACGTGCCAACCATGCCTGGTAGCCTCCCCTCCCCTTTTGTCTCTATGCAAGTTCTTTTACTTTGTATGCCGGCATTTACATTGCTATGTTGGCTACAAATGGTGCACATAACATATTGATTTGTTTGGCAAGAATAACCCACCTTAGACTGGTGCAAGCATATGGAGAGTGCATTATTTTTAGGCATACACAGTCTCACTTGATAAACAAACACTATCAACCGCATAAAACCTGCCACCTCATTTGATTACCTTACAACCCCTCAATTAAAATTTACACAAACACCATCTTTTATAAAACTTCTAGCTGCATTTTACTTCATATGATGGATGTCTTTCACAGTTTCAAATGTTGGCGCCATTTGATTATGGGGTACCTTTATGGCCTACTATCAAAGCTTTCAAAAAATCCATTCTCAGATGATCCACACGTACATGTAACTAGATTCCCACTCCAGAGGAAGACTTGTGGTCAAGGAAGCTGTCTCTTTAAGAATATACAACATCCTTTTCTTATTGTGCACACCTATGTTATCAATGCTACGAGGATTTGCTCCTAACTCGTCAAAATACTTGCTATAGGTGTTACCTTGAGAACCTGCTCCAATCAAAGGATATTCACCAAATTGTAGTAGCCTTAAAATTCCTTTATACAACAAGACATTTTTGTGATGGTCTGAATTGAATTTATCTTTCAAATTTACGGAACCTTCCTCTTGTGAAATAGATGTAGTCTGATCTGAAACCACTTCCCTATCTTCTTCCACCCTTGAACATATATCCCCTAAAATAGGAAGATCACCTTTTGTAATGGATGCTTGCTTCTCAGCTGCAATTGATAATTTCTCATAGCACTCCAAAAGACACTTAGCCACATGGAAATTGGCTTTCTTGAATCGATTGACAATGATCTTTGCTTGCTCATATATGTTCTTTACTTTCATAATGATAGAAGAATCATGGGTTGTGTTATAACACACATTTGAACCTGTTCTTATAGACTGTAAGTAGGATCCCATGTGCCAATTATAAAGCTTTTAAAGAAAAATTCAATGTAATGTCAAAACCCAACTGGCTCATCCACTTTTTAACACTTCATACCTTAATTTGAAAGCACTATTCACCTTTGTTTGTCAGGATGGAAAAACTTAGTGAGAACAAACAAGATGCACTCAAAAGATATGCATTATTTATTTTCTTACATCTTTGAAAATTTTGCCAAATAACACTAACTTGCCTCCGGAAGCAGCCTCGAAAACTGACTCAAAGACCCCACAGGAACATGCCAATGGGTACAAAATTTTACCTCCAACATATAAACATAGTCGCCAAAGGAGATTTCCTAGAAAGATTTGAGCCCCAATTCATTCATGGTCAAACATGGCCACTTGGAAACAATGACTGTTTGTGCTGCCAAAATCACACAAGTTAGCTCCAGAAATGGCCTTAAAAACTCACCCACTGAAATTTTCAGAAAATGGCAACTTGGGCACTGATTCACCTCAATACAAGGAATAAGGATCCATAATTATTTCCCTCAGAAATTCGAAGTGCCAATCATAATCAATTGCCAAAGTCAGCACATTAATAATATTCAGGATTAAAACAACAAAATATGCGGAAATTGGTTTTGGAATTGGCTTTAGAAAGTGGTCAAATGGATTGGCAGAGACCCCAAAATTCTCAGGCAAGTACACTTCTAGGTCTATAATATGAAACACTTTTAATTATGTTTGACCTTGATCTGGGCGCAAATGGAAAGACCCCAAAGTATGCCACTTAGAAAACTGAACTGTGCACAAACAATAAAACTTAAAAATTTGCAAATGAAATGGCCCTGGCAAATAGGTCAAACGAGCACATGAGAGGCTTAAAATTGGCATGGATGCTCTCTTTCATACCTAAAATATGATGCAACAATTGGAATTCTATGAACAATCATGCTATTCAAGATACCCCATCATGAACAGGGCCTCTGACTAATCTGTGCAACTATTCCTCATTAGAATGTTAGAAACTGCAAATGGAAACAGATCGATAAATTGCTCAAATAGATTCATCATGTCCTAAAAAATTTCACGGTATCACTTTGTCATGATTATAATATGGGGGAACATTCAATTATCTATGACATTCAATTGGCTGCAAGCTGCAAGGCTTCAAAGTAGGCCATTCAGAATTCTGCACTTTCACATTCTGGGAAACTTAATTAATCGCAAACATAATGGCTTGGAAAAACCTATCATATGAACTCATAGGAATCTACAAATGGAAATGAAGATTTTCTCTCATGCTTACAACACCTTAGACCCATCCTTATAATGTGAAACATTATCAGGTTAGAGATGCAAGCATGCAAAGTAGGCCATTTGCTACAACCAGACAATATGCAGAATGCAGATTTAAGGTGAGCACATTTAAACAACTATCTCCAAAACTCATCAGAACTAATAACTGAAGGTTGTAACCCATTCCATTTACTCCATGATAAGTTTTTAACATGTTCCCTGATTGGTATGTCATAGAAAAAAACATTAGCTCACATTTTACTTGCACTTCAAGTAGGCAACTTCAAAAAGTTTTCAGGGGTACTCACCTTGCCTTAGAGAAAAATTTCAATTGGTCACTCCAAATTTGTGCCAAATTTGCGAGTACCAACAGTGGCTTTGTCTGGGGATGTGCGCCCCTTGCGGGCACGTAGAGAATTCAGAATCTTTGGTGAAGCAGACCACCCAAAAACAACATCAGATTTCTCGCTCTCTCAAAACTAGGGAACTTTATTGAAAGAAGCTCACCACACGACTAAAAACAAAGCAACTATACAACGAGCACTTTATGTACAAATGGCCCAAAGCCATCAAACTGAAATCACCACTTACCCCTATCAAAAACTTGATTCTCATTTCCATGGATTAGAGGTAAGCTGGATTTGTTGTTCTTATATATCTGATCAAACATATTGCCATACATATTGAATATTTCAAATGAACAATAATCAGCATCCTCACCATTATTAGGTGCCTTGGAATCATCAGAATACTGAAAATGTTGAGCATTATGCAGCAACAAGTCGCTGCCCTCTTTTTCACTGTTAACTAGCTGAGAAGGAAGATATCTCAATTCACTCAAATAGCCGGAAACATCAGGCCTATCTTGCTCATTAGTTTGCAAAGAAAAAATATGGTCAATTAAAACATTGGTTTGAAAACTGTAAGGAAACATCCCATCATGTTGATAAAAACTCCTATCAATATTTTGCATATATAGAACTGTATCATCAGACAATGATTTCTTCAAAACTTGTAGGGCTGAAAGGGTATATTCAAATTTATTATCTTCCTTCGCATGTTGATCTATACAAGAATCCTTGTTACCAAGCTCTTCAAAAACTGAATCCACACCAGCACATGAATCCTCATATTCATCATATATGACACTATTATGTTCATTACATTCACATGCATTATTTTCTTGCAAAGTATCAAATCCAAGCATAGAAAAAGGATCGACACTAGATGCATCACACTCCATACCTTTACTGATATCATCATTATCAAAACATATGTCGATAGGGCACGGAATCATAGAGTCATATTCAGATGCATATTTCTGAAAATCAACAGCTAAGAGTTTTGAAATTTCCTCATTGCTTATTGAGCATTGAACTTCATGTTCACCTTCTTCTAGCTTTTGCTGGATGTCACAATCATCTTCTTTGCTGGAAACATGAATCAAGATCTCTTGGCTTGTATCATTTACTTCTGAGAATTCACTACAAAAAATTTCATCTACCTCATAATCATCTCCTTGTTCTTTACACAAATATTTTTTACATTGAAACAACAAGGTTGTCCTCTTACGCTGATAATAGGAAGGATCTACAAATTTAATGAGAACATTATTAATTGTAGATTTATCTTCAATATCTTTATATTCACTGACTTCACTGTCAGCATCATAATCAGCATAACTATCACAAATAGAAACAACATCATCATCGGTGGCTTCTTCATTGTTGAAATGAAGAATAACCTTTTCTTGTAACCTCTGTTCTTCTTGCAACTGGCAGAGCACAGCATCATTCTCAGCAATTTCTCTTTCGAGGATTTCAATCTTAATGAGTAGATCCTCATTATCAGCTTCATGAGTGATGTGATCAACAGAGACATTAATGTCCTAGTCTGGATTTTCATTTTTTACTTCACACCCACCCTTACTAACTCTTGGCAAGACATGCATGTCATGAAAACATAATGGCACATACATTTGTTCAAAAGAGCTCCTGCATGAATCCATTATGGGCTGCATCTTTTCTCAAAGAAATTTTTATATTCTTATCACGAACAACTCATGCAACCATACCGATTCTTCAAATCATACATACTCCCCCAAAACAAAATCAAGATTTTCTAACAAATCCACAGAAATATGTAGATCCAGAATATAAAATCTTTTCTATGGTGACTTCTTCACCGAATAAGGATCATGTAAATACACAAATTATAAATGAGAAATACCTGGTGTTTTCCCTTTGTTGCTATTTTTTATTTATCAGCTGAAGATTTGGCAAATCTTAGAGCTCACCTTGTAGCTCCATTAGGTTCTTTTCATGTAGAGTCGCCACCTCCTTGAAGAGGAAAATAATTCACTTATTCACAATCCTTTTCTAGCCAACCAAAACTTCACCAAGATCTATTTTTTACACACTGTTTATCAGATCTGGATACATCATATCTTTTATTTTGAATTTGCACTGATCAAACAGAGGATCTCAAAGTCGCCACTCACGACTTGGTGAGATAATATTTAAAAAAATTTATATTTGACTCTATACTTCAATGGTAACCACTGGATAGATAAATAAGCCAGCCAGGATTCTAGCTCAACTTGTACCCAAGTTATTTAAACTTTACAATAACAGTTCCCCAGTAGAGTCGCCATTTTGTTGGTGACTCGAATGGGACAAATCAATCTGGGTTATATAATACTGATAATCTATAATGTAACAATAACCAGAGATTCTCAACAGATTTACTTTTTTATGTTCTCCCCAGTAGAGTCGCCATTTTGTTGGTTGCCAAAATAGACTTTATGCTTTGACAAGCAAGCAATACATCTACAAATTTTAAGGATAGGCTAGATCCAAATATTGAGTTCTAAAGATGATTGGACCAACTATAGGGACAGGACTGCCCTCTGCACTTCTGGCTCTGCAAAACCAATGCGGGTGTACCTAATCTAGTAAGACAAGACTTATTTCACTAATCATTAACTGTATTTAAATATGACAGATAGATGGTAAGAAAATACTAAATGAGAATCACTCATTCATTGATTCTCCATTACCATAAGATGAGACAGAACAGGTAGGTCACAATACTTCACAAGATTTCGACATATTTATATCAAATGGGGGAGTAAAATAGAACCCTATCAAACACTGATCTCTGTAAAAAGGGAGTCACTGCTGACCAGTGTCTTATCCATTGGGTAACACCTCCACTGCAAGATTTTTATACACACACAAATAAATTGAACTTTGAATGATCTTTATCCTTTGAAAATGCTAATCACCCTGTGGTGGATTTTATCAGAGGACTCCTAGATTCAGACTACTTACTGGTATATCCTTAAGTAAAACTTTAGAGAATTTATGTCACATTCAAAGCTTATTTAATCTGATCCTAGATCAAAGCTGAGAAATATAAACATACACACAGAGATTATCCATGCAATGAATTGGAACAATTCATAACTCAAATAGAAATACTCAAGGAGAGATATAAACCTTCGATTTTATTTCAAATGTCATATCAATATTATGTAAACAAAATGCTTTCTAGTGCAACTTTCTGAATTTAACTTGAACCAGCAATACTATTCTTTACAAAAAACATGCCTAATAAAATCTAAAGTACCCTAGACTGAGAGCAAGGTCATAAGTTGGTGTTATGAGACTGGACAGAAGAATAAAATACATCTACTACCCAGCCCACAAAGCACTTAGGACCAATTCTGAGAAAAAACCAGAGAATTAGGAACCTTAATGGAACCAGGAAATGACTGAAACTCCAGGAGTTAAGCACAGCTTCAAACCCTCTGTGGAGACTGCGATTTTGAAACCCTTTACAATAATGAGAAGATTGAAATATATGGGGGGAAAGAAAGAGACCTAAAAAATATCTCACCCATGACATCTATCTCTTTCAGCAAAACAACTCTGCAAATAACTTCATTTCCCTCCAAAATCTGACCTCAGAGAAAAATCACTTACTGCTCCTTCTCACTTGTTCAAAACTGATTTCTAATGGCGCCAATCTAACCATCGTCTCACGGTGTTTCCAACGGTATATTATACTTGCATGTTCGGGTAAAAATTGAGCCCTGAGCACCATTTTCAAATTTCAACTCCCATCAACAACTGTCACATAAATTTTGAAATTTATGCATATAGTTTGAACTTTTAATTTTGCTTTAAAATCCTGCACAGATTTAAAAATGGGTGGGTCCCATAAATGCCACATGGCACAACCTGGTTGGGTTGACCTGCCACCTCATCTCCACGTAGATGCCACGTTTGGCCTTTGCCACTTGGCATTGTTTGGTTGGCCCATGTCTCCACTTGGGCATATTGAACAACAACTACACTGCCACCTCACAAGAGTGCCACGTGTTGGCCTGGCACATGATCACAAGGGCCGAATTTTGCCCTTGAGATCATGCGACCACTGTTGATCACCGGCATGCATCTCGAGGTCAGATTTCCTGCACAGTCACACAACTTGTCAAAAATTACCTCAGTAGCATGTGGGGCCCACTTCTCTGTCATCGCCAACTGGTCACCCTCCTGGGTACCTCAAACAATGTGGACGCATAGTGGCCTTTGACTGAGTGTCTACTTCTTACACAACCATGTATTGCGTGCTTTGGTTTATAAACAACTTTATTCCTTCCACATGACGTCAATGTGGGATTATTCCGCTTTGAAACATAATAACTTTTCAATCAACACCTATGCTGCATAGTGCATGCCCATGGCCCACACAAACGCCCAGTCACAAAGCCTCTTACTTCCTTTCACTTTTCTAAGCTTTGTGGCATCTTTGCTTTTAAATGTTTGAAGTTTGCTAAACAAGGCGGATGTGGGATTAAATCCTCAATACATAGCCCACTATTTATGTGCCTAAACTCCTCTTGTGCATGGGAAAGCTTTTTCTTTAGTTTATTGCTTGCTTACTCCAGCCCGTGCACGTACAATCACTTAGTTCTACTTCATTTTGTAGCACCTAGCCCTATGAAATTGGTGCACAAGTTCTAGTAGTGCGATGAGAACATAGAAAATGTGTGCAGTCTATATTTTTTAATGCTAGCAACCATGCTAAAGAACAAAACGTGAGCCCCCCAACTTCACAGGCAACTCTTTTCATTGTGTGGGTGTTCTTACACTGGCAACTCACCTATATCTATGCGGAAGCCTCCCTTTCTATGTGTAGGTCCTCCTTTGTTTCACACCAGGCTGCAGCTTCCAATGTGCTTTACGCACCCCCTCAGCTTGGTTGTCAATGCCCCCTTTTAAAATTTATGTTGGTGTTTCCTCTATTTTATATGGTGGCACAATTTTTAAATTCAAAATACAAGCATCCTATATTCATGGATTGGCGGCACTGGCATCTTGAAATCCAATGCTGGTATCCATTATGGTAGCTTCCTATTAATTGTATGCACCAACCCTTATGGGAGCTCACACAAACACTGGCATCTTTCTCCATTCACACAGGCATATACATTATTTTTGCTGGCATGTACAATGCTCTTGATATATTATAAGATAAAACATCAAATGTGACAACATCACAAAGGTCCTAAGTGGCTTTGACAACACCCTTTGCACTGGCTTTTCACTCTTTGTTCAAACTCTTCACATGCCACTTCAAATCTACGCAATACACTTCATTAAAATGTGTTTGGGTATCTCATTCATAGGTAGGGAATTCTCCACGTGCCATCCTTGTGTAAAACTCAAGAGCCTGCAACTCAATAAACTTTTACTTTCTTCAAAATGTGCCAACCATGCTTGGTAGCCTCCCCTCCCCTTTTGTCTCTACACAATTTCTTTTACTTTGTATGCTAGCATTTACATTGCTATGTTGGCTGCAAACGGTGCACATAACATATTAATTTGTTTGGCAAGCATAACCCACCTTAGACTGGTGCAAGCATATGGAGAGTGTGTTATTTTTAGGCATACACAGTCTCACTTGATAAACAAACACTATCAACCGCATAAAACCTGCCACCTCATTTGATTACCTTACAGCCCCTCAATTAAAATTTACACAAACACCATCTTTTATAAAACTTCTAGCTGTGTTTTACTTCATATGATGGCTATATTTCACGGTTTGAAATGTTGGGGCCATTTGATTATGGGGTCCCTTTGTGGCCTACTATCAAAGCTTTCAAAAAATCCATTCTCAGATGATCCACACGTACATGTAACTAGATTCCCACTCCAGAGGAAGACTTGTGGTCAAGGAAGTTGTCTCTTTAAGAATATACATCCTTTTCTTATTGTGCACACCTGTGTTATCAATGCTAAGCAGATTTGCTCCTAACTCGTCAAAATACTTGCTATAGGTGTTACCTTGAGAACCTGCTCCAATCAAAGGATATTCACCAAATTGTAGTAGCCTTCAAATTCCTTTATACAACAAGACATTTTTGTGATGGTCTGAATTGACTTTATCTTTCAAATTTATGGAACCTTCCTCTTGTGAAATAGATGTAGTCTGATCCGAAATCACTTCCCCATCTTCTTCCACCCTTGAACACATATCCCCTAAAATAGGAAGGTCACCTTTTGTAATGGATGCTTGCTTCTCAGCTGCAATTGATAATTTCTCATAGCACTCCAAAAGACACTTAGCCACATGGAAATTGGCTTCCTTGAATCGATTGATAATGATCTTTGCTTGCTCATATATGTTCTTTACTTTCATAATGATAGAAGAATCATGGGTTGTGTTATAAAACACATTTGAACCTATTCTTATAGACTACAAGTAGGACCCATGTGCCAATTATAAAGCTTTTAAAGAAAAAATCAATATAATGTCAAAACCCAACTGGCTCATCCACTTTTTAACACTTCATACCTTAATTTGAAAGAAATATTCACCTTTGTTTGTCAGGATGGAAAAACTCAGTGAGAACAAACAAGATGCACTCAAAATATATGCATTATTTATTTTCTTACATCTCTGGAAATTTTGCCAAATAACACTAACTGGCCTCCGGAAGCGGCCTCAAAAACTGACTCAGAGACCCCACAGGAACATGCCAATGGGTACACAAGTTTACCTCCAATATATAAACACACTCGCCAAAGGAGATTGCCTAGAAAGATCTGAGTCCCAATTCATTCATGGTCAAACATGGCCACTTGGAAACAATGACTTTGTGCTGCCAAAATCACACAAGTTAGCTCCAAAAATGACCTTAAAAACTCACCCGCTGAAACTTTCAGAAAATGGCAACTTGGGCACTGATTCACCCTCAATACAAGGAATACGGATCCATAATTATTTCCCTCAAAAATTTGAAATGCCAGTCATAATCAATTGCCAAATTCAGCACATTAATAATATTCAGGATTAAAACAACAAAATATGTAGAAATTGGTTTTGGAATTGGCTTTAGAAAGTGGTTAAATGGATTGGCAGAGACCCCAAAATTCTCAGGCAAGTAAACTTCCAGGTCTATAATATGAAACAACTTTTAATTATGTTTGACCTTGATTCAGGCGCAAATGGCAAGACCCCAAAGTATGCCACTTAGAAAACTGAACTGTGCACAAACAGTAAAACTTAAAAATCTGCAAAGGAAATGGCCCTGGCAAATAGGTCAAACAGGCACATGAGAGGCTTAAAATTGGCATGGATGCTCTCTCTCATACCTACAGTATGATGCAACAATTGGAATGCTATGACCAATCATGCTATTCAACATACCCCATCATGAACAGGGCCTTTGACTAATCTGTGCAACTGTTCCTCATTAGAATGTTAGAAACTGCAAACGAAAACAGATTGATAAATTGCTCAAATAGATTCATCATGACCTGAAAATTTTCACGGTAGCACTTTGTCATGATTATAATATGGGGGAACATTCAATTATCCATGACATTCAATTGGGTGCAAGCTGCAAGGCTTCAAAGTAGGCCATTCAGAATTCTGCACTTTCACATTCTGGGAAACTTAATTAATCGCAAACATAATGGCTTGGAAAAACCTATCATATGAACTCATAGGAATCTGCAAATGGAAATGAAGATTCTCTCTCATGCTTATAACACCTCGGACCCATCCTTATATTGTGAAACATTATCAGGTTAGAGATGCAAGCATGCAAAGTAGGCCATTTGCTACAACCAGGCAATATGCAGAATGCAAATTTAAGGTGAACACCTTTAAACAACTATCTCCAAAACTCATCAGAACTAATAACTGAAGGTTGTAACCCATTCCATTTACTCCATGATAAGTTTTTAACATGTTCCCCAATTGGTATGTCATAAAAAAAAAACATCAGGTCACATTTTACTTGCACTTCAAGTAGGAAACTTCAAAAAGTTTTCAGGGGTACTCACCTTTCCTTAGAGAAAAATTTCAATTGGTCACTCCAAATTTGTGCCAAATTTGCGAGTACCAACACTCCCCTTGTTCAACTATATACACACAACACAACGGGAAAATAAACTTTTTTTTGCAAGAACAAAACAATGACAAGCATAGAAACACTTTCTTTTTATTATCTTCATTAAAATGACATTACATTATTCAAAAAAGTTACATGCTATAGACACATGGACATTTTTATTACAATAATCTGCAAGATAGATTCACAATCTTCACTTCTAGAAATGAGTCATAAAACCCTAATTCATCCTTGTATAAGTCACACAATTAACCACCTTAGAATATTCTAGAAAGTGAAATTTTCCCATTTTGGTTCCCAACGGTTCAATTTCTTGGCTTAACTAATTTTTCTCTCTTCCTTTTGTATCAAAACTTGAGTCTTGATGGCACAACTTTTAGAAGACATAACTTGTGAATCATTGATCCGATTGTCTATTATAACCCCTTTTCAAAATCCTCTCGAAGTGCTTTATAGTGAACTACATAGCATTATTTTAAACAAGTTTTAACCCCTTCTAGAGCCTCTAAGGCCTTCAAAATTGAGTTGAAAGTTTTTGTACCCTCCTAAAATAGAAAATTTCAATATCTTCAAGACTGATCTTGATCTTGACATGAGACTTTACTCACATGCTTATATATTCGAAATGAACCTCTAGGGAAGTAATTGGAACAATCCATGTTCAAATAAGAAACTTACTAAAAATAGTAACCTTTCCCAAAATTTAACCCTTATTGAAAAAGAAACTAGACAATATTTTTGGGTGATGCAAGATTGCTATGATACCCTAGATTCTCTTGCATCATTTTATCCTTCAAATCTTTGGCATCCAATCCTAATCTATGACCCTTCATATTTCACAGTGGATGTAGAAAGGGGAGTAATTTGCCCATTTTAATTTATCTTTATCATCTTTGCATGTCCATCTCTTGAAAATACAATTGCGATCAACCTTAAAGCACAAATATTTAATATTTTCTCTCATGTCCTAGGGAACACTTCCCAAGGAACATGGAGAGATATGAATGAAATATGATTGAAAGGTTAATATCATTACTCTAACATAACATGTATCTATTTGTAATTTTCTCCATATTGTATACAATAAATTCTTATGAATAAAATGATAAAGGATCCTAAAATTTAATTGTGCAAATTTCTTGTATTGAACATTTTATTTGCTACTTCTATTGAAGTAATAGATTGAATGCTTTTGATGGAATGTTGAGGATCTATGTGATACATTAAGTATTATTTAGTATATAATTACAATAGAGTCTATTAGAAGGATGTATTATTGCAAGGTATTAATGCAAATAATCCATTGAATTAAGTCATCTTGGTGTAAATGAGTATTTATTGAAGATTGTATGCCTCTATCACCCATAAAAATCCAATCTAGGTAACTAGTTTTACTCATCTTCCAAAATAACTTAAAATGGAAAATATCTCAAAAGCATTTTTAAGTTGTTTCGAACTAGAAATGCCAAGGTGAAGAAAACCCAGAAAACTTTTATCTTTCTGATAGCAAGTAGTCTTTGACCCCGATAAAAGGTCAAAGGCTACATTAATATTTTGAAGGTCGACCTTGACTTTGTTCATAGATCTCGAAAGTTCGCCGAAAAGGGTATCCAAATCCAAGCTCAGATCCATAGTTCCGCACCTGTACTTGCAAGAAAAAGAGGGTTTTTGTTGTTTGTTTGAGGGGTTTGCCTTGGTCAAACCCCGGTTTGGAATCAAGCTTAATATTGAAATTGAAATGGAGAATGCTAACAAGTAGTAGAAGTAGATCTAACAAGGAAGATATGATATTCAATAGATATGCAATTGTATTTGAAATGTAATCAAGTATATTGATATGAAAGCTTGGAATCAACACTAACAAATGTAAATTTAAACCTCCATGATTGTATGCTTGGAATCCACCTTGAGGGAAGAATGACATGGATCTTGAAGATGAACAAAAGATCTTGAAGGAAGATCACACCACCATGATGGCTAGATCTAGGGTTTTGAATGATGACTCTTGAATGCTTGAACCAAATCCCTTCAAAGGCTTGAATGCTTGAATCCTTGATCTTCAATGGAGAACTTGAATGAAGAAGAGGATGATTGCTTGAATGATTGAATGTAAGATTTCTTGAATGAATGCTTGCTTGATCACCAATGTCTCCTTGAGAGTGCTTGAGCATGAAAACTTGATGGAGAAAATGAGGGAGGAAGGCTTTCTTTTATAGTGATCTAGGGCACAATCCTCTAGAGGGGCCACCTTGGAGGATTAAATTCAAATTAGGTCCTAACCTTTAGAAATATACCTAGATTGAATGCAATTAAGGATTTACCATTCTGAAACCCGAAATGGCTGACCCAGAAGCGGGAAAACAAATATTTTCAAAACTCGACACTTGGAAATCATGGGAACCTAAAATTTGAAATCTAGGTCAAGGATGAGGTAGACCCCACCCTAGGTTAGGGTCGAGGTCATCCTTGACCTAGGTCAGGGTCAAGGTCATCTTTGACCCTCAATTTCGTCTCTGACCTTGAGGTCAGAAACCTCAGGACCTTAGTCCAAAATGCTAGGAAATGCAAAAATAAAGTGAAATCAGGTGGAGAGAGAAGTAGAATGGGGGGAGAAAGCCAGATTCAAGAAAAGACCTGATCAAGGTTCTTGACATGACCCCAGACTACTTACTCGAAGCACTAAATGCTCTTAACATGGAAGTGCTTCCATTTTAAGACAATACATTAAGCCCCCACTTTAGTAAGAGTATGGACTCAATGCAAACTCTTGGTAAAGGAGAAGGAAGAAGAGATCCCAGTGGATTCAAAATGAGATATGATGACACTTAGTTAGGGACACAAGGTCCCAGGCTAAGGATTCTAACTCAACATATGCACACGAGGGTGCAAAAACAAAAAAAGAAATAGACACAAAAGAGGGGTTAGTACTAAAACAAACCCAAATCAACTAGCACAAGAAACCTTGTTAAGAAACATTTCTCATACTAATATCAAATTTGGAAAGCTATCATGAAAGCATAAATGATTACATAAGAAAGACAAGAACAACACTATAAATAACATAGCTTCATGATCCAATCCTACTAGCATGAAAGCGGAAAGAGAGAAAGGGAAAAGAGTGATTACCTCACCTAATAATATGCCCACCTTACCATGAATCACCCTAGAGGGAGAGCCCCACAAGTTCACCCATAAACTATGCTTTCAATTGTAATGCGTCTTTTGACGGCTTCTGGAATACCCATAGATCCACCTTCTTGTATCACTATGAATATGAAAATGCATGTCTCCTCAGGATTTAGCAACTTATGTGGGTTACCTTTGGAAGATTTAGCATATAAATGCCTGTCTTTTTAGGATTTAGCAACTTATGTGTGTTACCTTCCAAGATTTAGCATATTGAAAAATTTGAAAAATGCATGTCTCCTCAGGATTTAGCAACTTATGTGCGTTACCATCAGAAGATTTAGCATATAGATGCATGTCTTTTCAAGATTTAGCAACTTATGTGCGTTACCTTCCAAGATTTAGCATGTAAAAATAAAAAACTATAGTACAAGGGAGACCCTATATATGCCCCCCTCCTTGTCATGGCTGTCTACTAGACATGATAAGGAAGAGGAAGAGGATACCTACTTCACAATGCAAGGAGATATCCTGTTTACAACAATGTATACCATATTCTTAGGGAGGGATAGTGACCCCTATCATCCAAGAGCATAGATAATCATGAAAATAATATGTCACTCATGGAAAAGGATCCTCAAATGAAAGAGATCTTATCAACAAGACCCCCACCATAGAGGAGTGCTTTAGATAAAATATCAACTTTCAAAGATAAATTGAGCGGGAACAAAGATTCAATCATCAAGCCCCCTACAAAGAAGAGGAAGAAGAATCTTTGAAATGAGGGAAAAAACTCCAACACCATGCAAGGGTAAGAGTTTATAAAGAACATAATTTGTAACATAGAGAAGAAGTGATGACCTAGGACAAAAACCTCTCATTAAAAGATTATCCATAGTCAAAATATCCATCAATATGATGAAGTAATATTGCAATATAAGCTAAGGAAAAAAGTTCCCTAGACAAAGAGAGAGAAGGAAGAACCTTGTCCCCCAGGAATGAAAGGAAAGGGATACCTTTACAAGACAAATGTCTTAGAAGAGATATCTTAAATAAATGGAAGAGAGCATCTGATGAAAAGCTATCATAATACAAACCATTGAGATAAATGAAAGAATAACCAATTAAGATCAAAGCAGTAACATAATGGATTCTAGAAGATAGGAAGAAATATACCTCTTGCCCCTCAGTCTAGAGGGGAAAAGATCTATGTTATATCAGAGTGAGGGGTAAAATTATGAAGAAATCTCAAAGGGGAATTTTCTTTTCTCTTATCTTTATGGATTAGATAATAAGGAGAAGGTACTTTGAAGAATCTTTGCACATCTACATCATGAACCATAGTTTGAACCTCAACATAAGTGTGGGAAGAACTAGGAATAACAGATGGAGAATTAGGAATTGGATTAGGATTAGGAAGATTAGGAACACTGGTAAAAGTGTAGGAAGTGATATGAATGGAAGACACAACCGGAGGAACACTTGGAACCATAGTTGGAAAATGGTTTGAATAGATATAAGTAATATTATGGTAAGAATGCTATGAGGTAGGATCTTGATTTCCCATAAGATCACCACTAAGAGGAAGAGCATTAAGGGAATTCATATGTTTCTCTGCTAATGCCTCATCAATAGAAGGAATCCTAAATGAAGGTGAAGGATCTATAATGTTATCTTATTTCACATAAGGGAAGTGTGTTTTAGAGAATATGTCATCCTTTTGTATAAAAAATTATTCACAAGGAGGGGATAAATCGATGTATTTATCCAAGGGTTCATCCCAAAAAGTAGAATTTTCCACAATGGCTTCATGAGGAAGAGAGTAATCAATATCCAAATCTAAAGGTTCATCCCAAATAGGAGGATTATCCACAAAGGTTTCATGAGGAAGAGAGTAATCAACATCCAAATTTAAAGGTTCATCCCAAATAGGAGGATTATCATCCCTATCCATAAAGCGCATTGTAGGAATGCCATAAGTCATTGAAGCTTGATCCCTAAAGGGGAAAGAAGGTAAATTGTATTGTAAAATAGGCTCATAGAAAGGACATATATGAGGAGAAGAATGAACATCAATCCCCAACTCATCTTTGTAAAGGTCAATTGAAGAGGTTGTAGAGGAAGATGAAATAGGAATAGGATCAATGGAGATCTCATTCAAAAAAATTTCATCCTCACTTCCATGTACCTCATTAAGGGATCTATCCTCTTGAACAACAAAACCCTCATCAAAGTACTCAAAACAAGAATCATACATGTTGAATACTAAAAGCATGAAAATGTAAATGTTTTTGTATTTTTAAAGAAATTTTGCAAATTTTTTTTTTTGATTTTTGAAATGTAAATGCAAGAGCATAAAATAAATCTAATCTTAAGGAAAGTAAACAATTGATCTAACACCAAAAAGAAAGAGTTGTCTATCATGGGGTCACCAAAATGAATAGTGATGGTGAACACACAAGATAATATAAAAAACACAATAGGACATCTAAATCCACAAAATATAAGGGGTAAGTTTGTCAGGTTCACCAAAATGAATAGGTGAAAATAGTATCCACCCTAAAATGTATGGGGGAAATATGAGATCTACTTCTAAATCCAAATTCCCAAAGGAGAGATCCAAATTGATCAACCAAAAGGTTAATGCACAATTGAATCAATCTATGGAGAATATGAAAGAGGAAGAAAACCTTATATTTCCCTATGGATAATATGTGATTGAAATCTGAAATAATTGAAAGGTAAGTACTAACCTAAAAATATGGCAGATCTGGAAAATGTTGATTTCTGATGTGTGTGTAGTTTTGCCCAATTTTGCAACCTGTTTCGAACTGGAAATGCCGAGACGAAGAAAACCTAGAAAACTTTTATCTTTTTGACAGCAGGTAGTCTTTGACCCCGATAAAAGGTCAAAGGCTACATTAATATTTTGAAGGTCGACCTTGACTTTGTTCACAAATCTCAGAAGTTCGCCAAAAAGGGTATCCAAATCCAAGCTCAGATTTGTAGTTCCGCACTTGTACCTACAAGAAAAAGAGGGTTTTTGTTGTTTGTTCAAGGGGTTTACCTTGTTCAAACCCCAGTTTGGAATCAACCTTAATATTGAAATTGAAATGGAGAATGCTAGCAAGTAGTAAAAGTATATCTAACAAGGAAGCTATGATATTCAATAGATATGCAATTGTATTTGAAATGTAATCAAGTATATTGATATGAAAGCTTGGAATCAACACTAACAAATGTAAATTTAAATCTCCATGATTGTATGCTTGGAATCCACCTTGAGGGAAGAATGAGATGGATCTTGAAGATGAACAAAAGATCTTGAAGGAAGATCACACCACCATGATGGCTAGATCTAGGGTTTTGAATGATGACTCTTGAATGCTTGAACCAAATCCCTTCAAAGGCTTGAATGCTTGAATCCTTTTTCTTAAATGGAGAACTTGAATGGAGAAGAGGATGATTTCTTGAATGATTAAATGGAATATTGCTTGAATGAATGCTTGCTTGATCACCAATGTCTCCTTGAGAGTGCTTGAGCATGAAAACTTGATGGAGAAAATGAGGGAGGAAGGCTTCCTTTTATAGTGATCTAGGGCACAATCCTCTAGAGGGGCCAGCTTGGAGAAGTAAATCCTAATTAGGTCCTAACCTTTAGAAATATTCATAGATTAAATGCAATTAAGGATTTACCATTCTGAAACCCGAAATGGCCGACTCGGAAGTGGGAAAACAAATATTTATGAAACCCGACACCCAGAAAACTCGGGAACCTAAAATTTGAAATCTGTGTCAAGGATGAGGTAGACCCCACCCTAGGTCAGGGTCGAGGTCATCTTTGACCCTCAAGGTCATCTTTGACCTTGAGGTTAGAAACCTTAGGACTGCAGTCCAAAATGCTAGGAAATGCAGAAATAAAGTGAAATTAGGTGGAGAGAGAAGCAGAACGGGGGGATAAAGCTAGATTTGAGAAAAGACCTGATCAAGGTGCTTGACATGACCCCAAACTACTTACTCAGAGGGCTAAATGCTCTTAACATGGAAGTGCTTCCATTTTAAGATGATACAGAGTCAAATTGGGAGGAATTGTACACAAGCATGATAAGATTGTAGACCCAATTAGAAACTACTCATTTGAGGTAAATATACATAGATGAAGGGAACCATGGGTCAAGGTTTAGATGGTAGAGTAAAAAGGAAGAAGAATCATCCCTCTTATAAAGAAGACCACACATAATCAAATGCCATAGTCCTTAAGATTAGTCATGATTGATGATGCTAATAACATAGTGAATAATAAATGCCAAAATTAACATTGGATATGCTTTAGCCTACTATTGAAGAGGCTCCACCACAATCTCCAAAAATGGTAGACCCATTGCAATAATGATGAAGGGTACTCCCCTTGTTCAACTAAATACACACAACACAACGGGAAAATAATTTTTTTTTTGCAAGAACAAAACAATGACAAGCATAGAAACACTTTCTTTTTATTATCTTCATTGAAATGACATTACATTATTCAGAAAAGGTACATGCTATAGACACATGGACATTTTTATTACAATAATCTGCAAGACAGATTCACAATCTACACTTCTAGAAATGAGTCATAAAACCCTAATTCATACCTGTATAAGTCACACAATTAACCACCTTAGAATATTCTAGAAAGTGAAATTTTCCCATTTTGGTGCCCAACAGTTCAATTTGTTGCCTTAACTAATTTTTTTGTCTTCCTTTTGTATCAAAACTTGAGTCTTGATGGCACAACTTTTAGAAGACATAACTTGTGAACCATTGATCTAATTGTCTATTATAACCCCTTTTTAGAATCCCCTCGAAGTGCTTTATAGTGGACTACATAGCATTATCTTAGACAACTCCTAACCCCTTCTAGAGCCTCTAAGGCCTTCAAAATCGAGTTCAAAGTTTTTGTACCCTCCTGAAATAGAAAATTTCAATATCTTCAAGACCGGTCTTGATCTTGACATGAGACTTTACTCACATGCTTATATATTCGAAATGAACCTCCAGGGAAGTAATTGGAACAATCCATGTTCAAATAAGAAACTTACTAAAAATAGTAACCTTTCCCAAAATTTAACCCTTATTGAAAAAGAAACTAGACAATATTTTTGGGTGATGCAAGATTGCTCTGATACCCTGGATTCTCTTGCATCATTTTATCCTTCCAATCTTGGGCATCCAATCCTAATCTATGACCCTTCATGTTTCACTATGGATGTCCAAAGAGGAGTAATTTTCCCATTTTAATTTATCTTTATCATCTTTGCATGTCCATCTCTTGAAAATACAATTGTGATCAACCTTAAAGCACAAATATTTAATATTTTCTCTCATGTCCTAGGGAACACTTCCCAAGGAACATGGAGAGATATGAATGACATATGATTGAAAGGTTAATATCATTATTCTAACATAACATGTATCTATTTGTAATTTTCTCCATATTGTATACAATAACTTCTTATGAATAAAATGATAAAGGATCCTAAAATTTAATTGTGCAAATTTCTTGTATTGAACATTTTATTTGCTACTTCTATTGAAGTAATAGATTGAATGCTTTTGATGGAATGTTGAGGATTTCTATGATACATTAAGTATTATTTAGTATATAATTACAATAGAGACTATTAGAAGGATGTATCATTGCAAGGTATTAATGCAAATAATCCATTGAATTAAGTCATCTTGTTGTAAATGAGTATTTATTGAAGATTGTATGCCTCTATCACCCATAAAAATCCAATCTAGGTAACTAGTTTTACTCATCTTCCAAAATAACTTAAAATGGAAAATATCTCAAAAGCATTTTTAAGTTGTTCTTAATTATTCTTAGTTCCAATGGTTTATATCTATTAATACACTAGAAATTCAACCAACCACTATATAAATTTTACATATTTTAATACCCTATTAGAATTATTGAGAATCTGTTGACATTGATTAAAGGGAAAGCCACCTAGATCTTCCAAAGTTTGAATTATATAGAAAACCCAGTATCAATATCAATTTTAAGTCCATTGGCCACTGATATGAGGCTCTCAATCATAAGACATGGCTAAGATTTAGAGAAACTTAACAATCAATTGAAAGAACACATAGATAACAAGAAGTTTGAGCCAAACTAGGACATTGAAAGATTTAGCAAGATTGTGGAAAGAGGGGAACCAAACCTTGTATGTCAAATTAAATCTTGACCCGACATCCAAAACCCACTATCAAACAGAACATCCTTATCCTCAATAGATTTAAAATTGACAATAAAAGTTCCCTAGCACAAAGATAATTTTTGATCCTATTCTCTATGAATGATCTCTAATTTACTCCAAAACTTGCTTATTCAAATTAAGAAGAGAAGGAAAAAAGTGATCAAACTTATAAAATAATGTATTGTTGAAAAAATTGTATTTTCAATGACATCTTATTGGAAAATGAGATCAAATGACATTTAAGTTCAAGAAAGAGGATTTTTTTATGGGAGGGAGAAAATTCTAGTACCAAATGCCCCTTAGGAGACTTAGATGGGACCCCATCCCAACTATGACCACATAGGAAAAAGGGGAAACACGACTAAGGACTATAGATAGCAACAAAAAAGGTCATTAGAGACAAGGTAGGGATTTTAGGATTCAGTGGGAACAAGATATTTGAAATTCTAGAATGGCATGGGAACAAAATGATCCCTGTAAACTTTTAGTCATATGATCCACTAATTGACTATTATAAAATAATTGTTAAATTAAGTTTATATACTTATTTAAAATATAATATAAAGCTAATTATTTTTTTAATAATTTATTTATTAATATCTTGAGGTATTCTATAGTAGTAGTAAGTGGTGAAGTGTAGTGGCATGAGTGTAATAACAAAACTCTTATATTTTATCTCAAATTTGATATCTCTTTACACATTAAAATATTAATATTTAATAATATAGATAATATTTCTAATTCAATCAAATGAAATAATTCGTCTCTAGAATATTTTATTTAATAAAATAAAAGAACTTATTGATTACAAATAGACTAATACAAGCTCTTTACAAACAAATATACTATAAATATTAAGAAAAACCAAAAGTAACTACTTAAGAATCCACCAACTTAGATTTTTAATAAAAATCTAATATTTTTACCAATTAAACTCAACCTTTAAACATCATTCAAGTTTTTAAAAGACTTACAATTCATTTATTACTTCACATGTGACATCTTTTCATTTAAAAAAGCATCTCAGAATACATTCTTATCATTTTGGATTAATTTGCTATCAAAACCTAATCAATTGATAGTTACTAATTAGTATCATCCAATTAGTATAAAAGTTGATGAGACAACCATGATACTATTTCTATAACAATTGAGAATTTAACACCCAAAAGTTTTCCACAAAGGTCAGAAATCGGCTAGATCTTAGGCCCCAAAAGTTGTACAACTAGTATTTCATAGTTATAACGATCCCTATAAGTTTCTGAGAATATATACTCATTCTCTTTTTGTTCTCACTTTTGTACCCAACAACTATTGATGGAGGACAAGAATTATTTCTGGAATGCCAAAGATAAAAAAAAGTGTGTAAAATATCCCTACCAAGGGATAAATCTACGACGATTCATAAAGACCAGAGAAACAAGAAAATCCCATTATTCTATGCTAAAGCATAGAATTTATATGTTCTTGTATTGCTTTTGTATTCATAGAAATGCTGTACAGATGTTGCTTAAGTTAATGACCGGACAGATCCTCCACAACTGGAAGAAACAGTGATATGACTTTCTTTTTCTTTTCCTAGAAACTTTGGTGGGTCTGGACAATCGATTCCCATGATATTTGTCAAATTTGTAGCTGAGATTCCAATAAATTGCTCCTCCATGGTTTTGAGTTTTCAACATAGACTTTTTTAAAGGAAAATAAGCACACTTTTATCCTTGTTTAAATGATGAGCTTTATGGATGTTTATAAGACTAGTTTATAAGATCAAAGAGTATCTTTATTAACAGATTTTTAAGTTCTTTTGATTATTGGTTCTTTAATTCTAGAGCAAGAAATCTATAATTTTATAAAATCTTGCCTCAAATTATATTGTCATACTTCAATTATCCTAACTATCATGATTATATTTGATAACTGATCACTGTTTGTCCATTTTGAATGGTGCTGGTTATCTCAACAAAAACGTACAAGAGACAATTTTTTTTTTCCCAGATCTATGAAAACACAGTTATTTTTTTTCGAAATTTTTTTGTTGTTTTCGATTCAAAATATGCAGATCATGAAGAACAGATCCTGAAAATTTCGCAAAAATCTGTTGAGTTTTCGGATTTGTCAAATCTGGTCAGTGGTACATTTTGTGAGGAGGATAGCCGCATCCATTTTGAATTGAATCAATGTCAGCATGATAAAACCTTTCCTTTTTCATTAATCTTAACAGATTTTTTTTTTAAATATTGACTGATTTGTAATATTTTCATTGATTTTGATATTTTACTTCTTGTGTTTGTTGGTGATTGATGTTCTTATTTATTAATAGAATTTTACTTTTTTAAACTGTTAAGTTTTAAGAGTTTTTTAATATATTTGGCTGTTTGTTGTAAAATAATTTGTGTTCATTCCAAAATCTATCTTTATTAGTGCCAGGATAGAACTTCAAACAAATTAGAGCTGCAATGCACAGTTGTAAGCATGAATCCTTGCACAATTGGACACAGAAAAAGATTTTCCATGTTTTACGTGTCCTTTTTTGGTGAATACAGATCAGAATCGAGTCATATTTAATAACTCTTTCAGGGACGAACTTTTTTATCCTTCCCTAAAATAGGAAAAAATAATACATCTGCTCAGTGCTCAGCAATTTCCCACACTCACTGCCATTGAGAACCTTTTTTTTGAGAGGAGATAACCTAACACATGATTAGAAACCATTGAATTTGATCTTGTACAATGCAAGCAACCATGGCGTGCTTTTAGTCTTCCAAAAACAAATTCTTATAGTAGACTAGAAACAGTTTTAAGGTATATATCACAAATTGAAATCAACCAGCTCATTTATAAACAGGCTTGGCTAAGGATGTTGGCATTTCATCTCCAGCCATAATCACAACCACTTTGTCCTCCACATTCTCTGAGGGCATTGAGATTTCATTCCTTTGAGCTGATAATTCAAGGGAGTGTAGGTTGTCCATGTCTATTATGACTCCTCCAGAATGGCTAACCTTTTTCCAGTAGGAGCAAGCCAGAAGGAGCAGTGCAAATGTTATAAGCATGAGCATTGCTACAATTCCTCCAAACAAATAAGGAAGTGGTGACCTCCATGGTGAGTAGTCATGAACCGCAGTGTTATTGTAACTCATTGGACCGGAATGCTCAAACTTTTTCTTCTGTAACCTGCACATAAATTTCAGAGATATTAATAAGTTCTTAAGATTGTCTTGAACTTTTCACTTAGAATAATTCAGTGGCCATATGTTATATCTTATCTATTAGGAAAAATGGTAGATAACAATTCTGATTTTTAGTATTTTAAACTATTAAGTTATTTGGCGAGGGCGTTGACATGTTTTTTGATTGCACTATCTATCAAGATTCAAATTTTATAGAGGTAGTTTATAATAGATGAAGTCAAGATCGTGTTCTAAACGACTTTGACAAAATGGATATCTCTCAATCTTTAGTTCTCAACTGAAGAAATATCCATACAGACTTATGATCCCATATCTAAAATAGCAAAAATAAACTCTAGATATATAAAATTCTCTATAAGCAAACAAACCTTCCATGCAGGAGATGTACTTACAAGGATCTATCCCTACTAGTTTTTGTGGACACAAGTCATCACTAATGGTGAAAACTTATTTTAATTAGAAAAACTGAATGTTTCAATTTATTCTTTTTTCTACCATGCCTACTGCACTAACAGACTTAACATCACATAAATGATAACCTGAAAGTGGCAAAAACCTTATATAATGTACAATCAAGTATAAAATATTGTTCTTCTTTTGGACAAGCTCACCTGATTCAATCCTTGTTGACTTTCCCTTGCCTCTTTCGTCCTTCTGGTATATCACCACCATTCGTATTATAATCCATAGCTTTTATTTATACTTTTGAAAGATAGAGGGATTCTAGCATATTGACAAATTTCTTGAGCATATGCACTACATTGATTAAGATAGATTTGCATCCTATCATGATTATAGTCAGGTGCTAAATTGGTTTAAATCTTTGTCAGTAAGAAATGGGTTTAAGAGAAGAGCTTGGATGGCTTCAAGTTGCATGAAAAGCTTGAGTGGATGTGAATCCACTATGAGAAAGCATGCATTCTTGGATTTGACAAATTATTCTTCTTCTAGTGACCATTGACATATCTAAAGAGCCTTGTTCAGCAACGAGACACCACATACTTAAGGATCTCCATTGGTCTAGTCAATTCTCAACAATGCCCACAATGTGTCTAATCAAATGATACGCAGAGCCACTGCAATGCCCATTTTCTCTTTTGACATCACCTTTCATTGCTTTCAAGCATGGAAGCAAAAGAAAAATATTAGTTAGAAATCTTTGTTGATTGGGAAGAAAATGATAGAAAGCACATATGTTATCTCCATTAGTTGAG
Organism: Chamaecyparis obtusa; assembly: GCA_027943335.1. Classification (NCBI taxonomy): domain Eukaryota; kingdom Viridiplantae; phylum Streptophyta; class Pinopsida; order Cupressales; family Cupressaceae; genus Chamaecyparis; species Chamaecyparis obtusa. The sequence continues at coordinate 511,014 of BSBK01005160.1, read as the reverse complement.
ATTTTTGAAAAAAGAGACACCCATTGGAATATTTCGTGGCTTGAGTAGTTACCACTCAGCATCTTGATAAAGGGACCTGCTTTTAATGTGGGCCATTGTTCATAAAACAGCCTTTCAGCTTTTATCTTTGTTTGGCATCCAAGGCATGAGGAAAGCATATTATGATTGTTTTTAATCAGGATTTTGTCTCTAAATCATCGAATCAAGCTACCCATGAAATATAAAACGTACATCTTAGAAGATAAGAGAGTGGATTCATATAGATTTATGTGGGACACAGTTTTGAATAAAGTTTCTACTTGCGATACCTGTGGTCTCTCTAAGTGATTGATTTTTTGTTGACCTCAACACTTAAACGGCATTGTCTTGATTCGTTGTGGGTGATACGCCACAAAGTGGCTCGATATGTTTATTTTGGTTTGTTATGTGTACAACTAGCTTCCATAATAGATTTCTAGTTAGAAATATTTTAGTGGATGATGAGGACACGTGTTTTTGATTAATTAAGAAGTCTAAAAAGGGGCTGACTCCTACAAGTTTAAAGTCTGAAGGCGAGAATTCAGACCATCAATTAGCCCATAGCAAGAACAACAAAGACTAAGAAAATAAAACATAGAGTACAAATGCTTAGCGTAAAAAGGAAGGGTCAAACTCATATCACAAGAGAAGAAGAGTGAGAATTCTTCCTACGTCATCGAACAATTGTCCATGCAATACTATCCTTAGGCTCCCCAATGAAAGAGACTCCACTAGGGCAGCTGTTAGCACAACGGCCAAAGTGTTGTAGAAGTTGAGCAATGTCAGCAGAAACTTGGTGCAGGGCATAATTAGAAGTAGACTGAGCAGAAAGGTTCTCATGGCCAGAGGGCATTGCACCAACAGAATTAGGGGCAGCAACAAGAGTTGCAATAGGAGTGAGACTCAGAACAAAAGCAAAAGCTTGCCTCCAATCTGCAATAGGGGCATCATCAAGATTTTCCGCAGGGGAGGAATCAGAAGCACAAACTGTCAAATGATCATTACTTGCACCCTTCCACCAAGTAGCAACACCTTTTCAGCGCATAAGAGCGCAGTTAGTAGCCATGTGCCCAATAGAGAAGCAGTGCGACAACAGAAGGGAAGGCCCTCATAATTCAGCGCTTGAGTCCATGGCCTTTAAGTAGATGATGAGAGCATATGTTTTATGTAGAATATTCTTTGTTTTAGTTAATAAGTTAATAAAATAAAATATATGTTTTTATGTGAGAATTTATATAATTTTTTTATAAGTGGTAAAATTATTTAAGTTATTTTTTATTGGAGATTTGAATCAATGAGGTCATAATGGGGGACCTCATTTCTAGGATCAGCCTGATACTTCCAAAGTCTATCCAACCATCATAAACTTAAATTTTATCAAGGAGAATTAAATTAAAACCTAAGTGCCTCCTTGGTAAGATTTAAGTTTGTGATGGTTGGATAGACATCTCCAAAGTTTTCTTCTTCCTCTCTTCCCTCCTTTCTCTCTTCATGTCCTCCTCCCTATCCGTGCACTAGCAAACACCTCCTCTATTACGTCAACCAACCAACTCTCTATTACCATTGTCTATCCTCCAACCTCTATCCTCTGTCACCTACCTTTTGTTTTCTAACCTCCAAGCATCAGTCCGGGTGAGACTCAAACCCATGATGCAATATCAAAACTCCGCTTGCAACTACCATTGTACTACATGGTCAACTTTAGAATTTATACAATTTTTATTTATGTTGTCAGATATGAAATTATTTAGGATGATATGAGATTATTTATGTTGATGTATAATATTTTTATAATGGTGAAATCTGTATAATTATGTTAATTTTCACTTAGTTTTGTATTTTTTTTGAAATTGACTTAATTTGATTAGATATCATTAATTCTAAAATGCAATTTTTTATAAAGTTCCACACCTATTTCTTTATATCTTACTCATGCTTTTCATACATTCTCGCATCCATTGTGTATATCATAGTGAATATTTCAATTCATGTCTCATTTATTGTGTCTAGTGGTGCATCCATCTCTATAAAACTAGTTGGAATTTACGATTCCCTTGAGCATGTTAGAGAAAAGACCCATCAAAAAATCTTTGTGAGATTTTTATCCCCTCTTTCCCCCTCACACTAATTATAGTAATTACTGTTATTTATTGTGAAGTAAATACTGGTAGGTAAGTTTGAATTTGAAGTGAGTGGAGATTTTTGTGTGGGTGTAGAGACAACAAAAGACAAAAGGGATGAATGTTTATGTAGTTTTGTAAGTTTTGAGTGCAGAGAAGGAATGTTATTGTAGCAACAAAGTATGTAAAGAGAACAATAATATAAGAGTACTGACTGTTGTGCAACAACAAGCAACTCTAGAGGAAGAAAAAATAGTTTGTTGCTTTAGAAAGAGCAATTACAACATCTCTAGATAGTTGTAGAAGTTCTACTATTTGTAAACAATGTAATTTGATTATAAAATTATTGTAAATGATATTTTTAGGTTAAATGAAAAATAAGATTTTTTGAGTACACTTGTTCTTCTCCAGTTGTCTCTTTTGTTTATTTTTCTTGCTAGTTATTTTCTTTGAGTGTTTTGACAACTATTTGGCAAAAGAATAGCAACTTCTATGTGTGTTTTATAGTTTATTTGGCATTTGGATCTCATTCCAACAAATCAAGTATTGAAGATTTGGTTGAGTTTCAGATATGGGTGGAGATGATAACAAGATTTGGAAGCAACCACCATCTTTTAATGGACATAATTATAACATATTGAAAAAGAAGATGAAGACTATAATAGTAGAAAATTATTTATGAGAGCTTGTGCTCAATGGGTTCATTCATGTAATTGACCCAATGATATATGCAGCCCTAACAAACAACCAAAAGAATCATTTGAATGAAACAAGAAGAAATAATGCGAAAGTGTTGAGTTTGATAGAGGCAACCTTGACAAAGGTAATATTTCCTAGAGTAGTAGTATCTAACTACTACACAAAAGAGGCTTCATAAATCCTCCAAACTAGTTACGAAGGGACTATAAGGTGAGATTGGTGAAGCTCCAATGCTTAGAGAGATTTTGAAACTATCCAAATGAAGGACGATGGGTTCCATTTCGTATTTTCATGCAAGAGTCTCTATTTTGATATCATAGTTGAGGAAAAATGGTAAAACCATGGAAGACTAGCATATTGTGAAGAAATTCATCAAAAGTATGCCCTCAAAGTTTGATACAATAGTTATCTATTAAAAGGGAAAAATGCCTCTTAATACTATTGATGATAGCTGAGCTGATGGGTTCCCTACAAACTCATGAGAAATACCTAAACAACTTGCACCTTCTTTTGAAGATAAATATTTCAAAGCTCGTGCTAATGAAAGAGACAAGGGTAGAGGAAGAAACATCTTTAAATGGAGCTTGAGAGGAAGAGGTAGAAGAAAATTTGAAATGTGTTGTTTAGGAGAAGACAACTCCAGAGGAATGCATAGTCAAGATGGAGAAATCAGTTCTAAGTACACCCTTGGACACAAAGAAAATAATGCCTCTAGTTAAAATTATAATAAAAGTAATGTGTCATGTTATTATTTCCATAAGCATGATCATTATGTGAGTGAGTGCTAGAAAAAATTAGTGTGACTAGTCAAACAAATGCAAATATGGTTAATGAAAAAGTAGTTAAAGCTGATCATGTAGAGGCCTTCTCATGTGCAACATTGGTGAGCATGATATCAATAAAATATAGTATTTAAATAGTGGATGCAGTAATAAAATGAGTGGTAATGAAAATTCATTAGTATTTACTAGCAAGAATATTAAGTCTAAGATCAAGATGGGGGATAGTGAAATAGTTCCAATTGTAGGAAAATGATCATTCATGATCCTTAGGAAGCAGGGATAAAATAAAGAGATTAAGAATATTTATTTTTCCCCTAGGATTAAGCATAACCTCTTAAATGTTGGATTGGTCCAAAGAGGTTACAAGGTGTTGATGAAAAATGGGGAATACATTATATTATAAAAAAATATGAGCAAGAATGTTGTAGAAGAAAATTTGATGATAAAGAATTATTTGCTTCCCTTGACAATACAATTTTTTTAATTAAAAAAGCTTGAAGTTTCTCCTCCTAGGCATGAGAAATATATGGTAATATATAAATCCAAAGTTTTTACAATGGTCATTGAATACCCATCAAGGATTTGACATATAATGTATGGATATTTAGATTATTTTGGATTGATTCTTTTATCCAGGAAGGGTATGGTTAGGGTTTTTCCAACCATAATAGATCCTAGTAATAGATGTGGAACTTACATTTCAAGAAAGAAAAATATGTAACCCTTTCAATCAAGGAATTCTAGAGGGGTAAGATAACCATAGGAGTTGGTGTATACAAATCCGTGTTTCCCTAATAATAGAGATAAGTCAACATTTTATGACCTTCATAGATAACTATGATCAAAAGACAATAAATCCATTTTTGAAACATAAATTAAAGGCCTTTGAGAACTTTAAGGTGTTTAAGGTCTATGATAAGAAGGAAAGTGGACACTTTATTAAGGTCCTTAGGTTAGACAATGTTAGCATTATGATGAAGATGATCGAGTCCTAGGTGCTTGCAATGAGTTTTGGTGTTGTCACTGCTAGCAGAAAAGTGTATTGAGAAAGTCAGATCGGGTATACCAGTGGTGAAGGTGATTGCACATGGATTTTTCTAAGTATCTAGTGAATTAGTGATAACCCAGTCAATGTTGATAAATTTTATGTGCAATGATAATCTTAAGGATTCAGATAGTGTAATTAGTAAGGAAGTATCTACAGAGTCATGTTTACCTACATCTATGATCGCTTAAGAATATTCAATGTATAGGAAGAGATTTCAAGTAAACACTAGTGATATCAGTAAGAATAGTGGACAGTTTGAGTACAGTTGGATAAATCAATTCAGTGGTGAAGTCAAAGTCAAAGAATGATTAGTTTGTATGTTGAAGTGTTTAGAGATGACATTCAAGATTTAAAATAGGTACATTGGCATGCTTGCTCACACAATTTTGAGTGAATTTAAGACAAACTTAGGTAATACATTTTAGGGTTATCCCACTGAATTAAATTTCTATATAAGGAGATGAAATCTTAAAGTAAGGATGAATTTTTTTTGATGTGGTGGTTACGATCAACGAAGTTGGTTTCGCAACCATAGCAGAAGTATTAGAGCAATCAGAGAAGCGCATTTGAGTAGAACAATCGATTTGTCAGGAAGAAAGTGCTACATTTAGATCACTTATTTGAGTTTATTACTCAAGGAAAGTTCTAATAGGCTTACGATCAAAATCCTCTAACAAAGTTACTCCTAATAGGGTAAGTAGGATCTTGAAAGGTCTGAAGATTAAATCCTTTAACAGGGTGACTCTCAGAAGGATTTTTAAATCCCTTAATTGGGTAGTTCCTAACATGACTTTGTAATAGATTTTAATAGGGCTATAGACACTCTTAACCGGGTGTACCCTTAATAGGGTGATGTAATGCTCCTAACAAGGAAGATCTTATTGCTGCAGTAGTGAGATTTGTGAGTGATAATTCCCACCATGGTTTTTTTCCTCTAACAATGGTTTCCACGCAAAAAATATTGGTGTCCTTATGTTGATTATTTGTGGATGTTTTATTTTCTATGCTTCTATGTTACATTTACATTTGCATGTGGGTTTATTTAGAAGTTTAAGATAAAAGGTTTCAGATATGTGGTGACACTAGTTCACCCCCACCCCCCTCTCAATGCCTTATAAGACTAACAATGGTATCAACGCCAAGTTTCCTTGAAGAATCCTAATATCTTGGGGAAGATCTTTAAGAAAGACATGGAGGGTTTGAGATATCAAAGGTAGCTTGAAAGCAAACTTGCAGAGGCTGAAGAATTTATTGAAAAATTGAAAGATTAGCTCAATCTATCAAGATCCAAGGGACAAGAACTTGTTGAATAAACTGAGTGGAAGACAAGATCTCATTGAACAACTATATGAAGGTAGTAGATCTGAGGAATCTCTATCATATTTGGAAGAATTGTCTCAAGAGAATGTGCAACTGCATAAAGACAAGAATAATATCAAAATATAGTTAGAAGCTTTGTCAATTAGAATGGGAGAAGAAATGGCAGCAAGGAAGGAAATAGAAGAAGCAAGGAAAATTGTTGATGAAGCCCAAAAAGTTAAGGTGGACAAGCTCTTCAAATTTGAACAAGAGGTTGGTACATTGCATGCACATCTACATGAGACAAATGAAGATAATCAAGAAGCCCTAAGGGAAAATGAAAATCTAAGAAAATAAAATGAGTAACTGAAAGGTGAGTTGAAGGCTACAAATAATTTACTCAAGAAATTTAATGAAATTTATGCAAAACTTGATGAAAAACTCAAGAATTAGAGGATGTATGGAGAGATTCATGGTTTAGCTGGCTACACCAATTATGAGGTTGACGAATCTTCAAGTAATAAAAAGACCAATCAAGATGTAAAGTATGCACCTAAGGTGAATCAAAGAAAATATGGTAAGATATCTTATAAACTAGTTTGTCTCAATTTACATAAGGTTGTGCATACTACTAATGTATGGAAGACAAATATCAAATATAGTGTTCTAAGTATTAGATCTAATGCTAGACCAAGCACTTTTCATGGTTATTGTCACAATTGCAAAAAATATGGTCATAGAGCTAATGAGTATAGGAGAACTAGAGTGAACAATCATTGGTTACAAGTGAAATGAATAAGTCCTTATCAAAATGAGAACCAGTGGGATGTTACATTCTCACATTATTATAATTATGGTCACATGGAGATCAACTATAGTTTGAGGACTAATAGAGGAAATGCAGGACCTTGGAGATTAACTTGAATGACATGTTTTTACTGTCACAAAATTGGACACATTGCAAGGTTTTGTAGATCAAGGAACAACAAGGTGAACCAATTGGTTTGTCAACCAAACAAGCAAAAAGGAAAGAAGATTGTGAATTTTGAAGAGAGAAAGAATTAGATGAGTAAGATTTGGGCAAAGAAGATTGAAATAAAATCTTTAGGGTATTCTACATCTTCACTAGGTGTGGAGAACTCTTCATCTAACTAAACTATCATTGGATTAGGGGAAGAAAACATTGTCAAGTCTATCTTTGGACCCCCTAGATGCATGTTTATTAAGTTCTATCTGCATATTTAGATGTATTTGGTTTTTTCGATGTATGGTATGGAGTTTTGTTGAGCTGCATGAAGATTTGGTTGACCGCTAACAAGATCTTTGAAGGTATGTGTTATTTTCTATCAACCAGTGATGCAATTAATGCATATGTGTGAAGGTGGATAAAAGGTGTTTTTAGGTGTCATTGTACACCTACGCACTCAAGAGAAGACATAGTGACAAAAGTAAAGGTTGAGCAGCCTGATAGCATTCAAAGTAACTGATTGAAGGATTTGCAATGACAGTGTGAAAGTAACAACAAGGGTTTGAAAGTTCATCGTACGATGATTCAAAAGATACTTATTCAAATATATGAGCTTGAATTTGTTTCTTTCAAGATAGATACACTGATTATTATGGAAATTACTGAGAAGCCAAGGCCTAAGTTTAGGAAACATTTTTTTAAGTTGATTGAAGATGATCCAAAGGGTGCCCTATCTAGTTTTCCCTATGATATGATGCATATTTAAGATGTGTGATCATACATTCATTGTAAGTTCAATGATTTAGGTTCCTCTCAACTTTTCAATCAATATATGGAATTGTGTAACAATCTGGTATTGAAGGAAGAACACCAAGTAGTTGTAGATACGGGTTTCTCTCACGTGATCAACTTCCCTCATGATTTTAAGGAGAAAGATACATGTTGATTCGTGTACATGGCCAATTTATGTGGCTTAATCAACCACATAAGATAACTAAGGAGGCCATTTATGTAGTTACAGGATTTTGTGGAACTATTGAAGTACCTCAACTTAGGTCAATCCCACAAGACACAGTCGTAGAGTTAACCAAATCAAGATGGAATAAGCGAACGATGACAATAAATGATATCCCTGACATAAACATGAGATTTCCATCCATGGTAATTTGTTATAAAGTCTATCACTCTAGCAAGATCAATAGTGTGCTTGGTGCTACAATACACACTGCATATAAGATAAAAAAAGAAAATACAAAATATGATTTATGTGAGGTTATGGGGAGTCAATTCTTTTTGAACATGGAATAGATACAAAAGGATATAAGGTCATTATTCAAATACAACCAACTTCTTATGGGTCTATTCTTCTATTTCCAAAATTACCTTTTCATGTTGTCAATATCATATGGTCTAAGGACTAACCGGTGATCATACAACTAATAATTGCATAAGGATGCTTGGTAATGAGTTTACAAAAAAATGTATGGGGATATTTCAAGGTTTTTTAAAATAAAATGCACCAGAGGAAAAGAATCCTTGTAGAAGTTATGGAAAAGTATAAAAATGACATCTTCTTCATGGTGGATACTGATACTTGTCAAATGGAGGCAGTTGGGCCTAGGACCTTATGGGAAATTCCTATGGGTTATGAGGTAGAAGAAGACTTAGTGATATTACATGATGATGACCTACTAAAGAATCCAATAGATCCTAACACTCCTAGGTTTGGTACATACAAGGAGAGGTTCCTTGAAGTTTTTAACAAGATAAATTCACTGGTGATTGAGAAGAAAATTAGAAAGGAGTTTGAAAAATTTTCTCTAAAGAAAGGTTTCACATAGGAATCCATTGATAAGGCAAGAGAAAGACATGTTGCAGAGAAGGTTGTAACATTTGGAGAAACAACAATCGTTGAAGATAAAGATGTAGAAGTTATCTCCTCTAAAACTGGTAGTACCCCAATCGGTAGGTAGAGAAGAAGTACCACAACTAAAACAATGAAGAAGGATAAAATATCTCCTCCAACAAAGTCACAAGTGAAGGAGAAGCAAAAACCTTCAAAATTAGAACTTACAAAAGTGAAGGAGTCCACTGCAACAAGAGGAGTCACTAGCAAAAGGAAGAAGGAGAATAATCAAAGGTTTGAGAAGGTTGAAGATGAAGGTGAAGGGACATAATTAGAAGAAGATAAGAAAGAAATAAAGGATAAAGGTAAGAAATGTAAAGTGGTTGGTTCCCCTATGACTAAATCTATTAAGCTTGATTTTAGAAAATTCATTTCAGTTGACACTATTGTTGATAAGGTTGGAAAATGGGGAATACGTGTTGGTGTAAATAAGTACTATGACAAGTTTGATGATGATGATCAAAGAAACATTGAAGATGCTATAGTATTTAGTATGAATAAATTGATAAAATCCCTAATTGAGATACAAGAACAAATCCACACATCTTTGTATAGTAAGCATGAAGCTTTGTATGGTTGACCAACTATACCACACTACAACATTTGGGGTCAAATTTCGATGCCAATTTGCAACACCACTACAATTTGTGTATGTTTTTTGTGTTTTTTTTGCAAGTTCCCCCGATGGTGTTGTAATAGCGATGATATTGTCGTAATTGCGACACCCATTTGGTTATAAACAAAAAAAAAAGAAAAAGGAAGTGTCATTTGTAATTTGTGAATTTGAAGAGCTGCCGCAAAGACAACATTACATTTTTGCATGGTGTGAAGAGGGCATCTGAGTTTGGCATGTGCGAAGAGGCCAACACCATTTGGGAAGAGGGCACTGGCACTTGAAGTAGGCATTCGAGCTTTGTCTTCTCATTAACTCAATTTTAGTGGCATTGTTTACCTCTTAGCATTGTTAATAGTGGCATTGTTTACATCTTAATTAACATTTGGAATGCTCGATGACCCACGAGCTTTGAGAGCTAGGGCATCATTGTTATTACCTTCAAGGCATTGTTTGAAGTGTTTTATGTCTCTTTATTTATTTTTTTGTTGATATTCACTATGTGGTACTCCCTGTTTGTGATCATTTCATGAGGAAATGTCTTGATGGCTCGCGGGCTGCAAGCTAGGGCATCATACATTATTTATGAGCTCACTATTTAATACTTGCATTTTTTACATCTTATAATTTGGAATGCCTGATGACCCTCAAGCTTTGAGAGCTAGGGCATCACTTCTATTACCTTCAAGGCATTGTGTGAAGTGTTTGATCTCTCTTTATTTGTTTTGTTATTGATATTCACTATGTGGTACTCCCCACTTATGATCATTTCATGAGGAAATGTCTTGATGGCTCGTGGTCTACAAGCTAGGGAATCATACATTATTCATGAGATCACTGTTTAATACTAACATTGTTTACATCTTTTCATTTGGAATGCTTGATGACCTGTGAGCTTTGAGAGCTAGGGCATTGTTTCTATTACCTTCAAGGCATTGTGTGAAGTGTTTGATCTCTCTTTATTTGTTATGCTGTTGATATTCACTATGTGGTACTCCCCTATTTTTTATCATTTCATGAGGAAATGTCTTGATGGCTCATGGGCTGCAAGCTAGGGCATCATACATTGTTCATGAACTCACTGTTTAATACTGGCATTGTTCTTGAGCTCACTATTTAATATCTGACATCATGCAAACATACATTAATACACTTACTATTTTCAATTTGAGCTCAGGCATCATGCAATGTTATTGTTTTCATTGCATGCTTGCTATTTTTCTGCACCATATATTGTTTTATACACTGTTTATTTCATTGAGACCGTGAGCTTGGCATTTGTAATGTATTTTCTGTTATTAGATCAATGCTACCATGTTGTTGAGTCTGTGTATGGCTTGACTATGCACATGCATAATTGTAGATGTGGATTAGTAATATGGTGCTAGGCATTGCTTAGATCATTTGGATCTAACCCCATATTTTCCTTCCTTGTAGGTTTTGGATCATACAAGAGCATATTGGATTGAACCCCGGGTCAACACTTCATTACTTCAGGCAATGTCTGGTACCTTCATTATTTATGTTCATCCACTTATGTATGTTTTCATTCATTCATATTCTTCTAAAGGTTGGCTATTAGTGACCATATAGGACCATTCTTGATGTTTTTGGGTCATATGATAAAAAGATGTAAATAGGGATATCTTCATAGGGATATATTAAGATTAATATCATAAGTAAAAACATTATATAGTGGCATTCAGACTAAGTACAATATGAATTCACATGCCTTTAATTATGATACACTTTTGAAATTATCACTCATTGGTCATTTGACAATTCAAGATATAAGTATCAGAATATAAACTGTTGCAAAAGGAAGAAACCCATATGTATCTATCATCATTAATACAAAATATAAAAGTATCTGATAGACACACAGTTACTATTATAACAACCATCCTCTAATCCCATGGTGTACTAGTCTCAAGGTAAGAACAATTTACTTAAGTCATCATATAAGTATCATCCTAAATTTTAAATAGACATTGACTATAGATATACAACACTGAGCCATAATAAATTACAGAGTTTCACTACAATTTCTATGTCCACTTACAATCATCCTACTACTCACACTACAATTTCTATGTCCACTACCATTAAAATATATCACTCCTCCTATTATATAGGCATCCTTCTCATTAAGTGTTTCCATTAAAATATATCACTCTTGTTATATAATGTATATGCATACTTGTTTAAAATGCCATACTTGTTGCTCTTAAATATTATTATCATTTCACTCAAATTTGCATGACATTAAAACCAAGCCCAAAATGTATACATACATGTAAGTATAGGAGAAGCTGGATTCTACAACTATTGAAAAAAAAAAAACTATACCAATAGCAGCTTACGAGAAACTATACTTTGCTTACCACACCATACCTCAACATCATAATGCTTATCATTTTCAAGCTTGAGTGAAGCTTCGTACCATGCACCATTTGTAGATTTGTACGCAATGTTGATTTAGACTAGAGGTAAACTACATGTGTCATGTAAACAACATAGTTGAATGCAATCTCTTTTGCGCATTTTCAAGAGTTTTTCCACCAATACAAGCGTAAATAACGCATTGAACGTAATCTATGAATAGTGCGTGGTATAAAGTCTTGCTGAAGCTTGAAATATATCCACTCCTCATGTTATTGTCAAAATTAAATTCAAATATTTCTCAAAACATTTATTCTTGTAGAATTAAGATATCCTCATCTCAATAATAAAACAATCTTCCATAATAGCTTTTGAATCACATTAACACACACCCATGTTCTGTAGCATAGTTTGTTTTAGAAGTGTATGGCTGATGTGAAGTGTGAAGTGTTTGTGTGAAGTGTTTGATCTCTCTTTATTTGTTTTGCTATTGATATTCACTATGTGGTACTCCCTATTTATGATCATTTCATGAGGAAATGTCTTGATGGCTCGCGGGCTACAAGCTAGGGCATCATGCATTGTTTACGAGCTCGCTATTTGAGCAACTCATGTCCCTATTTGATTGGCCAGTGCTTTGTTTGTTATATTGAGTTTACATCATATATTCAGTCTTGATAAATATCTTATAAAATAACATAAAACTAACCCAAAATACTTTTTCTTAATAAAATCTTAATAAAACAATATATTTAGTCTCAATAAAATTTTATAAAACAACATATATTGTGTGAAGTGTTTGATCTCTCTTTATTTATTTTGTTGTTGATATTCACTAGCTATGTGGTACTCCCCGTTTATGATCATTTCATGAGGAAATGTTTTGATGGCTTGCAGGCTGCAAGCTAGGGAATCATACATTGTTCATGAGCTCACTATTTAATACTGACATTGTTTACATCTTTTCATTTGGAATTCTTGATGACCCACGAGCTTTGAGAGCTAGGGCATCGTTGCTATTACCTTCAAGGCATTGTGTGAAGTGTTTGATCTCTCTTTATTTGTTTTTCTGTTGATATTCACTATGTGGTGTACACACAAAAGTTGTGCACTTCTATGAATCCTTACATGCAAGGAAACTCAAGAATGTGCCCTCACAAATCGATCCATAGCTCTCTATGCATGGAGTTGCAAGATTATGGATTTGCTCTCAGCTAGAGCTATTGAGCTTGTGACCTTGCTAGTCAACCATACAATGAGAGATTCACAATGAAGACAAGGGAAAGAATGCCAATATCCCCAAGAATCACTATGAAAATGCAATGCAAACTAATATGAATATGCAAGGTTAATCTATCAAAATGAAAGTACAATGCAACTATGAAAGGAAATAGCAATGGATTACAATTCCCCTAATTAAGCTATGTGACGTTATCTATTGCATAAAAGAAACTAAGCTATGAAATGAAGCTATGGATGCTATGATAATGCAAGAAATGAAGTCTAAACTATGAAGCAATGAGGAAATCCAAGAAAAGCTTGATGTAGCAATGATCTCCAAAAGCTCCAAATGCACCTAGAAAACCTGCAGCATAACATTAGCATGAAAGATGGATATAAATGAAGGAAAGAGCTCTCCTTTTATAAGAAATGCAAAGGAGTGGACCATTGAGATTAAGAGGCAAAAATCTTAATCTGTGGTGGAGCTTAAAAGAGGAGCAATCCATGTGCACAAGTATCTTCCAATGAGAAAATAGGAGTTGACTTTATGTCCATATGAGATAAAAAGTGCTTTTCTCCTTTTTATAAAATAAGAATAATGCTTTATTTGTGCAACTTAGGACAAGAGGAAAGGTGGGGCTTTTTATTTAATCCAAAGGAGAGGAAATATTCCTTTGAATCAAATAAAGACTTAGGATAAATGATTAGCCCATAGGATAAAAATCCAATATATGATCGAAATTAAGACTTGATCAAGAAATTGATAATGTTGAAAAATATTGATTATTGATAAAATTGATTCAAGGTTGATAAATCAAATAAATGGGGCCCAAAGTCTAGGTGACCATTTTTGGGTGCATACATTTGCCCCTCTTTGACTAATGTGTGATCGGTTTGGGAACACATGTAGTCAAAGAATGAAGTTGAAATGTGAGATTGATCCGGGATCACAAAACAACTTAGATGTGAGGTCGATTCAGGATCACACCTGGACAAACATAAACAAAAGACCTTTGAACATGAGGTCGATTCGGGATCACATTCAAAGTATGAGATAAGAATCTCAAATTTGAGCAAAAGCTCACAAAAGATGTCTGAATCAGGAAAATCAAGGAATCAGGGATGAGAATCCCATAAATACTGCCCCCTTGGAATTGAAATTGAAATCAAGTGGAGGAGAGACAGTGAATCGATAAGGTGGATCAAATCATAATAAAATCATAATCGAAGGTAAGGGTCAATAGGTTAACCATTAGGCAATGAAACATGCCCCAGTGATGAAGTAGAAGAATAGAAATAGAAGACTAGGAATAGAGCAAATGAGAGACTAGAAAATTTGAGAGACATGGAAAGAAGAAAGTCCATCGAAAATTGGATTATACCTCAAAAAGTCAGTCAACTACTCAGAAGAAGGGGAAAATTTGAAACGCGATTTTGACTGGCAAGATGACCTCAAATTTTGATTTTGAGTCCGAAAATGGATAGAAAATGATGTGATATGAAAGACTAGAAATGAAAGATATGATTGAGAAGAATCAGAAGATGAACACAATTGATTGACTAGTCCATAAATGATGAAAATGAGAGCTCTCTCCATATGCAAGATGCAAAACTAATCTAACATGAACCTAAAAATGAAAGCTACTATGAAAGTGGTTGACTTGCAAGGTCACAATGCCTATAGACATCTAATTATCATCATCGAGCGTTATTGGTAGTGTCGTAAGATCATACAATGCACACTAGCATAACTATGTGGATATGAATATGATCTTTATTAGATAAGAATGTGGAAATCTCACCTAGGCATCAAAGACATGTAGGTCCAGATGACTAATGCAGTGAGATCACCTAAGTTTGATATGGTGAGATTATGCTTGTATCAAGACACATGAAAGTCAGGATAACTAGAAGCATGCACTCACAAAATAGTCAAGGATAATACCTTGTCAATCCCTAGTGTCAAGTAAGACCAACATAAATGCTCATGACAATTAGGACTTACAAAATATACCCACAAGCAGATAAAAAAATAAAACATATTCTCGTACCCTCAGTCTTCTAGCTATGCATCATCGAAAACTTCTCAGGGAGAGACCACTCATTAAAGAAATCCTCATAGACAGCACACAAAGAAAAATAAAGTCAACATATCTCAAGCGAGTTGATTGTTTAAGTGTGTGTGTGTTGGTCATAGAGTCAGACTCTAGTTATCACATCTGCTAATGAGAAATATTGCATCATACTTAGACTATTGGGAAAGACATCTGATAAGTGTTAAGAAACACTCGACGCAAGGGTAGTGTTGAAAAACATAGTTGGGGTGGTGTTGAAAAACACCTGTTTGTGAAATGCCCCAAGAGACAAATGCACCTAAAGGACCTATGCGAACAGTTATGCCCCCTAGACAAAGGTAAAGACCAATTCCAGACTAAGCCAAATAAGGTCAAGGTATGATGGAGAAAGGCTCAGTGTCGAGGACGTATGCTAAGAAATAGGGGTGCAAAGGCCTCAAGTAGCACCTGTTTCCAAGTTTTCACCACTTGAATTTTATTGCAATTTTTTCTTTTTTCATTTTTCTTTTTCATTTTTTGCTACCAAGGCACCTGTTACCAAGTTTTCACCAAGGCACTTTTTTTATTTTTTTATTTTTTTTTATTTTTTATTTTTTAAATATTTTTTCAGGACTTTTTATGCTTTTTAGGATTTTTTTAGCATCATATATCAATTTTTTTGGTATTTTTTCAAGATCATAAAATATGTACAAAGGATGCCCCCAGACAGAATAGGCATCAAACTCCCATGCAAGATCACATTGTGTAATCCCAATATCTAGCAAGGTGAGGGAAAAGATGGATGAGCAAGCTGGTGGAAGAAATGGAGGAAAGAAGAATGAAGGCAAATGGAGGGAAGAAATCCTCAAGGTCAAACTCCTTAAGAGTACCCAAGCTAGGGAAAAATTATCATTTAAAGCACATTTGGACAAAAGTATGAAAGGCCAGCAAAGGATAAGCCTCAAAAGTGTAATGCAAAAGAAGGAAAGGATGCAGTCCAAAGGAGTAGACATGTCAAGAGGCTTCATAGCATCATGTTTTAATTTTTTTTATTATATCAAGAACAAAGGGGAAAAGAATAGCAAACAACTAGAATGAATGGAGGAAAATGAATATGAAGGCCAAACATGAAAGGAATGAAAGCAAGATCATCATAAAATAGCTCACAAGATAGCTCACAAGATAGCCAAATATTCAAGTATAGGTCAACATTGTCAAGATCAAAGAGAGAAGATGGAATGGATGAAACATGTAGAAGAACTATGCATGATGCTTGATTGCCAGGTTTTCATCATGGTACTTATCCAAGGTGCCACAAGGGAGTGGTTTTCACTATAGGACAAATTTATTTCTCTTTACTTTTGCTACCAAGGTGCTTGTTTCTAGGTTTTCACCATGGCACATTTTCAATTTTTTTCAATTTTTTGCTATTTTTTGAATGTTTCTATTTTTTTGATTTTTTTTTTGGAAGAAGGAAAGCTTTTTAGATAATGCTCCTTGAAAGGATAAGCCATGATATGCCAAGGATTCAGAATGATATGCTCAAAGATGCTGAAGGGGAAAGGAAGATGCATGAGGAATAGGCAAATGAGGAAAAATGATAGAAGGTAGAAGGATAATGAATGGAAGGAATGTGAAAAGGTAGATGGAAAGAAAGGTAAGATCAACGTCAACACACACCTTGAAGGGTGATGGGAAAAATGGAAGAAATATAAACCATATTCTAGTCCAAGTGCGAACCATATTCTGGTTCATTATTGCTATCTGACTCTTCGAAAAGAGGATTGGTGTGTTTGTTATAATTCTCAAATGTGAATGGAGGAATATGAGAAGAAATATGATAAATGTGTAGTAGAGGTTGTGGTTTAGGTGCATGGAATGGAAGAATATTTTTGGAAAAAGATGAAGTGGAAGCCTTTGGAAGCTTGAATGTCAACTTCACTTTTTGCTCAACATAAGACTCTTTCAAGAGAGACTTTGGAATCCATATAGCTTTAAGCTTTTTATTTTCTTTTGATATGTTAGAGAGAATATCTTCAATGATGGATTTTGGAACCCATACTTGTCTTATAGTTTTCTTCTTATATATCTCTTTTGACTTTATGCCCCCATGTCAATTAGAGAAGACATGGTGATCTTTTTTTGATGGATTCTTGTATTGTTTCTTTTTCTTGTATTGAACATTCAAGTTACTTCCAAAAGACTTAGGACTTGTGGAAGAAGGAGGATATGACTAGTTTAGATGGGTGGGTGGATGAAAAGGATTCAAGGGTATGCATCTATGTTGATCTTGAGGGAAGATAAGAGATAGAGGGACGTAAGGACCCAAAATGGAAGATGAATTAGGAGAATTAGGAGGGGAAAGTGAAGGGACATAAGGACCCAAGATGGAAGGAAGACATGAAGCCCTTAGCAGTGGTGGGAGAGGTCCAAGGATGGAAGTGGAAGATGCAAAAGGATAATCAATAAGTTCATCAGCATCTATATGACAACCAAGGACATCGGCATCTTTAGAGTGAGCATTAGAATTTTCAATAGGATCATGAACATCTTGAATAGAAGAAGTTTCTTTGATAGGATCATTCAAAGCTTGCAAAGACTTAGGAAGAGAAGAAAGTGGAAGTGAACATGGAATGGTAGAACAAGAAGATTGAAGGCTTTGATCTTGATAATGATCTTTGGATAGCATAAACGTATCATTTTGCTTTGGATTTTCAATAGGCTTAACATTGGAAGTAATGAAACCATTTTTAATAACCTTAATGGAAGTATCATCTTTGGAAAGCGCAAGTGCAGTAAGGTTATTTTGATTATAAATAAGCTCAACGGTGTAAGTAGTAGCTTGATCTTGCTTAGAGGAAGAAGATTTAAGACATGGTGGAATGAATGAGGAAGGGAATAAAAGATCGAAAGAACCATGAAATGAATGAGAGACATCGTGAATAGGATTGGATGACATGGAGGGTTCATGATCTTGATCTTTCTTTATGTTCTTTTCTTTATCATTTTTAGAGTCCTCTTGACATGGAGCCACTTCTAAGGACAAGGAAGCAGGTTGGGATTGTATGGAAGACTTTGGAGGAGATAGTGAAGGGCTAGCTAAAGTAGGCGTTATAGCACATAAAGGCTTAGGATCTTTAGCTTTAGAATTATTGAAAGTATTTGCAGCCAAGTGAAGGTTAGCTTGAGCTTCTTTAAGAGGTAGCCCTTGAGGAGAACTATAGGGAATTGCATGAAAAGCATTAGGATCTATGTTGGATGAAGGATTTGTGAAAGATTTGGAAGCTTTAGGAGATGTATGGGCATTGGATGAAGTAGAGGATGGAAGGGAACCATCACAAGACAAAGGTTCAACATTAATATGATCTTGCTTGAGAGTGCAACCTTTATTTTCAGCATGAGAACTTTTAGAGGAGAGATTCTTTTGACGTTTGAAATCAACACGGTAGATTTTCTCTTCCTCAGTAAGAATATTGTATTGTTCACAAAAATCATCAAAGAATTCTTCAAATTTAGAGTCATATGGATCACCATCACAGTCTACCCAATACAACTCCCCCTTAGAAATCACAAGTGTACCATGAGGATGATGCTTAGGAATAGAAGTTTCATGGGCATCACTACATTTTCCATCATCATAATCATCATAGTCATCATAGGTGGGTGTATCACTCTTTGTGGAAGAGACATCACAAGGACTATCACGTTGCTCTTTATGGTATGTCTTCTAAAGAGAAGTAAGACTCTTGGGAGAAGTAGAAGAAGAATGAGATCTTGAAGAAGAGGAAAATGAAGACTTAGTGGAAGAAGAATACTTGGATAATGAGGAATTTGATTGATGTTTAGAAGAGTCATGATAAGATTTGGAAGATAAAGAATGTGAATAGTGTTTAGAAGAATCATGATAAGACTTAGAAGATGAAGAATGAGAATGATGTCTGGAAGAGTCATGATAAGACTTGGAAGGTGAAGAAGAATGAGAAGATTTAGATGATGAAGAATGTTTGGAAGAAGAAGATTGTGATATGATCATGTTTATGATTCTAGCAAAGGCATCTGATTTAATCATCTTTTCTTTTATTTTTTCTATAAATTCATCACTCATGAGAATTTTGGAGGAACAACACTTTTTGAATATGTCAATGAGCTCAAAATCATCTATTCTTAATAAAGGTTCCAAAGCTAGATAGTCAAGATTCATGGTTCCAAAAGAGGAGAAATCAAGCATAGGAATGATAGAAAAATAGAGGAATGCAAACTAGATAGTAGGAGAAAAAGAATCAAGAAGAAGAAGAAGAATTTCCCGTGGGAATAGAAGACTTTAGAAGAACATGGGAAATGGAGAAGAAAGAAGAAGACTAAGAGCCATCTTGTGCAATTGATACCATAACATTCATTGAGATGTTGAGCAACATGACAACACCTAGGATCTAAGATCTGGACTGACCAAGGAAGACTGAAAATAGAAGACCCTTGGTAATAGGATGACCTTACAAAATGTCAACACCAAACTAGGATAATCAAAGTTCTCTATTGTCCAAAGAGAAATGAAAAGATAGAAGAAGGGGCTTTACCAACACTGTCAAAGAGGTGCTTCAAATCAAAGGGTGACTACCCTTGCACTTTTGAACCAGGAGGTTGGGCTAGGCCAAAATATAATTGAAATTGAGATTAAATGCAAATTATTTGGACAATAAGAGTATGAGAATTTCCCAAGAATGTAGCTCACAATTCGAGAGATAAACTTTCTCACCAAGAACAACCTTCTAATGTGATATTTCTCTTTGGCTAATGTGATACTGATGTTGATCTTGACCAATTTGTGCAAAATTTTGAGTTTTTAAGGTCTAATTTCAAGTTTTTGATTGTGAGGGTGAAAATGTCTAATTTCAATCACAAATTCAATAGCAATTGGATAGGTTTGCAAACAGTATGGGATCAAACATGTCTCCAAAAACTTGAAGCAAGGGCAAAAGAAACCTTGCCAAGACAAACACTTGTGATATCAAAATTGAAAAAGCACCCTATGAATGCTACCGATTGTTTGAATGTTGATAACGTTTACACTAGTATAGAACAATCGAAGACAATTCAAGCAATATCTACCTACAAGACAAGGCTTAATACTTACCAACTTAGCCCACAACTTGATGCCCCCTTGCCTCACACCAAGTGGTTGCCCACAAGAGATATTGGCTTTGTCATGGAAGTGTCAAACAACACAACCAAAGGGACACATATGGTGAGTATCTTGGGGTGATCTAGGTTAGTCCACTTGGATCAATCCTTGCACTAAGAAGATAAGCGGCTAAATAAGGTGGCCTCTAAGCTATGGTTCTTAGTAAGGGCTTCCATTCATAACACCCCTCTTGCTCCTCATAAAGGACTAGGACCTCACAGCCTCAAGAGTACCTTAAGCATTCTTACTCAATTCTTTCCCCATGGTCGCAATCCCATGAGCTACTCACATCAAGCAAAGACAAGTGTTATGTTGACCAAGGTTTTGTGTCCTTGATAGCCTTGAGATTATAGTGGGTTGAAATAGCTCGGTAAAAGGCTTGTCCCCACTTGGGTCATTCCTCTTGATTGCTCAAGAGCAGGCCTGCTAAAGGATTCTAAATCTAAACAAAAAGTGGATCAATTCTTGAGGTTCAAGGTTTTTGGTTCACCACAAGAGTGAAGAGCATACTCCCCTATCTCAAAAATCTCTCCCAAACACACCAAGCAAAGTTCATTTACCCTCTTGTTTTCAAAATTCAAAGATGGGTCAAGATTTTCTGGTTCACCAAAATGGTGAAGAGCATACTTCTCCTGCCACCCAAGAATTCCTACAACAAGATCTTAAGTGCCTAATAAATGAAACAACTAGTTTTTACCACACTTAAAAGGAAAGCAAATAAACAAGCAAGATTTTTTTTTGTTTTTATGCTTGGGCAGCCCTACAAAAACCATTAGTAGCCCTCTTTGACATGCGATTTTGACAAAATATTCAAGCAAGAAGCACCTACAACCACAACTTGTTAGACCAACAAGATTAGCAAAATCCAAAATCTAACAATGGTTAGCACATGAAACATCAGATAATCTGCAAAATAACTGATCAAATGACAAAATCTAAAAATGAAACCATCATGGTTAAATTAGGCTCGGAAAGACCTTTCCAACAATATATCATACTTCAATTTGCGATACCATTTGCAAAAAAATTTCAAAAATGGGCACGGATTTGAAAACGCTAGAATTTTTTAAAAATTTCAAAAAGTTAGCAGAGAACCCAAAAATTGCAAGATAGAAAAAAAATAGCTCAAAAATAGCTCTCTATCAGGTACAGGTGATATATCTCAGATTTCACCAGTATCGCGTGACAGTTTCTTGTAGCCGAGTGATATACCTCAGTCTGAGCGATATACTACACAATAGGCAGGCGATACTTTGCACGACACTAGGCGATAAACCTCAATACGTGCATGCAATTCTTCTGTGATGCGAAGTGTCGCATTGGTATTATAAGGTATATTGCGCGATATACCTGAGAAGTGTCACGTGATACTCTGAGACAGAAAACTAGAGAACGCAAAATATCCCAAAATTAAGCTAAAAACTTGACGAAAAATTGACGGAAAATGATGAAAATGCAGAAAAAGAAGGGACAAAGCTAGTCTACTTTGCCCCATGGTGGGCACCAAAAATGTACACACAAAAGTTGTGCACTTCTATGAATCCTTACATGCAAGGAAACTCAAGAATGAGCCCTCACAAATCGATCCATAGCTCTCTATGCATGGAGTTACAAGATTATGGATTTGCTCTCAGCTAGAGCTATTGAGCTTGTGACCTTGCTAGTCAACCATACAATAAGAGATTCACAATGAAGACAAGGGAAAGAATGCCAATATCCCCAAGAATCACTATGAAAATGCAATGCAAACTAATATGAATATGCAAGGTTAATCTATCAAAATGAAAGTACAATGCAACTATGAAAGGAAATAGCAATGGATTACAATTCCCCTAATTAAGCTATGTGACGTTATCTATTGCATAAAAGAAACCAAGCTATGAAATGAAGCTATGGATGCTATGATAATGCAAGAAATGAAGTCTAAACTATGAAGCAATGAGGAAATCCAAGAAAACTTGATGTAGCAATGATCTCCAAAAGCTCCAAATGCACCTAGAAAACCTGCAGCATAACATTAGCATGAAAGATGGATATAAATGAAAGAGAGAGCTCTCCTTTTATAAGAAATGCAAAGGAATGGACCATTGAGATTAAGAGGCAAAAGTCTTAATCGGTGGTGGAGCTTAAAAAAGGAGCAATCCATGTGCACAAGTATCTTCCAATGAGAAAATAGGAGTTGACTTTATGTCCATATGAGACAAAAAGTGCTTTTCTCCTTTTTATAAAATAAGAATAATGCTTTATTTGTGCAACTTAGGACAAGAGGAAAGATGGGGATTTTTATTTAATCCAAAGGGGAGGAAATATTCCTTTGAATCAAATAAAGACTTAGGATAAATGATTAGCCCATAGGATAAAAATCCAATATATGATCGAAATTAAAACTTGATCAAAAAATTGATAATGTTGAAAAATATTGATTATTGATAAAATTGATTCAAGGTTGATAAATCAAATAAATGGGGCCCAAAGTCTAGGCGACCATTTTTGGGTGCATACATGTGGTACTCCTCGTTTATGATCATTTCATGAGGACATGTCTTGATGGTTCGTGGGCTGCAAGCTAGGGCATCATGCATTGTTTATGAGCTCACTATTTGAGCACTGACCAATCAAATAGGGACATGAGGTGCTCAAACAGTGAGCTCATAATGACATAAACAATGCATGATGCCCTAGCAAAACAAATAAAGAGAGATCAAACACTTCACACAATATATGTTGTTCTATAAGATTTTATTAAGACTAAATATATTGTTTTATTAAGATTTTATTAAGACAAAGTATTTTGGGTTAGTTTTATGTTTTTTTTAAAGATTTTATTAAGACTAAATATATGATGTAAACTCATAATTATACTTAATATATATATATATATATATACACTTCAAAGGAGAAATTATGAAATATAGTTGTAGATAGTTATCTCTTCTATAATGATGGAGGAGTGAAAGGTAATGATCAATGAGGTTGCTGCTATTAGATCATACATTAATACACTTACTATTTTAAATTTGAGCTCGGGCATCATGCAATATTGTTATTGTTGTCATTGTATGCTTGCTGTTGTTGTGCATGATATATTGTTTTATACACTGTTTATTTCATTGAGACTATGAGCTTGGCATTTGTAATGTATTTTCTATTATTGGATTGATGTCGCCATGTTGTTGAGGCTGTAGATGCATTAAATCAACACTGCCATTGTATTTTGATAGGAACAATATAACAAATAGAGCATAGTCCAATCAAATAGGGACATCAGTATAGATGATGCAAATTTGTGTACCTCTTTATTTTGATGTAGCTTACTCACTACATGTAATGGGGCCTCCTTGGGACTACCAACCATGTTGTGATGTTATGATCTTTACTTGAAATCACAATAGTGACTCACCAGGTGTTCATGCAGACATACATGTAGCAATTTACTCTGCAACATTCTTTTGAGTGCACATGTCTTGTAGCATGGTTTTTATTTCAGAAGTGTATGGCTTGACTATGCACATGCATAATTGTAGATGAGGATCAGTAATAGGATGTCATTCATTGCTTATATATTTTTTATCTAACCCCCATCTCTCTTTTCTTTTCAGGTTCTGGATCACACAAGGGCACACTAGATTCATACCCGGGTCAAAAATTCATCACTTCAGGCAATGTCTGGCACCCTTATTATTTATGTTCATCCTCTTATGTATGCATGTACTCTTGCAATTTCTTTTGAAAGTTATTTTCCTTGTATAGTATATACAAGTTATTTTTCATATATATACATGTAATCTTTAGATGCAAATTTTTTTTTCCTTTACATATATCTTTGTATGAAATGAACACAAATTTAACAAGATCATCTAATAATGCAAACTAGGGTACTTGATGTTACATAGACCTTGCTATAACTTTGTCCTAGGCCCTCCTAGAATCAAAGAGGCTAATCTCCTAGCCTTAAGGGTGCTATCCTAGTCCCCTTCTAAGAAGTTTCAAACTCCTCTTTTCTCCATTTAGTCTATGACACCAAGAATATGATAAAGTTCACTATTCTAGGAACCTCTTTATCCCTTCTAAAAAGTTTTGTCTATTGTCTGGCCTAAAAAGGCTACTAGGTTTAGTAGGCCTAATTGACCTTTTTCTGCTAATAACTCTAAACTTCTCTGAAAAAAGCATCCAACTAATTATGTATTTGAATACCCTTTTGGGAGGGCTTTAAGATTCTGTCGGTCTCCTTTTCCCATACTAGCTGTATAGGGCCTGCTGAAAATGGGGCTATAAATGAGGGTTTGGTAACTCACTGTCTGTAATAGTGAGGGTTTAGTATTTTCCCTTGTATCCACAATCCCTCGAGCTCTCTCTACATTGGATATTCTTGATCATTCATCTGACCTCCCCTCCACATCATTTGAACCAGGCTTTGAGCGCCCTCAATCACTCCATATGCTCTGCAACAACACACTGACCCCTAACCAAACACTGATAGCTTGCCTAGGGCATCAGTTTATAGATACATCTTGAACTTTCTAGGGCCCCTCCTTTTCAAAAAATATATTACAGGGAGTCTAGACACAAATCCCATAGACCCGTACAGATTATACGGTGGGAGAGTGCTCTAGCACTCCATTATTCAAAGCTTTGTCAGTAGTAACCTGAGACAAGCTAAAATAAAGAAAACTATGAAGACTAACTCAAAACTAAAATGAAATGCTAAATAACTATCCTAGGAATTAAAAAACATTAATAATCATCACATGCAAATATAACAGTCAGATATTCAATCCATTTCTTATCTCTATCAACACAAAAATGTATATCTCTATTAAAGGAAAACTAGTTACACAGTTTAACTACAACCAAAAGTTTTCTCTCCATACTACACTCTTCCCTATGCCTCAAATTAGGGTTTTCAAAGCTTAAATAGCTCCCTCCTCAGTGTTAGGGCCCATGGATTGGGCTAGCTATCTCTTGAGCCGGCTACATGCTTTTGCAAGAAAAACTGTCATGACAACTTTCAAAGTTGTCAAGCAACTTTTGGTGGATAGACAAACCACCTACACAAACCTCAAAAGCACTCAATCCTTGATTGATTAAGGGTCATAAAGGCCATTTTCAAACCTCTAAAACATTAAAGAGACCATTTGTTCAACTTTAGAATACTATCCTATGATAGGAAACCTAGCAAAGTTGGCTAAGACTGTTGCAACCAGGCTCCAAAAGACACACCAAGGACTCAAAAGAACAAACACTAGCTAGCACACCTAGAGAGACCAAATATGCTTCTCCCTAACCTAGTGGCTTGGCTAAGGGCACTACAAGCCAAAATTTAAGAACACTAGGTACCAAACAGCCCTACCTAGGTGCCCTCACCAGTACTATAGTCCTTTTGAATCTTAGGATGACATCTCAATTGGGAAAGACAAACAAAAACCTTTCATAGACCAATAAAAACCAAGGCATGTGGGTGCTCTTTTTTTGTATAGTTATACTCATAAAATATATGTACATTTATAAAATTTGATGCCTTGAAATTTTATAACCTAGTTCCTCTTCATCAAAATAGAATGGAAGTGATGATTCAATGCATCTATCCACATTCTATGTGCTTTGAGCCAATGAAATTTTTATCATCATGATGAAGTAATAATGCATTAAATGTCTTATTGATGTCCCTATTTGATTGGTCGGTGCTTTGTTTGTTATATTGTTGCTATCAAAATAGAATTCCAGTGGTGATTCAATGCATCTGCAGCGTCAACAACATGGTAGCATTGATCCAATAATAGAAAATACATTAAAAATGCCAAGCTCATGGTCTCAATGAAATAAATAGTGTATAAAACAATATATGGTGCACAACAACAACAAGCATGCAATGACAACAATAACATTGCATGATATCCGAGCTCAAATTCAAAACTCTAAGTGTATTAATGTATGATCATATATTTAGTCTTAATAAAATCTTATAAAATAACATAAAACTAACCCAAAATACTTTGTCTTAATAAAATCTTAATAAAACAATATATTTAGTCTTAATAAAATCTTATAGAACAACATATATTGTGTGAAGTGTTTGATCTCTCTTTATTTATTTTTCTATTTTGCTAGGGCATCATGCATTGTTTATGTGATTATGAGCTCACTGTTTGAGCACCTCATGTCCTTATTTGATTGGCCGGTGCTCAAAAAATGAGCTCATAAACAATGCATGATGCCCTAGCTTGCAGCCCGCAAACCATCAAGACATTTTCTCATGAAATGATCATAAATAGGGAGTACCACATAGTGAATATCAATAGAAAAACAAATAAAGAGAGATCAAACACTTCGCACAATGCCTTGAAGGTAATAGCAATGATGCCCTCTCTCTCAAAGCTCGCGGGTCATCAAGCATTCCAAATAAAAGGATTTAAATAATGCCAGTATTAAACAGTGAGCTCATGAACAATGTATGATGCCCTAGCTTGCAGTCTGTGAGCCATCAAGACATTTCTTCATGAAATGATCATAAGCGGGGAGTACCACATAGTGAATATCAACAACAAAACAAATAAAAAGAGATCAAACACTTCACACAATATATGTTGTTTTATAAGATTTTATTAAGACTAAATATATTTTTTTATTAAGATTTTATTAAGACAAAGTATTTTGGGTTAGTTTTATGTTGTTTTATAATATATTTATTAAGACTAAATATACGATGTAAACTCAATATAACAAATAGAGCACCGACCAATCAAATAGGGACATGAGGTGCTCAAACAGTGAGCTCATAAACAATGCATGATGCCCTAGCTTGTAGCCCGCGAGCCAAACTCAAATGCCCTCTTCGTGCCATGCAAAAGTGCAATGCCATCTTTGTGGCAGCTCTTCAAATTCACAAAAATTACAAATGACACTTTCTTTTCTTTTTTTTTTGTTTATAACCAAGTTGGTGTCGCAATTGAATCAACAAATGCCATCAAAATGAAATTGAGTTAATGAGAAGACAAAGCTTGAATGCCTACCTCAAGTCATGGCTGAAATATGAAGATCAAATGTTAAGGAACTATGTTATAAAATTTCAAGGCATGAAATTTTATAATTGTGCAAATATAAAATTTCAAGGAATAAAATTTGACCTCTGATTTGACCTTGATAATGCCCCCTCCATTGCTTATGCTTGATCATGTCTACCTTGTGTTGATGGGCATGGTGGGTTACTGTTGTGGATGCATCATTTGAAAATAATGTCATAGCAACACCAGATGGAACAACAACATCTGGTGTTGTTGTTGCACCATTTGGATGATGCAGTCATAATAGTGATTCACCAGGTGTTTATAGATACATAAATGCAACCACAACAGTGATTCACCATGTGTTCATAGAGAGATAAATGTAGGGCTTCATTTGGATTACAACACCTATACACTACACATGTTCCTGAGTGCACATGTTCTGTAGCATAGTTCTTTTTACAAGTGTATGGCTTAACTATGCACATGCATAATTGTAGATGAGGATCAATAATAGGGTGTTAGACATTGCTTAGATCCTTTGGATCTAACCCCATCCTTTTTTTCCTTGCAGTTTCTGGATCATACATGAGCATACTAGATTGAACCTAGGGTCAACACTTCATTACTTCAGGCAATATTAGGTACCTTCATTATTTATGTTCATCCACTTATGTATGTTTGCATTCATTCATATTCTTCTAAAAATTGGCTATACTCATATTCTTCTTATGTCTGAGTCTTCTAACTATGATCAATTTAATGCTGTAAATCTTGACATAGAATTCGATATCAACTGATCATATATCCATTCCAAATGATATAACTCCATTTGAATAAACATACATGCCAACCATTTGAAAAAATGTCCATATGAAATATAGAGAAATACATTAATTTTATAGCGAATTCATGATTTATAATGCCCCTTGATTTATAGTGAATTAATTTTATAGTGAATTCATGATTTATAATTTAGTTGTAGCAATTCAATGTGTTTGAACTCAAGAATACCCCTTAGGAAGTAAGTGTATAAATGAAGGATGAAACACATAGGAAGCTATGAGAAGCTATGAGAAGGTGACATGAAGCTAATGAAAGGAGGCATCTCAATGATGTTAAATCACAGGGGATTCTCTTTGTTCCCTGCAATGGAGTGAGCGAATTCTGAAAGTATAAATAGCCAATTTTAACAATGTATAATGTCTTTCACAAGATATAATAAAAAATATGGAGTGAACTATGTTTGTCTAATTATATAACTATTATCTTATGTCAGGTATCCCACACAGTCTCATGGATTGTCAGGTACAAGTCAATACACCCCATAGAGATTAATGTCTTTTACCATATGTAAAATATCTCTCATTGCCACCTGTCTTTCTCATTGCATGAGGTGCAAGTACTAGCGAAAAGGTATTTGTCAGAATTGTCTTCCTTGAGTGAGGAAAATCTAGGAATGGAAAAAGAAAGTGAGACATTTAGTACATGTAATTCAATGAGATCAACTCGAGGTCAAAAGATCAGAAAGAAATTCAATAAACACATGAAATTTTTCCTTGCTCAAGGGGGGTCGTGTTCTTATGATGATGAGAGAAAAGGTGACTTTGAGTTGTCGTTTAGGTACAAACATCTACAGAAACAATGGGTCCCCAATGAACTTCCTCCAATAAACACTGATTTTTGTGTTAAAGAGAGGATATATCACATAGCACCATCTTCATTACATGGTTTGGGCCTATTTTCCATGGATGGCATAAAGGTCTCTTACAACAAAGTTGTCAAATTGATGGAGTATGTCAGATCTTGTTATGATTATAGTAGTTGGATGCAGATTGTTAAATATAAAAAAAGTATGTGTAGGTATGCACTCGTGACAAATTATATACAACAAAAAGTCAGTGAACAAAGTAAAAAAGTAGCTATATACGTTGATAGAAGACCAAAAGCATAAGGGAATATTGTAGGTTTTATTAATAGTACATGACCTGCGTCAACTAAGAAGCAACCCAATTGCATATTTGAGGTGCACGAGGGAAATCATGTATTTGTATGTGCAATCAAATCAATACGTGGAGGCGAGGAGTTTCTTATCAATTACAATTTGAATCACATAGATACAAAAAACTCCATCACTATCATGGACAAGGTGGTACACATTTTGATAATTGTTTATTATTCAACGTAACTTAGAATAAGAACACATGTTTTAACATGTTTGAATGATTTTTTTTGAAATACAAAGCTATAGTATGGATCAATAGCCATAGGATACACATGGCGGTGATAGTTCTCATGGGACTTCTTCTTCCCGACAAGTAAAACTCATTGTTGTTGTACAATTGCACATACAAGAAAAATGTTAATGCATATTTTTGTTATGTTAATGCATATATTTTATTGTTCTACTATTTTGGATTGGTTTTAAATAAAGGGCTAATAATATTATTCTCACAAACGAGTGTTGATCAGAGAAAGGGAAAGGAACAAGTAGTGCATGAGGAGCTGTAGAATGAGCATGATCCATTCGATGTTGATTTTTTATCAAAGGTTGATCATGTGGTTGCACTGGATATGTTGATTGGCCATGTTCAAAACTATAGAGTAAGTATTAATGTAGTTTTTTATTATAACAAAAGTTCAATAATGATTTTTATAGTATACTATTTTATTTATGTCATTAACTAAAATATATATGTGTTCTCTTTACAGGGGATGCTAAATAGATTAAAGGGCATTACCTTAGATGCAAATACTTCAGATGGTACATCACATGTTTTATCCTCCATCTTGTCCATGGTTATCTATATTCTTTTATGCTCTAACAATATTTTTGTTCAGCACTTGCTATTGAACCTATGTTGAGTAGGGCGTCTGGTATGAGGATCAGATCCATAGAGGTAGTTCCACCTGAAATGTCGACAAGTACACCTACTATTGGTAAGTAGACTCCTCTTTTTCTCTCTTATTTATCATGTGTTTATTTCAATTAAACTATATATTCTTTCTTAGGGGGCATTTTGTAATATTAGATTCATTTTATGTAGGAGGCAATGACGCAATTCCTGGATGTACTCATGTTAAATGTACAAGAACAATACAATGTGATCAATTGCTTGTGAGCAATGAAGATGGACTTCCCTTGAGAGTAGCCTAGCTTCTAGGTACTTTAAAGAATGATCCTTTCTTTTACTATACAATATAATACTCATAATGTAGTTCACTAACCCCCTGTGTGGTCCCTTGCAATAACTAATTATAATAATCTCGTAATTATCTTGCAGGGAATAATCTATTTTATGAAAAACTTAATGATGAATGTTTGCACATTTTTGGGCCGACCATACGCACATGGTATCATATTTTAATTTCATTGCAAGATTAGCTTTCGTTTCATCCCTTTCTTCAAGTATATTAAAAGGTAGCTTTAGTACTTCATTTATGAATCTAACAGTTTTTTTTCTTAAAAGGTGGTCAGTACAAGATAAAGGGTTAAAGAATTAGCTCATTGACTCTATGACAACACTTTTTGGACCTGAAGTCTTTCATAGACTTAGACTCCTTGACAAAGTGGGCACTATTTTTGAAGTATATTAGGGACAACTACAGGAGCCAAATAGAACACAACCCTTATTATGAGCGGCCTCCCTATATTCCTATTAATGAGTGGGAGGATCTTAGAAAGGATGCACTTGAGAGAAGTGCAAGACATAGTGGATGAGTAGTATCACCCATGGAAAGAAGGTACGTGATAATGTTAATAATGAAATTATGTACTATTTACTCTTTGTACTTATGTGATCTAACATACTTCAAACATCACATAGGTTTCTTGACACAACAAAGGCAACAACAACAAGAAAACAAAAGCATGGGCAACACAGGCTTGGCTCGGGTGGATATTCAAAACTTGCTACATGAGTTGTAAGTATTAGTAAATGAAAAATCGTATGCAAATATTTATAATTAAATTGCAATCAATTTAGTTTTGATGAAATTCACTACAATAAAAATTCATGATACCAATAAAAAATGCAGGCCTTGGAGTTTAAAAAACCGATTACAGAAGAGGACAAAAAAAAGGCTTCAAACAAGGCTATAAAGTCATGGCTGAATGATACCGAGCAATGAGTGCACAAGGTTCTTCTGCTAGATTTGTTGATCAGGTAAATAAGCGAATTGATTTTTATTTCAAGTTGAAAACTTTACCAATTACTATATTTGATGTTAAGTTCCAACATAAAGTGAATATATTTGTTTTAAGTAAGGAAACACTGATTGTATATTTGTTTAAAACTTTAAAGTGAATATATTTATATGTAGTAAACTAAATGATTAACATTTCTTAGTATTTGTCTTGTATTTATATGTATATATTGTCGATAAATACACTAATTATTTACATTGGAATGCAGCCTGTCGATATTGATACTGCACTGGCCGAGCATGATGGAGGCATCGATTCTAATGTGAATTGTAGTACTCAAGATATACATTTTCTATTTGAATTTTGATTAATGAATATTTAATACAAGCAAACATGTTAAATTGAATTTGGCGTAGTAATAAAAATTTAATTATAACGTGTTGGGATTAATAAAACATTTGTATTATAGTTGCAAGGGATGTAGAGGACATTTTTCCCTATATGCGTGTTGAGGTTCAAGCCGCCAGGCAAGATGATGTGGTTGGACAAGGTAAAGAGCGTCATGTTTATGTTTTTAATTTATTGAAATGCTTGTAACAATAATGAATATATTTTAAATTAACCCCAATTACGATA
Organism: Chamaecyparis obtusa; assembly: GCA_027943335.1. Lineage (NCBI taxonomy): Eukaryota > Viridiplantae > Streptophyta > Pinopsida > Cupressales > Cupressaceae > Chamaecyparis > Chamaecyparis obtusa. The sequence goes on along the minus strand of BSBK01005160.1, from coordinate 478,942 downwards.
ATATGTTTTTAAATGAATCCTTTTATTTGTTATTGCAAAGGACTTGCCTTTGCAAAGGACAGTGAGATCACATGCAAGACTAAGAAGAAATGATGCTCTGGACATGGATACGACTCTGCAACAATTTAAGGAAGTAGCAAAAAAGAGAAAGCAAAAAAAAATGATTCTCATTTATGCAACTTATTTGATAATGACTGATGTTTATTTACATGTGTTTGAGCTTAGTTCCATGTTTAGACACTGAGTTTCCTTTTATACATTGTTGTAATGTTGGAGGGGTTTTTGCTAAATTTTAGTGGATTTCATATTTTGGGAGAAATTAGTATTAGAATGTTCAATGGGTTCTTTTCTAAAACACAATACTTAAATCATAATCTTGTCTAGAATGGTTAATCAATTGTTTAAGGTGGATTAGTTATGATGATGAGACACGCCATTTAGATGTTAATTGTGATAGTCTCTTGGTTTCAGGCAATGCAGAAGGAGATGCCTAGTTCAATATGCAATCTCAATTCATATACATAGGATATCAGGTGGAGCTAAAAAACACAACAGGGTTGCATTTTTGATAGAGGTCTTTAATTGAGTATTTTAAGTTATAGACCATCATGAACATTGTAATTTTGACCTATTAAAAAAATGTAAATGTGTTGTGTTTTTTCAACTCCACCTGCTATTCGTGCATATTCTACTTGTGTTGCTCACTCATTCTTGATTCAGAGTGGGAAAAATATTATTTTTGATGTGAGGGAGAGAAGCCATACACATAAGTGATGGAGTTGAGGGGAGATGAAGGAATACCAAACATTGAATTTGGAATTTTTCATCAAAGAAATTGCAGCGGAGGTCTGATCAATAGAGAAGATAGTAATGACCGCGGGAGAATGAATAGTGGTTACAGTTGTAGTGGGGAAGATAGTGGAGGCCATGCATGAAGAAACTTGCTGATAGAGATGGTGTACAAGAAGCAAAGGAAAAAAAAATGTAAATGTGTTGGGTCTTCTCAGCTCCACCTGCTATCTGTGCATATTCTTCTTGTGTTGCACGCACATTCTCAATTTAGAGTGGGAAAATCTTATTTTCGATGCGAGGGAGAGAAGCCAAACACAAAGAACATGAAAATAAACATGACAGCTACAAAACATAAATGTAGGTATCACAATAGCTGAGAAACATAAATGTAGGCATCATGGTCCCAATTGTTTGGAGACACAATATAATTGAATGCTATACCCAGAAAATGCAACACAACCACTACTCCTGTAGTTCTAAATTGACACTATGGGATCCAAAAACCATATATAGATTCCTTATCTTTGGTTTTTGGATCTCGCAGTATCAACTTGGAACTACAAGAGTAGTGGTTGTGTTGCATTGTTTGGGTATATCATTCAATTATGTTGTGTCTCCAAACAATTGTGATCATGATGCGTACATTTATGTTTCTCAGCTGTTGTGTCCCAGGACCCCTTATGAACCTTTACGACCCCTAAGAATACACATCTTAGAGGTCTTAAAGTGTCGTAAAGGGTCATAAGAGGATCCTAGGAGGGGTTAGATGAGCTTCCACCTTCACGCGGTTGGCCTTGTTAAGTAGAGAATGTTAAACTATTATCGAAACAAAGAGAAGCTCAATAATTTAAGATCTCAATCAACATACGACAAATATATATTTCTTTTTTAAAAATAGTGTGAGTTGTCACAATTATGAAGGAAACCAAAGAATAATCAATGAAAAAACTAAAAGCGATGACTATCTGTCGAAAACATCAATCACTTCAAGGAGCAATGATCACTTCAGCTCGCCTTAATAAGTCTTGACCCAAGATCAAGTCATATCGATTCATCTCAATGGCTACCAAGAACCAAGTCATAAAGAAACACTACAGACTGCACTGCAAACCCACTGTGAAGAGGCATCCAATGTCTCATAAGTTACATCAAACAACCCACTTTCTGTAATCCAAGTCTCTTAGCTTGGTTCACCTAGAAGAAGACTTCTCCCAAGTCATCACGGACACTATAGTGATCTAAAAATCCAAGTCTCTAGACTCAACTCAATAATGTACAAGCCGCTACCGAATCTATTGTAAAGTCATCTTCGAATGACAACCAAATCTGCAAGAACACCAATCGTCAAACTCGATCGACAAATATATGTATTTTAAAAAAAATTATGATTTCTGTCGCAATTACGACGGCCCCAGAGAAGCGATGACAATCTGTCAGAAACTCCCAATGGATAACCGTCGCACCAATAGCATTTCTGTTAGTATACAATCTTCCAACGATAGCTAGGCATCATAACATTATGAAGGTTACCTATCGTAGGTACATCATTTTCATCGGTAACTAACTATGTATGACGAAGATCTGTCGAACGTGGGATGGCTACAAGTAGACCCGATAGGTATATTCACTGTGTTGAAACCCCCTTTTGCAATGACTATAGACGTCACATGTATGATGCCTATCATAATCATCAGTGTTTCTGACTGCAAAACTGTGATGTCAGATGGTGTCGCTTAATCAATGGTATACTATCTAAATTTAGACAATCAGTCGTCAGAAAAAGGTCTCAAATGTACTAGTGCCATTTATCTCCTTTACCGACCTTTACCAACTAAATAACTGATTGATACTAATGATGATCCATTAATGCTCAAATAGGAGTAACATTTCCTAATAGAAATTTTAGAATTACCAAAATGTTTCTTATAGAAGTCATAGATTCGTGAGGTATATATTGAAAAGTATCACTCATAGATCAATCTTTTAATTAATAAAATTGAAGAATTTTGTAACATTTAACTCATTTCAATGATGAATCCAGGTCTGCAGCCCAAGCATCTAGTCCTAGGAAGACAAAAATGGAAAGGAAGAACTTCAACGAGAATTCCGAAGAGGATTATAAAATTGGAGGGATCAATCAAAATTTGGGCCCTTTTTGCATACTTTTGGAATAAAAGGAAAACTGGCTTTCTACTGCAAGTGTTGTTCAAGTTGTAGAATTTAGGGAATGTATAGTTGTGATTTTCAATCCCCTCATGATCACATTAGTGGAAGTACGTATTGTGGGGTTTTCCTATATGTACTAGTTGTGATTTTAGGTCACAACTAATTTTTATGATTTTGTTTATGTATCATTCTATAAAAAAATTTCATAAAGGTGTAGATATTCCCATGCAAAGGTAATGTCAGGGTAATTGATGCAGGAGCATCCTAGGTGTAAGAGCAATCTTGCATCACCCAAAAATATTTCTGGTTTCTTTTCAATAAGGGCTATCTTGTGCAGAGCTTCTATTTTTGGAAATTTACTATTTTTAGTAAGATTTCTGTTCTTTCTCAGAATGGTTTATTTTCTTCCTTGGAGGTTCATTTTGGTTATATTAGCCTACCAGTAAAGTTTCATTGCCAGATCAAGTCTAATTTTGAAGATATTGAAAATTTTCAGTATTGGTAGCAGGGTATAGAAACTTCGAACTCAGTTTTGAAGGCTTTAGAGGCCCCAAATGAGGTTGAAACTTTGGCTAAATGAATTTTTTTTGATTCAAATGTTGTAGAGCACTTCACGCCCTTTTTGAAATGGGGTCATAATAGTCAATCGGGTCAACAGGTGATGACTTATGGTCTCCAGAAGTTGGGTCACCTGAAATGGTGAAAAATGATTTTCCTTCAAACTTTCTGTTTGGGTTTCAAAAGTCATTTTGAGCCGACTATGATGTACTAAATTGTAAAATAAAATAATTCTAAGTTTGGTCAGCCTTATTAGCTAAAATTCTGGAACCTTCCCAGGTGGTGGAAAATTGCCTATATAAGGAAGGCTATAGTGTTGTCTTAGGCAGTTCGGAGCCGTTCATAATAGTTCTGGGTAACAATTCGAGGCTTTGTCTCTCAGAATATTGTAAGGAAAATGCCCATGTGGCTTTGCATATTGTAATTTTGAAATTTTTAATTCCACATTTGTGGAGATAATAAGAAGCCCATTTTCTGTTCTTGCAAATCATTGTTGTTTCTGTGATTCTTTTATGTGTTTGTGGTATTAAGGGGAGTACCCTTCATCAAGTGGTATCAGAGTGGGAGTTCCTGAGTGTGTAAATAGATCGCCGACTATGAGATAGTTTGCACTAGGACCATGGTTAGGGTTCCAATGAGTAGCACAAAAATGCCTCCATGAAGGGAACGTGGCAGAAGAGCTGGTGGTGTGACACTTGAGGTTAGAGTGCTCCAAAGACAAGTGCGAGCATTGCAAGAAGAGATTCATAGAGGAATGAATCTTAATGTCGGAGATGAAAGTGAGGATGAAGTCAAAGAAGGAAATTATGAAGGAGAAGTCAAAATTGTGAATCAGGAAGAAGAAGAATTTTCTGAGCCATTTCCAAGATCGGAAAAAGACCTAAGATTGAGGTTCCTACATTTTTAGGAAATCTTAACCCAGAGGAATTGGTCGACTGGATCAATGAATGTGAAGAATATTTCAAGTATGAAGATATTGAGGATCTTTATAGGGTCAAGTTTGTGAAGGCTAGACTGAAGGGTCATGCAAAGATCTGGTGGCAAGAGATTCAATTGGAAAGAAATAGAAGAAGAAAGGAGAAAATCACAAGATGGGATCGAATGGTGAAAAAATTGAAGTGACGGTTCATTCCTATTGATTATGAGCTTGACCTACTGAAGAAAATGCAAAGTTTGAAGCAAGCAGGAAGATCTGTTCAAGAGTATACAGAGGAGTTCTATCGAATCCTCATTAGAACAGGCCATGTAGAAGCTGATAAGGAGAAAGCTGCCCATTACCTTAATGGGTTGAGGTCGAGCATTCAAGAGGAGTTAAATTTGGTTCAAATGAATAGTATTGAAGAGGCATACCAGTTTTCCCTAAAAGTAGAGGAAAATTTGAACAAGAAGTTTGAGAGAAGACAAAATGGAAGAGGTCGTGGTGGAAGATCTAGTGGAGGATTATATGGAGGCCGAAATGAAGATTTGAAAAAGAAGGATGAGGCCAATAGTAGTCAAAATCCAAGAGGAAAAAATTCCAATCATTTCTAGAATCAGAATAATAAAGATGAGAGAGGAAGAGGACAAGGATATGGAAGAGGAGGATTCTGTGGAACATGTTTTCACTGTGGAGAAGAAGGTCATAGGGCATATGAATGTCCTCAATGCCAAGGAAGGACAAATAAGAGAACTGAAGGCCAGGCTAGAGTTGCACATGTAGATGAAGATGCCAGATCATCACATTCTGAAGATGTTGAAAGAGGAGAAACACTAATTAACAAAAGAGTCCTGCTAAGTGGGGAGAATGAACCTGAGCAAAGAAGAAGTATGTTTCACACCAGGTGCAAGTGTGAAGGTAAATGTTGTGATGTGATTATCGATAGCAGAAGCACTAAAAATTTGGTGTCAAAAGAGATGGTGAAAAAGTTGAAGCTCAAGAGAGAGAAACACCCACATCCATATCAAATTTCTTGGGTGCAGGATGACCACAAAGTCATGGTTAGTGAACAGTGCTTAGTAAAGTTCTAGATTGGTGGATAATATGATGAGGTACTATGTGATATCATACCAATGGATGCATGCCATATGTTGTTGGGTAGACCATGGTATTTTGATAGGCGTGCTGTATATGATGGTTGTACAAATACCTATTCCCTAACAAAGGATGGAGTGCGACATAAGCTAAAGCCATTGAAGGAGACTGAAGAAAAGGTATGTGGTAATGCAAGAATAAATTTTGTTGATGGAAGAAAATTCCTAGATGGTATGAGGCATGAGCATGTGTGTTTTGTTTTAATTCCAAAAGTTGGTAAAGAGGAAGTAGAAGATGTACCTGTAGAAGTTGCAAATTTCTTGATTGAGTTTCAAGATATTGTATCCGATAATGTTTCTGATGGATTACCACCAGTAAGGAAGATTAGTCATCAGATGGACTTGATTCTAGGAGCCAGTTTTTCAAATAAGGTAGCACACATAATGACACCAGCAGAAAGTGAAGAGTTGAACAGACAAGTACATGAGTTGTTACAGAAGGGGTTGATTTGAGAGAGCTCAAGTTCATGTGTTGTACCAGTAGTATTAGAATCGAAAAAGAATGGAGAATGGAGGATGTGTATAGATTCTAGAGCAATAAACAAGATCACAATCAAGTATAGGTTTCCATTGCCGTGAATGGATGATATTATGGACTGTTTGAGTAGAGCTATGTATTTCTCAAAGATAGATCTAAAGAGTGGATATCACTAGATTCAGATTAGAGAAGTAGATGAATGGAAGACTACTTTCAAGAGAAAGGAAGGACTGTATGAGTGGTTAGTCATGCATTTTGGGCTAACCAATGCACTAAGCACTTTAATGTGGCTCATGAATGAGGTTCTGAAAGAATTTCTAGGTAAGTTTGTCATTGTTTACTGAGATGATTTTTTTGATCTTTAGTAAGACATTGGATGAGCATATGGTGCATATTCATATGGTGTTTGAGAATTTGAGGGAAGAGAAATTTTTGATTAATTTGAAGAAGTGTAGTTTTATGAAGAAGGAATTAGTGTATCTGGGATATTTAGTTTCAGCAAAAGGTCTAAAAATGGACCCAGAGAAAGTGCAGGCTATCCTTGAATGGCCTACTCCAAGGAGTGCTACTGAGGTAAGATCTTTTCATGGTTTGGCTAGTTTTTATAGAAATTTTATCAGAAATTTTAGCAGTATTTGTGGACCCTTGACTGAAACAATGAGAGGGGCAGATAATAGTTTTAAATTTTTGAGACAAAAAGTTACAGAACAACCTATTTTAGCACTTCCAAATTTTAATAAGGTGTTTCAAGTAGACTGTGATGCTAGCGATACTGTAATAGGAGCTTTTATGAGTCAAGAAGTTAAACCTTTTGCTTGTTTCAGTGAGAAGTTAAATGATGCCAAGAGAAAATATTCTATTTATGATGAGGAATTTTATGCTATAGTTCAAGCATTAAAGAAGTGGAGACACTTTCTGGTTCCTAAGGAGTTTGTTTTTTATACTGATCATCAAGCTTTGCAATATTTGAATAGTCAAGGAAAGTTGAATCAAAGGCATTTGAAATGGGTTGAGTTTTTGCAGAGTTACACATTTGTTTTGAAACACAAGAGTGAAAAGTCTAATAGGGTTGTAGATGCTCTTAGTAGAAGGAAACTATTGCTAATAGAGATGCAAATTGAGGTGGTTGGGTTCAAGGAACTCAAGAATTTGTATCCAGAGGATCCTGATTTTGGAGAAGCTTGTAAAGAACCTATTACTCTAGACATAACAAAGTGGTTGGATTTCATCATTCGGGATGATATGCTATTCAGAGGGAGTCAGTTGTGCATTCCACAAAGTTCTATGAGAGAGAATATCATCAAGGAGAAGCATAGTGGAGGATTGGCTGGACATTTTGGTCGAGATAAAACCCTTGCTTTGGTTAGTGAGAATTATTATTGGCCACAGTTGTAGCAAGATGTCAAGAAGTTTGTACAAGGCTACAGAGTATGTCAGATGGCGAAAGGAGTGAAGAAAAATATAGGGTTGTATTAGCCATTACCTATACTAGAGAAACCTTGGGAGGATATTAGTATGGACTTTGTTCTTTGTTTGTCAAGGACACAATGGGGACATGATTCAATTTTTGTGGTAGTTGATAGATTTTCAAAGATAGCACATTTTATTTCCTATAAGAAGACTAATGATGTTGTTCATGTAGCATAATTGTTTTTCAGAGAAGTGGTGAGACTACATGGTTTACCAAAGAGTATAGTTTCAGATTGGGACACTAAGTTTGTTGGATATTTCTGGCATACATTTTGGACGAAGTTAAAGATAGATTTGAAGTTCATTTCATCACATCATCCACAAACTGATGGATAGATAGAGGTGGTGAATAGGATTTTTGGAAATTTGCTAAGATGTTTGGTTGGAGATAAGCTAGCAGGATGGGATTTGATTTTACCACAAGCATAATTTGCATACAATAATTCTGTCAACATGAGCACTGGTAAATCACCATTCCAGATTGTATATGGAAGTAGTCCCAAAAAGGCTTCAGAGTTGAAGAAGATAGATAAAGGAGAGATAAGTAGTATATGGAAGTAGTCCCTAAAAGGCTTCAGAGTTGAGGAAGATAGATAAAGGAGAAATAAGTAGTGCTAAAGCTGAGGATTTTGTAGAACACTTGAAGAACATCCATGAGGAGGTGAGGAAGCATATTACCAAGATGAATGTGTAGTATAAAGCTAAGGTAGATGAGAAAAGAAGGCATAAGAAATTTTAGGTTGAAGATGAAGTCATGGCTCATTTGCGGAAGGAGTGATTTCTAGTTGGTACATATAACAAGTTGAAAATGAAGAAATTTGGGCCATGTAAGATACTGGAGAAGCATGATTCAGGAAATGCATATGAGGTAGAATTGCCCACTGAGATGAATATTTCACCAGTTTTTAACATTTCAGATTTGACAGAGTATCATGAAGGAGGTGTTGAAGATGAGATCATACCAGCACAATGGAGTTCCAGCAACTATTTCAACTACTAAGGAGATTGAGGATATACTGGATAGTTGTGTTGGCAGAAGCACAAGGAACATGACATATCAAGAATATCTGGTCAAATGAAAAGGATGACCTATTGAAGATTCATCATGGCTGACAAAGGAGGAGGTTAACCATCTTGGTTTTCCTCTTCACACCTGAGACGTAATGGGGTCACTTCTCAAATTACCCTGGGTGTCTGATGCAGGAGCATCTTGGGGGTAAGAGCAATCTTGCATCACACAAAAATATTTTTGGTTTCTTTTCAATAAGGGCTATCTTGTGCAAAGCTTCTATTTTTGGAAATTTACTATTTTTAGTAAGTTTTTCGTTCATGCTCAGAATGGTCTATTTTCTTCCTTGGAGGTTCATTTTGGTTATTGTTACCCAAAATTAAAACACACTACATAATAGGCACTAGTAGAGAAGATTGCATATTTTAGTTGTCTATCTAACACTACCTTATAGGTTTTGTTGATTTGCATTCACTTATTACATTCATTTTCAGATTTTCATAAATGTACTCTAAGTATTGATCAAACTATTACAAATTTAGTATTTCATAAATGATCATTACATTGTGCATTCATAAGAATGTAGTACAAATGTCCTTTGATTCATATTTCAGGTTTCAATAAATAGAGTACATTGCAAATAAAAATAGAGAACTAAGGTATGGAATAGGGGTCCCATGCATTGCCTTGTGTTTGCATCTTGGTTCTGTTGGTTTCTGTCAGGTCCTCATCTACATCTAGGTCACTCCCAGGTCTCCATCAGCATTCAGGTCCTTAGGGCAAGCATCTGCAAAAGAAAAAGGAAAGAAAATAATGGTTAGATCTTGATGGATCTAAGCAATGCAAGAGAAGTAGAAGACATACATCAACAATCTATTTTTATCTGCATATCAATCTGAAATGATAAATGTAACAAGAAAACATAAATCAACACTCACTATAAGGTAATGTTAAAGGGACGTGTTTTTGAAACATGAAACCTTTCGCTTCTAATGTCTATTATGGTGTATGTTTTCATTTTGATCAAGTCATGAATCTGAATGAAAGGGACTTAGTATGTTTCCAAACTAAGAAACCTTTTTCAGATTATATTTCATATTGATATTACTTGAAAATTAACAAGTTATTTTGCACATAACAACTGACTAGTTTACATTTTTAGTCATTTTTCAAGATGCAGAACACGCTGGTTTCCCATGCTAAGTTGCTACAGGAAGTTCCAGGTTGATGATCTTCAAAGAATCAATTGCTTCATCAAAAAGAGATGTTGATTTCATGCTGATTACATAGTACATTTTCAAACTTTCAAATGATTTAATGTTGAATATTATAACAGTGCTTCAAGATGTCATCATAACTTAAATATTTGCAGTTTGTTATTACTAGGTGTCACGAACCCATGTTCAAACCTCAGTCATTAACATCCTATCATTTTTGAGTGTCACGAGCTTGTGCTTGAACTTCATTAACAAATAATAAACATTTATCTTGTTGTACTTTATATGATAAATTGCCAAATTCAGTATCATAAGGAGAAATGTACAGTACAAAGTTATAGGAACTACAACAAATGCTGGTTATGTTAACTTCAGAGTGCTAAATTGATCACATTTTGTAGAGCTTGTCAGAGAATGAAAATTGGTTCATATTCAAAATTTCTGACAAGTAACATGTCAGGCTTTAATGCTGGAATATTGATCAAATTTTGACATTTGAACTCAAGTTCAAAAATGATATACTTATTTAATGAAAACAAAGGTGCTAAGTTACTATTATGGTTTGTACATATTTTGAAGATCCCACTTAGTAAAGGTTTTGATGTCTCAGTTTAGCTTATGCTGAAACTGGAATGGTGGATCACAATCAGAGCATCGTAAGAAGGCAAATATTTACAACAGTAGATACTTCAAGTTCAACCAAAGTTTGACCTCCATTTGTGCACATTTTTTTTGGGTCGAAGACATTTTACTAAATTGAGAATGCATCAAAGAAACAACAATACATTTTTTTATCAACAATGAAGTATCTATTACAAAAAGATAGAATACGACATCTTTATATCAAACTATGAGTATGTTTTGAAAGATATTCAATGCTGGTATCGAAACCTATCTTTCATGCAAAGATGTTTTAAAACAGTAAGTGCATATGTCGAACATCAGAGTGGAGAAGTGTTTCAAGATTCTCAGACTTTAAGTCTCATTATTATTGCAAATATAGGGCACATTTACTGCATATTCTCAAGTGTTCAATGCAAAAAAAAAATGAAACAAAGAGTTTCTAATGCCAACTGAAGGTTCAAAATAGCAAAAATGACAATCAACAATCAGTCAAACCTCTTGTTATCAGCAAGGTTTTCAAATTGGAAACCCCAATATTTATGCAGTGAAATGAAACTATGTGATGTTCTACTCAAAACTGTAAATGAATATGCTAAATCAGTTTGTGCATCTTCCCATAACTGATGGTAATCAATGTGTTTGAAAGGAACACACCCTTTTGTGCAAATATCATTCAACAAAAGTGAAACAGGTAGTGTGTATGCACTAGTCATCAACAAAGTATCAGAGATTGCAATAAAAAGGGACTCATGTTTTTTGATATGCACATAGATAGCAGAGATGAAGGCACATATTATGCAGCAAAAGAGAGGCACATTTTTTGTAATAAAACATTAACAAAGAGTTAGAAATAGAGACTCACAGTTTCTTTGAAGATTGAATGCCAAGTTTCCTGCATGGATTAGTGAAAGCCAATGTATCTCAACCAAGATCTCCAGTAAGTTCAAGTTCTTCAAACAGTTCAAACACATCTCCAGCTTCATCTATTACTGGGTTAGGGTTTTGACCCTTATGTTTTGCAAAAAAGACAAACAAAATGCCCAAAATGAAACATAATATGATTTGGAATCTGCAAGAAATGTCTGTTAGAGATGTAATGCGGTTACAGAGTGCTAGCTAAGTACTTCAGTACTTCAACAATATCAAATCAAATGCCACCTTTCCTTGTAAATCAAGTCCCTTATATCATATACGATAACAAGTGGGTAGAAGTCATTTTGACTCCCCATTTTTGTTATTTGTTTTGCTAGAGTTTTGTTAAGTTAGGGATTAAGAGGGATAGGTAAGGTTGAGTATTTCTTTTGTTATTATTTTTTATATTAATATTAATTTCTTTTAATTAATTTGGCAAGGCATTGTAATAAGGATTTATTCCTTAATTTAAAAGCCAAATTTATTAAAAGATAATTAAAATTTTGGCATCACTTTGTAAAAGGAGTTTCTATTCCTTATTTTAGCCAAAATTTAGGAGAAGATAGATTATTTTCTCCATGTAGGTGGCATATAGGCTAAAATTGTGGCAATAATTGTGGCCAAATTAGAGCAATTTTGTGAGGGCATTGCATTCCTAGATTAGTTTTTGAGAGGTCTCTTAAGGAAGGAAGAGGAACTTTTTTGGGGGTCGCGATTGTCAGAAAGAGAGCCTATAGTGAACTGTTTAGTTCCTAAAAGCTTTCAAGTCCTTTTTGTAGCCATTTTGCAGAGATTTTGGAGGAAATAAACCAGATTTGCAACTCATATTTCGTGTTCAAGTTTTCAATTCCTATTCTTCGTTTCTAGCAAGTGTCAGAATTCTGATTATATTCAAGAAGTGAATAAAATTTTGTTCCTTCCTAGTTAATTAGTTATACCAGGCCTTGCATGAGAGATGTATGTTTGTTAAATATTTGAGTTGTTTGTGGATCATCCCTAATAGCTTGAATGTATTAGCCTATACATTGAGCAGTGAACCAAATTGTCAAAGTTTTCATTTTGTGAGTCAAATCTAGAATTCATTTCTTTACAAAGTCTGAATTATTCGTTGGTGCATCACCCTAGTCTCTAAGTTTTAAGTTTTTCTTTTCCTTTTTCCCAACAAGTTTTCAGGTTAGGAAAGTGATAACCAACATTTGATAGGAACCAGCCTAGAATCTAGAGATTCTTCTCTAATCATAGTCTACCCACAACTAGGAGAGGTTTCAATTGTCAGCTAGAATTGTTGTTCTGCCTTAGTGCCTGATATAAGGTAACAATTCTAGAGCTGAACAGTTATATCAACCTACCAGTAAAGTCTCATTGCCAGATCAAGTCTAGTTTTGGAGATATTGAAAATTTTTGGTATTGGCAGCAGGGTCTAGAAACTTTGAACTTAGTTTTGAAGGCTTTAGAGGCCCTGGATGAGGCCAAAAATTTAGCTAAATGAAGCTTTCTTAATTCATGTGTTGTAGAGCACTGCACGCCCTTTCCGAAATGCGGTCATAATAGTTAATTGGGTCAATGGGTGATGACTTATGGTCTCCGGAAGTTGGGTCACCTGAAATGGCGAAAAATGATTTTCCTTCAAACTTTCTATTTGGGTTTCAAAAATTTGTTTTGAGTCGACTCTAATGTAATAAATTGTAAAATAAAATAATTCTAAATTTGGTTGGCCTTATTGGCTAAAATTCTGGAACCTTCCTAGGCGGTGGAAAATTGCCTATATAAGGAAGGCTGTAGTGTTGTCTTAGGCAGTTCAGAGAAGTTCAGAGTAGTTTTGGGTAACAATTCGAGGCTTTCTCTCTCAAAATATTGTAAGGAAAATGCCCATGTGGCTTTGCATATTGTAATTCTGAAATTTGCAATTCCACATTTGTGGAGATAATAAGAAGCCCATTTTTTGTTCTTGCAAATCATTATTGTTTCTCTGTTTCTTTTATGTGTTTGTGGTATTAAGGGGAGTACCCTTCATCAATAATCCTCTGTATGATAGGGAATTTAAGGTTGAAAATTCAACTTAGTCTAGCCTGCTTCTAGTGGTTTGGTCATTTTTAGTTTGATTAAAAGTAGTTTGGCCAGTTCTCTATTGCTTCAGTTGGTTGTTCTAAGGTATCCAAAGTAGTATAGAATCAATATGTATTCAAAAGGAATCTTCAACCCTTTATCTCTCTAGGTCCAATGTGGACATTTTGTAGCTACATGTAAACTCTTTTGATGATAATACAAAGTACAGGTCTATGACCTTTTATCTAAAAAAAATATTTAACTCATTTCCACCATTTGGGAAAATGGGCTTGATTTGATCTAAAATGGGATAGGCATGTGTTGATTGGACATGTTACCAATCTATAAACAAGACATTTATAGATGGCATAGTTATAGAAAATTATTATGCAAAACTTTGGTACCTTTTTGGTCTTAGGGATACTAAGAGGCTTTGTTAGTATAGTGTTGATCAAAATGAAAATAATAACTCAGGCTAAAAAAAAGATAGGTTTCTTTCTCATGTAATATGCACAACATTGTTTTCCTAACAAACCATGATCTACAACATATGAAGCAATGATAAGAAAATATAAACAATCACCATGCTCACATGCACCATCATTAACCACATGAATAAAACAATCAACATGTATCTCATGAAAAAATGAAGTATATATAAAAGGGGGAAAGTATGAATAAGCTCTATAAATGCTTGATAAACACATAGATGATAGAATAATACTTTCATATAGAAGACATCCCTATCCACAATATAAATATTTATCAAACTACCAATGATGGATGGATTATATGTAACAAATGATATAAATATTTAAAAATTAACAAGATATTAATTTATTTGTTGAAGCGATAGTGAACTAAAAATTAATCCATAAAGATAAATATCTCAATGGAACAAAAATGTCGAAGTATGGGTGGAAGCGAATAAAGAAAGAAAAAAATTAAAGGATACAAAGTCAATAATATCAAAAGTTCTTAGTGAAAATCTAAAAAACTTATTCAATAATTGCATATTAAATAAGCTCATAGAATATCCATGTTAAAATCAAAGCAGGGGTGGGTGGGAAGGGAAAATGATAAGATCAAGAAATGGAAAAAAAAATCCTAAAATGAGTAGAATAATGAATGTCATGGAGATTAAATGAACTCTAAGAAAATATGAGATAAAAAAGAAAATATGAGATAAAAAAGAATAAATTAGAAAAAAATAGATTTTTAACATTATTCAAGAAGAAGAAAATTTGGATAATGTTTAAAAATTTCACCAAACATAAATAAAATACAAATATTTTCATAAATTAGCAACCAATTAGAAAAAAAGAACTTGGATAATAATTTCTAGGAGAGATAATAGAATTGGTGTAGGAGCATCTTGTTCTCTAAATGCTTTCATAGGGAAAATTTATAATTTTTATGATTTTGATGTAATGGGATCATACTTGGGATTATATTTTATGTATTCAAGTCATTTGATTAAATTTATAGGGGAAAATAGGTTAAAATTACAAATGTTGCATGATGTGGACAAAATTGTCAAATTGCAAAATAAGTTGCAAGTGTGGACAAATTAAGAATATGAAGAGTCATTAGTTTCTCAAGAGTTATTTAAAGTTTTAGAAGAGGTTTAGGAAGTTAAAAATAATTTACATAATTCATTTCCCATGTTTTAAAGGAAAATTGATGGGTTTGAGAAAGTATTGAATAAAGAGATGCATTATTTTTATGTGTTTTTCAGAGTTTATTGGTCATTTTTGGCTTGGTATGGTCTTGCACAGACCCCAAACCCATATCAATCTTGTTGTAGTTGAAATGTGTGTGAATAAAGAAACTTTTCAATTGGGTTGAGTTCATTTCATCAAATATTGGGAAAGTTATGACTATTTTCATGACAACAGCCTATTCTAAAATTATTTTCTAGAATTTGCAGGCAAAGAATACAGTGGTATGACCATATACTATCTAGTAAAAACCTATAAATTTATGAGTAGTAAGATATTTATGTTATGGAAAAAAATTATTCTTTCTAGAAATATTCATTTTGAGGTTTAGAGAGTCAAATAATTCAATTCCCCAAAAGTGTCCTTTTCCTAGCATGAGATCCTGTCACTGCTCTGACACAAAAATTGTAGAAATTTGTTATATGTTTGGTTTGCATTCTTGGTGACCATGTATGTTATCTTCATGTCTCAATAATTATTTCAGTGATGGTCCATGTGTTTTTTGATAGAGGTTGAGGTTTGGATTCAAGTTTTTCCATGTTGTCTTTGAAGGATTCATGTCAACCTCAATAAAATTTTGTTGTCGTAGGCCATTGTTGTGAAGTATGTTTCCATGGTGTTGAGTTCCTCTTTACCTTTGCTGCATCAAATTGGTATCAAAGCTAGAAGACCTTTGCTACATCATATTGGTATCAAAGCTAGAAGACCTTGAGTGTGTAGATAGATTGTCAGATGAGGAAATCTACACTAGGACCTAGCTAGCTGATCTAGATTTTGTGTTGTTAGTTGTTGATTTGGTTGTAGGTTATTGTTTCATATAATATGCAAGAGGAAGGTTTCTAATAAGTTATGTGTGGGAAGAAAAGAGGAGGTATTTCATTACCATCCTTGAATAGATATTAAGCTAGGTAGAAGGTTCAAGGTGAAAAGAAAGAGAAGCATCTTCTAGGATCTTCTGTTGGGTGAGATGGATGTCTTTTTATTGATGTGGTGAAGTAGCCAGAGTGGAGGATCCCTGATAAGGCACTTGAAGTTGCATCCATTTGAAGAGTTTATCAATACTCCACTAATGGGGATAGACGAAGAGTTGAATAATTCTTTTGAAGGTGAACCCTATGACAAGAGAAAGAAGATGGAAAGAGGAAAAGATGAAGGAAAATAATGACACCAAGGAAAGGATAAAGAATTTTTCAGAGAGAGGATCACTCCAAGATAGAGGATTTTTTCAAGTTGTGGCCATATGTTTCCAAGGGACTTGGAAAATTTTCTAGGCCAGTTGTATGGTGCATGAGCACGTTGTTCTCTAAATGCTTTCATAGGGAAAATTTGAAATTTTTATGATTTTGATGTAATGGGATCATACTTTGGATTATGTTTTATTTATTCAAGTCATTTGATTAGGTTTCTAGGGGGACATGGGTTAAAAATTACAAATATTGCATGATGTTGACAAAATTGTCAAATTGTAAATAGGGTGCAAGTGTGTACAAATTGAGAATATAAATAGTCATTAGTTTCTTAAGAGTTTTTTAAGGTAGTATAATAAGTTTAGGAAGTTAAAAATATTGTAAATAAGTCTTTTCTCACATTGTAAATTAAGATTGATGGGTTTGAGAAAGTATTGAATAAAGATATACGCTATTTTTATGTATTTTTCAAAGTTTATCAATCACTTTTGGCTCGGTATGGTGTTGTACGAAACCCAAACCCATCTCTCTCTTTATCTTTATTTTAGAGGTGTGTGAATCAAGAAATTTTTTCAATTGGTTTGAGTTCATTTCATCAAATATTAAGAAAGTTATGACTATTTTTGTGACAAAATCTTGCTAAGAAATTATTTTCCAAAATTTGCAGTCAAAGAATATAGTTGTATGACCATATAATGTCTAGTACAACCCTATAACTTTGTGAGTAGTAATAAATGGATGTTATGAAAAAACTCTATTCTTTCCAGAAAAATTATTTTGAGGTTTAGGGGGTCAAATAATTCAATTCCCAAAAATTGTCATTTTTTTCCTAGTGTGAGATCCTATCACTACTGCTATAGGAATATTGTAGAGTTTTTTTATATGTTTGGTTTTAATTCTTGGTGACCATGTATGGTCCTTTCATGTCTAAATAATCATTTT
The DNA here is from genome assembly GCA_027943335.1 of Chamaecyparis obtusa. NCBI lineage: Eukaryota > Viridiplantae > Streptophyta > Pinopsida > Cupressales > Cupressaceae > Chamaecyparis > Chamaecyparis obtusa. Next base: position 461,750 of record BSBK01005160.1, on the reverse strand, counting down.
AGTGATGGTCCATGTGTTGGTTGGTAGAGATTGAGGTTTGGATTGAAGTTTTGGCTTGTTGTCTTTGAATGATTCATGTCAACCTCAAGAAAGGTTTTTTGTCATAGGATATTGTTGTGAAGTATGTTCCCATGGTGTTGTGTTCCTCTTTACCTTTTCTACATTAGATTATTATTAGAGCTAGAAGACCTTGAATATGTGGATAAATATTTGAAGCAGACAATCTACACCAGGACCTAGCTAGTTGATCTGGTTTTTGTGTTGTTAGTTGTTCATTTGGTTGAAGGTTCTTGTTCCATCTAAGCTCCAAGAGGAAGGTTTATGATAAGTTGTGTGTGGGTAGAAAAGAGGATGTCTATCATTACCATCCTCTAATAGAGATTAAGTTGGGTAAAAGGTGCAAGGTGAAGAGAGAGAGAGAGAGAGCTTCCAAGATCTATTTTTGGGTGAGATGGATGGTTTTCTATTGACGTGGTGAAGAAAATAGAGAGGTGGATCCCTAATAAGACACTTGAAGTTGAATCCATTAGAAGAGTTGATCAATGCTCCACTAAAGGGGTAGATGAAGAGGTGACAAATGATTTTGAAGGTGAACCTAATGAAAAGATAAAGAAGACAATAAGAGGCAAAGATGAAGGAAAAGAATGACACCAAGGAAAGGAAAATGAAGTTTTTAGAGAGAGGATCACTCCAAGGAAGAGGATTTGTTGCAAGTTTGAGCCATATGTTTCTAAGGGACTTGGAAAATTTTATAAGTTGGTTGTATGGTGCAAGAGTACATTGTTATCTAAATGCTTTCATAGGGAAAATTTATAGTTTTTATGATTTTCATGTAATGGGATCATAATTTGGACTATATTTCATATATTCAAGTCATCTGATTAGGTTTCTAAGGGGACATGGGTTAAAATTACAAATATTGCATGATTTTGACAAAATTGTCAAATTGTAAAATAAGTTGCAAGAGTCGACAAATTGAGAATATGAAGAGTCATTAGTTTCTCAAGAGTCAAGTTTGAGGTAGTAGAAGAGGTTTAGGAAGTTAAAAATACTTTAAATAAGTCATTCCCATGTTGTAAAGGTGGATTTATGGGTTTAAGAAAGTATTGAATAAAGAGATGCATTATTTTTATGTGTTTTTTAGAGTTTATCAGTCATTTTTGTCTTGCTATGGTCTTGTACACACCCCAAACCCATCTATCTCTCTTGTTTTAGTTGAAATATGTGTGAATCAAGAAAATTTTGCAATTGGTTTGAGTTCATTTCATCAAATATTAAGAAAGCTATGACTATTTTTGTGACAACAAATTGTTCAGAAATTGTTATCCAAAGTTTGCAGTTGGATAATATAGTGGTATGACCGTATAATGTCTAGTACAACCCTATAAATTTGTGAGTAGTAAGATATTTATTTTATGAACAAACTTTATTTTTTCTATAATAATTCATTTTGAGGTTTAGGGGGTCAAACAATTCAATTCCCCAAAACTATCCTACTTTGCCTATTGTGAGATCTTGTCACTGCCGCAATAGGAAGATTGCAATTTTTTTTATATGTTTGGTTTTCATTCTTGTTGACTGTGTATGGTCTTTTTATGTCTCAATAATAATTTCAGTGATGGTCCATGTTTTGGTTGGCAAACGTTGAGGTTTGGATTCAAGTTTTGGCTTGTTGTCTTTGAAGGATTCATGTCAACCACAAGAAACATTTGTTGTCATAGGCCATTGTTGTGAAGTATGTTCCCATGGTGTTGAGTTCCTCTTTACCTTTTCTGCATCAAGAATCAAATAATTGTGATAAATAAAACATTACTTGGTCTAGGAGAAGTGTACTTAGCCTAGGACTAATGATAGATAAACTACATATATGTTAATCTAGGGTGATTCAACACCCTAAAAAAGTTAATTTCCTCACTTTGATGAATATCTCAAAATTCAAATATGCACAAAAAAAACCTCGCAGATCAATGTCATAGATTGTGTGATTGGTTAAGTGACAATTATGAAATTCATCTAGCATGTGAAATTAATTTGGGAAGTACATGCATGATATGATAAAATTTGTTTTCCTTTTCCTTCTAGATATATAACTAGATATCAAGGTGGATTCTAGAGACACTCTTGGAGAGCTCATCAACTCAATAGGTGAATAGATTCTCGTGATCAAATCTCTTGGTGGACCAAATTAATGATAATGAGAAAGGTTGAACAAAAAATTCATAAGCATACAAAGTGTTTACTATGATGATGTGGGTTCAATTTTAACATTTTCTTTTACAATTGAAATCTACTAAATAGTTAACTTTTATTGCATGCTAAGATAATGTGTTTTTCAACACAATGAATATCATTATATACCATAGCATAACAACATGTTTCATGGAATGTATACTAGATTGGATTAACTACAAGTGTAAAAGAATAGGAATTTTTCAATATAATTTTGAAGTCTTGGATTTTGGGGGCCACTAAAGTACTCTATGAACTAAGTACTTTATGTTACTCATAATGATCTAAATGGATAAAATGTTGATTTTGAGGTAAAAACATTTTTTTAAGAATTAATATGAATAGGATGAAATAGGAAGAAAATAACCATGTGATTGTGTACTAATTCTAATGCAAGAACATGATACTTGTTAATATTTTACTCCATTTAGATACCTAGAATAAAATAAGTACAAACCTAAATAACAGACGATATGAAAAAGATAGTTTCACCATTATGACATTATATCTATAATCAACATAAACTAAACCATATATAAATTGATTTTAATTTTTATTTATTTATCAATGATTGTCAATATCTTATTGAATAGCTGACATACACTTTCTACCCAAAATAAAATCATTTAAACAAAACAAAGCATCAATATATATATTATATTGAACAAATTACTATTAGTAATTAAATGTACATCATGAATAGACACTAGCCACAATAATATTAGCCACATATCTTCAAATCTGAATTGACTTATGCTTTGATTTGACAAGTTATTATTGACTCTTAACAATATAGCCATTAAAAAAAGACAAGCATAAGGTCCCATATTACCCTACTAAATTGGTGTCCAATCAAAATGATGCATAGAGGCTTGTGATATGTTGATTCAAGCACGGAAGCATAAGAGTATTCATATTTTCAGCAGAAGCTTCCAAGCTTTATCAAATCCATTTTGTTTGAAACGAAAATGATGGTAAAGAAAATCTGCCACCTCCATCAGTTGTGATCAGAGAAGGATAGTAAAGCAATTGTTTTTTTGACTTTGGTGATTACAACCCAACATCTTTATATGTGGGCCTCCTTTCAATGGGCCATTCCTCTTACCAGGCTATCATTTGTTGTTCCACTCTAACTTAACTTTACATATTATTTGGAGATCTTGATTTCAGTGTTGAGAAATGATAACTATCATCTCAATCTTAATATACATTCTTATAACATAAGTAGGAAAATTATACGTTCTTAGTTATGAATATAGAGACAAGTACACCGACATTATTGCAGAGTATGAAATGGCTGAAAAAGATAATTGTCAAATCTCAGGAAAGCAGAAAGTAGATTTCAGTAGAAGCTTTTAAGTATTCACATGGACGTGTTGGGATTTCTCAAAAGAAGTTAGTGGTATCTTGTCATGTCTCTATGTGATAGAGTTTTTAATGGCCTGAATTATTCGAAGGACAGATGGGTTGCAGGTGGTCAAATATCTCTTTCAGAATGCTTCAAATTTCCTCCATTATAATGCAAATGAGTTAAGATTATATTGCTTAATAGTCTTATTCCATAAGAAAAATGGAACGCAATGAAGTGACTGTCATGGTCAAATATGGTTTGATCTAAATCATTATAGAATTATAACAAACTATTATATTGTATGTTTTGAAAAAAAAGAAGAAAACAATATGTTATCACCGTTTAGCTGCAAGATTACATGATCATTAGAGATAATGAAATAGAATGTTCGTTATTTCAAACAACAAAAGAATATACATTGTAGCTAGACAGACACAAAAGCAAAATATAGAGGAGTGCCTTGTTTAGGGCGTCAAGTACTATAACCTTTTTGCAGTCATAGGCCTCTTAAGATTCTTATCTTCTGGGTTCTCCTTACGAGGGAAATATTTGTGGAGATCCCAAATAGTGCTTGTTAGATTGTCTATACTTTCTCATATATATATATATGTTTAATCATGTAATTTATAGGGAGTTTTATGTGCACTTTGGTAACATTTCAGTAGCATCTTGTATTAACATACATGACTTTAGTAGTATTATATGTTAGTACACAAGCTTCAATAATATCATTTTATGTATGATTCATAACATTAATGTGCTTTAAGTGGTACACCTTTGCATTTCACCGAAAAACCATAAAAAATATAATCAACAAGAAATTGGAAAATTGACAATTTGAGAGATGATCTATTTCATCTTCTTAAAATATTTTCTATCCATATTGTATATATAGTCATTTGATCTTCTATGAGATAAGATGATAAGTGAATAGTTTACGAAAACTAATTTCATGTGTCCTTCCCTTCTAGAGAGAAACCAACATTTTTTTCCTTGTTATTTGTTCATTTTAGTTGTATCCTATTAAAAAATAATAATAATAATAACTAAAAATAACACATATTTGTCAAAATTCTTTTGTGAGATTTTTATGGCATTATCTACTACTTCCATTTCTATTTTTTTCTAAAACATAAGAATATCCCATTGATTTAACCTTGGATCATTTAATAAAATATCATACTAAGAGTAAAATAGAGTATGTATGAAAAAAACACAAATAAAACATCATTAATGCCTCCAAACATTCAAATAATAATCAATGATGCCCTTGAGATGCAACATTGATAGTTATTCAAATAAATTCTTGAATTTGTGTACGAACATAGACCAATGATGCAACATTCCATAAACATGCATGTTCTCCCACATTTCCAAAGCCTATTCAAGTGTAATGTAACTCAAGCATCTCATCCCAATGTTTGAAGACTAAATTTACACAAATAATTGAGTGCAACAACCAATGACACATTTCCTTATCAATAATCGTAGTAATCCAAAGAATATTTTTTATAGCATTAAAAGTGTACATTTTAATGTCACATTTATTTACAATACTTATCATGCATTATACAAGGGGCTAATATATTATTTTTATTTTTATTTCCACCACTTTGTAAGAGGAATACTATAATATCCGGATACATTATGGGGATATTTATACAAATTATAAAGTTCTAGCGGCTGGATCGTCATAAAGAGAAAACCATGGAAAACCACACCAATTAATTTCATGATTACTTTATACAATTGCATGAAGCTATCACTAAGCAACACAAAGTGCTTAAATACATAAATGAGCTATCACAAGGTTATATTCATGATTAAATAGATTCTATGTCTTAGAATAGATTAGGGAAAGAATTCTACAACATATCTAAACTAAAAAATAAGGCCAAGTTCAAGTAGAAATATAAACACAAAACTATAAATTAAACCAATACAAAAACAAGTTCAATCTTATTATAATGTTTATGTTAAATTAAGCATAGTAAAAATTTAAAAAATAAACAGGACAAATTAATGAGCTATATTTTTGCAAGTGGATTTACTCAATGGATTTTGAGATGTGCTGGTTCCAGTGTTGTCTTTGAAATCCCTACAACATGTTAGGAAAAATGTTTCTCAACTTTGTAATTATAGAAGTTTACTATTTATAATAAGTATACGTTAAAGTACAAATAGCTCTGAACCTTTTTCCAAAGATATTAAATTTTAAAATAAACATGTTGGTAAAGTTTTGACCTAATATCATGTATGGATTTCAATCTATATTATTTTTTTCATTTTTAGAAGTTTAAAACTCAAATTTGAGGCAACTTAAAGGTCATCATTGGTGTCAAAAGTGGTCATTATAGAAAATATAGTTATAAATTGATAGAGAACATCACAAGATTTTCAAAGATTTAAACATTGAATCAACAAACTTCTTGGCTGAAAATTTATGGCCTCTAAAAGTTATTTCTCTTAGATTGGAAAACTTGAAAATGTTTTTGACACAAATAGATTTGTAAGGGAGAGTCACACATGTCGGTTCCTTTTTTGACACATCATATGCAATATTGATTAGAGATATGTTGGGTGCTACTATTTTGGTTGGTTTTAGCTTATGATTTTGTAAATAGCATTTGATAGTTTCATGTATCACATGATCTCCTATGTATTAGGTCCTTCATATGGGGGTTTAGTGTGAGTCTTATAAATGTTGAGTTTCTAGTAAATATCTAGTTGGTTATACATATATACAAAATTTATCTACAAGTACTGTATTATAATATTTTTAATATCTAAATAATATATTGGGTGGGTTTTGGAGTGAGATTTTTTTCTTGAAAGGGTTCTCCACATGTAAATCACTATATTGTATTTGGTTTTCTTGTATGATGAGACTACTATCTTTATAGCCTTGAGTGATTCCTTAGGTAGGTCATTTTTCTCCTTTTCAATAATAGCTACATGAAGTAACTCTTCCTCATTAGTGGCTCTTTGTTTACTTAGAAATGGGATCTAATTGTCCCACATAATAATAGCTTCCTCTATACCAATATTTCACCTTCTCTTGACAGTTCAATTATTGTAAAAAGCTTAATTCATCAATAATAGAATGGTAAAATTTGAGTACTCTTTTAGTTGCATCTTCTCTTAAGATTTTGAGGTCCTTCCTCCATTATGTGGTAGTTGTCAAAAATCCATCTATATATTGAATCCTTTTTATATAATGTCACTTGAAAGATCATTATAGGTTGAGTTGAATCTACTGTCCTGACAAGATTATTGATATATGGTTTAAGTTCATCAATTTGAGCATTGAGCTCTTTCTTTGTAGTTTCATCTTCTACATTCTTCATAATATAATTTTTACTACTTATTGTAGAGACTCCTTTCATGTGGCTCTTGTTTGTATCACAAGATAAACTTCTTACATCTAATCATCCGCTTCTTTCATCTCTTCTTTTGTCTTGTCTACTAGGATAATGACTATTTGGGCCCTTTGATGGAATTGTTCATCCACCAACACAAATTATACCTTCCTTTCCTTCTTCTTCCTTCACAATCTCTTTAAAGACTCATCTAAAATTGACAGGTCTTCTTTACGTGGCCCTTTATATTTGATCTATCTTTTCTTGATGGTATGGACCAACCATGTAGGGATCTTCCTTGAACTAACATCAAGTGACTTGTCTTATGTTGAAAAATTTTGGACGTTGGGAGGGGGGGTGAATCAACATGCACTACAACTTAACATATTATTAACCATTCATTCCTTTCAACTGCTATGTAGAAATAAATAACTAAAACAAAAAGAGAACAACACATAACACTAGTATTTTATGTAAAAAACCCAAAGTAAGAAAACCATGATAATAATCACACTCGTTATGTGCTGTACAATATTACAATGATTGATTTAGGAAAATTGTCAAGAAATCGTGTTGCTCCCTGAATGAGAACTTGTAAACTAATTGTACTCCCTTAGGGTTTAAGATACAAAATTACTTGTAGACTCTGAAGATTATACTTTTTTATAGGGAAAATTGGCGTAGACCAAGGTAGGAGGGACCAAAGGAAGATAAATCTCACCTTACAGAAAGAGTAAACACAAGAAAGAAACAACAAGGAATGGGAGAGAAAAATGCAAGATCCAATTTATTAACTAAGATCAAACTATTGACAAAATACCTTCATACATGTCGGGCTATGAAACCTAACTGGTTTCAGCCATACAATATAGTTAAATCAACCTTCTGATCCTTTAAAGATATAGAATCATACCTATATTTCTTCCCCCCCTCCTTTTAATAGAATTGCATCAAGTTATAATATATAACCATTGCAACACATAGGTCAGCCCTAAGAAAGATTACATTTCCAAGAACATGAAAACATGTTACAAAAAATAAGGCAAGTCTTAATCCTAAGAATTTGGTCCATAAACTATGTAAAGCCTTACAATCGTAGATTTATGTCCACATATGATCCAAGAACATAAAAATATGTACCACCAATCATCTCAAGTCGTCGATTGCCACCGTATGATCAAAACTCCACCAAAAATCAACAACAAGAAACCTGAGAACAAATGAATCATAACTCGAGCAACATAGATCCCAATGAAGTGAGATCATGGGAAAGTGATGAACGATAGGTCCTGGATAAGATTCTACAACTGAACATGCTAACTCAAATGTATGATGAATCGCCAACATGATCTCATAGACAAAAAACAAGAACAAAAGGAATAGAACTATTTTTGGTTGATGCAAGATTTCCATGAACCCAAGATGATCTTGCATCAAAGATGTATTACAACTGATAATAAGGAATGATATTGATCAAGAACTTATTAGAAGAACATTCTCTAAAATTTTGATTATAGCTTTTTGTTTATTTATTTTCTACTGATTTTATCTCTATTAATCTACCACACTTTGCATCGTCTCATCTGTTGCTACATACAACTTATTCACATTACTCTACACATTTTATTTTAATCTCCAAAGGACTTCCTCCAATATATATCCATCACTACAAAAAAAAAATTCATTAATTTAGTCCGTTGGTGTAATTAATTATTTACTAATTACACTTTACCTAAGTTTACTTAGTATAAAGCATTTTCATATTAGGTTGCAAACATATGATGCAAACAGGAGATTAAAATTGACAATTAAATGGTTGTCAAAGCAAAAAAAGAAAGAAGGCCCTATGACACTATCACTTCTCTGTATCCTTATGTCCTTTCATTTCGTAGTTATTATGGGAAATCACTTGATATTTATGGTTCCAACCACCATTCACCTAGTATTTGATGCTGGTGCTGGTGTGGTGACGAATAGAAATGGCACCTCCAAGAAAGAGACCTTGTAAGTTTCTTCCCAAAGTGTTTCATGAGATATCTCCCAACCTGATATTGTTTTACACATTCATGAGTTTGATGATGCATGTACTTGGCTTGAAACACATACCCTCATTGGTTATTTTCTGGGATGCAACCCTCTTGAAAATGTTATTAAGGAGTGGGTTGTGAAAGCATGGACACCTCATGGAATCTTCTTGGATGACATTCAGAGTCTTACCAAGGGTTTTTTTTTGTTTCATTTTTCTAATCCCACCCATGTGCACGTCATTTTTTCCAAAGGACCCTGGAATCTTAGGGCTTCCCTTTTAGTTTTCCAATGCTGGTCTTGAGACTTTTCTATCTCTGACAACAAGAAACTAAAAGTTCCTGTGTGGGTTGAGTTTTTAGTTCTCCCTCTACCTTGTTGGTCTTTCATGTATGTCATTGCACAAATGCTAGGTAGGGTTATCTGTAGCGAGCATGACCATTTTATCAATCCATGGCCTCAGAAGAGGCTCTGTGTTGAGGTCAACCTTTCCAAGGACCTTAAAGAGTCTGTTGAGATTCAGGTTGGTGAGACCAACTTCATTCAAAATGTGCTTTATCTCAACCTTCCCAACAAGTGTTATCATTATCAATCTGCAGAGCACAAGATTAAGGACTTCCCTTTGGCAATGCCTCATACCAAATCTCCTCCTCAGGATTTTGGTTCTCAGCTAGCCAACTCTGGAGAAAAAGAGGAAATTAAGAAAGACAAATGGGTTATAGTTGGCCGCAAGAACAAGCAAGCCAAGCCTACTACTTTGACTTCCACATCTTAGCCACCACCTCCTCCTATTAAGGCTCATGTTGAGAAAGCTACTCCAACTTCAAACCCTGCCCTGCAAGGGAAGGAGGTTCTTGATTCTAGTGTTAACCCTCCGTGGGTCTGCACGCCTTAGGTGGCTTCTGCGATTTCCTCCCCTCTTCCTTTTCACCATTCTCACAGCCCTCCTAGGCATGCTGAGACTGGGATTGAGGGCATGCAAGAAAAATAGAGAAATATTTCCATGGAGTCCTTTGGGAATGATTTCACTCCAGCATATTTGTCAAATACTTTTTCCTCCCTTGCAGAAGGTGATGGTATGGATGACACTATTTTCTCATGAAGTAAATCTCATGAAATGTTTGAGGTCTAACAGACTTGCCCATAAATTATAATGTTAGGGATGTGTGTCATTGTGTTAGTCCTTTGGATGTTTTATGCCTCCAAGAAGTTAAAATTTTTGGTTTTTTTCTTGATGCTTCTTGCAAGGTTATTTGGCCTAAGAGCCTTTCTCTCTATTCTCAGCACGAGGTTGGTTGAGGTGGATTTTTTACTCTCCTCTCTCCTCGTCGGCATTCTTTTTTTGGTTAATCATGCCTCAGATCCCATGCAGAGAACTATTTGGGTCACTTTCATTATTGAGAATCATTCTTTTGGCATTGTTAATGTTTATGCTCCCAATGATGCTATTGAGAGATCTCACCTTTGGTGTTGGCTTGCAGATTCTCTGCCACCTGCAACTTGGCTTTTTTGTGGAAATTTTAATATGATCAAAATAGCTTCTAATAAGGATGGCCTTTTTCCTTTTTGATGGATAGTTGGTGAGAGAGAATCTTGGTACTACATGCGCAATAAATTAGGGATTTTTGATCCAAATGTTGGATGCCACCATCCTGATGGGGTTTGGAACACTTGGTCTAACTTTAGAGCTTCCCCTGATAAAATTCATAAAAGGATTGATCATGCTATGATCTAAGCACAATATTTTTTCTCTTTTTCTGAAAAGCAAGACTTACCAGTTATGCCTCTTGTTGATGTGACCTTGTTAGATCATTTTTCCATTTAATTTAATATTATCTAGCAAATAGCTAAGGCATGGCCTCCCACCACTCAATTATTTTTTAATACTTATGTCCTTCACCACCTCTCCACGGTGGCCCACATTCATCAGTTTTAGAACCTCGAGCCTAGGCTGTCACATTCAATGGTGGAATGATGCCATTCAGCGTACGACATGCTTTTTGCACATTTATGGTAGGAAAATTTCCAAGTATCGTTGTAGATCCTATGATGTCAACACCAAAGCTCTTTGTGTTTCCACAGAGGCCTTATCTCAGGATCCTTTCAATCAAGATCTGCAACTCCACCTTGCCAAGATTCATCATCAGAAGCAGGTTGTAGACAATTATACTGCCAGAGGTGCTTAGATCAAAGCTCATATGCACTGGTTAAAAGTCAAAGACCAAGATTCTAAAGAATTTTTTTCCACTCTCCATGCTCATCATACCAATGTGGGCATAGCCAAGATTAAAGAAGGTTAATGCCTCCTCACGGAGCTTCTTGATATCTTGTAGGCCTTTATTCGTCATTATGAACAAGTTTTTGCCCCTCAGGGATCTTCTTAGGCCAGCCAGAAAGCTCTTGTTGACTGGATTGGTGTTGTCCCTCAATGTGTCTCCTCCTCTTAGTGTGCTTTCTGCAATCAACTTTTTACCTTGCGGGATCTTCATGAAGCTATTTTTGCTATGGTTGATGATAAAGCCCTAGGATGTGATTGTTTTCCCTATGAGTTCTATAAAGCCCTCTAGGATGCCATTGGTCCTGATTTAAATCAGGTCTACCTTGAAGAATTTCATTCCCAATATCTTGGCAACATCATCAACTAAGGTAACATTAAATTCATTCCCAAGTCTGGGGACCTAGAGCATATTTGCAATTGGAGGCCTATTACCTTGCTCAATGTCTCTTATAAGATCATTTCCACGACTTTGGCTCTCAAGCTCTACCACATCTTGCCTCAAATTGTTCGGCTAGAATAATCTGACTTTATCAAATCAAGATTTATTCTTGATAACATCATAGCAGTTTGGGAAGGTATGGAATGGGCTCTTAAATCTCATTAGAATGCTCTTTTTCTCAAAATTGATTTTGCTAAAGCTTATGATCACATTGAATGTCCTTTTATTATTTCTATGCTTCACGCTTTGGGTTTTGGCCCCATATTTATTCAATCTGTGCAGATGATATTTAGTGATGCCTCTTCTTGCATCACCATCAATGATAGACAGTCTTCTACTTTTGGGCTTTTCCGCTCTATTCGACAGGGTTTCCCTCTAGCTCCTGACTTGTATGTTCTAGCGGCCGAAGGCTTTGGCTATTTGCTAGCTCATTCCATTTCTATGGGCTATTTTTGGGGAATTTCTTTACTAGATTCTTCCCAACAATTGGTCAATGGTCATTTTGCTGATGATTCCTTTCTCACTCTCAAAGAGGATGAAGATAATATCAAGGCAGCCTTTCAGTGTTTAGACACTTTTTGTCTAGCCTCTAGTTCCCCCATTCAGTGGCATAAAAACTTGTGCTTCAGGTAGTCTACCTTTCCCGATCCACCCTAGTTTTCATAGTTTGGATGGTCTAGGATTCAACATGGGGAAATTTTCTACTTTCTGCGCATCCCTTTTTCCTTTCAAGCTACTTCTACTGAATTATGGAATGTGGTTCTAGCAAAAATAGAGAAGAAACTTACTTATTGGATCACCAAGCCGCTCTCTCTTGCTGGGAAGTTCTAGATCTTCTCCAAAGTGTTGGCTGCCACTCATGTGTACTACTCTTGTTGGGCTCCCTCAAAGGCCTCCTACAAGAAACTTGAGAAATTACTGTGAGATTTCCTTTGGACTTTCAGAATTGATCATCATGGTTTTCAAAGAGTTGCCTAGGATTTCTGTTGTCTTCCTAAGGCCTCTAGTGGGATTGGTTTGTTAGACACTCAGAAGCAAGGTTTGGACCTTTGTGTGAAATGGAATATTGTGTGGTGTCTCATAGGCAATGAGGCCTGGAAAGTTTTGCTTTGACATTGCATCTCTTCAAGGGATCCTTTACACAAGCTTTCCTGGAAGGGGATTGGCTTTCAAACCCTTCTGGTTATGAAGTCCCTTGTTCATATCCAAGGCACTTTTATTTCCAAAAGCATCTCAAGGGCTTGGGAAGCTATCAAACCTTGGATTCGCTGGGCTAGGAATGGTTTTCGTGATGGTCTTTCTCTCAACTAGCAAAATATTTGGTGGTCTCCATTGTTTGCTCACCAAGGGCTCCACATGGCCAAAATCCAGGGAATGAGTGCTCTTCATTTTCATAAATGTGGCATTCGAATGCCCAAAGATTTTTTTTCTAGAGCCACTATGAATCTCCACACTTGGGATGATCTCCATATTCAATTCTGGGTTATTTGCCCAGATCGTCAGACTTTTGATTTGCTTGTTTCAGCTATTCCACCCCATCTCCTACATAAATTGGGAATTCAATCAGTTAAACCTTGGTGGAGATATTGGAAATGGTACCTTGCTACACCATTTACAAGTTACAAGCCCAAGCTTGGGTATTCTTGGCTTGTGCCTCATTTTCCTATGATTGATTCTCTCAATCATAGATGACACCTTTCATCTTTTTAGAGAGCCTAGAGCTGGCAGTTTCATACTATTTTGGATGCTATTACTGAGCCCAAGATTGCTCACTTTTCCTAGTGTCTTCTTTACCAAGGTTTTCCTTTGGGATCTCAGCTTTGGCATTTGGGTGTGCCTGATCCTAAATGCCCTTTTTGTGGACATTCTGAAACCATCATGCACATTTTTTGGTTTTGTTGTCAGGCCTAGAATTATTAGATCTGGATTCATGACCTTTTGATGCCTTTCTGGCCTGAGTCTTTTTCCTAGCATATGGTGCTCCTTGGTGACTCTCTGAGAATGCCTTCCCAATATACCCAGATCTGGCATACTTTCAAGATGGAGATTTTGTTTACTTTATGGAAAGACTAAAATGTTCTTTTTTCTCACAGCTTTTTGGATGTTAATATTTATCTCTATGCTAAGGCATGTTTATGTAATAATGTGATGATGAAAATTCAAGTTCAAGTTGACAAAGTGGCCCTAGAGGTTGCCCACTTATAGGAGTTACTTTAGTATTAGGGAAATGCCCCTTGCACTATTGCTAGGGTGCCTCCAGATTCTCTCTCGGTTGATTGTATGCCACCCAGGGGTCATCATCACTGCCAAATTTCCTCTACCAGGCATTCCAGAATGTCGCACCCTTGGTGTCGTCACTCTACCTCTCCTCCTCCTTGGAGGGATGTAGATGTTGGCTGGCCTCCCTTGCTTATTTCTACTGTGGATGCCTTTTCTCAGCCTTCAGCCAGTGTTCCTGTGTGGCTTCCTGCCACTTCTGATAAGTTCCCCTACTTGGATAGTTGGAGAAAGAAGAAGATAAGGATGATGGCTAGTAGATTCCCGACTAGACCCCAGGGCCCAATGTTTGGGGCAATCCCGATGACAAAGACCCTCCTCCCTCTTCTTCTACTACCCTCACATCTTGAGGGTTTCTTTCTTTATATGTTTTTTTGATGAATAGTTGTATGTTTATGGTCTAGGTGCTGTGTGACTCTTCCCGAGGTGACTCTTTCCCCCGGCCCCTTTTTTGTGAATATTGTACTTTAATATTTTAATTAATAGAAAAGGCCTCTATTCATTAAAAAAATTGGGCTTTTCCTTTGCTTTAATAGCCATTTGGATGTCAAATTTAAATATGGGGTTCTATTGACACCATCCCAGGTTTTGATTTTGTAGCCCAACTTCAAACGCCCATAACTTGCTCATTTTAAGTCCCTTTTTCAAGCAATTATTTTTTATTTTGGGTAGAATCTCTTGAATTTTTTAGTAGTGGTGCTGGTTTCTAGTTTTGGTGCACGAATTTTTATAGAAATGAAAATATTTTGGTAACTTTTCATTTCCAATCCTCCATTTTGAAACTTAAAAGGCTCCATTCAGGCTCATACACACATTTTCAAGTGCCATTTTTTTAAAAGTAAATAATTTTCAAGTACTTTCCAAATTTACTATTAGATTGTAGCTTTATTTGGGAAAAAATATCACTTACAGATCTAGGTCCTTTTTTTCCATTAATGATCATTCTAATTCTTGGATTTTGATTTGATTATGATAAATATTGATCTGAGTTTCTTTTGGCCTCATTGAGGTGGTTGTAAACATCAAAATCAGAAGTCCACTTTGGCTCATTTTGGCAAGTGGCAATTGTACACACACTATATATAAAGTATCAAAAACATCATTTTTTTTGCATGGGTGGGGGAGGGGGCACAGGTTCTTTGATTGAGTGAATTTGGGGGGGGGGGGGGGGGCTATCTTGTGTGTTTGTGTCTCTTTCTCTCTTGTTCTCTTTAATTTTTGCATCATGGGTTCACCTAAATTTCTAGTGTTAAATTCACATAACTATGCCATGTGGAAAGATATAATATGGAGTAGATTAATGGAAAATGGTTTAAATATCTATGTAGATGGTAAAATTATATAAACTACTGATTTTGATGCAAAATTTGAATGGGAAACCAAAAACAATATGGATTTAGGAATTATTAGGAGTTGTGTTCATAAAGATATTTTCTTCCACATTTCAAGCTTTAAGGATGCCAAGGGTGCTTGGGAAAAATTTAAAGATTTGTATGGTAAAGTGGATGAGAAAAATGGATTCTCAGTTGAGGATGATCTACTTCTCTTGGATCCTAGGAAGTTTGACACAATTCAAGATTACGTCAACAAAGCCAATGAGTTGAGAGCACTACTTAAGGATTGTGGAAACCCCATGAAGGATGATATGCTGATACATCACATCTTGAAGAGGCTTCCTTCAAAATATGCAGCTTTTGTCTTGAGTTACAATACTCACAAGTTGACCTTGGTAATTTCCTTCACTAAGCCTTTATTTGATGCATTTGTAGAAATGTTAATGTTGGAATAGTCAAAATTCATGGATATAGGTATTCTCATGTCTTTAAAGTCTATAGCATTGGTGGCTAATAATGAGAACCAAAGAAATCAAGGTGGAAAAAGTTTCAACAACAAGAAAAAGCAGTGGAAGCTCAAATCACAATAGGAGACACAACAATATCCCTCCTCACAACAAGAAAATTCTTTTTCCAACAAGAAGGTAAACAACTACAAGAAGGATAAACTATTATGTTCATATTGCAAGAAACCAAATCACGATGAGAATCATTGTAAGACTAAGAGGATTGATGAGTTGGAAAACTTAGTTAAGGAGAAAAAAATCAATGTGCCAAATGCTTCCAATGATTTATCTCCATCCACTTCCAAGGGAAAAGGACAAGCACTTATGGAAAGTTCAAGTTCTTCAGAGGAATGGATTCTTGACTTGAGTGATACACATCATATGGGTGCTTCAAAGGGGAAATTTTATTTATTGGAGCCATCTAAGGTACCTCACATATTTATAGGGAATGATACACAAGTGGAAGTTGAAGGGAAAGGACAAGTTGAGAAGGAAAATGGAGAGTTAAAAGGTGTTCTCTATGGTCCTAACCTTAGCACCAATTTATGCAGGAGCATCCTTAGGTCGCTGGTAATCTTGTATCACCCAAAAATATTTCCTTTCACTTTTTCTATTTACTATTCCAGCTGGGAAGTTTATGGTGCTTAGGTTTGTGATTATTCTAGTTGGATCATTTTATTATGTGATCCTTATGTTGCATTCTAGACATACTAGAGATCCTATGTCTAGCTTTGCACCTCATTCTAATGCTTTTGGATAACGTTATTTAATGTTTGGGTTTGGTACTATTTGGTTTTCCTATTCTAACGACTAGGGTGGTGAGATTTGGATTGCAATGGAGTTTCACGTTATGTGAATCTTCATGGTGCCTTGTTCTATGTTCTTACACACGTGGCCGAACTCCTTGTATGTTCATACAACATGATGCATCTAATTGGAGGTGTTCTTATGGATTTATATCCTGACCTATATGTTTGTAAATCATTTCCTTTATCTTGGAGATTGTTGATTAGATAAGCTAACTTGTGTCTAGAAAATTGTATATAAGATAGGTAGTAGTTATTGTTTTAGGAAGTGCTCATGTTCGAAATAATAGGTACTAAGAGGGGGGTGAATCAGTACTGTATAAATTCTCCAATTTCAACTGTTGACATTTAACTTGCAACAAAATAAACTTTTATAAAAACAATGCATGTAACTGAAATGTATAGTATCAATGCAATGAAACCATTAAAAATTCATGCACACACACAAAACCTTAATTTGGTATCACAAAAACCCTTGGGTAGAGGCAAAAACTATAGTGGGGATGACACCCACAACTCTTCACTATAGTAAATAGTTTTACCTAGTTAAGAGCTACAATTGTCATGTTCTAAGTGACTCACCCTACTAAAAGTGACTGATACATTTTTAAGTGTATCTATAAGTCCTATTATAGAATACCCTATTAAAGGATTTTATCCCACTATTATAGTGCTCACCCATTTAAGGGATTTACATCAAATTCCTATCAAAGACTACCTTGTTAGAGGATTTTAGAAACTTATTGAAGACTATTAGGAATACAAAAAGAAATTTGACCTATTATTTTGCACTTTTTTATGCTTCATCAGATCCTTTAAGATTTGTATCTATTCATTCAATCCTTCTACAAATTCTTTGATATCAACTCTATGATCACACCATGATTCTGCATCAATTACTTTAGCTTTCAATTCTTATCTCCCTCTTCAACAACATTCCTTCATTACCAACTCTATTCTTCTTATACAATATCAACTACCAAATGTAAAACCATTTTAGGGTTTCCAATCCATCCAAACATGTTATTACAATCTCATTTAATTCATAGAAAACTTAAATATTCCATTGTGTCAGTAGGATCTGACTCAGTTTGTCATTCCCTAGGTATAATATTGCTTTATTCTTATTTGTTAAACATACATTGAAATCGACATAAGATTCTATTGATCATTCCCTATAAACTATTTCAATTAACTCTCTAATATATGTTATACATTTTCCTTTTGGTCCAGGTTCAATGAATCTTCTTCTATTGTGATCAATTTCATCGATTTCTCAAAACTGTTTATCATTCACCTATTTGTTGTCTTACCAGTAGGTAGTTCACCACTTCACCTATTTACTTATTTTCTTATATCAATAGTCTTCCCTTTTCACCATTCACTTTCTTGTATACTGATAGCTTCTAGCTTACTGATAGAAAACCTTTTTCTCTATATGACTTGTCTTCACCTATTGACTTGTCCTGTTTACCAATAAATCTTTACTTATTCTATTTACTTGTCTGTCCTTTATCAATAGTGTAACTCACCGATAGGTGTATTGGTTTACTTGTTGTGTATCTTATTTACTGATGGGTAAAATATTCTTACTTATGTATTGGTTTTCCATCAATGAAAACCATACCTTCCGAGATCATCATTAATAACCTCATTATGATTCTTCAATCAACATTATCCCCCTTTGGCATTGCTGGAAAAAACTTCAAAATTTCAAATTGTGAGTAACACTTACTCCCCCTACATTGGTTGTCTTTTAGTTTGTATACATACTCCAAAATTTCTATAGTAACACTCGTTCATACATTCTCCCCCTTTTTCTATACTCCAACTTATTAATTCTCCCCCTTTTTGACAATCAATTTCAAAGACTATAACCAAAATGATATATACAAGTGTTCTTACTTCTCATAGTTTGTCAAACACATTCTTGAATCTCCTTTACACTGACTAGTAATTTATCCCATGATTCTTTCAATGTCTTCAGTGCAATATGTTGACCATGTAGATTAGATGCTAGTTCCTCCATGGTGTCCATGGTACTCAACTCTGGTTTAGCAATTAATTCTTCACCTTTGTTTAAGTAATCTTACATAATATCCATGTGAGGGCTTAGAATACCCTGTAACTCCATTAGAGTTATCCTTATTGTGTCTTCTTCTACTCTGAGCTCTCTTTCTAAAAATGATATGTCCCTCATTTTCTCTGTGTGCTCCATCATAGATGAATTCGGTAGATCAAGCTTGCTCAAAGTTATAGCCTTTTTATTTTCAAGCTTGACTAGCTTTAGCTTTAGCTCAGTAAAATATAGATAACTTACTAAGCATCTTATCAGCCTCTATCAATGCATTTTTCATCTCTTTTATCATCTCAAGTATGAAACTTTGACAATGCCAATATTTTGCAAAAATTTCTCCATGATTTATTTTCTAACCTCTTCTCTTCTCTCATAGCTATCTCCTCTTTTAAGTCATGTTAAGAGGTATTTATTTTATGAAATAGTGTATTAATTTGATCAATTAGTGGCTCATCACCCTTAATTTTCACATAAGGAATTAAATCTGATAGTAAGGTAACTATTTTCCTCAATACTCTATTCTTTTATTGCTTCCTCTTTTCTTTGTCTTTTTCATCTTGCTTTTCTAGTTTTTGAGCATAAAGTATCTTTTCCTTGTACTTTATCTTTTTAGGATCCTTCTTCAATATTTCAAATTCAAGATCATCTTCGTCATCTCCATCTTCATCTTCTTCTTCTTCTTCATCTTCACTTATTTTTATCTTCTTCTCTACACTTGTGTCCTTTGTGACTATTTGAGAACTACTAGAGATGTTTCCCTGTGTAGTCTCACCTTCAACTTTTGATGTTTCCTTTTCATACTTTTTGTGTTTATCTTCTTTTTCCTTTTCCTTATCTATTTCATGTGTTTGATCTTGTTTTGGTTGTTTCTCAACTTGATGGTCTATTTGTCCTTGCTCGCCTATATTATATTGTTGTTCCTATAGTGAATCTATTGGAGCCTATTGTGGTACATTTGAGTCCATATGTTATTTTGTAGCCTTTATCACCTATTCAAAATGTTTTCATTTCTTTTCTTCATAGCTCTATTTTACCTCAGAGTAAAAAATGTCATCTTGTTGCTTAATTAGGTTTACCTCAAGTGGTATATCCAGTGATTCATCTTCAACTAGGATTACTTGTGGATCGATGGTAGCTTTTTCTATAACTTCATTAATTTGATCCATGGTGAAATGTACTTTCATTCTTACATTGTGACCACAAATGTCACCAATCAACTCATCAACTATAAATTTATCACCAACCTGTGATGGTCCTATTCCATCATGTAATTGAGGTTGGTCTAAATTGAAAATATTTTTCCAGATGTGAATCATTTGATCTTGTACTTCCTTCTCAAGTACTCCAAGTAACATAGTTGTCATGCTTCTACTTCTAAATTTATCTTTGTACTTCTCCATTGTTATCTCTACATCATTTGTTCTTATCTAGGCTTAATAGGTAATCAACATTTAGTATGAGTACTTCCTCTCTTACTTCATATCCCATTGATGGAACTGTTAAAGTCCTTAGCTCTATTTCTTGCATCTTACATGTATCAGTGTCAACTGAGAAACATATAATATCTTTGTATTTCTCAACAATAGGTGGATGTATCCTAAACCTCCTGTGCATCCTAACTTGAAAGTTTTTGAAATAACCCCACATTATTGTGTTAAACTCTTCTCCTAATTGACATATATACTCATTCATTTGATATAGGGTTGGCCTATTAGTTTTCCAAAAAATCTTACCAATGCTAGGAAAGAAATTCTATACATAGAAAAGTATACATATCGATAAAGAACCATACTTCATTTACTATTTCCTATCTGGTTGAATTCTCTTCAAATTCACCAATTATTATGACCTCATCATTTCTCCAAGGTTGTACCTCTTTCCCAATTTCACAATCTCATAGGTTGCATGAATCACTCTGCTAAGCACACTATTCAACTGGCTGGATTTGTAAACTTTATAAATGATAATCATAGAGGAAAATATTACCTCTTGATCTGTAATGTCATTAATCATCATGGCTCGATGATCTTTTTTTTGGCTTGGTCAACTCTTCCACTTCTTCCCTAGAAACAAGTCTTAAGGTGCATTATTCTCCATTTTCTAGATAGTCTTGTGACCATATGAATCAAATCCTTTTTTATTTTTATATGTCTTTCTTCTTCTAACCAGATAAATTGATCACGATACTGACTCAACACATATCTGATCCATTCTTCATTAAAAAATTTTGGCAGGTCAACCAAATGTGTTAAACCCGTCATTACCAAATTCTTAGACTCATCTTTCAACTCACCATCTCTTCACATTGCTAGGTATTCATCTTGAATTTTCTTGTCTCCCAGTCCATTGAACTTGCAATGGATAAAAGTTTTTACATCTTCCATCAACATCACTCGGGGAGGGATTGACAATAGGGAACTCACTTTGTCAACTTTCGTAGCCTTCAATGGATAAAGTTTATAATCAAGCTCAGGCTCCTATGTGATCTCAATCAAGATAGGGGTATTAATTTTAATTTCCATGTCTTTCCAAGTAATTTCATCTTAATCTACAAAGTCACTATGAAATTTTTCATTGTTATACATCTACCCCTTAGCTAGGGCTTGCAACCTACTCAACTCAATTCTTCAAAAATAATAGGAATTTTTAATTCACATAATAGATAGAAACAAACAATTGCTCTCTACTCAGACAATCACTCTTTAAAATATAAAGTGAATAATGAGTAGATTAACCTATATACTTATTTTATTGACATGATATCCAACAGTAACATTAGGTACAAACATTAATGTAGTTTACCGATAGCCTCCTTTACCGATAACGTACTCCTTTATTGATAGTTGACTTCAGTGTGTGTTAACTAATAGGTGTAAAACACCAAATGATAAGTTACTAATAACCAAACTAATTCATCATCATGTTATGTGCATCTAATCAACCTGATAGATAATTCATCTCATCAATGTAAGGGACTAATAGATATAATGATGGTATTTAGTTCCTACGCAATACTTGCTTAGTTGGATGATGAATCCCCTATACTAGAGGATGATGCGTTACCTTTTGATGTATTGGAATATTCATTTCTTTCTTCCTTCTTCCTCCATATCTTTTTCATCTCATTCCTCATTTATTCAACATTAACAATTCTTTTTCCTTTGCTTCCTTCATTGCTTGGTAACTAGTTCATGTGTTGACAATCTCTTGCTAGATGTCCGATCTTGTGACAATCAAAAACAAAATGCATGTTGTCTTCTAGGGTCTAACATTACCTCTAGTATTCCTTAATCGATAATTTACCACCATATGTCCATAGTTCTCACAAATAGAACATGAAACATTCATGTTTCCTTCTCTTCTTAGAGTACTCCCTAGTTGGTTAGTCATTCTTGATCTACAAATTTTTTACCTATGTCCATGTTTGTTTCATGTGTAATAGTAACCATTGAAGCTTCCTTTAGATGATCTGCTACTAGATCTTGATCTACACTCATAATCTTTATGAGCATATTTATTACAATTGTAACAATATCCATTAAATGGTGTACTTCTGGAAACATTGACCGGTCTACTTCTACAAACATTTGATGTATGACCAGGTTTTCCATTGTTCTAACAAGTAAGTTTATTAGGCTTCTTACCTTTCATGTTGATATGATCTTTAGATATTTGTGATGGATTCTTGGCTCCAGATTTGGATGATTCTCCAACTTCAAGTGTGTTGTCACCGGTATATCCTAGGCTAGCATTATCCTTGTCTTCTTTGATTTTTCAGTTGTTCATCAATTTTCTATATGCTTAGCTCAAACCTTGTGTGTCTTTCATTGACTTCCTTTTCAATTTTTTGATCATTCCTCAATTTATCAACCTCTTGTCTCAAGTTTTTATTTTCAGAAAGTATCTTCATGTTTTCTTTACTTGTTCCATTCAATTGTTCATTTAGTGTGTGATTATCCTATTGTAGTAGTTGCATGATTACATCTTTGTCTCTGATAGTTTGTTCAACATTTCTCTTCTCTGATTCAAGAATTCCTTTTTCATTTTCAGCTACTCTCATTCTTTCAAGTATCTCATCCATCCTTCAAGCTTGAATCTCTTGTTCCTTTTTCATGTTGATCAACTCTTCATTTAGGGTATTATTCTTTTCTATTAGATTTGAAATAGTTGCATCATATTCTTATAAATTGACACTTCCTTCTAATAGTTTCTCAATGTTTTCAGGACTTATCTTCAGCTACTCTGACAATTCCTTTATTTTTGTAAAAGAAACCTTTAACTTGTCTTTCAGATCTTGTATCTGTTCATTTGCTACTTCCATGGCATCCTCCAATTGTATCTCCTTCATATACCTTTCTATCTTCCTAGATCTACTCTCAAGTTGTTAAACTTCCCTCTAGAGAAAACTTTCTTTGATACTAATTCTTAGAAATAATAGCTACTGAGAGGGGGGGTGAATCAGTACTAGAGAAATTCTCCAATTTCAACTGATGAACTTTAATTTGCAAAAAATTAAACTTTTATAACAACCATGCATGTAACTTAAATGTAAAGTAATAAAATGAAACCATAAATAATTCATGCACATGCACAACACCTTAATTTGGTATCGTAGAAACCCTTGGTTAGAGGGAAAAACTACAGTGGGGATGACACCCACAACTCTTCAATGCACTAAATAGTTTTGTCCAATTAAGAGCTACAATTGTCACCTTCTAAGTGACTCACCCTACTAAAAGTTATGATACATTGTTAAGTGTATCTAGAAGTCATATTAAAGGATTTTATCCCACTATTACAATGTTCACCTGGTTAAGGGATTTACATCAAAGTCTTGTCAAAGACTACTTTGTTATAGGATTTTAGAAACTTGTCGAAGATTGTTAGGAATACAACAAGAGATTTGACCTATTATTTTGCACTTTGTTTTTCCTGATCAAATCCTTTAAGCTTTGTATCTGTTCATTCAATCCTTTTACAACTTCTTTGATATCAACTCTGTGATCGCACCTTGATTATGCATTAATTAATTCAACTTCCAACTCTTATTTCCCTCTTCAAAAAAATTCCTTCATTACCAACTTTTTTCTTATTATACAATGTCAACTGCTATATTTAAAACCATTTTAGGGTCACCAATCTATCCAAATGTGCTATTACAATTTCATTTAGTTTATAGAAAACTTAAATCTTCCATCACATCAGCTGGATCTAACTTAATTTTTCATTCCCTAGGTATAATATTTCTTTATTCTTATTCGTCAAACATACCTTGAGATCAACATAAGATTCTATTGATCATTCCCTACAAACCATTTTAATTGACTCCCCAATCTATGTAGTACATTTTCCTTTTTGTCCAAGTTCAATGAATCTTCTTCCATTATGATCAGTTTCATCGATTTCTCAAAACTATTTATCTTTCACATGTTTGTTGTCTTACCAGTAGGTAGTTCACCACTTCACCTATTTATGTTTTTCCTTATACCGACATTATTCCCTTTTCACCACTCGCATTCCTATATACCCATAACTTCTATCTTACTGATAGAAAACCTTTTTTTATCTATACCGCTCATCTTCAACTATTTACTTGTCTTGTTTACGGATAGATCTTTACCTTCTTGTCCTTTATCAACATTGTAACTCACCAATAGGTGTATTGGTTTACCTGTTCTGTATCTTATTTACCAATGGGTAAAACCTTCTTACCTATGTATTTTTTTTCTAGCAATGACAACCATACCTTCCAAAGTCATTGTCAATAACCTCATTATGATTCTTCAATCAACAACTGGTAGATGTGAGATAACTGGTAGACTAGCACTTGATTTGCAAATAAGAAGGCGTATATGCATGGAATGTAAGACTATATTTTTGTAGGCCAAATTGATATAAATCCTTTGTTTCGATGATGATATAAGATTATATTTCCTTATTGGCTGATGTTGTCTATTATTTTTTTTTATCATTTCCACTATGGTGTTTCTTACTGGAGGGATTTGAAATATCCTTTATGGATTCTCTATCCTTGACTACATCAATTGGTCTTAGAGAAGAGTTGCAATTCTTGGTTTGGAGACCTAGATTCTTGAGATTGTGATGTTGTTTACTTGTTTATGGGGTAGCCAAATTGAGGATCTTACCTACATCAATCGGTGGCTTGTGCAAGGTGGTTTAGAATAGTATTTGTTTTCGATTGTGAATGACAAAAGAGTTTCAACAATAGGAATGATCAAATCAAGCTCCAGAGATTGTGAACCCTAAATATCTTGGTTGTGGGGTAGCAGAAAGAAGATCCGACCTACAATTGAAGAGGGTTTCACTAGAAGAGTTTTTGATTTTCAAGGACTGGGCGCACATGTTTTTTGAGGTAGAATTTTTGTGTCGGTATATTTCTTGGTTGTGTTTGGGAAATAAACAATTGTGATCAGATCGCTAAACTTGAGGAGATTAAAGATTGGCATCCTTGTGAACATGCCACCTAGAAGGATGAATCCTAGAAGATTAGAGAAAATAATGGAGGTATTCAGAAATGATGTGAGGAATAAAATCCAAAATTCTTTAACTAGAACTAGGAGAAACCCTAAGACTAAAGAAGAATTTGAGGAAGCTGTTGAAGATCTTGAGATAATTGTAGTTGAGATTCCTACAAATGAATAAATATTGTTGAGATCTATGGCATAAATGGGTAAGAGTCACAAGATAGATGTATCTTTCTTTTCTAGTTCATTTCATCCTAAGGAATTGATAGATTAGACTAATGAATTAGAGGACTACTTTGAGCTAGAGGATTCATGTTTGGTGGCTTGAGGCTTCCAAGAAAAGGTTAAGTCTGATATATTTTTTCTTCAGAGAATAATTTTTGTGGAAGATGTGTGGTCTTCTAAACCTAGAGATTTGTGATCTTGCAATGCATACAAGAGGCATGTATCCCCAGATGGATCCACTATGGTTACTCTCAAATTCTTAAGATTACCATGTTGA
This sequence comes from Chamaecyparis obtusa, assembly GCA_027943335.1. Classification (NCBI taxonomy): domain Eukaryota; kingdom Viridiplantae; phylum Streptophyta; class Pinopsida; order Cupressales; family Cupressaceae; genus Chamaecyparis; species Chamaecyparis obtusa. The sequence continues at coordinate 436,082 of BSBK01005160.1, read as the reverse complement.
ATTTTGTGAGGGAGCCCTTTGAAGATTTGAGTAAGTGCCTTGTTTTGGCCTTCATGCATCTGGATACCTTGTGATTTTCATGCTTTATCATCTGAGGAGGTATGTTCTTCACCTTTCTTTCATCCCTTTTGATGATTTATGAACCCTTTTTATTTTATTAGGGTTTAGGTTTTTGGATCAATTAAAATCTTTTCAATAAACCCTACATTGTTATTTTCTGGCATTACCTTTTTAAGTTCATAAGGACAAGGGGGTCATTGTCATTAAGAGGGGGGACCTATTTGTTAAAAAATAGTACCATAAATAATTAAGTGTGGCTCTTTCAATCTTTCATGGCTCAAGTTCTATTTTCCTAAGGTATCACCCCATAGCCTTTTCCTTTTATTTCACCAAGTTATGGGTTAACCGTTCATATTTTGTGGGACCCTTTACTTTTTTAAGGGGTGGGCTACATGTTTTTTTCTCATTCACCTTATGATCCCATGATGATGTCACAGGATGGACTGATTTGATCATGTGATGGTGAGGATTTTCCATCTGTTAATTGTTCATTGATCAACAATTTATTTTGATATCTTATGTTATGCTCAACTTTCCTCTTGGTTAAATATTAGATTTCTAATGTGGCTATCTTTCAAAACATGCTTATTTTCAATGGTGATCTTGTAATCTATCTAAAAAAGTGCTCAATGGATACTCTTCCTCATCGGTGCTCAGAGAATAAAGTGCTACAAAGATCAATGGTCCTCATGATCCCATGATCAAACTTTCTCAAATATTATTTGGTGCAGGATCACAAGATGGTGTCATGTGTCTTGGTTCTTCTGTGACTGAGAGTGTGGGACTAAGATGTGTAACATTTGGTGAAAGATGGAGGTGGTTGATTGGTAAAAATTAATAACAAAGAGTTCTATGATGTGAGTTGCCAATTGTGCTAGGGTTAAAATATTTTCAACTTATGTGCTAATAATTTAGCACATGAGTAAAAACAAAAAATATGTTTTGATCCAATCAAAAAAGGTGATCGACTTTTATTTCATAAGGGCGAGTTTGTGTTGTGAGTGAGGGTTTAAGAAAGGAAGGGATTGATGGTTCATGTGATCTTGTGATCTAATTTAATCGATCTTTATCTAGTGTAGGATCATGGGATCTTACCACCTATTCGTGGTTGGCTAGTGTTGTTAAGGATGGTGCTAGATGATGAGGTGGAGACTTGGGAGTTTCTATTTTTTGATTTATCAATCCATGTTCCACATCAAAGGTCATCTTTCAAATGAACCAATGATCATCATTTGATTTTCTAGCATGGAATGGATCAATGGTCTGTCATGCATAGTGAGAGGGTTTCTGGATAGTGATTGAAGTATAAATGGAAGGTCATCATACTCTCATGATATTTTCACAAGGAATTAGGGGGGAGTTTCAGAGGTAGGGAAAAAGATTTGATGGGTTTTCTATTTAGAGAAATTTTATGTGGCATGCACAAGAATCAAGGAGTCACTTATGGCTAGAAAATTTTGAAGATTTATAGGTTTATAGTGTTGGGATGGAGAGATAGGGTACTGAGAGGGGAGGGGTGAATTAGTTCCCACAAAAACTTTCAACTCTCAAACCTTAAACAACAAACAGTAGTTACTTCACATATAACTTGAATCCATTGTATGTATCATTCATTCAGTTAACTTGTAAAAGTAAATAGAATGAAATCAACAATATATCAATCACATAACATTAGTATTTTGGTAACGCAGAAACCCTTGTTAGAAGGTAAAAACTACAGTGGGGATGACACCCATGCATTTTTTACTACTGTAGATAGAAAAGGTTTTCCTATTAGGGCTACAAGTGGTGATCACTTCTGGTGATCTTACCCTATTAGGAGTAACATTTCAGATCAATTAGATCTACCTAGTTATAGGATTTTAACAACACTACTTGAGTGTGCACTCGGTTAAGATATTTACAAAAAGATGTTAGATCTACTCTATTAAGAGATTTTACCAAACTTTGTTACAATGATTAGAAAATAATAGGTATATCTGCTAATGACAACTCTATCTTGTTTGATATAGATCAATGAAAAATACTGAATAGATATCACCTTTTCATGTGAAGATCTCTACTCTGAACTGCTTGGTAGCCTTATTTGATTCTACTTAATCTGAATGTCTTTGTATTTTGTTCTGCTCTATCTGATAACTGATATCTTGAAGTTGGCTAATGCTTCAAGAACTTCTTTGCTTGTTCTTAACTTCCTTGTCAATCTTCTCATCCCGTTATAAAAAATGACATGAAATACAAATATATAGCATACTAATTTTTGCCGCTTACCAAAATTAGGTTACAATATCTTAGAGAAAACCCTAAGATCTATGGTGTACATAAATAACCTAGATCTAGCAATTACATAAAGATTTTCATTGAAATTAATGAATATATCTATAATAAATGATCCTTGATCTTGGTAAAATGTTTTTTGATTCTGTTGTAACCATTTGTATAGATAGCATGTCCTACTGTTAAAAATTCTAGGAAATTCACTCTGCAACTTCCCACCAAAAAAAAATTTCAAATTGTTGGCTCCCATGCTCACCTCCTCTGGGGGAGATGTTGTCCCCCTAGCTGACCTGACTGTTGGTCCTGATGGACCCCAGACCATGCCCGTGATCTCCTTTGTCATGAGCCCAGTTGTTGAGTCAATGGGGGAATCTCAAAAAGATGCCTCGTTGTCCCCCCCGAAGCCCAACTGGAAAGGTGCCCTTGTTGGAGAAACTCATCAATCTCTGGAGGACCTATTGGTGGATTTTATTTAGACTGAGGAAGGCACTGAGCTATCACTCCTAGACTCAGTGGTGAACCGAATGATGGTAGACTTCCAACTATCCTTGGTTGGTCATTTCTTCAATTTTTGACCCACCATTGAAATGGTTAGGAAGTGGGTTTCTATTCAGTGGAAGATCAAGGGTTCTATCCTGGTTTCCACCATGCCTGGGGGGCTTTTTTTGTTCATGTTTACCACTCTTGAGGACCTATCCTATGTGTTGGTGGGGTCATGGGTTTCTGGCAAGAACTTCCTGGCCCTCGCAAAATGGAAACCCAGATTCAATCTGATGATAGACCTAACAAGAATGGCCCCGGTTTGGGTTTGCCTCCCTGGCCTCCCTCTTGAGTACTGGGATGAACAGGTCTTCAGATGGATAGGTGATTCTTTTGGCTCTTTCTTCACATCAGACCAAGTGACTCATTCAAAGTCCAGACTTTTTTTTGCTAGATTTTGTGTGAATGTTTCTCTGAACAAAACCCTGCCCAACTTTATCATTCTGAAATCTAAGCTGGGTAGATGGACCCAAGCTTTGGTGTATGAGAATACTACCCTATTTTTCTAGAACTATGATTGCAGGGGCCATGCTAGTGATACTTGCAAGTCCTCAAAGCTAGGATAAAAAAAAGGGAACAAGGACAAAGGAGTGGCTGAGGGTCCTTCCCTTGTAGGTGAAGAAGAGAAGGTGGATTCTAGGCCACCCTTCGTGACTAAGGAAATAGAAATCCTAGCTATGGAATATTTGGCCCTGGAAGAGGGTGAGATAGTTCCCCCCCAAGAGATGAATGTTGGGTGCCCTGATCTGGGTCTTCCTGAGCCCACTAAGGAACCAGTTCTTTAGCAGGTGGTGGAGCTGTTGAAAACCCCCTCAAAGGCCCCCCCCCCCCCCCGCCCCCGGAGGAGTTGAAGATTAGCCCTACTGAGAAAGAACAACCTACCATTGTGGTGGCTATGGAGGTGCTTTCCCCAAAGTAGGATGAAAAACCCCCCCAAAGCCAGTGAAGAAGAGCCTTTCTAGGCCCCTCGATGGCTTGGAGGATGATGAAGGGGAATGGAAAATGTAAAGGAAGAAAACCAAGCCTAAAAAGGCTGATGTGGGAATGGAAACACCAAGGGGAAGGCCTTCAGACAAGGCTCGGAGATCGCGGGGGACCACAAGGGATGTTGCAGTAGGTAAGAAGAAAACCCTAGAATCTAGTTTCAAAAGTAAGAAATGAATTGCCTCTCTTGGAATGTGAGGGGATTGAACAGCTCCCTCAAGCAAAGTGTTGTCAAACACTACATTTTTTATCTCAAACTTGATGTCCTACTCCTTCAAGAGGTTAAGATGTCTGCTAGTAATTTCACTACCCTGGCGCCCAATCTTTGGCCAGGTGTTGCCTTCCTTTATTCTAAAGCTACGGGGGCATCTGGTGGCATTGCTATGCTCTAGAACCCCAACAGGATAACTGGTTAGCTTTCTGCGTCTTCTCCCAACTTCCTTGCAACCACCTTCAAGAAGATTGGTACTAAATGGACTATTTTCAATATTTATGCTCCTAATACCCAGGCAGGTAGAGCTTCTTTGTGGGGTGAGCTTGGCCATCGGCTGGACCTGGACTGTTCTGTGAACTTCCTGCCAGCTAGCAACTTTAATACCCCTCTTTACCCCTTAGAAAAGTGTGGTGGTCTGGTGGACTACTCAGATAGTATGGGGGAGCTGGCTCATTTTATCTCCTCCATAGGCCTTACAGACCTCACCTTGAAAGGGAACCCCTTCACTTGGTCTAATAATAGGAAAGGTTCCCACCTCATCCAAGTGAGACTGGACCGGGCCCTAGCCACCTCTTCATGGAACCTTTTCTTGAACTCCTCACTTTCTTCCCTCCCTTGTACCACATCAGATCACAAACCCCTCCTCCTCAACTAGCTCGACACCTCCATGGCTAGCTTGACACCCTTTAGATTTGAAATTATGTGGTGCTCTCACCCTTCCTTCAGGGACCAAGTGAAATTATGGTGGAAGACTAACATCAGGGGTACTGCTATGTTCAGAATAGCCCAAAAGCTTGAAATTATCTGAAGAGAGGTTAAAGGTTGGAGAAAACATAATTTTGGTGACTTTTGCAACAAGAAGAATGAACTGTTTGAAGCCTTAGACTCCCTCCAGGCCCAGTTGGTTGTTGGAAACTACCCACCCTAGGTTTAGGTGGAGGAGGAGGTGACTAGACACAAGTGGTAGGAAGCTCTGAAAAAAGAAGAAATCTACTGGAAGCAGAGATCCAGAGTCCAATGGCTTGCTAAAGGGGACAAGAACACTGCCTTCTTTCATAGGTCTTCCAGCATCCATAAAATAAGAAATACTATTGCTGCTATTAAGGACAAGGGAGGGAATGAAGTCAAGGAGAAGGATAAGATCAACCTGGTGGCGATTAACTACTTTAGGAGAGTATACTCTAGTGAGGACCTGATATGCCCAGATAGCATCCAAAATTAGCTTCTAGACCAAATCCAAAGTGCTATAATGCTTAGTAACAATAACATGTTTATGGAGCGGGTCTCTGATGAAGAGGTAAAGAATGCGGTCTTTGCCATGGGAGCTTACAAAGCCCCCAAACCAGATGGATTTCCTCTAACGTTCTTTCAGGAGTACTGGGACATTGTGGAGACCGATGTTACCCAGGCTACTAGAGACTTCTTTAGGACTGGGCGCATCCTCAAACAACATAATCAAACCTACATTGTACTGGTTCCAAAGCATGACAATCCTACCACTATGATGGATTTTAGGCCCATTAGCCTGTGCAATACCTTCTACAAGATACTTACCAAGATCCTGGTGGGTAGAATCAAACCTCTACTAGACAAGATTATCAGCACTACTCAGAAAGGTTTTGTGTCGGGTAGGTAGATCCTTGATGCGGCCATTGCCACTCATGAAATCATCCATTCCATGGATAGAAGCAAGGCTCCAGGTATCGCTTTTAAATTGGATATCTCCAAAGCTTATGACAAAGTCAATTGGTCATTTCTAATTAAAATTCTTGCTAAAATGGGGTTTAATGAGAAGGTTATCTAGATTATACAAGAATGTACTCAAACTGTTAGCCTTTCTATTCTAGTCAATGGCTCCCCTGGGGCTTACTTTAAACCTTAGAAGGGTCTTAGACAGGGAGACCCCCTCTCCCCCTACCTCTTTATTATGGTGGCTGATGTGCTTAGCAGGAATCTTTGTATGCTGTCTACCATGGGAAGAATAAAAGGAGTCAAACCTGCCTACACTCTTCCTTAGGTGGTGTTAGAACAATTTGTGGATGACACCTTCCTTTTTGGGTACTCTTCTACGATTGAGGCCAGGCAGTAGAAACAAATTCTAGAAAGTTATGCATGGGCATCTGGACAGTGTATCAACTATTAGAAGAGTAGTCTGTTCTTCTTCAATACCCCTATGGAGCTACAAAATATGGTGATTAGAATCATGGGTTGTCTGGCGGCCTCACTCCCTTCCACCTACCTAGGCCTCCCCCTTACAATTGAAGAGGTGTACCAGGATTTCTGGAACTCTATCCTTGAAAGAACCTAGAGGAAACTTGCTGGCTGGAAGGGGAAGTTTTTAAGTAATGTTGACAAACTTCAGTTGGTGGCCTCCATGCTCCAAGGGATTCCTATGTACTTCCTATCCCTCTTTAAAATCAGAGGCTACATGGCAGAAAAACTTGAAAGGATCCAGAGAACCTTTCTATGGGCTAGAGCTGAAGAAAAGAAGAGGATGTCCCTTGTGAACTGGGATATTGTATGCCTCCCAAAAAGATTGGGAGGCTTGGGGCTAAGAAAAATTGGGCTGATGAATAAAGCCCTTACCACGAAAGTAGCTTGGAAGCTTATAGAAGGGAAGGCAGATTGGTGCAGATTTATGGAAGCCAAGTATCTCCAAGGACACCCCTATAGGCGGAAGTATCATGATGGAGACCTTCCTTGTAGATTCAAACTCTGGATGAACATATGTAAATGTAAGACCCTTCTGTCTAAAGGTTCTCTTTGGAAAATTGGTAATGGGAGATCTACCTGATTATGGAATGACCACTGGATTGTGAACCAACCTAATTTGGGTTGTAGATTCAAACCTCTTATGGACTACCTCAGACCTATATTGGGTAACCGGGTCTCCAACTATATCACTGGTAGGGATTGGGAGGATATACCTAATCAGGTAAGAAACAGACCAGACCTACAATGCTTAGCCAAGGATCTCATGGAAATTACGGCTAATGTTAGAATCTCTGGGCTTGAGGACTCTATTATCTGGTCCCCCACCCAAGTTGGTACCTTCTCTATTAAGTCTACTTACAATCTGCTTCTGAAGGAGGAGTGCAACCCAAGGGACTAGAAAAAGGTGTGGATTCCCTATCTCACACCAAAAATAATTTTTTTCTGGTGGACTTTAATGCATGGTAAGGTCCTAACCTAGGATAACCTAATAAAGAGGGGCATCCCCATGGCGAACAGATGTATCCTATGTAAGAAAGAGGAAGAAATGGTGGAACACTTGTTCATCCTTTGTGATTATGCCTCCAGAATATGGCAGGAGGTTATCAGCAGTTTGGGTATATCATGGGCCTTGGACAGAGAAGTGTATCAATTTAGCAACTGGATATCCCACTCCAATCACCCCCTGCTCCAACTCCTCTGGCGTATGCTACCCCCTCACATCTGCTGGGCCATTTGGAAGGAAAGGAATAATAGGATCTTTAGAGAAGAGAGAAACTGTTCTGAGACATGTCTCCATATAGGTACTAAACTCCTATGTGAGAATGCCAGGATGGCTAAATGGAAGCTCCCCCCTTGTCCTCCCACTACTTGGGAAGTGAGAATTACTGATAGATGGAATATCCTTGACGGGTTCTCCAGATTTGATGATGCTAAAAAGATAGCTAGGAAAGCTACTAGATGGGTTGCCCCCCAAAGGATGGACTAAGTTAAACTTTGATGGGGTGGCTAATAATCTGAGCCAAGGTGGGGGTAGTGTCCTGAGAGATTATAAAGGCGATTACCTATTGGCTTATGTTGGCCCTATCAATAACTGTACTGTCACCCAGGTGGAAGGATTGGCCCTTCTTTGGGGGATTAAATTTGCAAAAGATATGAACGTCAAATAGCTAGAAATCAAGGGGGATTCCAAAGTGGTTTTTGAGGCCATCAAAAGGGGTGCTAGTGCGGGGTGGTGGGCTAGACCTATTATTTTGGAGATCGGTGAACTGATTAATAGCTTCTAGAGCACCACCATAGCCCACACATAAAGAGAAGGGAATTCGGTTGTTGACTCAATGGTAGCAATGGGCCTAAAACAAACTAAACTCAATAGTTGGAGGGCGGTTAGTGACTTACCCCTGGTGACTCAGCAAATAATTGGGGGAGAAATGAATAACAAGGTTTAAATGTGCCACACCATCTTATTCATTGCGAATCCTTACTGGATCACGTGCTGGTGTGTTCCAATGATTTTTGTGATTATGGAAAGGAGAACCAAAATTCCCATAAAAACTCATAATTACTCCTTAAACATGTGGAGTAGGCACTATCCGAATATGAGGGCTTACTTGGTGAATGAGGAAAACAAGTGTGTCCCTAGCATTATTACTATTTATGGCACCTAGAGATCCGTTAGATCTGGTGGTACGACACTTGGTTTCCAAAACTTTTCACCAAGCCAACATTTTAAGTATAAACCATTCTTGAAAAGGTTTTGCAGTTTTGAGGGGTTCTTTAAGCTCTACAATAACATTCGGCTCTCTAGTTTCCTGGGTATTCTAGTGTTGAAAGGTCTAAATTTGGAAATGGGTGGCAACACTCTCCACATTGAACCTAATATAATTGATGAGGTGTTTAGCTCTGACGTGTTGGTGATACATTACTACAAGGAGAGTGGCATTTGGGGCTTTATGGAGAGAATGAAGGGGGGGCATGATGATTGAATCTCTAAACAATTTTGGTCATCCTGGAACAACCAGAATGTCTTTGTAGGTGGCATCCACTTTCAACTAAATGAGGAGGTCATAGCCAAGGTGACTGGGCTCTCTATGACGGGGAGAAAATACAAAAAAACTAGTTGAACTCCTGACCCTACCAGTCTCAACCAGTTCTTCAAGGAGGGAGAACTGCCAGTGAAAAAGAAGGGAGGCTTCAACAGGGAGGAGCTACCAGATTTCTGGCCCAAAATCTGCCTCATTGTGATGAAATACTTCACATTGGAAGGTAATTTTACTATCTTTTACTACTACCACTTACCATTCCTCAACCATGTTCATAACAAAGATTTAATCTCCATCCCTTTCTATCTTCTGCATTCCTTAGAGAGTAACATTCTTGACATTAAGGATAACCCAGATAAGCCTATTCCCATCCTCCATCAGGGCCTCCTTCTCTACATCTACCAGTTCCACAAAGCCATCTACCCGGCACCCCAACCCCCCTCAATTATCCAAGACATACCCCAGGAAGATTCCCTAGCCAAAGCTGAAAATCCCACCCAGTCCTCCTCCCAGTCCATTCATGTCATCCAGGAGCCTGAACCGGGTACCAAAGAGGGAAGGAACTAAAAAAAATGCGTCAAAAACCCATTTAAAAAGAAGGATGACCAAGAGGTGTCCTATGTCTCTAAGTCTGAGGATATTAAAAATGGGAAGGAGGATGATAGTACTCTGGAGATAGAATGTAGGCCCAAAAAAAGGAAAATGATGGAGAGCTAGGTTAGTCTAGAGGTGGATTTGAGTGGCTCGGGCCATAGGAGGTCTAACAGACTCACCAAAGAGAAATGTAAAACCAAGCTATAGGAAACAACTTCTAAAGAATATTCTGTGACTAAGAAAGACTCCCAAACCACTGAGTCTATGAATGATTCCTCAGATGACCATATGAGCCCCCCTAGGACTAGTATCAACCCTGTTCCTGACCCCAAGCAAGCCATGGAAACCCCCATTCCTACCCCACCCCTGAGTCCTGCTCAAGACCCCCAGGATAAGCCCTACTCTATTTACAATACCGAGGCCCCGAAGGATAGTCTCAAAGGTACTTTTAAAAGGAGGTTTGCGAATTTGGACAGAGAGATTGTGGAGATCAAGAAAAACATGCAGGAGTTGATGAACCAGTGTTTGCTAACCAAAAAATTTGGCTTGAAGGTGATGCATGCTTCGGCTAATACTCTCTATCATGTGAAGGAGAAGCTGGTGGGTGGCACTTTGGAAGTGAATGAGGACAACAAGGATTTGTTCCTATTTTTGTAGGAAGAATGGGTGAGGACCCTACTGTCTAAGCAGTTGGGTGGGAAAAACTAGTTTTGTTTCTTATGTGTTGGTTATCTTTGCTTGGACCTAGCCCATGGACCCCCTATTTTTTTGATGGGGTCAATGTTAATTTTTACCACTTTCTATTCAACCATGTGTGGCTTTCAACTGATACTTTACTTGCTACTGTTTGGATTAGATACTTTATTTTTATGATTTATGTTTTTGATAGGGGCAGATTTAGACTAGTGGTTATACTGTTAAACTGTTTATCTACTGTGACTGGTTACATTAATGTGCTGTTAATGCACTACTAGTCTTTTGTTTGGGCTAGCACCCTCTTGCTGCTTTTATCTATCAAAAACCATTTGTATAGATAATGTGTGTGAGTGATTTACACCTTCATGAAATTACAAGATTAACTAAGAACAACAAGAATTAGAGAAAAATAATCTAACAAATGCACAATTAATCTATCAACATCTCATGGATCTCTAAAATAAAGTGGTAAATGAGGCTCTCAGCTATGATCCTCACTAGTGACACTCTAAAGATGAGAATTAAGCTATATGATATGCAAATTTAGATCTATTCTATCAAATTCTAGCTCTATTTGATGAACAATCTACTATGATCAATGCAATTTAAGCTAATTAGCAATGACAAATGATAAGTGAGTGATATGGATGCAAATTGATAGAGCTTTGCTGCAATTCAAAGATATGGAGTGGATTATAATGCCTCAAAATGCCTTCTATTTATAACATTTTCCCAAGGGTAGGGGGTAGAGTGAGATAACCATGGTTATGCTTGGGTAAGGTCAATTGGCTTTGCTTTGTCCCTAAATTGGGGGACAAACATTTAAATGGTTTCAAAAGGCTGGACCATTTCAACAAAAGTGAGTGATTTGTGTCCATTTTGTCTCCTTTTTCCTTTGTTGAGAGAATTTATGATTTATTAATTAATTAAAGTAATTAAATTTAGCCATGAAGGGTAAGAGGTTCATTTTGATTTTTCATTTCAACAACTATGTCATTAATTGAATTTAATCAATTTCTTAGTGTTTTTCCCCTTTTCAAGCTTTATTTAATCATTTAATCATTTAATTGAATTTTCCTTTGATTTGAATTGCCTTTGTTCCATTTATCGATTTTTAGTGCTATTTTGATGATTTGATTGCACCTTTTGATTGAATTAAGCCTTTGCCAATTTTCTGTGTCTACAAATGCCCCTCTTTGAGTCGATGTGCGAAGAACACCGATTCAAAGATTCCCTTAGTATGATGATCTGATTCAGGTCCTGGTTCTGATATGCCTCTGATCGTTCTGATTGATGTACTTCCTGATGATGATGATGTGCCTCTGATATGATATGGGTCCTGATTTGATGATAGGTCCTGGGTTCACTGATAAAGGTCCTGGGTTAATTGATAAAGGTCTTGGGTTAATTGATAAAGGTCTTGGGTTGATTGATTGCTGATATGTTGATATGTTTGATATGTTTGATATGATGACAGATTTGATATGATATGGTAAATTGATCTGATATTGATTTGTCTCCTGATATGAAATTGATATGAAATGATATCTTGATATGATACGATATGATACTGATCTAATATGGTATGCCCCACTGATAAATTTTTTTGATGTGATGCCCATTTGATACTCTGATGCCCCCTCAGAAATAAAACATATTAATTCCTTGATTTGAATGATTTTGAGTAGTTGGAATATGTTTTCATTTCTGAAAAAAAAATTGATGATATGCCATGACTCACAATTTGCACATCCAAGATAGATAGGTCTGTTTTAGTTAAGCAAAACAAGTGATTATAACAGGATAATGGTACCAATGAATGTGATTTGTCAATCTCATAGGATAGTTCTGATAGGATAAATCAATCAGTGTGAAAACCGATATGATTTGATACTGCTGCTTCGTTCTCAGGACACAGAGACACGAACAATGGTACTGGGTGTGATTGCTTGATACTTTGATAGGATTGATTGACGTAAGATGACTCACTGATATAGAATATTGATATGATTCCCTTGATTTTCCAAACAGGCACATTTTCGTAAATGATATATATATATATGGACCTTAGCTTCTTGGATATTTGGACTTAAGTCATGAGTTTGACCCAGCTAGAGTATATGTTATTGAGATAATTGATTATGGAGCTCTTTCAGTTTGTTGATATTGTATCATGATATTTCAGTTATTGATCAGGACTTGGATGTATCACTGTGATGACATTGTATCTTTGATTAGACAAAGTTTATGGATCTTTGATATTATGGACACTTATGATTTATGGACTTTCTTTGATTCTTGATTGAATGACCCATTTTATGACTGATCAAGATTTCAATTGAATGAACCCCCTTTTCCCTTGGAAAAATACTGCAAACAAATGCACATGCAATTAATCTAACATGATAATGCAATTAACCTTCCATGATAATGCAATACAATGCAGCTAAGTGTCACTAGCTTTTAGCAAATAAATGCCTTGAGGATAAATTTTCATCATTGAGCACTTTGGGACCGGAAAGCAAGTACAATCACCACTGCCCACTGACATGATGATATGAATACCACTTTTTATCACATTTGGTAACCTCCTTTTGGAAACTAGTACAACCCACACTAGTCGAATAAACCAACTATGAGAGTATGAATACCAGTTTCAACGAATTCAATGTTGCATAAACAAGCAAAGGTCAACCTTCCACCCTATATGAAAGTCCTCGATGGTTCTTTGATGACCATGTCGTTAGATGAATTCACATAAGTTGTTGGATATCCCTCAAGACAGTCACTCAAAGGCAAGAAAAATATCATGTCTCCATCATCGCCAATCTAGTCGAAACATCATCGATTAGCTAAAAAGATGTGATAAAAATCAATGTAAGTAAAGATCATCAAAAGAAAGCTTCAAGTGTTTTGCATTGTTTCATGATTTTCAAAAAGTATTTCCAAGCATTCTGATCTTTTTAAAGTGTTTTGTCAATTTTTAATCCCGAATAATAAAGTCAATGAAGGCTCATGGATCAAGTTGTGGTAATTGAATTCTTGGTTTATGAACAATGATATCCATCAAAGGTTCACGAAAATCTTCTTCTCTCTTCTGAAACTCTGATAATTCCCTCTCTGATGTGACTAAATATTGTACTATTGAATCCTTTTGAGTTAATGCCTTGCTTCATGTGAATTCATGCTTGTTTGTTGAAATCCGCTGATTAAGATCAAATGCCCCAGTTGGATAGAAAAAATGTTGGACTTGGACAAACTTTCAAAATATTTCCGAAGCTCGGTTTATGCAAGATGCATCTCAAAAGCACTTTATGCTTTCCTTTTTACCAGCTCTCAAACAAGATCACATTGGTTTGCCCCCAATGTCTAGCAAGATATAGGACATGAAAGATGAATTTTCAAGCTGATGGATTAGAGATGGAAAGGCTATGATGGAAGAAGTATGCGAATGTGACCCATAGGACTATCTCCTCAAGAGTACCCAAGCTAAGGAAAAATGATATAGCAATGTGAAGCATGTTTTTGGATAAGCCATGGAAGCCAATGATACAGTGTTAGATAGCCTATAGGATAATGATCTGCTGCCATGAAAAGGAGTGATCCAAAAGAGTGGACATGTCAAAAAGTTTTTGATAACAATTTTTTTTTTAAAAGTTCATCTTGATCAAGACCAAGGGTCAATTTGGGTAAGATGTGGATAAGATAACACAATCTGGATAAAGGAGTGATGAAGGCTATGAAGGGATGTTTTGGGATTATGAAAAAGCTGATGGAATGATGAAGGTGAATTTGGGATAAGCAAGATCATGATAGGGTAACATGGATGCAACAAGTACATAAGCTGATGGAAAGGATAACGGATGTCGAGATACTCAATGCTCATGGATGTGTTCAACCTTGTCAAGATGAAGGGTGAAAGATGGAAATATGGATGAAAGTGAGGTAAATGATAGAAAGATGGAAGATGGCATGGATGAAACTTACCCCCAAGTGTAGAGTGCAAGAAGGAAGAATTACGCATGACGCCTGTTTGCCAGGTTTTCATCATGGTACTTGTCTAAGGCGCCACAAGAAGTGGTTTTCACCCTAGATTTATTTCTTTTTACTTTTTCTACCAAGGTGCCTATTGCTAGGTTTTCACCAAGGCACTTTTTCTCTTTTTTCATTTTTTTCTTTTTTTCTTTGTTTTTTTCTTTTTTTGTATTTTTCAATATTTTCCCAATATTAGAATCTTTGGACAATGCTCCTCTGAAAGATATGCTATAATAAACCATGGGTATGACTAGGATGCTCAAAGATATTGATAAGAGGGATGGAAGTACGGAAAGTATGCATTGGAAAATGAATGTGAGGATAAGAAGAATGTATGTTGAAGATGGAAATGTTGGCAAGATCAACTTTGACACACACTTTGAAGAGTGGTGGAATGATGGAGGAACAATAGATGACGGAGGTAAGGATCTTTTTGAGGTAGTGGATTTTAGGATGTAAGAAGATGAAGGATGTTTGGAAGGAAATGGAATGGAAGCCTTTGGAAGCTTGAATGTCAATTTTGATTCTTCTTTTGTGTGCAAGTCTTTTAACAATGACTTGGGAATCCACATATTCTTTGATTTTTCTTCCTTTTGGAATGCTTTTGAATGCATTTCTTCAATGAGGGATTTAGGAACCCACATTTTATTTTTTTCTTTTTGCTTGATGGAACTTTGTGGCCTTTTGGATATTTCATTTTTCTTTTCATTCACATGTCGATTAGATGGGACATTGTGATTTTTATGCACATATGGATTCTTGGATTTATGATTTTTATGTTGCACATCAACATTGCTTCCAAAAGACTTAGGAATTGTGGATGAATAGGAATAATATGGATGGTTCATATGGATTGGTGTTTGGACATTCTTCAAGTATGTGTGTCTTTGTTGATCTTGATACATGGTAGAGTAAGTGAATGGATAACTAGGGATGATAGGAATAGTTGATGGGGGAATATATGGACCTAGTATGGATGGAAGGAATGAAGACTTTTGTTTTGGGACATAGGCACCCAAAATGGATTTGGAGGATAGTGGAGGTATGTGGTTTCGTTTGAATGGAGGAATATAAGGTGTGAAAGGGATATCAATATCTTTGGAAGGAGCTCCATCGCCAAGATTCTTATCTTTAAGATTTATCTTTATACTAATAGGCTCATGAGTAGCTTTGATAGGAACACATTTGATAGGATCAACTGCAGCTTGAAGGGATTTATTATCTTGCAAGGGATTTGGAAGAATGATGTTTTCTTGAGGTGAACATGGAGGAATATGACAAGGAAATGATGGGATGCTTTGATCTTGACAAGGATCTTTGAATTGTGTAGCAAAGGTATTTTGCTCTTGATTTTCAATATGCTCATTGGAAGTTATGGAAGGGATATCTTGATCTTGCTCAGGAAGTGGAGAAAATATGGAACTTGGAAGGGTACTTTGTTCTTGGAATGGAAGGATATCATCTTGAAAGACATGAAAGGATGCAAGGGGATCATCACAAGGTTCAAGGGATATGGGACCTTCATCAAATATGGGAGGGGTTTGTATATAATCTTGATCTTGATCTTTATCAATATTTATCTCTTTTCTATTTAGATTATCCTCTTGACATGAAGCCACTTCTAAGGACGAGGTAGATGTTTGGATATGTGTGGGGAATGTTTGGAAGAATGGTGTAGGATCCTCTTGAATAGGTATAATAGGCATTGAGGCACATGAAGCTTTGGGTTCTAAGATCTTTGAAGCATGGAAACAATCTGCAGCAAGATGTGAGTTAGCTTGGGTTTCTTTTAGAGGTAGCCCTTGAGGGTAGACATAGTTAATGGGAAAAGTATCATCATTAGGCTCATTCTTTGATGGAGGAATTTTGGATAATTGTGGAGCTTTGGGAGATGAAGAAAAAATGAAAGGAATGCTAGTTATGGGAGGGTCTTTGCTAGATAGAGGTTCAGGAGATGGATGAAGGATGAAAGGTGTACAAGTCATCCAGGGAGAAACCTTGTTAGGAGATGGACAAAGAATGAATGGATTACTCTTGCTATATGGAGGTTTTTGAATTAGATCTTGCTTGAGAGTGGTATTTTTCACTCCATACTCTTTATTATCTTGATCACACATAGGTTGATTATGCAATTTCCTTTGATCCAAGATAAGTTTATCACTCTTAAATGCTTCCTTTTGTGAGGAGGATGAAGATATGGATGGCCCATCATCATAAAGGAATGGCCAAATTGATCTTAATGATGGCTCTTTAGATAAAGTATCTTTTTGCTTTTCTTCATCCTTTCTCAAGGTTGATATGTCAAAATTACGAGGAAGCTTAGCTCCTGCTTGAACTAACTCCATGAAATATGCTTCTTTATCCTTCTCCAAGACTAATTTCATTATTTCCATAAAACTGGGATCTTGAATTGCTTCTAAAACTTCTTCTTCAGACACCTCATCATTTTGATTCCAATGAACATTCTGATATGAGGACAATGAAGATATGGATGGCCTATCATTATAAAGAAAAGGACACATTGCTCTTAATGATCGCCTTTTAGATAAAGTATCTTTTTGTTTTTCATCATCTTTTCTTAAAGTTGACATGTCATAATTGTGTGGAAGCTTAGCTCCTGATTGAGCTAAATAAAGGGAATATGCTTCATTACACCTTTTCAAAGTTAATTCCATTGCTTTGATCAATTCGGTATTTTTGGATGCTTCTAAAATTTGATCGTAAGACATTCCCTCAAATAGGTTCATCATTATGGATCAATCCTTCCTTCTTTAATTTCAATCTGATTGGGTTGGTTTGGAATGTGTAAATGGTATTGATCAGTTTATAAGATTTAAAAATTTTAATTGTATTTTGATCAAGTACTTTGGAACTTCTTGTTTGAAAAGTTGAAGACAATCTCAACACACACATCAATAGTTCACCATGTCCCTAGATCATTCTAATGTGTATATTCTCAAATGTTTCCATGGGTTTGATCACAAGAAAGACTTCCAAGCAAGCTACCTAGCACAAATTTGGCTTTTAAATGGCTCTATTAGGTAGTTTTTGCTATTTTTACCGTTTTGTAGTAAGTTTTCCGTTCAAAATAGATCTTAGCCTTTCATCCCCCAAGTATGTTAAGGGGCTTCCCACACGCACCGAAGCACGATTTTGCGCAATCTGTTAAGACTACTAGAGGAAGTTCGAAAGAGCTAAAATCCTTTTGTCATGCACCCCATTAAGGATACACGCGTTTCATTTTATAGTGGGTCAGATTCTCACGGCAAAAGAAAGTGTATCCCACTTTGGGCTGTCCCTCTCACCGGCCCTTCTAAGGCAATCTCGGGAGGCGAGCCCACTAAGTTTTAAACATGTTCATTTGAAAGCATGAAAAGTGGATTTGGTAGAGCAAGTTTGGGAATTTGATTCACTCAAAGAGTGAAGAGCATATCCCTATTGCTTTTCCCTTATCCCAAACACTCACAATCAATTTGGTTCTTTTTCAACCCCGTGACAAAGGGGTTCTTAGAATTGAAGTGTTTATTTTTTTCTTTTATGATTAAACTATGTTTTGAACTTTGAAAATGCCACAATTTAAGGGAAGTTTTGCAAGCTTGATGAGAGAAATACCTCAAACGATGCTAGCAAAGGCTAGGCGCATTTTTAAGTAGTAGATTTTCATTTTCTCTCCAAATCCTTCCCTTACCTTAGCAAAACGTTCCCTCCACCAACAAGTTAGTCAACACAAATTCATACAAAGTGAGGGGAAACCAAAATCAAAAAGCTTAAAATGATCAAATTGATTATGCTCTTGATTTATTTTGAACTCAAATATTTGCAAATTAAATCCAAAAGGTGCAAGGTATACTCTAATAGGACGTCCTTTTTTGTTTCTTTTTTGCATGCAAAAAAGAAAAAAAAAATTTTTGAGCACTTTTCTGTGACAGAGCATGTACCTGAGACAAAAAAAATGACAGTGAAGTTAGCATACAGTCCTTATTTTGACAAAATAGAGAAAATACAGTCAGGCGACATCATCCAGACTACAGGCGAGATTAAATTTAATGAAGACGTGACTACTTTAACCGTGAGCGTCACCAAAAGGGGCTCAAGCGAGATTAAAATAGTCAAGTGCGATATTAAATTTTGCAAACGCGTGAAATCTTTAACACATGCGACAACAGCAATTACTCTGATACAATATAAATGCTAAACCAGGCGACATTTCTTTTGCTAAAGGCGATATCTAATTTAATAAAGACGTAATTACTTTAACCGCGAGCGTCACCAAAAGGGGCTCAAGCGAGATTAAAGTAATTAAGTGCGATATCAAATTAAACAAAGGCGTAAATTCTTTATCTCAAGCGACAAATTAACTCAGAGAAGAGACATTTCATTAACTGAAAGCGACATTTAAAATATTCAAAGCGATAAATTAAAAGTGAAATGCAGTAAACTCCCTTTACACCAGGCGGAAAATCATTCCTCGGCCGCGGCTTTTAATTCTTTTCAGGCGACATCTAAATAGCCAAAGGCATCAGCTGCTTGTGCGTGAGGCGAGAATTTAATGTTCGCAGGCGTGATTTCTTTGTCCAGAAGTGTGATTCTGCAGTCTAAGAAGCGTGAGCGTTCAGACTCTAGGCGACATTTTAATTACCGCGAGCGACATCTCTTTGCTGTAGGCGTGATTTCTTTACCGGCAGGCGTGATTTCTTTCCTGTAACCTGCAAACAGTGAGCAAAATCATGCAATTCTAGCCTAAATTTTGCAAATAACATGAAAATTATGATAAATTTGAGGCCTAGGGCCCCACAGTGGGCGCCATTTGGGTGTGAGTGATTTACACCTTCATGAAATTACAAGATTAACTAAGAACAACAAGAATTAGAGCAAAATAATCTAACAAATGCACAATTAATCTATCAACATCTCATGGATCTCTAAAATAAAGTGGTAAATGAGGCTCTCAGCTATGATCCTCACTAGTGACACTCTAAAGATGAGAATTAAGCTATATGATATGCAAATTTAGATCTATTCTATCAAATTCTAGCTCTATTTGATGAACAATCTACTATGATCAATGCAATTTAAGCTAATTAGCAATGACAAATGATAAGTGAGTGATATGGATGCAAATTGACAGAGCTTTGCTGCAATTCAAAGATATGGAGTGGATTATAATGCCTCAAAATGCCTTCTATTTATAACATTTTCCCAAGGGTAGGGGGTAGAGTGAGATAACCATGGTTATGCTTGGGTAAGGTCAATTGGCTTTGCTTTGTCCCTAAATTGGGGGACAAACATTTAAATGGTTTCAAAAGGCTGGACCATTTCAACAAAAGTGAGTGATTTGTGTCCATTTTGTCTCCTTTTTCCTTTGTTGAGAGAATTTATGATTTATTAATTAATTAAAGTAATTAAATTTAGCCATGAAGGGTAAGAGGTTCATTTTGATTTTTCATTTCAACAACTATGTCATTAATTGAATTTAATCAATTTCTTAGTGTTTTTCCCCTTTTCAAGCTTTATTTAATCATTTAATCATTTAATTGAATTTTCCTTTGATTTGAATTGCCTTTGTTCCATTTATCGATTTTTAGTGCTATTTTGATGATTTGATTGCACCTTTTGATTGAATTAAGCCTTTGCCAATTTTCTGTGTCTACAGATAAATGTGCCATTACTGATTACTATGCCTCTTTCTGTGATGCTCGATAAATAATGTATATACTACTCGGTAATTACACTGGTGCTCAATGTCCAATCTGCTTGGTGTCTACTATCACTCAGTATTAGTGTACACTGATGCTTGGTATAATTGCTTTGGTGTTTGGTGTAAAGACTTAACCAACTAGCTTGAAGTGATTGCTTTTACCGACTAGAGTAATATAGGTAATTGACCGATGTCTTTGATACTAATGACAATATTTAATGCTCAAATAGAGATAAAAATCTCCCCCTTTGGCATTAGTATCAAAACCTTAAATGTATATAGACCTTATGTCTCAAAATCTTTTATGTCTCCCCCATATATACATAAATACTTATCAACAAAAATTTCTATACTCCCCCTTGGTGCATGCTCCCAGTAATGTGTAGTATACTTAGCATCTATTTACATATTTGGCATATACATTGTTATCCCCCTGCTTGATATTAATGCCAAATACAAAAATGTATACTTACAACTTATCAAAAATGTGCTTATGGGTTTTCTTCATTGACTCCAAGAGGTTTTCCCATTCCTCTTTCAAGTTGGTGAGATAAATGTTCTCAAGACCAACTTGTGCATGCATGTCAAAAATGTTGTCCAACACAGAGATTTTTGGTGTTGCAACAAGAATTTGTGCCTTGACAATATGCTTCTAAAAGATTTTCAAATATGGAAGCAACTTGGTTTGCAATTCTATGACTTGTTCACTAATTATTTCTTCTTTCTATCAGAGATCTTCTCTTAACTGCCGGAGTTCTTGAGCTTTCAAGATATGCTTGGCAAATGCTTGAGGCTCAGTAAAGGCTGCATGTGCACTAGCTTGGATTTCTTGATCAGGTTGTTTTATCTTTTCATTGACCTCGGTAGTGAAAGTGTCCACAGTGCATAACTTTATCAAAATTTGACTAATTAACTGAGTAATAGACTGAATGTTAGTTATTACCTCAGATAACTTTACCTTATCAGTTGCCACTTCTTGGCTGATCTTTTCTGCAAGTTTATCTTGGATCTTTGATTCTACTCTTTCTTCTATTCTCTTTTTAGCGTCTGTATCCAGGGCATTTATTACTTTGACAAGTGTAGCAAGTTGGTCCATTATTGGAGTATCTTCATTAATGTGTACCTCAGGTACGACCTATTGTAAGATATCTCTTACATTTTCAAGTATTTCCTTGCTCTTGCATTCTTGTCTCAATTTTTCTTGTGTTGCCTTCCTTGTACATAGCTCCCCATATTTTATCAATTCCTCGGGGCTTAGGGTCCTAGGGTCACACTCGGGTATAACAATGATTTATTCTAAGGTGACCAGCCCTTTTCCTTGCTTCTTTTTCTTCTCAGATTCTAGAGGTGAACTCTTTATGAGTGGTACAATATCCTTTACCTCATAACTTTGTGTAACTTTCCCAGTTGACATTGTATCTACCTTCTATTTCTCCTCGGTGACCTTAGTGTTGGTTGACTGTGTTGGAGCCTCTGATGTAGTGTCCAGTGGAGTGGCCTCAGTTACATTAGGATTCTCTTGATCCTTTGTTTCTATCTATGTTGCCTCTTTCTCTTTAGGCTTTTTTGTATCAGCTGGTATCTCTGCTCCTTGTTCCCCTATTGTATCCTTTAGTTGTTTGGGGTCTGAGCCTTCGGGTTGTTCCTTTGATAAAATTTCAACTACTTCCACAAGAATAGGAAGCTCTCTTAGTAACGATGTAAATGCAGACTCGGTAACTTGACCTTCATCCTATGTGTTATCTGGTGCAATGGTCACATCTTCATCTTCATCTCTATCATTAGGATCACCATTAGTGATGTCCTCAATGAGTACATCTAATGCATTATTATTTATAATTTGGATCTCAACCTAATCCGGTGCATCCTGTGGAATATTTATGACTTCATTGACAAGTGTTGTATCGATCATCTCAGTAAATGATACATCTATTTCTCCAATCTTCTTTGCCAAATCAGCATCATATATGTAGATACCATTTCCTTTTGACCTCTGTCTCTTCTTAGACAAATTTAGAAATGCATTCTTCTCAACTTTCTCTTTTGTTGCAATGATTGATGTCCAGATGAGTTGGCTAGACTCATCAATATCTGCCAGATTCTCATTTAATACTTGCATAGCCTGACTTTTTACTCTGAATCTCCTAGAATAAGTGTCCATATAATCCTTAATTTCATTAAGAGATAAATTTGGAGCTACCAAAACTAGGGCTTGTTCCCTCAATTTCTTCTCAGTGTCCAAAGCATAGGACCACTTCTGATTTATTCTTTCATCTAATGCCTTGGGTAGTGGTTTTGCAAACTCCATGGAACTTGTTTGAAGCTTATCATCATCTGGATGATTGCCTCCTCAGTTTTGTTTTGATCCTCAGTAGAGATGTTGTCAAACCGACTAAGTTTTGGATCTGTGAGCTCTCCAATTTTAACTATATCTGCAGCAACTTCATCTATTGTTCTATTCTTGTTGCTAACAACCTTGAACTGATTGTTGTCATTTTCTTCATCTTCAAGGTCTTCTCTTCCTCTTATTAGTTTTCTCCTTTTCCTCGGTGCCTCAGCTATGACCTTGGTTTCTCTTTTTGCATATGTCTTGGTCAGTGTAGTTGCCTTTGCTTTTGATCCCTTCACAATTACCTTTTTCAAAGGTGGTGAGGCTGCAGTTGCTGACCTTGTTTGTGCTCTTGACTGCATTGGCAACTACCTCTTCTTTGGAGTTGGAGTGGGAGAAGCCGGTATTGAATCTTTTTCTTTGTCAGACTCGGTTTCCTCACTATCATTTTCTTTATCAATCAACAGTAACTAACCTTTGGTTACAGGTTCAACCAGTGACTCATTAGATGAGTCAGATTCATCTCCAAACTTCTTAGTTAGTGTCTTCATCATCTTCCTAGATTTTCTAGTCATTTTACCGATGACAAGACCTATTTTTATTCTTGTTTTTGCCTCTTCATAAGTTCCAAACCTATTTGCCTTTATGTCTTTAGGTGTAGCCAGTAAAGCCTTGATTGATTTCAAAGTGAAATCAATGTCCATTTCGTATCCCATGGGGGCTAGCCATTTTGTTCTCGGCTCAACAACTTTGATTAAAGTGTGGTCGGTGTCTACTAGAAAAAAATATCCATTTCATATTTCTGAACCAGTGAGCTTGGAATTCTACTTCTAAGATTCATCTTAATCTTAAACTTCTCAAAATAATCATCTACAACTTTGTTTACATTATCTCCCAAACTTGTCATTATATTAAAAATTTGACTAATAATTGGTTTGTCGGTAGGCCAATCTATGTGACCGATAGAAGGAAATAATTTATGAAGATAGAAAAACATACACACCAATAGTGATCCAAACTTACAGGTGTTAGACTTTTTCGACCTAATTGTTTTCATGTTCTCATCTAACTTCTTCAACAGTAACTCGAAAAGGTCCAACTGGTGTCCTTTATTTAACATCTTGAATGCCATGTCCACAACACTACAAGGAACACTATTTTGTCTACTTGACTGATAGAACTTATAGCCAATTACATGAGCTGCAAATTTAACTTCTGGATCCTCAATTGAAGCAATCTTCAGTGCATGATCATCCCATGTTGCGCCAGTATTCTTCTCAATTTTGGCTCGGGAGGAACTACAGAAAGCTTTGGCCTTATCAATTGTAGGGTAACTTGTAACTCTATGAATCATTTTCTATGTAACTTTAATTAGTTTATCTAGCCAAATGTGCCCTTGTGATAGAGATTGAGTACAACCCTAATCCATTCAGTTTCAAAATTTCTCAAAAAATTTAGGGCTTGAGTGAGTCCAATCTTCTCAACTTGTTTGTACTCTGGTTTGAGTTTCCCATCATTACTACAGAGTGCTTGGTATGTGACATACATATCAAAATATCCTATTTCACCTATCTTACAGTGAATGTATGATCATACATCCTCGATCAACAAAACCCTAGGTGAGATACTTGAGAAAGCGCCTGCTGAATCTATTTTTGATGCAACTTTCAGGTGTAACTTGTATTTAGGTTCATCATAGTTAGCTGAAACAATGAGGTTCACTTCCTCTTCCACAATCTTAGAATTTCTTGTAGTAGATGTCATTTTAACAAACTAGGTTTTTAGCTAAAACTGATGAATGCACCCGGTAGGGGTTTCAACTTACTCGGAATATACGAAGAGTGTGCTCCGTTCAATCAGCAACTGCTTTGGATAGTCTTGAAAATTCTTTGCTCGAACTTGCTCTGTGAAATAATCTCTCTTTGAAATCACTATGTGAAAATGAACTAAGTCCTCCATGTATTTATAGCATTTTCTGATTTCCCACATAACTTTTTGTCATAAATGCTCGACCTACTTCCAATTTGTGACAATTGTCAACTCGACGAATACCGCAAACTTTCAACAGCTCAGTTAACACATGATTTCTCACTCGGTGGATACTAATACTCAGTTAACCTTGAATAATTTTTACCGATAGGTAGCTCAATGCTTGGTCTTACATATACCGACTATGTGAATCTTTTAGCTCATAACATATAAACCATAATGCATCTTTATTCATGTAGATTTGGTATGTGCTCATCATAAATAAGGAACTATATGTAAAATATGATCATTTTGAAATTTTAGTTCCATACATACCTAAATCACCTTAAGTGGATGTACCGATGTCACCCAATCTACTGGACAAGGTTTCACCAACAACATTGCTTCACTCAACATTTTCATTTGATGCCTTTCTCCACATAGTGTTTCTGATTCTCATGATATTTGCAATAGTGTTTCCACTCTCAAATGCATGTCCTTCTTCTGGTGCTCGGTCTTTGTAGTCCTTTCTTAGATGACTGACCCTATGACAATGTAAGCATACCATTCTAGTTCTTTTACAGCTTTGTGATTGTCCAACCCATCTTTTCCTCATACAGTTTACTACAATGTGTCCATATCTACCACATGCAACACAATTAACCCATGTATTATAATCCCAAACATAAGAATTAGCTTGTCTCTTCGGTTGATAAGGTTTGGGTTTTCTCTTTTGTTTCAGTGTCCACACTTGCTTCATCTTAGCATACACTCTTGTGCAGTGTGTACATGTTTGTTGCAAGTATAACAGAGTTTCTCCATATTAGGATTGTTAGCATTCTTATTCAGTTTTTCTCTACACTCATAAACTTGATGACCAAATTTTCCATAGTAATAATAGTAACCGTTAAACTTAGGAGTGACTTAGGGTTTACCTTGTGCTTTTCTTCTGCAAACATTTGAAGTATGTCCTAGTTTTCCACAGTGATAGCATGACAATATCTTAGGTATTTGATTTTGATTGTTGTTGACTTGTTCAACTTGTTTGGATGATTCTCCTTTGCCGGTATAGCCTTATCCAACTTTACTTCCAAATCTTCTTTGATTAGTTAGAAAATCATCAATCTTTTTGGAACTATCTTGTGCCAATTTCATCATTTCATTGTGTTGTTTTTGTATCTGTACTTCATTTATTAGTTTCTCATTCTCTTCCCTGAGTATTCCAATATCTTCAAGTTTTCTTGATAGTTCACCATTTACTCAGTTAACTTCCTGATTTACAATCATCATCTGATTGGATATTTTGAAATGGTGCTCAGTGAGTCTTTGTATCTCACTTTCTTTTTCTTGAAGTTGTTCAGTTATCTGTCTTCGGTATTCAACAAATAGATTCCTTTCTTTCTCATCTTGTCTATCATTTTTCATTACATCTATCATTCTCACCTTCTTTGATTCTTGACTGATTTGCAGGGCTTTCACTTGTTCAATTAAGTGAAGATTCTTTTCAGAGAAATTAGAGATTGCACTTTCAGATCCATCAGAAATACTTCCTGAACTAGATCCAATGTTGTCAAATACATCATCAATATCTTCTTCATGGTAACTAATGTCATTCTCCATAATAGCCAGGTTCTTCCTCTGAACCAGTAACTTTTTCAAGTCATCCTTAGCTTGCTTATACTGCTCTGTGAACATCTACATCTGAATCTTTTGATTCTCTATTGTCTTATCCAACTTATATCTCTCCATGGTTAGATCTTTACTCTTCAGTGGTTAAACTATCCAATAAGAGATCTGTGCTCTAATACCAATTGTTGGGATGGAGAGATAGGGTACTGAGAGGGGAGGGGTGAATCAGTTCCCACAAAAACTTTCAACTCTCAAACCTTAAACAGAAAACAGTAGTAACTTCACATATAATGTGAATCAATTATATGTATCATTCATTTAGTTAACTTGTAAAAGTAAATAGCATGAAATAAACAATATATCAATCACATAACACAAGTATTTTGGTAATGTAGAAACCCTTGTTAGAAGGTAAAAACTGCGGTGGGGATGACACCCACAAATTCTTTACTACTGTAGATAGAAAAGGTTTTCCTGTTAGGGCTACAAGTGGTGATCACTTCTGGTGATCTTACCCTATTAGTAGTAACATTTCAGATTGACTAGATCTACCTAGTTATAGGATTTTAACAACACTACTTGAGTGTGCACTCAGTTAAGAGATTTACAAAAATACTGTTAGGTCTACTTTGTTAAGAGATTTTACCAAACTTTGTTACAATAATTAGAAAATAATAGGATATATCTGATAATGAAAACTCTATATTGTCGTATACATATCAATGAAATACTGAATAGATACCACCTTTTCATGTGAAGATCTCTACTCTGAACTATTCGGTAGCCTTGTCTGATTCTGCTTAATCTAAATGTCTCTGTATTCTATTCTTCTCTATCTGATAAGTGATATCTTGAAGTTGGCTAATGCTTCAAGAACTTCTTTGCTTGTTCTTAACTTCCTTGTCAAGCTTCTCATCCCGTTATAAAAAATGACATGAAATACAAATATATAGCATACTTTTTTTTTCTTCTTAACAAAATTAGGTTACAATATCTTAGAGAAAACCCTAAGATCTACGATGTACAAAAATTACCTAGATATAGAAATTACATAAATATATTCATTGCAATTAATAAATATATCTATAATAAATGATCCTTGATCTTGGTAAAACATTTTGTGATTCTATTGTAACCATTTGCATAGATAAATGTGCCATTACTGATTACTATGCCATTTTATGTGATGCTCGGTAAACACTGTATATACTTCTCAGTAATTACACTGGTGCTTGGTGTCCAGTCTGCTTGGTGTTTACTGTCACTTGGTATCGATGTACACTGATGCTCGGTAGAACTACTCTAGTGTTTAGTGTAAACACTTAACCGACTAGCTTGAAGTGCTTGCTTTTACCGACTAGAGTAATATAGGTAATCGATAAATGTCTTTGATACTGATGACAATCTTTAATGCTCAAATAGAGATAACATATAGAGGGTTGACATCAATATTTGATACTATAAAGGCAAAGGTATGTAGACTTTATTACATGCCAATAACTTTTCTTGTGTTCAAAGAGTACAATCACAAGAATTTTCTAGTGTGTGTAGAATTAGAATTTATAAGTCCTTCTTCCTAGTAGAATTCATTATTCAAGTAGTAATATAAATGAATGCTCTAAATAAGGCAAGTGACTTCTTGAACATGGCCAAATTTATGAAGACATAGTTGCAAGAGGTTTATTGGGATAGAAAGATTGAGCCGTGTGCATCATAGGAAGAGGGGTATTAAAATGGGGTGTGATAGCCAAAGGGATATTTAAAGAAAAATTATGTTGCAAACTCAACATCCACAAGGATAACACTCTCATACTTATTGATGGTGGATTTACAGAATTATACATGATGAATAAGAGGTCAATAAGAACTCATAATCATTTATGTTCTAGTAGAAACGGGTTTCAAAAACCTCCAGAAAGAGAGAGGGGGGTTCTTGAGAATATTTCATGCTTGTAATTTCTATAGCATTATCAGTAAAACTGGATTTTTAGAGATCCCTAAAATCCTTGACGCAAGTCAAATATGCAAATATAAATACCCATCTAGGGCATGATGTTGGCATGGCTCATGACTTTTCAACTTCTACTAGCTGGTTGTTTTTACACATGTAAAGGTTAAGAGGTCACGTGTAATGCCAGTGTAATACTTTGTTTATGTATCAACTCTTGTTAGGTCAGTTTTAGGGTTTGACCTAAAGCTTGTTGCATTCTAATTAATTTTGGAATCCTAGGGTCATTAGTGATAAGAGGGACATGTGGTAGTATTAGATTGGATTTGAACTACTTTTGACTATATATTTTTCTCTTCTCTCTTTTCTTAGGGTTCCACTTCTTTCTTTCAGCAGACCATTTTCTTGGCTCCAAACATATCTGGTTCTAGTATCAAGTTTTCTAGTTTTGGGTAGTGTTGTAAATCTTCCACAGAAATTTTTTTATGAACCTGGGTTGAATATTTTTTATGGTTTTTGGTGTTTCTAATTGTTTAAATTTTATATGATAGAGATAGCAGGATTAGTGTCAATGAAATACAATGTTGGTTTAGTTATCTCCATTATAAAACCAGTCAAGTTTTAAGAAGAATAAAGAAAAGTGTCATTTTCCTTAGTATCTTGTTGTGAGATATGTGGCTTTTATTTCATGATTTGGTTTAATGGATCAATTAAATTCTTGTTAGAAGTTGTAGATTTACTGGTTATGTGCAAGGATTTTATAAGTAGGCTGGACTAGGATTACAATTAAAGAAGGTTGTAATGAAACATTTCTTAGATCATTTTCTATTGATAAATTTTGGTGTATAATGTTATTCTTGTCATGACTCCAAGGCCCAATAGGATGAGGAATTGATCTCAGCTAGTTGTGGGGTTTTACATATGTTTTGTCTATTCATTTTCCTTATGTTCTCTTGCTACAAATTTTGTAAGTCATATAATTTCATTTACTTTTATGAAAAGTTTTTTGCCCTACCCTATCTCATGCTCCATGAAAGTTGACGTTCAATGGGTGATTATCAATCACCTAATATCTAGCTGTCATGTTGGATGCCTCGTATGAGATATATATATTTATGAAATACCATGTTTTGAGGTTATAAAGTATGTATTTAAGAGAATTGAGGTTTACTCACCTTGGTTTTTCCGAGCCTAAAGTGAAAAATGATTTTTAATCCTTCTTAGTTGGTCCATTTCTTGTAGGAATTTTCTATTAGGATTTGGCTTCTCCTTAGAATTTTTTGAAGAGTAATAATAGCTATTTTGTAGTGTAAACCCTGTCAAACTAGGAACCAACAAATTTTACACATGGTTTGAGGGATAAGGACACAATTTTAAAAAATAAAATAATTGGAAAAAATATGTTAAGGAAAGAGAAACTGAAAGACTTATTTTTCTTTCATAGGATACTCATTTCATAGAATTTTTTGAACTTGTGTTTGTGTTAAGCTACTTCATTTTGTTTTTAGTGCTTTAGTTCCTTTGTTTTTATTTCCTAGAATTCTTTGTTCCTAGAAATTTATTAACTCCTTGTGTTGGTGTTTAGTTGCTTCATTTTTTTTAGTGTGTTAGTTCCTTTGTTTTTCTTTCCTAATATTCTCTCTTCCTAGTAATTTCTATTATCTTTCTATGTATTGGTTTCCTAACTACTTACGTTGGTGGTTCATTGTTTCAATTTATTTTTATTGTCCTTTCCTCAAAACTCTTCCTTTAATTAGTCTCTATATGATGAAGACCTTAACAATTAGATCAACTTCTAAAAAAGCATTGGCTTTAATCCTTTCCTTAATGATGGTATCAATAGTGAGAGCCAAACATTGAAGCCTTATTAAACTATGCAGTTGATCCCAAAAGAGTAATCCAATACTGGCTCCCACACAATGACATGATAACCATACCTATTCGGTGTTTGACAACTAAGATAAATGAATGTATTGTAATTTTGGGATTTTTCTCTTTTTTCCTTTGTGGATTGAAGGTTTTTTGTTCACTTCTTAGCATTCTCAGTCATAGTAATGTTTATTTTCAGTGATTGAAAGAGTTGTTAGCTTCTTAGTATTTCAAGTATTTTTTAATGCCAATCTTTATTATTGGCCCTTAAGGGTGAACCACTCCCTTTTGGAGCCAATCTTTGGTGGTTTTGAGGAACCTAGGGAGTAACTTTTAATACTAACTCTTAAACATATGGAATTTGGTGAATATGGTGAATTTTCTATGAGTTTTTACTTTCTATACCTACTATACTAGCATCTATTATACCCTATACCAGATCTTTGATAGCATGATATGCCTCATAAGTCTAATCAAAATCAATTATAAGTAGTAATACATGTAATTTTTAGTAATGTTCTAGTCTTAGATAGAGTTGTGTGTGTCCTAAGGTAGCCTACAATTGTTTGGGTTATGTTCTTATAGTATTTCAGTCTTTTTTGACCAATGTAACAACAATATCAGAGTATTTTTAGAACTGCATCAACACCATTCATCATTTATACGAGGTTTACTTTAACTTGTTATGTGTATATCTATTGTGGGAATGATATTCTATGCTTTCTATGCATCTTTTGAGATAAATTGTATTGTTACAACTATCTATTTTTATAGTTAGAATATTTAATCATCTTTTTTTAGTAGTGTACTTGTTATTTTTTATATTGGAATGCATCTCATATATCTTATAGAGTCCAGATGGTAATATTGTCAAAGGACCATAATTTTGTATGCATTTCATATTGTAAGATTGGATGGTTCACTCCCAATAACTGATGTAGTCAAGGATGGTGGATCCAATGAAGGATAGTCCAAACCTTGCAGCCAATAGAATTACACAGTGGATTACTCAATAATGCAACATAAAGTAATTGTTTAACACTAATTTTCATTAACATGCCCGACTGTAAGGCCTTCTAGGTTAGGGCCAATTACAATTAGAAAACAATTCTACAAGATCCACAACCAAATCCAATACAATCTCAGCTAGTTCAACTTTGAAGACAATCAAAAGCTGATGGAAACCCTAAGGAAGATCTAAAATTGAGCTCACAAACCTCCAAGAAATCTCCTTGTTCCCAAGTATGCAAACCCCTAGCTCTACTACAAATAACTATCAAATTACAATCTGATCTGCAAGTTCATCAAGAACTTTTCCACAACATCGCTCTCAAGCTTCGCATATGATATCCTAGATCTGCTAAGTCTTTTCTCCCAAAAATCCCTTTCCTAAACATCTACCCAAGCACTCCTTAAATACTAATTATCAGCCACAAGTCAGCAAGATGAAACCCTTAACTCTCCCAAAAAAATAATTAAATGCCATACAAGTCAGCTTACAAATGTATACAAACATTTAATTCAGCATGTCGACCCATAACAATGGCTACCAATAATAAATTCACCAAGTCGGCTCAACAAATCACACAAAACTCCAGTCGATAAGCTATAACTACTAAGCGACAGTAAATTAATCGAGTACACTAGGCATCACCGAGCACCAATGTCAACTGAGCATCATAGGCATGGCCAAGTAACACTTTCACCGAGCTCCAGAGACTACCGAGTTCCTTTAGTGACCGAGCTTTCCTTAATGACCAAGACCGTCAGTCAAGGCTGGGACCGAGTAACACGAGCCCAAATATTAACACTCCATGCAGTTTCACCAAGGACACAAAATGCCCTGCCTTAACCTTGGATGCCCCTGCATCAAACACCCATGGTTCCAAAAGATGTTCATATGTGAGAAGAACATCTTTTAGGATTCAACACATAAATCCTGAATTGGTTCTTCACATACAAGTCCTCCACCTTTTATGCTTGCAAATTCTTCCACTTTAGTTTCCTCTATCTCTTCAAGTCTTTTCTTGAGAATGTATAGGTCGATTCTCCATACTGATCATTCATTTTCTTTGGATCCACAATCTCAACTCAGGAACCAATACTCAGGCTTCTCCTACCGAGTGTTGTATCCATCAAAGGCATCAGTGAAAACTTCCTATCATTCTTCTCAACAGTAAACACATTTTGGACACAGTCATAAATAGCTCTACAATCATACTACCAAGGTCTACTTATCAATATATCACAACTATTCATCTTCACAATGTCACAAAGCACAAGATCCTTATACTGGCCAATCTGAACATCAATGAAGCATTGTTCTCTAACTTCCAAAGCATGAACATCTTGTAACCAGCCAAGCCTATAAGGACAAGGATGCTTCATTCTACTCAAACCAAGTTTCTAAACTAGGTCCTCAGCAACAAGGTTATCAATACTACCACTATCAACAATAACATCATAGAGTTTACCTTTAGTCTTGCATTAGGTCCTAAACAAGTTACTCCTATGACAAGGTTCATCCTTTGTGCCGAGCAATGTTCACTGAAGAAGAAAGTTCTCTGATTCAGGTGCATTTTGAATGTTTTCATTCATCACAGCAGTTCGTCGATTAACCTTCTTCTGTGTACACTCAAAAGAATGGTGTCTTTCCTCTCCATAGTTATAGAAAGTACCCTTAAAGATAACTCTACCTATCTTCTTCTTTAGTTCCACAGGTTTCTGTTCAACTTTTGCATCAGTTGGTTTATCCTTCACTGAGTGATCAATCTTTTCCTTCCCTTGGGAGTTACTAGGTTGTTTCCTCTTCAACTTATCTTTTTCCTTCAGAGCATACTGATAAGAATCTTCAACAAAATCAATTTTCAGCATACCAAGCTCATCTTGAATATTGAATCTCAAACCATTCACATATCGAGCTACCTTTTCCTTACCAAGCTCTCGGTGTCCAGACTGAATAGTAAGTTTGTAGAACTCCTCGGTATAATCTTCAACAGAAAAATCCTTCTGTTTCAGATTCTGTAACTTCTTAAACAAGTCAAGCTCATAGTCAGCTGGTATGAACTTAGCTTTCAACTTAGTCACCATTAATCTCCACTGATTGATCTTTGTTTCACCTTCATCTTCTCATTCTGTTTGTAGTTCCTTCCACTAGAGAGCAACATGTACTTTAAACTTTATCTATGCTAATCTCACCCGAAGAGGATCTTCAATTTATTCTAGCTCAAAGAAATCTTCAAGTTCACCAATCCAATCATCAGATTGTCAGGCTTCAAAGTACCAGAGAAAGTAGAAACTTCCATTTGGAAATTACTAAACTGAGCAGCAGATCTAGGTAATCGAGTAGTTTTGTCCTCACCAAATCTGTTCCTCTAGTCATCACCACTAGATCCAGTAGTTTCAAATTCTTCGATAGCTTCTTAATAGCCATCCTTAGTACCAACATTCTAAGGTATACCAGCAACAGTTCTCATGATCTTAATGACCATATCATTCTTCATCAATTTCATCTTAGATAGGAAATCTGATTTCACCTTCTCTGTGATCTGGGATTCAACAGTATCACAAAGATCAAAAATAACTCTAGGGTCCAATCTTCTCAGAGGCATCCTTAAAGATAAGAGAAACCCTCTGCAACAAACCCTCACTGACCACCTTGTGACAATTTCCAAGTTGTAACAAGTCAGATCTCAACCTACAATCTTGCAAACAACTAGGGCATAATTCCACATGTTCAGTGCTTCGGATCTGCAATCCAGATTGCACACAATCTTTTCACCAACAAGATCAACTTCGCAAGATTAGCCTTTCTAGGTCAACCTTCTACTTCAACAAGATCAACTCTGGCTTTGATACCACCTGATGTAGTCAAGGATGGTGGATCCAATGAAGGATAGTCCAAACCTTGCAGCCAACAGAATTACATAGCAGATTACTCAAAAATGCAACACAAAGTAATTGTTTAACACTGATTTCATTAACATGCTCAACTATAAGGCCTTCCAGGTTAGGTCCAATTACAATCATAAAATTTTTTTGCAAGATCCACAACCAGATCCAATACAATCTCAGCTAGTTCAACTCTGAAGACAATCATAAGCTGATGGAAACCCTAAGGCAGATCTAAACTTGAGCTTGTAAGCCTCCAAGCAATCTCAGTGTTCCCAAGTATGCAAACCCCTATCTCTGCTACAAACAACTATTAGATTACAATCTGATCTGCAAGTTCATCAAGAAATTTTCCACAACTTCACTCTCAAGCTTCACATCTGATATCCCATATTTGCTAAGTATTTTCTCCCAAAAATCCCTTTCCTAAACATCTACCCAAGCACTCCTTAAATACTAATCATCAGCCACAAGTCAGCAAGATGAAACCCTTAACTCTACCAAACAAATAATTAAATGCCATACAAGTCAGCTTACAAATGTATACAAACATTTAATTTAGCATGTCGGCCCATAACAATGGATACCAACAATAAATTCACCAAGTCGACTCAACAAATCACACATAACTCCAGTCGGTAAGCCAGAACTACTGTGTGACAATAAATTAACCGAGCACGCCAGGCATCACCGAACACCAGTGTTGACTGAGCATCACAGGCATGACTGAGTAACACTTTCACCAAGTGCCAGAGACTACTGAATTCCTTCAGTGACCGAGCTTCCTTCAATGACTGAGACTGTCGGTCAAGGCTGCAACTGAGTAACACCGGCCAAAATACTAACACTCCATGTAGTTTCACTGAGGACACAATATGCCCTTCCTTAACCTTGGATGCCCCTTCATCAATAACTATAGCATATAGTGATTGGAAATGAACCATCCCTATATCTTATAGAGATGGTTCACTCTCAGTGGGTCTCCTATATATTTTTTTGAAAAATATATATTTTTCATAATTTCAACGAACCCCGTCTAAAAAAAACAAAAGCATCCAATGCATTTTTTGTACACGTGATGATATTTTCATCGTAATGTCAACAAAATGTTTGGTCAACATCGTTAGAATATTGATGAATGTTTGGTTATTTTTCATCGTAACATCAACAAAATGTTTGGTTAATATTGTCAAAATATCAATGCTTTTAAAGAGACATTTTACAATGTTATATGATTATTTTTTTTGCAAGTTGGGCAAGTGTTTCATCAATGTACCAATGAAAACTAGTTCCAATGAATGTACTATTGTCTGATGATAATTTGTCAAAGTTTCGATGTATTTATGTTCATTAGAGTTTTGACAAAATTTAGCAACAAAAAATGTATGGGTGTTTCATCGATAATCTAACAAAATTTGTTGATATATCAACAAACATTCATTAGAAGTTGGATTCAAATAAACTAGCGAAGGGACCTTTTTATGTTTTCACTTATTTCTTTGAAATACCTTTTCTTCTTTTTCCTCCTCTTCCTCTAGATATTCCTCAAGGTGAAACTACTTGAGAACTTTTCTACAACTATCTTACATCTTGATGATCTTCATAAAACTATCTTACATCCTGATGATGGATCATTGAGTCACAGGGTCTTCACTAAAGGGGAAATATGATACCATGTGCATTCATATTGGGGGGTTCAAAATGGGAAAAAAAAGGGGCCAATATATTGCCTAAATAGGGGGGAAGGGAGTTTTTGGAGAGGGGGGGTGGGGGTTTATATATGAAAAGGGGCAGGTGGGTGTTGGGTGGGTATTGGAGGAAGGTGAAAAAAAGGGAGTTTGGGGAAATATTATTTGAAAATAGGGGGATTTTTTGGTATGCCAGGAATGCACATGCTATGATTCAAGATCATTAAGTGAATCCCTCATGCATTGAGTATGTGTTGGAAATCTATTGGGAAAATGTGATACTGAGAGGGGGGGGGGGGGTGAATCATATATCACTAATTTATTCATTTTATCATAAATGAAAACTTGCATAGCATTAACATAAAATTCAACAATGTAATGGATCTAATTGATGAACTACAAGTGATTAAGAACCTAATTGAAGAACTTCAAGTGATTAGAGATCACCGAGCACTGAATTGTTATGTAAGATAATTGAATCAGTCATTATGTTGTCATTGATGTCAACTAGTTTTGATAGTACTTATCATTGTAATTGCAAATATCTAAACATTTATAAAGGAGGAGAAAAGATGAAGAATAGAGATATCTACATTGAGGAAGATGGATATGATAGATGAGGATAAGGAATACTCTTGGTAACTTATTGATGAGTCTATGACTTCATATTGTTGACTTGATTATGTTGCATTAATCTGTTATGAAGTTGGAAGCAAAATGTTACAAAGCATTGTGGTCGGTTAATGAAGCATTCCAGTATACACCAAGCCAGTGTAGTGTATACTGAGTGATAGTATCAACTAAGCTTGTGTTCACCGACATATTTCTTTGTTAACCGAGTATGGACAAAAGAACTAAATGATCAGTTTAGCCGACAGAAATTGATGAGATGTAAAGTGTATGATTATGAGGTGGAAAGATAAAGTTTGTTATGAGATCAACGACTAACAAAATTTGGAGAAGATCTAAGGATAGAAACAAAATGTGTTACTAACACATTAGCCAAGGAAGGTTTAATTGACAAAATCAACGAAGGAGATTAAGTGGAAAAATTTGATGGATGAGAAGAAAATGGTTTACTTTTCTATTTAAGAGACTAGGGTTTCACAGTGAAACTTATGCCAGAGGAAGGAGACTGTGGAGATATTGCGTGAACATTGCTTCATGCTTTCCTGATCAAACTAGTTGAAGAAGAACCAAACTACAGAGTTAACCGAGCGTCAGAGAGCTTTTACTGAGGGATAGTAAGTTATTGATTGTTGTTGAATTGAATAAGAAATATTGATCAGAGGATTGTATGGACTTAGAATAGATCTGATAATCTACAAATCAAGTTTTATTTTAATCAGATCACCTGATGTTACAATTTAACCATTGTAAATACATAAAATCTCTTAACCGAGTGGACTTGAAAGTCTTATATGTCATTCATAGAATGTACATTGTTATCCTATCAACCCCATAGTGAATGCTGGTTGGATGATAACTGTTAGTGTTAAATCCTCTAACAAGGTCACACCTTACAGTGTGTTTTGTAACCTTTAACAGGGTTGGCTCTTCAATGAGCTCACTTCAGAAGAGTGAAAATATTTTGAGTTACCGATCGCAAGTGGTTTTTCCCTTTGCAGAGTTTCCACATTAAATCTATTGTGTTATGTGTTCATGTTGTGATTGTTTGGATATCATACTTTACATATTGCATGTTAGATTTGGTCGGTAATCACTATGAGCAATTAACTGGTAATCGGTAAAGTCACAAACAGTTAGTATTTTATGTTTACTAAGTTGTAGAATTAGCTAAATTTGTTTTGTGATATACATTTTGTATTTGGGATTGTAGATAACTGATTCACCCCCATCTTAGTTATTCTAACAATTGGTATTAGAGCTTGTTGGTTTCTTGGAATAGAGTTTTAAGGACTTCAGTATAAAGATCACAAAATGTATAAGAGGGAAGTGCCAAAGCTGAATAAGGATAACTTTACAATATGGCAAAGCCGAATGAGATTGTATATATCTGGGATTGGGAATTCTACCCTCACCCTATTGGATAATGGCTACATTGCACTGCCTATAGGTCCCTTGACTCTTGATCAACTAAGAGATAGACATGAGGATAATATTACTATGATGGAGATTACTACTACTCTATCAGATGTCAAGGATTGCCTTACTTCTAAGGACATGTGGAATAAACTTGCTCTAGTTTATTGTGGTGATGCTAATGTCAGAAGAGCCAGAGCTGAAATCTTAAGAGGGAGATTCAATGATATGAAAATGAAAGAAGGAGAAAACATTGTGCAGTACACAAACTAAATAAAGGAGGTAGTTAACGCTATCAAAGGATCCAGTGGAGTTATTGAAGAAGATATAGTGGTAAGAAAAATCTTGAGAACTTTATTGCCTATTTATGTAATCAAAATTTCTGCAATACATGAAATGAGGTCAACACCTAACAATACTCTCACTCTTGATAATCTGATCGGTAAGCTAACAACCTTTGAACTGGACAACTTCAATAATAGTGTTGTACCATTTGTGAATCTGCTTTCATGACTTCTCTAAAGATTGGTAAGTCTAGTAGTAGAAGTAATAATGATGATAATGATAGTAATTTTGATGATGAGCTTGAAGCTCTCATGGCCAAGAGATTACCTAAAGGTAAAGGTAGATATAGAGGTAAATTACCTTTAGCATGCTTTAACTACAACAAAGTTGGTCATATTGCTGCTAGATGTCCAAACATGAAAGAAGATGATAGAAACAAGGATTGATCTGGTGAAGGAAGCTATGTGAGAAGAGGCAATAGAAGTTATTGACACTACAATAGAGATAACCAAGACAACAATGATAAAGGCAAAAAAGTATGCTACATTGCTGAAGAAAATGATAGTGATTCTGATACAGATGATGATGTAGAAGTAGTATTTGTTGTAATGAAGGATGACTCTGAGGAAGAAGAAAGGTATGTAGAGACAACACTCATTTATAAGGTTAATAAAAATGATACATGGATCATTGATAGTGGCTGTACCCATCACATGACTAGTGATGAAGAAAAATTTGATCATCTTGAGCAATATAATGGAGGATCTATAAAAATGGGTAATGATACTCCTTGTATGGTTAGAGGAAAAGGAACTTTAATGATAAATGATAAAATCAAATGTGATAATTCTTATTGGGTAGAAGGACTAAATTATAATCTGCTAAGTGTGGCACAACTTAACAACTCAGGTCACTGAGTAGCTTTTGAGAGCAAAAAGGTTAAGATATTTGATGATGAAGGAAAACTTGTTGGAACAAGAGCACAAACGAAAGGTAACTTGTTTTATCTTGATAATGATAAGTCTTCTTGTTTTATTATGAAAGATGAAAGAAATTGAAATTTTGACTCTATAGGGGATGAAGGGATATTTTTTGGATATTCCACTAAAAGCAAAACATATAAGTGTCTAAATAAAGTTACTAATAAAATGATTGAAAGTACTAATGTTAGGGTTCATGATTTTGACACTAAGAACAATGAAGAAAGCACTAGAGAGTTGGAATACTATGGTAGATTCACTTACATTGAACATCCAGAGCACCTACCGAAGCCGCAAAATGTGTCAACCGGGCATTAGGAAAATAATACCGAGGAACAAGAAAGAGAAATCGATGATCAGGAAGGAGCTACCGAGCAAGTGAATGAACCTAAACAGGATGAATAGCAAAGAAGAGATCAATTACTAGCTAGATTTTTCATAAGAAATCATCCTGAGAACCAAATCATTGGCGACAAGCAAGCTGGCATGCAGACAAGAAGTAAATCAAGACAAGGTACATGCTTAGTTTGTGAGTTTGAACCGAAAAATGTTAAAATTGCATTAGAGAATGAAGAATGGGAAAATGAAATGAATGAAGAGATAGAATAGATAGAGAAAAAAAAGACTTGGACCTTAGTACCTAGACCTAAAGATAAGAATGTTATCGGTACTAAATGGATTTTCAGGAACAAGCTGAATGAAAACAAAGAGGTTACAAGGAATAAAGCCAGACTAGTTTGCAAGGGGTATGCACAGGAGGAAGGAATATATTATGGAGAGAATTTTGCACCTGTTGCTAGACTAGGAGTTCGAATATTACTAGCATATGCAACACATAATAAGTTTAAAGTTTATCAAATGGATGTCAAGTCTGCATTTCTGAATGGGATACTAGAAGAAGAGGTCTACATAGAACAACCAGAAGGGTTTTTTGATCTAGGAAAAAAGGACATGGTATGTATATTACATAAAGCTTTATATGGTTTAAAGCAAGCACCTAGAGCCTGGTATGAAAGGCTGCATACTTATTTGTTAAATATTGGTTTTTTTAGAACTAGTGAGAACAACAATCTGTATATGAAAGGAGATACTGATGATACTATCTTGATTCCTAAAATATTTTTGGATGATATTATTTTTGGAGGACAAGATCATATCTATAAATCATTTGCTGATGAGATGTGCAAAGAATTTGAAATGTCTATGTTTGGAGAGATTAAGTTCTTTCTAGGCTTGTATTCAGCAGAATGATGGAATATTCATCACACAATCCAAGTACATAAAGGAAATACTGAGAACATTTGGCATGGAAGATGCTAAACCATTTGGAATACCGATGGTCATAGGTTGCAAACTGACTAAGGAAGATGAAACTACAGAGGTGAACCAGATACTATACTAATCAATGATTGGTAAATTGATGTATACAATACATAGTATAAGACCAGATATTGCACATGTTGTGGGGATAGTTGCTAGATTTTCTGAAAATCCTAGGGAGTCACACATGGTTGCTACAAAGAGAATCTTAAGATACCTAAAGAAAACTGAGGACTATGGATTATGGTATCCTAAGGAAGGAAAGTTTGAACTAAAAGTCTATACCGACGTAGATTGGCCTGGAAATATAGATGATAGGAAGAGTACCACCGGAGGAGCATTTTTCTTTGGTGAAAGACTTGTTACTTGGACAAGAAAGAAACAACCTTGTATTTCTTAGTCTACTGCCAAAGCAGAGTATGTTGCTACTGCTAAAAACTATTCAAATATTGCCTACATCAAGCAAGTATTGGAAGGGATGAACGAGGTAATCACTGAGCCGATGATTATATATTGTGATAACACAAGTGCAATAAACATTTCAAAGAAACCTATAATGCACTCAAATACCAAGCACGTCTCTATTAAGTATCACTACTTAAGAGAGAAAGTATAGGAGAAGCAATTTAAACTGGAATATGTTACATCAAAAGAGCAACTTGCTGACATTTTTACCAAGCCTCTACCAAAGGAAACTTTTGAATATTTGAGGACTAGACTTGGGGTCCGTCCCCTGACTACCGATTACTAATTTGATATGGAGGTTACATCAGCCTAATCTTATCAGAAGATCATTCATGTTGATGCATCAAAGTTCACACTTTGGATTCTATCTAAAGTTGTGGAATATTTGAGGAGTCAGACATAGATTTTCACATCGGTATACAAAGATACATTTGGTGCATGCAAAGTATAGGAACCAAACAATAGAGAGTCACTTGGCTAATACAAAGCTGTATGTTTATTTGTTTCTTTGGAATTGTTGTCAAAGGGAGAGATAAACAATATGATACCTAAGGAGATCATTGGAACATCTATCTAAGGGAGAGACAATCTAAGAAGATAAAGGGAGAGATAAACAGAAGGAAGATGAGAATTGGAAAGATCAAATCTGCAGAAGATAGTCTGCACATGTAATGTTGTCATGCAACGTAATGATTAAACATATTAAGCTAGGGAGAGCTTACAACATTTCTTACATAGTTGTAGAATAATTTTTTGGTATGTGTATGGTAAATTTCATATTGCTTGAGTTTCCATCAATGCCAAAGGGAGAGATTGACAAACTACAACTGACTAAGAACCTGATTGAAGAACTTCAAGTGATTAGAGATCACTGAGCACTGAATTGTTATGTAAGATAATTGAATCAGTAATTATGTTGTCATTGATGTCAACTAGTTTTGAAAGTACTTATCATGGTAGTTGCAAATATATAAACATCTGTAAAGAAGGAGAAAAGATGAAGAACAGAGATATCTACATTGAAGAAGATGGATATGATAGATGAGGATAAGGAATACTCTTGGTAACTTATTGATGAGTCTATGACTTCATATTGTTGACTTGATTATGTTGCATTAATCTGTTATGAAGTTGGAAGCAAAATTTTACAAAGTAGTGTGGTCAGTTAATGGAGAATTCCAGTATACCCTGAGCTAGTGTAGTGTATACCGAGCAATAGTATCAACCGAGCTTGTGTTCACCGACACATTTCTTTGTTAACCGAGTATGGACAAAAGAACTAAATGATCAATTTAGCCGACAAAAATTGATGAGTTGTAAAGTGTATGATTATGAGGTGGAAAGATAAAGTTTGTTACAAGATCAATGGCTAACAAAATTTGGAGAAGATCTAAGGATAGAAACAAAATGTGTTACCAACACATCAGCCGAGGAAGGTTTAAGAGGAAAAATCAATGAAGGAGATTAAGCGGCAAAATCTGATGGATGAGAAGAAAATGGTTTACTTGTCTATTTAAGAGACTAGGGTTTCATAGTGAAACTTATGCTGGAGGAAGGAGACTGCAGAGATATCGCGTGAACATTGCTTCATGCTTTCCTGATCAAACTAGTTGAAGAAGAACCAAACTGCAAAGTTAACTGAGTGTCAAAGAGCTTTTACCAAGGGACAGTAAGTTATTGATTGTTGTTGAATTGAATAAGAAATATTGATCAAAGTATTTTATGGACTTAGAATAGATCTAATAATCTACAAATCAAGTTGTAATTTAATCAGATCACCTGATGTTACAGTTTAACCATTGTAAACAGATAAAATATCTTAATCAAGTGGACTTGAAAGTCTTATATGTCATTCATAGAATGTACATTGTTATCCTATCAACCCCATAGTGAATTCTTGTTGGATGATAACTATTAGTGTTAAATACTCTAACAAGGTCACACCTTACAGTGTGTTTTGTAACCTTTAATAGGGTTGGCTCTTCACTGAGCTCACTTTAGAAGAGTGAAAATATTTTGGGTTACTAGTCCCAGGTGGTTTTTCCCTTTGCAGGGTTTCCACGTTAAATCTCTTGTGTTATGTGTTCATGTTGTGATTGTTTGGATATCATACTTTACATATTGCATGTTAGATTTGGTCAGTAATCACTATGAGCAATTAACTAGTAATCGGTAAAGTCACAAACAATTAGTATTTTATGTTTACCGAGCTGGAGAATTAGCTAAATTTGGTTTTTGATATACATTTTATATTTGGGACTATGGATAACTGATTCACCCCCCTCTCAGTTATTCTAACACTAATAACCTAAACACCACTCATGAAAATACACATAACACAGTAATTTTGGTTACCTAGAAACTCTTGAAAGGTAAAACTGGGGTGGGGATGACACCCACAAATCTTCACTACTGCAGTATAAAGTTTGCCTATTAGGGCTACAAATTTGATCACAGAATATGATCTACCCTGTGAGGGGTCTGCCCTATTAAGAGCTTTAAGATTTATACAATCTACCTTGCAAAAGGATTTAAGACTTACAACTAAGTAAGTACTCAGTTAAGAGATTTACTAAGGTTTGTCAAAACCACTTTGTTAAAATATTTAACCTGATACACCTATTAAAATGTGTCAGTACCTAATCCTTCAGTTTGCACTATGATGCCGATTACAGATCTTCTCCTTCTAGTATATATTTGATCTCAACTATCAAGTATAACTCTGTTATGCTCTTCATTGCTTTTCTCTATTCAACTCAGTCACTGAACTCTATCAGAATACTTCTATGTTCTGAAGATATTCTCTCTGTCACACATCTTCCTTCCACTCATACATCATTTTAGGGTTCAGATCACATCTTATATAGACAATTGACTTCCTCCAAGATTTAAGATCTATGATCTAG
This sequence comes from Chamaecyparis obtusa, assembly GCA_027943335.1. Lineage (NCBI taxonomy): Eukaryota > Viridiplantae > Streptophyta > Pinopsida > Cupressales > Cupressaceae > Chamaecyparis > Chamaecyparis obtusa. Next base: position 392,909 of record BSBK01005160.1, on the reverse strand, counting down.
ATTATCTCATTTTGTCACTTAACCTTTCCCTAATTCTGATTGGTTCCATGTAATACATAGGGATCAATGATTACAATATAGGAGCATAATCACCTCCATGATTTTCTTAATAAACCGTAAACAAAATACAAATGTCGGCCAAAATGGTTTACCTAAGTGTTTGTGCCATAACAAACACATATGTCAATAATGGCTTGCTTGGCATTGGATATCTCTGGCACTCGGCATTCACTGTTCTTTATACTTTGATGCTCGACATTGTCTTCTTTACATAACTCGTCAATAGATGACTTGGGTAATACAAAAGTACTCGGTGACCACTATTTTACTTGACAAAGACTGCTGCTCAGTAAATGTACATTATACATGACTCGGGCTATATATGATGACTCGGTCGTAGTGATGACTGACCAACATTGCCTAGAAAATGACTAAGTGTAAGACACTGATAGACAAAAAAACTTTAGGGATCAACAGTCTCCCCCTTTGACATTAGTGGCAAAAACATGTTTTCATGACATTTACATTACATTTACAAGAGTACTTAGTAATAACATAAGTATATACAGAATACTCCCCCTAAAACTTAACTCGGTCTTATAAAACAAAAAGATTTACATTTGTACATATAAGACTTCCTTACTTGACATACACTTTGAATACATATATACATTTACAAAACTGAGTATGTCACACCACTTGGTTTTTCTTCTTTCAATCTAATTCTACTATCTAATTTTGTTCCCTCCCTTTGCGACTTAACATGTCATGTCACTTTATTATTATTTCCCCCTTGTTTTTGTCACTTGTAGTTCTTGGGGTGTAGGGATCTTGAAATATTTTTCTAGAAATGGTTTATGAAGCATCATGACCATGTGCAATGCACTATCCCAATCGAATGTTGCTATCTTTAAAACCTGTAATTTTACTTCTAGCTTGGAAGCTAGGTCAACTAGGCTCTCGACAGTAGAAAGATGGGGATCTTTCTGTACTAATTCCTTTTCCTTAGCTAACTCTCTTTGTATGACCTCCAGATGAGGTGTCAACATTGTTTGAATGGAGAGTAACCGATCCCTTATCTTACCGTCATTAGCCATCAACTCAGCTATCCTCCCTTGAGCATGTAGAAGTCTAGCATAATGTATAGAGCTGGAATTTGCATCCATACTCAATGAGTGACCTATAGATTTTATATATAACTATATCTTATCTACCAGATCCTGTTTGTCCTTGGTAAATGATTCTACATCACACAATTTCTTGTACAAAGATTTTTCATTTAGTACAACTCCTTATGAACTAGATATTAAGGTAGAAAGTTCTACCTGCTCCACTACTATCTTGGTAGAGACCTTATCGAGTACTTTGGTCTCAAATTTTCTTTCTAACCACTAAAACAACATATCATTTGCCTCACTATCATCATCTGTCACTTTCTTGACTATATGGACAAGTTGTTCTAGTATAGGGTCAGAGTCATTGGCATCAATCATTTCAAAAGAATCAATGAATATACCTTTGATTTCATGAAGTACTTGCTTTTTCTGATGTTTCCTTCTCATTTCTTCTTGTTTTCTTTTTTTCTTCAGTAGATCTTGCAAAATTTGCATCTATTCATAGGAAAAGTTATCGGTGTCCCATTTAGGAATCACAATAACTTATTCTTGTGTCACCTATGGGGTAGGAGATTTTACCCTCTTTTTCTATGACTTCTTCTTAGGTGTTTTTCCACTCGGCAACTGTACAAGATATTTTATTGCCTCTTTCTCCTTAGGCTCTTGAGTATCTATTTATTTTTTTGTCTCCTTTTCTTCTAATTTCTTTTCCTCCACATGAGGATTTACAATAAATAATGCAGACTATTATGCTTTCCCTTTATGTGGCTCCTCGGTAGATGTAGACTGAGGTGTAGTTACCAACTTGTCCTGTTCCTCAGTAGTACTAAGACCAACTAGAATATCAACTGTGACTTTTTGTGGACTAGCAAAGACAACTCTATTAGTTGATGTATCCTTAATTTGTGGATAATCTGACTTGTAATAATACAGGATTACTGCTCAGCAAAGATGTATCTTTTTCTACCTCATCTTGTATTTCTTCCTTGGTCAATACCTGAGTTTTCACTGGGGTATCCTTAGTGATGTCAAAAATTGTTACTTCAGCTATTGTCTCACATTTCTCTACCTTTGGAGCTTCTTCCTCTTGAATATGAGGTTTGCTAACATCTTCTTTATTATCTAGCTCAACTCCCCTAGATGTGCTAGCTTCTTGTTGTGTGCTCTTATCAATTAATAGACCAAAAATGATCTTCCATACCATGAGACTTTGTTGAACAACATCTGCAACCTTGTGTTGAAGGACAAAATATGCCCTGAGCTTGGGAACAAATCTATTCCTGTACTACTCCATGATTTTTTGAATGTTAGTAGGAGGTAGATCTCGTGTGACTTGGGTTAGTGTGCTTTCCCTAATCTACTTCTTGGTCATAAGAGCATATTCCTATTTTTGTGCTATCCTCTGATATAGCTCATTAGGAATCAAATTTTCCATTTGAAGTGGTACCATCTTGAATGTGCAGATAATCTCAAGCATTACTTCTTTGACTTTCTAATTTTCCTTTATACTCATCTTCTCAAATTTTATTTGTTTAAAGCCCGCTAGACTAGAAGATCTCTTGATGTTGTGGTATATTTCATCCACAGTTAATTTTTTTCTCTGTACTGGTAAATTTTTCTTTATTTCCTCATCACTCTTTGTTTCCTCATCATTCTTCTCCAAAATGAGTTTTCTTCTCAAATTCTTCCTCAATTGGCTCAGCACTACCTTAGGCTGAACAATTTTTCTCTTCTCTAATGCAGGGGATTTCTTTTGAGGCTTGGCAGCTACAATTGTAGAGATTTCCCTAGTTATTGGCCTAAGTAATGGTGATGAGATAGGCTTCGATTTCTGCATTGTCTTTCTCATAGGCTTAGAAACTAATGCCTTCTTTCATTTCTTCTCTACTACCTTCTCCTCCTCTTCACTTTCACTATACTCACTATATTTATCTTCTCCTAGACCTTCAAGAGTCAGTTCTAGAGGTGTATCTACCTCTCTTTCTCCTATCATCTTTTTTAGGTTTTTCACCATCTTTTTCCTCTTCCTCTCCATGGTAGCAAACTTCAGTCCCATGATTATCTTAGCCTTTTCTTCCTCATAGGTTCCAAAATAAGTAGCCTTCTTGTCAAATTCCTCAGTTACAAGGCTATGATTTCTATTGTGGTCTCATTAATATTTACCTCATAAGGTAATGGCATTAGCCATTATACCCTTGGTATTGTAGCTTGAGCATAGTGAGGTCAGTGTCAACTAGGAAGCATATGTCCTGTTTGTATTTCTCTACTAGGGATACATGAATCCTACTTCTCTTCCTCATTTTCTTCTTGAATTCTACAAAGTACTTTTCCATTATGCTCTCAAAATTATCTCATTTGATTGATAAACTCATTTATCTGAACTATAAATGGCCTACTCTTGTCCCATACTACTCCCCCAACAATAGGAAAACTTTTCTGAATATATAAGAATATACAAACAAGGAACTGAACTTACACATTGAAGTCTTTTCTTTGCAAATTCATGTAAGGTTCTTGGCAACTTGAGTCAGTTGGAGGTCAGCAAGGTCATAGGTGTGATCCTTCTTAATGATTTTCCAAGCTTGGTCCACTACCATGCATGAGACACTGTCCATCTGACTTGACTGATAGAATTTTTGTGCTATCACCCTTATTGCAAACTCAATTTCTGGATTGGTGATAGTATAAATGGTCATGACATGCTTGTTCCATACTACCTATGTGTTTTTTTTAATCTCCTCCTTGCTTTGACATCTCATGGTTTTCTTTCCAGGGATTTTAGGGTATCCAGTTACATGGTGAATCATGTCTTTGGTGATTTGGATTGGTCCATTCTCTAGCCATATTTTCATGTCATGCACTCTGCTTAGTACAATCTTAATCCATTTGACTTTGAAATTTTGTGGAAACTCAAGGACATGAACTAACCCTTGCTCGGAAACCTTTTGGTGTTCTAGCTTCAACACCCCGTTGCTACATAGTTTCTTGTATGCTTCCCTGAGTTCATAATTGACAATCTCTCCAATCTTGTACATGTATTATGATCAAATGTCATTTATCATTAAAAAATTCTTCAGAATTGATGACAAGGCTCCATTAAGATCTCCCATGATTGCGCTCTCTGGAATGACCTGAAACTTCTATGGCTTACATGCCTCATTCCTCACTAATTGAACATTGAAAACATCATTTCCTTGTTTCTTCATCGCAACTAATGATGATGATGCCATGTTTCACAATTTTAAGAATTTAAGTATGATAATATTTCACTCGGTAAATTACCTTGTACAAGTGTTCTTCAGATGTTATGCCGACGACACGCTGTGAAGATTTCTGAAATCACACTTAGCTCTTAATCACTCTGGTTACTCATACTCTAAATTGCTCTTAGAAATTTTCAATTCGCCGGTGAAATGAAATAAATGGCAACTTCTTGCTTTATAGATGTCAAACGATTGGATTAGGGTTTCTTAGAAATCTCATGTTAAGCTCAGCTAACATAAGCTCAGGAGATACAACCATTCGGTTACAACTCAATGTACATCAAATCTTGGCTATCATAGGTACTTGACATACGTTGGTGACTTGGTCACTATACACTAGAGTACTGATACTCGGCATCAAATATGAATTGTTACATTTTTCTCAAATCTATCCTAATGCATCTTAATCTATGCAAATATGGACTTTTTCTCAACATATGTTTGGAACTGATATAAGATTAAAATATTGTGGGACTTAGTTCCATACATACCTTCTTTTCTTAGTTTTAAGTGGTGTGATCACCTTATCCATTGGATTGGGTGACCTCAGGTGCACTGGCTTCACTACTGCATCCCTCTTCTTTCTTCTTCCATGTTTTGTTCATCTAATTTCTCATTTGCTCAATGATTTCTTCATTCTTTTTTTTTATCATTGCTCGGTATGGGTGACCTACAATATTTCTTTAGATGACCTATCTTATTGCATTTATAGCATACCATATTTTCATTCATCCAACTTTTGGATTTACCTCTAAAATGTGTCTTTAGACAATTTTCTCCAATGTGCCCATATTTTCCACAGGAATGACAACTTTACCAAGTGTTTTAATCCCAATTGTACGTTTTACCCTTCTTAGGTGACTTAGCCTATTCATTTGATGACCATTTGGGTTTTGATCTACATTCAAATGCTCTATGTCCATATTTCTGATAGTTGAAACAATGTCCTTGAAATTTTGGTGAGGTAGGTGGATTACTGACCTTTGTCCTGCATTCTTGTGCCTGATGTCCATGTTTCTTATAGTTAAAATAATATCCATTGAATTTAGGTTTAGGACCAGACTTACCATGTTTTCTTCTGTAGATGTTGGGTGTATGTCCCAACTTTCCATAGTGATAGCATGTAGGCTTGTTTTTATTTGGTTTAACACTTATTTTCTCTCCACTCTTTGATGATTCTCCTTCCTCAGTGGATGACCATTTCTCATTAAGTCCAAGTCCAGATGTGTCACTAGATCTTCTAGGTGACCTTAAAAACTCTTCAAAGTATCTTACAGCTTCATTAGGCTTGTTCATCCTTTCATTAACTTCATTTTCAACTCTCAATTCATTCCTTAGTTGATTCTTTTCTGATCTCAGATTGGTGAGTTCCACATCTTTCCTTCCCAAATCTTGATTAACTAGTAGCAGTTGATTTACCATGTCTAGTTGATTGTTTTTCAACCTTTGCATGTCATTTGTCTTTTCATCAAGTCTCATTGATATTTTTCTTTTTTCTTCTTCGGCCATTTTCTTGTCTTCTTCAACTTTCTTTTTCTGTTCAACTACTTCACATAGTCTCACAGATTGAATTTATTGTTCTCTCTTCATATTTATGATGTCCTCATTCAGTATGTTGTTTTTCTTCAGTAGTTCTTTTATGGTTTTGTCACTTTCTGTAGAGTTCCTACTATAAAATAGTCTAGTAGTATCTTCTTCTTGATATTGTGTTTCATTTTGTTGAATATCAATTTCTCTTCTTCTTCTTAAGGATTTCTTCAGTTCTCCTCTAGCTGCTTCAAGTTTTTGTAATGCAAGTTGAATGCCAATCTTCTGATTCTCTATGATTTTTCCCAACTTATAAACATCCATCTCAAGATCTTTATCTCACAAGTGGTTAGACTTCTATAGGAGACCAAAGCTCTAATTCCAATTGTTGGAAATATATTGGGAAAATGTGATACTAAGAGGGGGGGTGCATCAGATATCACTGATTTATCCATTTTATCATAAATGAAAACTTGCATAGCATTAACATAAGCTTCAAAAATGTAATGGATCTAATAACCTAAACATCACTCATGAAAATACATATAACACAGTAATTTTGGTTACCCAAAAACCCTTGAAAGATAAAACTGGGGTGGGGATGACACCCACAAATCTTCACTATTGGAGTATAAAGTTTGACTGTTAAGGCTAAAAATTTGATCACAGAATATGATCTACCCTATGAGGGGTCTGCCCTGTTAAGAGCTTTAAGATTTATACAATCTACCTTACAAAAGGATTTAAGACTTACAACTAAGTAAGCACTCGGTTAAGAGATTTACTAAGGTCTATCAAAACCACTCTATTAAAAGATTTAACCTGATACACCTGTTAAAATGTCTCAGTACCTGATCCTTCAGTCTACACTATGATGCTGGTTACAGATCTTCTCCTTCCAGTATAGATTTGATCTCAACTATCAAGTATGTCTCTGTTATGCTCTTCACTTCTTTTCTCTATTCAACTCGGTCATTGAACTCTATCAGAATACTTCTCTGTTCTAAAGATATTCTCTCTATCACACTTCTTCCTTCCACTCATACATCATTTTAGGGTTCAGATCACATCTTATATAGACAGTTGACTTCCTCCAAGATTTAAGATCTATGATCTAGATTATCTCATTTTTTTGCTTAACATTTCCCTAATTTTGATTGGTTTGATGTAATACATATGGATCAATGATTACAATATAGGAGTGTAATCACCTCTGTGATTTTATCAATAAATAGTAAACAAAATATAAATATCGGCCAAAACAGTTTACGTAAGTGTTTGTGCCATAAAAAACACATATGTCAATTTTGGCTTGCTCGACATTGGATATCTCTGGCACTCGGCATTCACTGCTCTTTATACCTCGATGCTTAGCATTGTCTTCTTTACATAACTCAACAAAAGTTGACTCAACTAATACAAAATTACTTGGTGACCACTATTTTACTCGGTAGAGACTATTGCTTGATAAATGTACATTATACATGACTCAGCCTATATATGATGACTAGTCGCAGTGATGACTGACCAATATTGCCTATAAAATGACTAAGTGTAAGAGAATAATAGACAACAAAACTTTAGGGATCAACACTGTGATCTAAAACATTGATGCAAATAAAATTTACATAGTTGAATCCAGAAAAATACATTCTAATTTTGTTTACCTATTATAGGTTTGAGGTTCTTGGACTAGAATTTATGCTTTATCTTATTCTATAGGATGCTCCACCTCCCTTTCAATAGTTTTCATAATTGTAAATTGCTTCTTTTTATGATTTTTTTTGAATATTCTCCAACCTTTAATACTCTCATTATCTTTATTGGAATTTTCATGGTAGTGTTACTTTCATCATTGGAGGTTTTAAGGTCCTTTTTTATCCCATTAAAGAGGATTATTTATTATTCTTTGAGTTTCCTTATTATATCTTGAGAGGCTTGTCCTCCACTTTAGGCATAACTAACATAAGATAGTGCTTCTCAATCCATTGCTTGGTCCATTGGTCAATCCTTTTCCCTTTCATCCATATTAGTTATGGGTATATTTTAGATTAATCTTGAGTCCTAAAAGGGTTTATTCCTCTTTAATTCCTTTAAGGATCATTATGTCTACAACTTTATTGGAAAAATCAAGTTCCTTTCTATAGAAATTCCTTATTCTTACTTCGAGTCATCAATATAGTTTTCCTAGTGGTCTTCCACTTTAACTATGGGGATATTGTAGATTCCTCTTGATTCATAAGAGGGGTGATTCCTATTTATATAATCTTTAAGTCCTTTAAGGATCATTATATCTATATATTTATTGTAAAAATCAAGTTCCATTCTACAAAAATGCCTTACACTTACATCATGTCATCAATACAGCTCACCTAATTGTCTTCCACTTTTAGGATCATGATTATAATATGTCCCAATAATTGGTTTTATATTTCTAATCAATTTAAATAATACATAGTCACCAATAGAGGATACATAGTGTATGTTTCCAAATTTAGCTCCACTTCCTTGCTAATCTTCATGTCTAAACAAGCATGTGCACCTATCTTAACTAGAAATGTGAAGTGAGACTTCTGATTGGTTACAATGAGCTTACGAGATTTACTAACTTGTTAATACAATTATAGAAATATATTATTTTTCATGGAGATACCTTGGCATCTCAAAGGATGCTTTGTTTCATCCTCTCACACTTATGTAGATAAATATTCAAAAGTAGATATAGTAAGTACAAAATGTTTGTATATCTATAATTTATTTCATTCAATTCCTTTTAGCAAAATAAATTTCACTTAGTCTAATGATGGAAAATATAAAAAACATCATTGACCACTTTGTAGTCCATATTTCTCATTTCCAAGGTCATTGACATAGTTTGAGTCAAGATACTACAAGTAGAATCAATAGAAAGAGTGGTAGGGGATATATGTGAAATGTTTGAACTATTATGAGAAATAGAAGGAATAATGGAGTATAAAAAATGAATACTATTGTAAGTGGGCATTGATGAAGGTAAAGAATCACATGGAACACTTGAAGGGATAGAAGGAACAATAGGATTATGAATGCTAACATGTGTAGGGTTCATATTTTGGAAGGAAGTAGTGATACCACATGTATCCTACCTACTCTTAATATCATAAAGATGCAAAGACCCACAAGTTTGACATACATGAGGTGGAACTTGATGCCTAAAGAATTTCCCACATCACCCTATACTAGAGGCCTAACATATTGCATATAGGGATAAATGACCAATTTAATTGTATCTAAGGTATCCACATCAACACCCTCCTTCACAATGAAATTTATAATAACGTGCTCAAACTTTGGTCTATCCAAGGGTCTCAATGCCTAGTTTGGGGAATATTTTACACCCACTCTATCATATTTGGATCCCCCACAAATACCATTGAAATCCTACATTTCTAAGTAACTAAAGATCTTATTGATCTCACAATAGAGTTCCCTCAACAAGTATTGCGATACCTCATAGTAATTGCATGGAGGATGGTAAAAACCAATCTATCACTATCCCAAAAATTACTCATCATCCCTTGGTGGTGACACCAATGAATATGGAGAATTTTTCATTCACCATGTAGGATTTCATTAGTTCATGGGTTAGTGAAGAGTGAACAAAAGTCAAATTTTATTTTTTTAACTTGCTCATAAGATAGTTTAATTTCATAGAAATTATGATTTTTGTTCCCTCTTGTCAGATCAATTATTGATTTTTTTGCTCACTGATACTACATGAGAGAAAATAGATTGCAATGATTTTGTGAGGGTGGTCTTATGGGATTATGTTTCTATTGGATCTTTCAACCTTGCAATTATCACCTCTTGCTCTTTTTTTTTTCTATTTCACCTACTAAGTTTCATTGTGTCCTTGGAGAATGTCAATGAATTGAAGGAGGGTGTTTTGTGGTTTTTATTTAGTAGGGACTTGATGAAGAAGTGAATCAGTGTCTTCATAATTTAGAGGTGCATTCTAAAATCTTAAAACATTTTAAACAAATTTTTAAAAAATAAAAAATAAATCTATCTATTTAATCCAAATTTTGCATTAAAAAACTAAAAATACTTACATCTTTGACCTTGCTAGCATATTCAAAAAGTTAAGGGAAGATGAGAAATTGGCTCTCTCACAATGCAAGAATATTTTAAAAGGTTCCTAGGTTGTAAATTTACAACTCATAAATATCACAATAATTTTTTATTAAGTTTTTTTTCTTTTATGGTAAAAAAGACTATAACACGAGCATTTTAGTAATTGATTTTAAGGCTTGGTCACTCCTAACCACAATGTAAGCATATTATAATTACTTAGATTCTTCTCCTATGAGAACCAAAAGGTGGGATTCCACTTTTTGAACCCTCATTTTTGTGCACATGCCCGAAGGTTCTCCAGGAGAGTAAGATACTATATCCACCTAGATTTTCAATAGATTTCATTTTGAGAATTTTATGTGAAATATTTGATGGTTGATTAATCTATAAAAAAATCATGGTTGGATAGTACATTGGCTTGTAATCTTTGTTGATTTGTATACATATCAATAATGCACAAGCAATTGCGAATGACCTATTAAGTTTTGGAAAATAGTCTAAAAGATAGTAAAGAAGAAGAAAAATGTGTGAATTGGTGAGTGCAAATATATTAGTGTTTCAATTTATGTCTTTTTTAATATGAAAATATAGTGTAATACCCATAGAGTTTGATGGTTGGAATTGTAATTCAAGTTATATAGGCACATGATTCTACTTTGTACCATCATTTTTGTTGTGGAATTTGTAGATAACTATACACTACAACCATAGAATGAAGTATAGTTATAGTATTACAAACCTATTTAGCTTTCTATATTTTTCCATATAGCATTAATTTATGTATATGATAGTATAGAGGAATATAGGAATACCTTGAGGGAATTTTTTACATTGGTGATTATAAAAAATATTCTACAAAGTTTGTGCAAGGTTTCTTTTATATATTCTAGTATGATTTGGCTAGCAAGAGGATATTGTTTGGTTAGTATATCATATGGTCACATAATCATGCATCATGATTCAAGAACTTGTGGATGATCTATTGCTTGAGAAGGATTCATAAGATGAATAATGTTTAGCATGTGTAGAAATTTTACGAGGTTGAGTATAGAAATGAACATATGGAGTAGCAGCATAGGTTAAAGGGTCATTAGCATGAGAAGAATAGAAGGGTCCAAAGACAATGAAAATTTGACATGCACAACATCTATAGTCAAATGGTATAAAATTATAATGGGTTGATGCAATGAAGGTAATTCTATAGTTCATAGGTTTTTCACTTGATAGATGATACTAAAAATACAAAATATGAGGATTATTATACATTTATATGATTGAGTGCAAATGTAGGTTCATAAAATATTAATAAAAGGTAGATGTCATGCTCCTATTATTTGTGTAGAGATCAATATTCAAATAAGTGTGGCTCAAAAGAGTGAGTTGACAAATGGTGTATAAGAACTCTATTCCCACTTGAGACAAACTTACTCCTATTTAAATAAAATTAAATATTTCATCTTTTTTTTACTAAATTCATATATAATTAAATGAAAATATTGTAATGTAGATCATACTTACATTGTTATTGTAATCACCCAAAATTGGTCACCTAAACTATAAGACCCTAACCTCAATTAAATCTTCATAAAATCCAATTTTGATTACTTTTCCTAAGTCCCAACCTAAGGCAATCTAATTCATCGAATTGATCTAATTGATATCCTATTTAAATCTCTGCACTCTATCAATAATAGTTAATTAATTCCTAATCTCAAACATTGGTGGCAATTAAATCAAGTCTTCATTATTTATTTAATTAATATATCAAATGTTGATTAAATAAATAAGATAAATTAAATCTCCACTATTTATTTAATTAATATTCTAAATATTGATTAAACAAATAAAATAATTGTCACTTAATCATAAAAGTGATTTTAAATTAATTATATCTTCACTTTTTGACAAAAATGCATTAAATCTATTATTAAAATCTTAAAATTGCATTTTGATGTCATCAACTAAAGTCAATTTTGCAAACTTTTGATTAACTCAATCTCATAATTGGAAACAAAGCACTTAACTAAAAAATCAATCTAGTTGACTCATCAATCTTTTGGAAGTTTCCACAAACAGTCCACTGAACTCTCCAATTGATTTGGAAAGTTTCTATTAAGACTGAATCTTCAAATCAATCTCCACCATTCATCATCAATCAATCTCATCTGTTCATGTCTAGTTCAATTCTATATAAGAAGGCTTCATGTCTTTCACAAAGGATCTCAATTTTTGCTAAAGTAATGTTGTCATTTTGTTTTCTAATCATTTAAGCTATTTTGCATTGAAGTTGATAAGTTTTAGTTAATTGCATACATTCAATAGGAACATTTCATTGCATGGTTAATATGCATTAATGGTAGTATGATTATTGTTAGCAGCATGATAGCTTAGTTTCTTTATCATCATTGCATCATGATCACATAGAAACATTTGGTTTTTTCTATTAATTGGATGAACTCTAGTTAATAACTGGATAAATCTGCATTTCATGCAAACATGCATATTAAAATCCTTCATTTAGATTTGGTCCATGTCACTGGTTTGCAATGATCTGAGAGAAATCCAAACACATGTTTATTAGGAGGAAATCAATCAATTTGATCTTCTCTAGAGTAGCTTTATTTTCTTTCATTTACTTAATTAGATCAAGAAATCATTCATTGAAGTGTGTAGTTATCTTAGTCACGTTTTCCCACACACATTTATGGCACCCACTGTGGGGCCAATATTTTCATTCTCTATCTCCACTTGATTATTTTGAACTTGACAAATTTAGAGTCTCAGTTTTTGTACTCTAACCATGTTTTCTCATATGAGCATTTGCACGGGATAGTACGAGCCTGTATCGATACTCATATCAGATACCACGTATTCTCATACTGAGACTAGTACATTCTTGTAAGAGAAAAATCTCTTTTATTGCACAATTTTCCTCTATTCTAGTTAAAAACTAGTCTTTTAGCTCGTACGAGTGTTCATATAGACCAGTATGAGTTAGGATCTTGAATCGTACCAGAACCTAGGGTTACTCATACTGTCTATAGTACATACTCATATGAGTTGCTTCATTGCTTTGAAAGAGGTTAAGGAATATTTCAGATCTCTCTGTGATTTTTGCAGTGAATAATTTGGGTTGGTAATTGTTATTGTGTTGTTCTATTTTTCTGATAGGTCTAACTAGTTTTTTAGGATGCTTGAGTAAAGACATCAATCTAAAACCCTTTTGTAGGACACGTGACAAAGAAAAAAACAAATAATACTATTGATTATTTGATGTAGGTTGCCTTTGAAGAAGCAAATAAAATGTTGTGTCTAATTTAGAGCTTTTATTAGGCATGATGTTAAATATAGGTTCACTTGTGGTAACTTGTTAAAAGTGATAGGGGAGTATGCTCTTGCCTTTTTAAGGAAATCAGAAACCTAGACTCATTTGAGAGTTGCTTACATAGGGACTTGGGGAAATGAACTTGCTTCTTTTCTTTTTCTACTTGATGTGTCTTATCATGTGTAAATCCTAAAGGACTGTGTAGATGTATCCTCTCCCCTCACCTTCGTGGATCTTGGGTAAAGAGAAATCAATACAATTCTTGTAGAGAGGCCTTCCTTGGACCAAGGTGTTCACCTTGAACACCCCAAGGGATTACCTCAAGTGGTAACAGGCCAAAGCCAGGTCTTCATCCAAACCACTATATAAATGTGTGATTGTGATTAATAATCCAATCAATGGTGTGGCTATGTGATAGCTCTCCTCCAATACCTTTTGGTGTGTTAAACCTTGGTTCTCAAGGCTGGGAGACCTCCTGAGGGATTTTATCATACACCTGATGAAATGGATGTCCCAGACTAAAAACCTTGTTATAGTTTTCCAAAAACCTTCTATTCACTGACGCAAGGGGTCACCCATGCCCGTGAAGACATCCCACACTTTCACAGCTCATAGTAGAGATAGCAGTTCCTTGGGAAGTGATGACCCTTGGAATTTGAAGCTTGGTGTGCCTGAGAAGTGAGTGCACTAGTAAGGAGGAGCCTGTGCCTCCAAGATTCTAGGCTATCCACCATGAGTAGGCATGGTTGAACTTTGTTCAAGTGGGAATTCAGTGGATACTGTCCTTCAAGCCTAGGTTGTAGTGTGTTTTCTTCATATTTACAATGGTATTTCTGCATGATGTGTCTTTGTGTGAGTGTTTAAAACATTGAAAGAACTCCTAAAAACACTTAAACTTCTTTACAAAGCATTTCAAAATTTGTCACAAAACTACCTCAAGACATTTAAACACTTTTGCACAACCTTCCACAAATCGTTCCAAGTACCAAAGTTTCAAAAACATTTTCAATCTTATAGCCTTCATTTTTGCATATTTTAGTTTCATATAGCCTTCATTTTTGCATATCTTAGTTTGCATAATAGCCCTCATTCTTGCATGTCTTAGTTTGCATAATAGTTTTTTCACAATTCATCATCATTTTCTTATCTTAGTTTGCATAATAGTCTTCATTTTGCATAGTGTAGCTTGCATGGTTAGTCTTCATAATAGCCTTGTTCATAAATCTTCATCTTGCATAATTCAGCCCACATTTTAGTCCTCATTTACAACCTCCATTATAGTCTTTTGCATATTCATTGCCCATTTAGATTTCAAAGTTTTATACAAAAATCTGAAAAAAATGTCAATGTTAGAGGTTTCCCTTTTGTTGGTGAGTAAAGGATCTTGACTTTGGTTGGTCTTATTTATTAGTCTTTTTGACTTTTATCATTTATCTTTGATCAAGATTTACTGATGTTTTGGGAGAGCTTGATTTTTTCTTTTTGATCTTTGATAATTTTTTTCCTTTTTCCAAAGTCAAGATCTGAATATCCATCCTCTTGGGGTTGTCCTCTTAGATTTGCATTTTCCAAGGATCTTTTAAAAACTTTAAAAACATCCAAAATCAAAAAATCCAAAAAAAATCAAACAAAAATTAGATTGCATAATTTGCATTCCTCATTACAAAAATTAGATTGCATAAAGCCTTAGTTGCATATCATTTAGCTTGCATAATTTTCATTCCTCATTTCAAAAATCAGATTGCCTAAAGCCTTAGTTGCATATCATTTAGCTTGCATAATTTGCATTCCTCATTTCAAAAATCAAATTGCATAAAGCCTTAGTTGCATATCATTTAGCTTGCATAATTTGCATTCCTCATTTCAAAAATAAGATTGCATAAAGCCTTAGTTGCATATCATTTAGCTCGCATAATTTACATTCTTCATTCCTAAAATCAGATTGCACAAAGCTCTTTAGTTGCATATCATATAACACTTTGCATGTTGTTTTTATAAATTCAAAAATCCCAAAAATATAATCTACATTTTGTTCCAAAATTCAAGAATTTAAAAATCAGACTTTCAAGATCACAAGTTGCATGAACTAAACCAAATCTTCCCTCAACAAATTAGAGAATCACTTTTCAAAACAGCCCAACACTTTGTCACAAATTTGCATACAACACCTTGGGTATTGTTAACTAGTCTTACCACCATTTCTTGGTCACATAAAGCAATATCATATTGAGTTCAAATCTTGTCACAAAACTATCCTAAAAATCAATTCCATCATCATATTTTTAGATTATCTTCTCTTGAGTTGTGTGTGCAAAACTACATAGGTTTATTAACCTTGACTTGGATCTAAGTCACTTTCAACTCCCTCTCAAAGAAGATGCTATACCACTTCCATTTTGCTAAGGCCTTGTTTGAAAACTTGATTATTCTCACTACATTACATTTTTAGATAACCAAGACATGCCTATTTAGACTAGAAACTCTTCTAGACATCTTTTAGAGGAGACTCCTTTCACGTTTGAAGACAACCCGCTTTTTGGAGACAAACCCAGAACCTCTGGACAATTAGAACATCATCAAGCAAAGCCCTTTGATAAAAAAATGTCTCGAAGAGGGAAACAACATGAAGACTACCATCTTAATAACCATAGTGTCAATGCTCATGATACTAATCATGATGATTCTTCCAGTGAATCTGATCCTGACGAAGCAAGCATTTCCCGGTGTAAGGAAGACAAGGAGTTCCTCAAAATGATGAAATTTTTATGGCTAGGGAAAAGGAAAAGTATTTCCTTGAACTGGAAAAGCAAGGGGCCCAGTTGCCTCCCCAATATAGGGCAGAAGACATCATTTCCAAAGAGGAGGAAACTCCTCTAACATGAATCACCTAGAAAATGCAAGAAATGCAACTTGAATTACAAGCAATGAAGAAGAGTCAAGAGAAACTCACTTCTAAATACTCTATTGACTCTATTTTCCCATTCCCGTTTGACAAAAACTAGTACTTACCCCGTTCCCTTGAGGGATAGAAATTCCAAAGTTTGACAAGTATATGGGGAATTCGGATCCACAAGACCATGTCTAAGAATTCTATGCACAATGCATGGAATTTATGCATGAAAAGACATATCTCATGCATCTATTTCCTCAAAGCTTGGGGGGACAAGCAATAGAGTGGTTTTCAAAGTTACCCATGGGCATAAAAACTTTTGATGAGCTTATCAAAAAATTCCTCCAATACTACTCGTATAACATCCAACATCCTATTACAATGATAGATCTTTGCAATACCAAACAGAAAATAAGAGAACCTTTCTTGACATTCCTTAAGTGATGGAGGAATATCTTTTCATGATATCCATGTCTCATTCCTGAGACTGAGAAAATGGACATCTTTATCAGCATACAAATTCCAGAGATAAGATTTCACATTCAACTACAAGACCCTAACACCTTTGATAAGTTGGTGAAAAATGAGCTCAAAATAGAAGATGTACTTGTAAAGAAAGGGGATATTTCCCTTTATAAAGAAAACAAGTTCAATTCCAATCCCAAAGATAAAAACAAATATTGGAATAAAAATAAGAATTTTGTGAATGACGGGGTGGTAGATCAAGCTATTCCTCCACCTAAACCAGTAGTATTCAATCTAGAAAGTGGTACTAAAGCCCTTAAAGCTTCTGAAAACACCACCAAAGCCCCGTCCAAGGGAACAAGTAATCTTCTCAAAGACAAACCATGGGCTAAGCCCAAGCACAGTTTCACACCTCTTTGAGATTCATATGGGTTGACCCTCAAAACTCTTCTCGCAAATCAAATCATCACTCTACCAGATAATTCCAGGCCCTATGAGCCATAAGTTAAACCTAAGTGGTGGAATGACAATGACTACTATGACTTTCATGTAAATAAAGGGCATAAGACTGAGAATTGCATGTGACTCAAACATGAGATCCAAGATCTCATTGACAATGAAGTGACCACACCACCAATACAAGTCACAAAGATTCTAATGACCCTTTACCAAAATATGAAAAATGGGAAAGTTCTAAGCCAAAGGAAGGTGCCCAAATTAATCATACCTATGGCACCAATGATAGTAATGTCATCAATATGCTTGAAGCAGCCCCTTTTGAATGTTGTAATGTCATCATTATACCTAAACAATATAAAGAGTCTAAAGTTGCCAATGCAGTGACTTGAGCACAAGCAAAAGTCACATTGGGAGGATAAAAATATCCCAATGTCATAGACCACTCATCAAAGCCCTCTTCATCAGAAAAACAACTAGCTATAACTTCTCCCAAGTCATCGAATTCTAAATAGCTGGTTCCACCACATGGTGCTGATTACAACATTGTTGAGCACCTGAAAAAGGACCACTGCTCAAATATTGATCTTTGAATTACTTAAGATCTCCCCCACTCACAAAGAGATCTTAGATCAAGCCTTATCAAATGCCAATGTCCCTAAGGACTTGGATTTAGATTGGTTCTAGTCTATGGTAGGTCATTTGAGCTCACCACACTAACTATCATTTTTTAGAAGAAGATGATAATGTTGGCATTAAGCAGTATTGCCACTAGTGACAACACTTATTTGCATTCTGGATGGAAACCGAGCAGACAGTGCAAACCGAGCAGACAGTGCAAACTGAGCAGACAGTGCAAACCGAGCAGACAGTGCAAACCGAGCAAACAGTGCAAACCGAGCAGACAGTGCAAACCGAGCAGACAGTGCAAACCGAGCAGACAGTGCAAACCGAGCAGACAGTGCAAACCGAGCAGACAATGGAAACCGAGCAAGTTAGTACAAACCGATCAGGACAATGTAAACCGAGTAACATCTTGTCTACCGAGTCACCAATGCTTACCGAGTTCAATACCTACCGAGTGATCAGTATGAACCGTGCCTTCACTTCTACCGAGTGCATGACGATGCCGAGTAATGCAGTGGACGCCGAGTATCAGAAAGTCACCGAGTCAGTTTGAAGGAACCGGGTAACCATATTTGGGCCGACTTAGTAGCACTTATGTTTATTTGTCAAGCCGACTGTATAATTGTAATTGTAATTAATTGTTTGAGACTTGTATATAAACTATATTGTAAAAAGATGAAAAAGAATCAAGAAGAATATATGTGAAAGAAAAAGAAAGGCAGAGATAAGCGAATTGCAGAAGGCTTCAGAAGTATAAGGTTCAGCAAAGACAAATTCATCACACAAGGTGATCAGTACATCAGAGAATCTCAATCAGCAATCCAGTTGCAAAGCAGAGATCTACTGTTTCATTCTAACAGGTGAATCAGTACTAAATCCTTTAACCGGGTAGACTTAACAGTCTTTGTATAAATCTCTTTACGGAGTGCATACTTCACTGTATGTTTGTAAATCCTTTAACAAGGTGGATTTAGCAATCCTTATTGCTCCTAACAGGGCAGATCATCAGAAGTGATCAAATTGTAAGCCTTAACCGGCCAACTTTATTCTGCAGTATTAAAGCTTTGTGGGTTTCATCCCCACCCCAGTTTTACTTTCTTTTGGAAGGTTTCTGGGTAACCAAATCTATGTGTCATTATTGTGAATGCTTTTAAGTTTCATGCTTCCTGTATGCAAAGGTTAAAAAGTAAAATACATGTTGAAAGAGAAGAAAATTTGGAGTTACTGATTCACCCCTCCCCTCTCAGTAACTTGGTTAATTCCTGAATATTTCCAACAATTGGTATCAGAGCTTCATTGGTTCTCAAGACAAAGCTTAACTAGCTTGAGCAAAGATCCAGGACAATGGAGGTATTCAAACTGAACAAAGTGATTGAAAATGAAAAGCTAGATCTAGAAATGGCCATAGCTAAACTCAAAGAAGCAAAAGAACATCTTTCCCAATCCCTAAGAAGAAGGAAGGAACTTGCAAATCAGATGAATGATCAGAATTACATTGAAGAAAAGATTGAAGATCTTCTTCCCTCAAATAACTCAGATGAAGCAAACAATGCTATCAAAGAACTCCTAGAAAAGAATGGGTCTCTGCAGGAAGAAGTGAGAAAATTGAAAAGAGAACAAGAACTACACTCTACAAGATTCTGTGAGATCTTGGAACAGAGAAACAAGTTGAAAGATGAATTAGATGGAAGAAACATTGAAGTCCAAAACAAAACCCTTCAGCTAGAAAATCTAATTGATCAGATCTCTCATACAAATGAAGAAATTCTAAATCTAAGTTCAGAAGTAGAAAACACAAGAGAAGAACTAAGATCTGAAAAGGAAATCAATCTAAGATTGATGGATGACCTAAACGCTGAAAAACAAATCAATGAAGGAATGCTGAAAAGTCAAGAAGACTTGAATCAGCTGTATGAATGAAATCTTCATAAGCAAAAAGGAAAAGCAGGACTTGGATACAAAGAAGAAGGCGAATCCTCTAAGCAAGGTACTAAAAGAAATCAAAAACCTACTTGTAATCATTGTGGTAAAATAGGACATACTTCAAATAAATGTTGGAACAATGAAAAAGCAGAATTCAATGGAAAATGTTATAGCTGCAATCAACCTGGTCATAAAGCAAATGAATGCAGGGAAAAACCTAGATTCAGAGGTAATTGTCACAAGTGCAACAAACAAGGTCACAAGGCATCCGAGTGCAGATCCAAGACATTTAATCCAGCAGAACAAATTGTGAAAGCAATGTTTGGATGGGACTACAACACCTGGTGTAGATGTCATTACTGTGGAGAATATGGACACATTGGCATGAATTGCATAAAACATCATCTAAGGAAAAGAGACACTACCGTAAGATGTTTCAAATGCACTAAACTTGGTCACATAGCCAGAAACTGCATGAATGCTAATGAAATTGAAGAAGGAAAGAAAAATGAAGCAACTAAGGTCAGGAAATAGGTAAGACAAAAATGGATTCCTAAAGCTACCGAGCAATCCAGTCCAAGTAATGGAATGGATGGCTCTATCGACTCAAATTAAATTTCCAAGGAAACACTGGAACTGTACTCTCATAGATCAATCTCAAGCAGTTCCAGAACCGAAATTAAAAGAAAAGTCTAAATCAGCATGCAAGATGCAGTGAGATCACAGGGAGGTCGGTATAGTCTTCACCGAGCAAGGTCGGTACCTGTCTTTACCGAGCAAGGTCGGAGCATTATGAATTTTCGAGTTCACCGAGCTGCGAAGTCTTTTCCGAGCAATTAATTCTTAGTGGGTGACAGTCTGTCAGAATTCCTACCCTAATTTGAAATGAACATTAATGACAGAATTGTAAACAAAAAGCAAGTAATCAAACTCATTCTTCACCGCGAATCTTTAAGCACTTCGAGAGCAGAAAACTTCAAGGGCAACCCGGTGATTTAATACTCTTGCGTAAGGAATTTTCTGTGAGCTACCATGGCATCATCCAGCACCTCAGCAAAGAAAGGATCAGATATGTTAGTCCAAGGGGAGTGGAAAGCACCAGATTTTAAGATCGTGCCCGCTATTGCAGCAGCCCTAGATCCGAACGGAGCTCAATCTCAGATTCCTCCTAAGGTACTGCTTATCAACGATATCCGTAATCATTTTAACTGTTCTATTCAAGAAATGGGAAACCTAGAACTGGACATTGTACGTGAGGAACTATGTGTGGATGGTACTTTGAAACCCGAGCACAAACATCTGGAAGATAAGGGTTTAGTCCACATTGCACATCTTCCTCGAAACTTTCGAGATAAATGGGTTAGGTACATTCTCAGCCGAGTACACGATGGAAAGATTTGGCTTGAGCAACCTATTGAGATCACAAGGAAAATGATTCATCAAGTTACCGGTCTTCCCATGTTGAACAAAGCAAAAACTACCAAAACCCTAGGTCGGACGGAACTAGAGAAGAAAACCCTAGCCGAGTGGGATGGTAGAGGCATGAAGGTTAGCAGCATTACCGACGCCGAACTGAAGTTTGGTACACATATCATTGCACACAAGATTTACAGTTCTAGTCGACAGAACAGTGTCTCATGTGAAGCTGTTGACCTAGCATACAAAGTGGTCAAAAACAACTTGACATTTGACCTAGCAGACTTATTGTTGAAACAGTTCAACAAGAACATGGAAAGCATCAAAACTTCCAAAAACAATCCATGTAAGTTTGGATCCTTGATAGTCTGTTTATTCTTCTATGTTCAGAAATTCTTCCCTTCTAAAGGAAAAGTGGTATGGAGAAAAGATGTGCCAGTACTTTATGAAATTAATGAATTCATCACAGAAATGGGTGAAAACTTTGAAAGCATCATGGATAATTATTTTGAGTCTTTCAAAGAGAAAATGAATGACAGATTCTGGATTCCACAGAAGTTGGTGGAAGATTACAAAGATGACATCTATTTTATGGTAGATTGTGATAATGTGTATGTTCAAGCAGTTAAACCGAGAACTGTGTATGCAAAACCTCTTCCTTATGAGGTAAATATTGATGAAACCAAGAACATTATTGAAGCACTTCTAAATCAGCCTGTCAATCCCAAAGCCCCATATTTTGGAACATATGATGAAGCTAAGATGAGAATTGAACTAAGCATAAAGCTTCCACAGGCGGTAAACAAAGGAAAGAAAAGGATAGCTAAAATGCAAATGATAACCGAGGAGAAAGAAGAAATTGGTGAAAAAGAAGAGGAAAAGGATGAGAAAACAGAGGAACCAGAACCTGTAAAGAAGAAAGGAAAAGTTTTTATCACTAAGGCATCTGTGCCTCCCACTGCTGTGTTTACAAGGAGAAATACAAGAGGAAAGGCAGACAAGGCAGAAAAGGCAGATAAAGACATAGTATTCAAAAGACCTCCTCTATCCCTTCAAGAAAAGCTCAAACTCTTCAGAGATGGATCAGGATCTGGAGTAAGTAACATAAAATCCCTGAGATATGAAACCAGATTGGAAGCAGAGCAGAAGGAAATAGAAGATGCTGTTGTTGAGAAGATGGGACAGTGGAAATACTCTCCTGAAGAAATTACCCCACAGGTTCCAGCAGTTCTATTGAATCCGATAAGAATGAGATGGAGCAATGCAAGGCAAACTGTAATAGACATATTTGATCAAAACCTGAGACAGTTGATGCCGAGCCTGAACAATGATGAAGTAAAGAAGGCACTAAAAGAAAATGAAAACAAGATGACATTGAAGTTCAATACTTGTTTGATTTTGATCAACAATATTGAATCGGTTGTGAAGGCTACAAAAGCCACATGGAAGAACATATACCACCTTCACCAACCGAGCATTGAAACTGTAATAATAAAGGATATTGAAGATGACAGCGATGAGCAAGAAGAAGACACCGAGGTAGATGATACTGTAAGGATAGCAGCAGAAGTCATTGCATCCCTTCCTACCTCTCCAGTGAAAGTCTCTACATCCAGCCCAGAGACACCTTCAAGCATGGTTGTGACAACTTCTACATTTGTCCAATCATCCCTAGCAACATCAGAGGTAGCTACCATTTCTTCTACCGAGCTACAGTCTCCTGTACCAGTAAGTTTTCCAGCTTTTGAATCATCAAGTGTAAATATTTTAAGTTCTCCAGTAGAAAGTATACCAGTGTCAATAGCCAGCCCTACCTTATCTACTATCACTACTACAAGAGCATTAAGTACAGATAAGCCTAAGGCTCTACCGAGTATAAAATTTTTGGGTAAAAATATAGTTGAGGATATAGACCTAGATGAAGAGATAGAGATTCCTACTTTAGATTTTGCAAATCTCTCTGCAGACCAGATGCAGAATATAGGTGAGATCCTCCAAAGGAAAGCAAAACAAAAGAAGCTTAAGGAGGAGAGAGACAAAGAGTATCAAATCATCAAGGATGCTAAGGACATTTTGTCTGATGCATTAGGCATTAAAGTAGACTCCTCCCAGCATGTTTTGTTACAATTGGCAGAAGCAGTTGAGAAATACAATGAGGACTCATCCGGGACAGAAAAGTTAGTTGAAAGAGC
The DNA here is from genome assembly GCA_027943335.1 of Chamaecyparis obtusa. NCBI lineage: Eukaryota > Viridiplantae > Streptophyta > Pinopsida > Cupressales > Cupressaceae > Chamaecyparis > Chamaecyparis obtusa. Next base: position 369,597 of record BSBK01005160.1, on the reverse strand, counting down.
CGAGAAGAGATTCAACAATAAAGTGCTTGAGCACATTGCTCAGCACATAGCTATCAACCAAGTAGAATTGTCTTCAGTTTTGTCTAACACAGAGTCTATTTATTCGAATGCTACCTCTCTTTTGGCCAGACTATGCAATTTTTCCGAGTTCACAAAGGATGTCAAAGATAAAATGAATAAAATAGATGAGGATATGAAGATTAGCATACAGAAGCTGCAACTTGAACCAAGTTCAAGCTCTGCTCATCACATGAAAATTTCACATCTATCCAATATGCAGTCTGATCTATTGAAAGAAGACTCAAGGATCCGGTCCACACTGCTAGACATCCAACACATGATCCTTCCCATCATGAATACAATGTATAAGCACATTGAACATTCTAGAACATTGATTCATGACAATCAGTTCTCCATAGCAGATCACATGATTGAACTCTCTGCAGAAATCCAAATTGCTATACAAACATGTAAGATTCTGCAAGAAAGTTGGGACAGAACCCTGGCACTAATAATGAAGGTACATTTTGATTTCTTATCAAATTTTGGATTCTCTCTGTAAATAACTTGTATATGCACCTTTGGCATTATCGTCAAAAAGGGGGAGATATGTATAGAAGGAGAGATATGTATACTGTATAGATTTGTATAAAAAATAGTTAACACATTGAAAGGGGGAGACAATGTATAAAGCCCTATAACAAAGACAAATTTTGAAAAATCAAAATAAAACTCAGCATGATTCGTGTATATAAATTTTGGCCAATAAGTGTTTTTGTCACTAATGCCAAAGGGGGAGATTGTTGGCATTAAGCAGTATTGCCACTAGTGACAACACTTATTTGCATTCTGGATGGAAACCGAGCAGACAGTGCAAACCGAGCAGACAGTGCAAACCGAGCAGACAGTGCAAACCGAGCAGACAGTGCAAACCGAGCAGACAGTGCAAACCGAGCAGACAGTGCAAACCGAGCAGACAATGGAAACCGAGCAAGTTAGTACAAACCGATCAGGACAATGTAAACCGAGTAACATCTTGTCTACCGAGTCACCAATGCTTACCGAGTTCAATACCTACCGAGTGATCAGTATGAACCGTGCCTTCACTTCTATCGAGTGCATGACAATGCCGAGTAATGCAGTGGACGCCGAGTATCAGAAAGTCACCGAGTCAGTTTGAAGGAACCGAGTAACCATATTTGGGCCGACTTAGTAGCACTTATGTTTATTTGTCAAGCCGACTGTATAATTGTAATTGTAATTAATTGTTTGAGACTTGTATATAAACTATATTGTAAAAAGATGAAAAAGAATCAAGAAGAATATATGTGAAAGAAAAAGAAAGGCAAAGATAAGCGAATTGCAGAAGGCTTCAGAAGTATAAGGTTCAGCAAAGACAAATTCATCACACAAGGTGATCAGTACATCAGAGAATCTCAATCAGCAATCCAGTTGCAAAGCAGAGATCTACTGTTTCATTCTAACAGGTGAATCAGTACTAAATCCTTTAACCGGGTAGACTTAACAGTCTTTGTATAAATCTCTTTACGGAGTGCATACTTCACTGTATGTTTGTAAATCCTTTAACAAGGTGGATTTAGCAATCCTTATTGCTCCTAACAGGGCAGATCATCAGAAGTGATCAAATTGTAAGCCTTAACCGGCCAACTTTATTCTGCAGTATTAAAGCTTTGTGGGTTTCATCCCCACCCCAGTTTTACTTTCTTTTGGAAGGTTTCTGGGTAACCAAATCTATGTGTCATTATTGTGAATGCTTTTAAGTTTCATGCTTCCTGTATGCAAAGGTTAAAAAGTAAAATACATGTTAAAAGAGAAGAAAATTTGGAGTTACTGATTCACCCCTCCCCTCTCAGTAACTTGGTTAATTCCTGAATATTTCCAACAGATAATTCCTTGAGTCACCTACATAATCATCCTCTACACATAGAAGTCATGATCCGTAAACATAAAGTCAAACAAGTATTGATAGATGGAGGTGTGGGATTAAATATCTATACATACAAACCCATTGAACATCTAGGCTTGTCTAAATCTTCTATTGATCCCAAAAAGAAGATCATAATAAAAGCCTATGATGAACATGAGAGATCTTCCAAAGGTCTCATATGCTTACCAATCAGAGTGGTGATAGTAGAAAGAGAGGTAATCTTTCAAGTCCTCGACCTCCCACTAGCATACAACATCTTGCTAGGCCATCCTTGGATTCATGAAATGCAAGTAGTACCATCAACATTTCATCAATGTATCAAATTTCCCTTCAATGGTATGGAAGTTATTGTGCTTATAGACACTAGTTATGTCTAAAATACCTTAAAATAGGTAGTTGATATGCTCATACCTCATAAAAGTGAGGAATCCACTTCAAAATATGGAAAAGTCATGATGGAAAAAATGGAGAAGAAGTTGAGACTCATAAATACTGGAATGGGAGGATATTAGATTGAACCTATCTTGTCCATGACATCACTACCTGTATCTCCTAGATCACATGGCAAGCCTTCAAAGGCTATGAGGCCTATAATAAGATAGCCATAGGTTATATATTATGGAATCTTTGTCCAAGCCACAGTGCCTCTAAAAGATAAAAATGAAGAAAAGGCCATTCTAGCACGGCTCTATAAAGAACGCGAGAATACTAAGGCAAAACATTGTGAGAGATCCCACAAAAAAATACAAGGGGTATGGTCTGGCTACACAGATGGGCTATAAAGGGAAAGGACCCCTAGGAGTGAATGATATAGGGCTTGTTAAGCCACTTCATGCGGAATTCAAAAATCCTAGGGATAAGACTGGTGTCAGTTTTAGAGAATCTAAGTTCCACCTTGTCGATGATAGGGGTGGTCCCCTTTTTTATTCAGATGGTGATGATGAAGCTAAAATTGATCCCCTACCCTTTGAGAGACTATTACACATTGGCACAAAATATCCTTCCTATCAAAGTGAACCAAATATTCCACAATGGTGGAGGGATCTTAAGGAATCCAGCTTCCCAACAGAAGATATTATCAAAGAAGAGAGAAATCAAGAGTCATCTAGTAGGCATCCTAATTGGGGAGAGTTAGTAACCATATCAAATGTATTGGATCTTCCCCGTTTCATGGATCCTCATGACCTGTATATACCACCAAAAGAAGAAACACACCAAGAAAGTCACACTAAGGAGGAGGATGTAGAGCCTCCTATAACTATTGCACAACACCTAGCTTGGTCTGAGGACAGCTGTACCGACTGACACAAGTACAAATGAGACATACTCTCTAATGAAATAGTGGATATTGAGATTGATGTGATACATACATATGCCACTACCATAAACATGGAAAGAGGAGAGAGTTCAAGTTATCAAGAGCACATGACTGAGGAGGATCTCTCCAATCCTTCCATAGAGATCATCCCCATGGCACCTAGATTATCCTATCACAATCAGTAAGCCACTACAACTGATCCTGCACATCATGGATATATTAGACCTCATCCCATGACAACCACATGGAATCTGGGAGGGAGCTCAAACACAAGGAATACAATGACTCAAAATTTCCCACGGGATGATAATGTCATAGACTCTATAGCACAAATGACCTGAGAATTCACTTATTTGACAATTCAAAATATGGATCCCATAGCACAAATGACCCAGTAGTTCTCTGACTTAACAATCTAGCATTTAAATGAGATACGTATCAACTCCCTAGTATAATCTTCTATTGGTCAAAGCACATAATGCACAAACACTAGATCACTCCCAGGAAGATCCAAGATTGAACTAGTTCCACTCAGAATATGGCTTCAATAGGAAGGTGCTATAGATACTAGAACATGATGTGAGAGAGGTCCATGTCCTAGGGTTAGATCGAATGTATTAGATTCTCATGTATCTAACAAGGACTTCAATAACAATTACTAAACTTCTTTTTCTATGAACTCACTATTTCAAGATGATGTTATAGATCTTGACTTGTTGGTCACAAGCTATGATGAACATAGTGTGAATGGCCTAGAACCAGTTGATGAATTATCCCTCATACATCCTAACCTTATCAACTAGACACGACAGAATCACCTAATTGACCTCCCCACCTTCTCAAATGACTATTCCTTGGCTTTCCATCTCAATGCTATTGAACCCGTCACTTCTTCCACCAATGAATCTTGGGTGAACATGACTGAAGTGGATATCAAGTACCTTAGTCACAAAAATAAAAGAAATAAAGGTTTTAAGGGAAAAAACCATGTTGTGGTGGTCTTAGAACACAAAATAGTAAAAATAAAAGATGCATCTGATGGTGAAAACCTCTTTGAGGCACCAGAAGATGGGGTGCTTGATATCTTGCCTAGTCACTTCCAGGAGCGACCATCAGTGCTCATAGAACCTACACAGGAAATCAACATTGGAACTAGGAAATAGACACAAATAATCCACCTTGCACAGTCATTATCAGCTGAAGAACTCACAACATTCACTCAGTTCTTCAAGGAAAAAAATATTAACTTTGCATGGAATTATTCAGATATGCCAGGGTTAGACCCAGAATTGATAATGCATCATCTTTCCATTGTGCTAGGGATCAAACTAGTCAAATAGAAATTGTGCAAGATGCATCCACATGTGGCCCTCTCAATCAAAGTTAAACTAGAAAAGTTACTCAAGGTTAGGTTTATTAGGGCAATAACATATGCAAAATAGATTTCAAACATTGTACCAATCACTAAGTCAGATAAATCCATCAGGGTATGCACTAACTTTAGAGATCTCAATCGAGTCTATCCTAAGGATGAATTTCCTTTTCCTAATATTGACATGATTGTAGGCATGATGGTCGGATACAAGATGTACTCTTTAATGGATGGTTTCTCTGGGTACAATCATATCAAAATCACCCCAAAAGACAAAGAAAAGACAAAATTTACCTGTGCTTGGGGAACATTTTGTTCAAATGTCATGCCATTAGGTTTGAAGAATGCTGGAGCAACCTATCAATGAGAAGTAACTACCATCTTCCATGATATGATCTACAAGAACATGGAAGATTATGTAGGTGACACTATTGTTACAACTAAAAAGAGGTATACACATCTACATGATCTAGGACAGATCCTAGATAGGATGGAACAATTCAAGCCTAGATTGAACCCTAAGAAGTGAAAATTTAGAGTAACTTCTGGAAAGCTCCTTGGATATATTATTTCAACTAAAGGAATTGAGGTGGATCTAGCTAAGGTACAAGCTATTATGGAAATGCCACCACCTAAGAATATTAGCCAAATGAGGACCTTACAGGGAAGGATTCAATCAATCAAGTGATTTATCTCCCAGCTAGTAGATAAAGCACAACCATTTACTAAGCCACTCCGCAAAGGAGTACCCTACCAACGGGATGAAGCTTGTGCTCAAAATTTGAATAAATCAAGAAATATTTGGCAAACCCACCAGTTGTAATGTCTCCAATTCAAGGTAAGCCACTCATCCTATATATTTCTTCTATTGATACATCACTGGGGGCATTACTTTCTCAGAAAGATGACCATAAGAAGGCGCAAGCCATCTACTATATCAGTCAAAATTTGATCTCCTATGAAATGATCTATTTTGTGATCGAGAAAGCCTACCTGGCTATCACATTTGCATCCCAAAAGCTCTGGCATTATATGTTATCACATCTGGTATAACTGGTAGCAAAAATTGATCCACTCAAATATTTATTGAGAAAAGCAACTTTGAATGGTAGGTTGGCTAAGTGGGTCATGATCCTGAGTGAGTTCAACATTGATTATGTTGAATGAAAAGCCATTAAGGGATAGGAAATCATAGATCAGTTGGCTGATTCACCACTACAAGGAGAACAACCTATTAATGTGGAATTTCCAGATGGATCTATCATGCATATTACTCACTGCTCCTGGAAAATGTTCTTCGATGGCTCCTTTACTCAACAACGATCGAGTGTCGGGGTATTATTCATCACTACAAAAAGCTATTATATTCCTAAGGTATACAGGCTTTGTTTCCCCTTTACAAACAATATTGTTGAATACGAGGCCTTGGTAAATGAGATGAAGTTGGCTCTGGAATGGAATATTTTTGAATTACATGTTCATGGTGATTCTCAGCTTGTGATTAAACAAATTAATGATGTTTACCAAACACAGGATGAAAAAACCATACCCTATAAGCGCATGGTTGATGACCTCAAGAAGTATTTCACCTTCATCATGTTCCAACATATTCCAAGAAGAGATAATAAAGTTGTTGACTGCATTGATACATTGGGTTCCTTACCTCAATAGGAAGATGATTCTCGCTATGAGTTCTTGGTGGAAGAACTTCATCACCCAGCCTATGACTCCCTAGAATCCAAAATGATCTTCACCATTATTAGACCAACCTCTTCCCATTATAGCCATATCTACTCCTATCTCTAGGACCAAGTTATCCCTGATAACCTAACCAAAAATGAACGCAAACACCTTATCCAAAATTCCTCACGATATGTCATTGTTGCGAATGATCTATATAGGAGAGGTTTAGATGGAAATTTACTTAGGTGTTTAGAAAAAGAGGAATCAATACGTGCGTTAGATGATGTCCATGCTGGCATACATGGATCTCATTCTAATGGTCTAACCTTGGCTCACAAAATCTTGAGAGCTAGATTCTATTGGCCAGCTATGGAAAAAGAAGCAACCAAGTATGCAAGAAACCTATAAGAAATTCCAAATACATGGAAATCTTATCCATGCCATTGCAAAGGAGCTCATTCCCTTTTTCACACGCTGGCCTTTCCAACAATGGGCATTTGATCTCATTGGATAGATTTACCCATCCTCCTCAAACAGACACAAATTCATTATAATAGCCACAAAATATTTCACCAAGTGGGTTGAAGCAGTTGCACTCACTACAACAATAGGCAAGCAAGCAGCTCTATTTATTTTGAATTACATCATTTGTAAATATGGTATTTCATCCTCCATCATTACTGACAATGGAGGATAGCTCAAGAATAGTGATATATGATAACTCTACACAAAATTCAAGATTACACAACACTGATCTTTAATTTATTACCGCCAAGGAAACGTCCATGCTGAAGCCTCCAATAAAAATCTGCTTAAAATCTTACATCATACAATCAACAAGTTGGAAAAGGATTGGCACCTGTAGCTCAATCTAGCATTATGGGCTTACCGTACTAGTATCAAAACACCTACTAGGGCCACACCCTTTGCTCTAGTTTATGGCACCGAAGCAGTTTTATCCATAAAAGTGGAACTTCCATCTTTGAGATTTTCTTTGCACCGACTCATACCTGATGAAGATTACAAAATTTCTAGAATGCAAGAATTAGAACTACTGGATGAACTTTGGCAAGTGGCGTTTGATCATCTTAGAGCTTATAAAAATAGAATGTCAAGAGGTTATAACAAAAAGGTAAAACCACAAGAAGTTTAGGTGGGCGACCTTGTGTTGAGAGAAAATCCCCGCAACCAGTCACACAGAGAACAAAAGGGGAAATTTAAACCTAACTGGTTGGGTCCTTACATTATCACTACAGGATTTGGTTTCGAATCTCTACACTAGATGAAGAACAACCTCGAGAGCCTATCAACATGCTCTATCTCAAAAATTCCTATGCCTAAATATTCTCTGCATCTAGCATCATGTACATATAGAAAAAGTCCTGAAGAAAATCTAAAAATTAGAAAAATATCCTGAAAAAAATGATCATCTTAGTGAAAACTTGGTAAATAGGCACTTTGATGCAACAATCCAAAAAAAAATTAAAACAAAGGAAAGATACAAAAAATCAAAAAAATTGAAAAGAGCAAAAAAAATAATTGAAAAAAAAAAGGAGTGCCTTGGTAAAAACCTAGTAAACAGGTGCCTTGGTAGCAAAAAAAAGAATATCTTCCAAGATGGTGAAAACCTGGTAAACAAATGCCTCTTGTGATTTGGTGCTCCATCTATCAACATGCTTCTTGATGACCTTTCACTAGCTTCACTTTGTGCATAACATTCAGTCACTTTTGTGATACATCAGTTGTCCTACATTGTACTCCCATGGATTGGAATCGGCTTGAATCTAGGTCCTATGACATCAGTTGTCCCACATTTCTCTGATATACACCATATTCATATTCTCATGGTTGTAGTGGCACCAGTGAAAATTGTATCAGCTATGATGTCCCATAAAATGCTCAATGATGAAAACTTTCAAAGCAAACCTAGTGACAAGGTCTTGGGATGCATTTCATGGTAGTTTTGCAACATTAATCTTTCACCAACATTCTCTCTTCCATGGAATTTGAAGCCTGCTATCGAGCTTAACATCTTCTTCTCAAGCGGTCAACTATATCATTATAGACATGATCAAGTGCATGTGTACCAAACAAAAAATTCATTGCTAACGAGATGTCAGAAAAATCTTCACACATACAAGAATATATGTATCCATTTGCATATCCATATAACTCTCAACCACATTTGCCTCATGCATTCATTTATCTCATTCATTACATACACAATAAATTCCTTGCATCAAATACATAACCATTTCATACTCATCTAATCTATCCATAACATCAAAACTTAAATAAACATCTACATCACACATACATCCATAAGCAATGCATTCATAAGAACATCAAAAGGAAATAAACATATCTCATAATTAACTAATGATACATAGGTACAATGACATCAACTCATATATCTCTATATATCATAATCAATGTGCTACAAAATGTATATCACAAGTCATCAGAGCAAGTCATCATATAAAATAGAGGTACAAAAACTAGAATATCTAAATCATAGACTAGCTATTTGCTACATCCTCAGCATCTGGAGCTAGTGGTGGAGGAAGTATAGCCTCATTCGCATGTGGCATTTATGAACCCTCTTATCTGTCCATGAACTATGAGAATGGCATAACCCGCTATGCGGCTGGAACAACTGTGCTATAAGCCGCTACATAATAAGAAGCTCGAATCGTCTGATGTGTTGCCACCCGCTAATGGTGATCCCGCTCTGCTGTAAGTGCAACTATCCTCAGATCTCACTCTGCTATGAGCTCTACTATCCACCTGTCCCACTTTGATAACTTGGTCTGAGCTATGGCAATCTCAATTTGTAATGCCCATACACACTCTCAAAGACACCAAATCACCTCCTGTGGTGTCCTATGTTGTGGTATCTCCTCGTCACCACCCCTGGGTATCTCCTCACCTCCCATATCCTTAGTAGCCTATTGTCTCACCTGTCACTCTCCTCCTCCTTTGGGTGGATCTCTCTATCCCTGGCCACCCTACATCTCTGGCCTCCTCATTTGACCTACGACCTCACCCTCCCTCCTGTGTTGCTGAGATACCCCTCTGCTAGAACTCTCTCCTGGGTCTCCTCCTTCTAGTCTCTACCCTATATCTCTATGGATCTATGGTGGAGGAGGTGGTCGTGGTACATCTCCCTCATCATCAGTCTATGGGGGAGGCGCCCTTGGATCTATAAACTATGGAAAAGGATGCCTAAAAAAGTTCTCTTTGTAATCTAGCACCATGCCTACATCTGCCACTACCTCTAGATAATCACACCTACCCTACCTGACCAATTCCAAGTCCTGTAAGGTGGTCACTGGAACCAATCTTGGCCCCCATCCAAATCTAAGATAATCTGCATTTCGAGCATATACCGTAAACTCCTCTAATATAACCTGTTGGTGACCATACTAACACAATACCTGAGATACAAAAAAACCACTCTAGCACCGCATAAGTATGACCTATCAGTGGTCATGTCATGAACATCTCTTTCTACTATGATCACCAATCCCTCCATGTCTCTATCCCCAGATAAGGTCACCATGTGACAACTATCATGTCATCTATCTATCAACTCCAATAGGCAGTCTTCCCCATGTGGGGATGTATAACCTATATACCTATATATAAATGGTTGTCATGTTGTCCTAACAACATTACACACAAGATGACATATGGGTAGATGATCCCAAGCCTAAATCTAGAGTATCAAGACCCCTGCAGCTAAAGTTCTCACCCCCTATAGGCAATCTCATGGAGCTCATGATACATATGTGCTAATATACATGCTCCCCATCCCATCTTTACTGGGATACCGAGTAAACTCTTTAATAAGGGACCCCAACCACTCTGAAATCCCTATTGTCCTCTATCTGGCATGAGGAAGCGCCCTATGTACCTATCCATCACACATGCTAAGGGAGACCCCTGGCTATACCTAGACATCATGGTATCCCAACCTATCCATCTATCTAAGATGTCATCAACCTGAAAATCCTCCGCACAACTAATACCCCAAGGATCTAGGATGACTCATACTCTACTAATGGACCACCTAACAAAATGAAAAGGATACGATAGACGTCCTCCGGGATCACAGTGATCTCACCTGTGGGTAAGTGAAATGTATTATGCTCGCTGTGGAATCTCTCCATCAAGGCAGTCAACAATTCGTGATTAACATGGATGTCTAGAATCCATCCTAGCCAACCAACCCCACACTCAGCCAATATATTGCACTCATCCTCTGATAGGTGTGGCAATAATCTTGACGTTGGCAGATGTGTAATCCTGAACTGAATATCTGGGAGCACCTTCGGTAAGAATAAACCAAACAATCATCAGTACCGAGCCAACAAAATGTATCCAAGAGCTAAAGAAAATACCCTAGATTAAATTCCCAAAGACATAAGATTTCAATTCTGGCCCCTATGCTCTCAAAAATGCTCACTATTGTTCGTATGAGAAAATAGGCACAGTGGGTTTTTCTCGTACGAGTCAAGGGTAGCTCTCGTATGAGTAAACTCTATGATATGACCATACACACCAAAGGATATGAGAAAAAGGGCTAAATAAAGTTCACTTGTATGAGTCAAGGGTGGACCTCATACGAGTATACAGGGTGGCTTATATGAGCCAAACTCTTTTTGAGTTTACTCGTACGAGTAACCGTGGCCATGTGATTTAAAAATGAAAAAATGACCTTAAAATTGATGAAATACAGTAAAAATTTGATCGGTTTTTGAGGACTTACCACTGGACCGTGATGTCTAGGCCTATTGTGCACTCGTTGTCACTTGAATCGATGACTCACCACTAGAATTGCCATTTTTCTCAGAGGGTTTTTCAAATTTCAAAACTCAAAGAAGTCAAAATGAATTGAAAATGACACTTTTGGCCTTTATATAGGTTTTTGACCTATTTTTTAACTTGCTCCGATTGGCATGAAATTGATGCCCTTACCTAATTGGAATTCTCTGATTTCATTTTTAGGATTGAAATTGAAATTCGACATCATTTACTTAGTCAAAATCATTGTTTGACTTTTAGACTTTATTTACAATTGACCACTTGTTAAACCAATTCTCTCTTCTTTCGATCAATCCCATTTATTTCTCTTCACATTATCAACACTCTAGAATCTTGGTCAACCCATACCCAAATTTTGGTCAACCTAGGTCAACTAACCTTCCATTCAGTGTAGAATATGACCTAAACCTTGCTATGTTAGATCTACCTCTTTTATTGCATCATTTTATTGTTCAAAATTACTCTTGATCACTAGGGCACCTTGCCACCTTTCGATTTCGCTCCCGAGGGGGCATGATCATAAACACCAACATTTTCAGTGATCACATCATCAAACATTAAGAATCCATAATCAAAGCAATCGGAACAAAATGCTATGGGCATCTCAACTTCATCGCATCACATCAAGTTGAGATTTCTCATCATCAAATCTCTAGGGGCATATCTGTTTCATCGCTTCACATCAAATTGATATTATTCTCGTTAAAATCCATTTTTTTTCATCGCATCAAATCAAGTCAATAGCGATGTTAATCTCTCAAGTTTCATCACTTCACATCAAACTGATTAATCATTCAAACCAAACCAATGGTTCGAGAATCTTTTCCAACATCAATCGACTTCATCGCTTTACATCAAGTTGGTTATTTGTCTTCATCAAATCAGACAGGTTCTCAGTCTCATCACTATCTGTTCTTTGAATCGCTATATGTTGATCGCACATCAATTCAAAGAGGGGCAAATGTAATCACCCAAAATTGGTCACCTAAACCATAAGTCCCTAACCTCAATTAAATCTTCATAAATTCCAATTTCAATCACTTTTCCTAAGTCCTAACCGAAGGCAATCTAATTCATCGAATTGATCTGATTGATATCCTATTTAAATCTCTGCACTCTATCAATAATAATTAATTAATTTCTAATCTCAAACATTATTGGCAATTAAATCAAGTCTTCATTATTTATTTAATTAATATATCAAATGTTGATATAATAAATAAGATAAATCAAATCTCCACTATTTATTTAATTAATATTCTAAATGTTGATTAAACAAATAAAATAATTGTTACTTAATCATAAAAGGGATTTTAATTAATTATTTCTTCACTTTTTGACAAAAATGCATTAAATCTATTATTAAAATCTTAAAATTGCATTTTGATGTCATCGACTAAAGTCAATTTTGGAAACTTTTGATTAACTCAATCTCATAATTGGAAACAAAGTAGTTAACTAAAAAATCAATCCAGTTGACTCATCAATCTTTTGGAAGTTTCCACAAATAGTCCACTAAACTCTCTAGTTGATTTTGAAAGTTTCTATTAAGACTGAATCTTCGAATCAATCTCCACCATTCATCCTCAATCAATCTTAGCCATTCATTTCTAAATCAATTCTATATAAGCAGGCTTCATGTCTTTCACAAATGATCTCAATTTTTGCTAAAGTAATGCTATCATTTTTTTTCTAATCATTTAAGCTATTTTGCATTGAAGTTGATAAGTTTTAGTTAATTTCATACATTCAATAGGAACATTTCATTGCATGGTTAATATGGATTAATGGTAGTTTGATTATTGTTAGCACCATGACAGCTTAGTTTCTTTATCATCATTGCATCATAATCACATAGGAATATTTGGTTTTTGCTATTAATTGGATGAACTCTAGTTAATAACTGGATAAATCTGCATTTCATGCAAACATGCATATTAAAATCCTTCATTTAGATTTAGTCTATGTCACTGGTTTGCAATGATTTGAGAGCAATCCAAACACAAGTCTATTAGGAGGCAATGAGTCGATTTGATCTTCTCTAGAGTAGCTTTATTTTCTTTCATTTACTTAATTAGATCAAGCAATCATTCATTGAAGTGTGTAGTTATCTTAGTCACATTTTCCCACACATAATTATTCCGTTGATAAAAATAAATAAATTAGAGGCTCTTGTCATATATGGAGAAGATATCAAGTATCCTATAGGATCAATGATTGTCATAAGAACATGGATTAGAAGGTGCCAAATGAATAAGTTTGATGTGTAGTTGTTTGAGGACTTTTGAGATGCACACAAAGATTCTTTATTATTCTAACTTTGTTGTGGCATCAAATACTTATTTGATCGAATTTGGGGATATACCATTGAACATGAACTTGTGAGAGACTTGAGTCTAACCAAAAGACAATGTCATGCCCAAAAATTGAGCAAAACACAACTACAATTCTTTTTTTCAAAACCTACTAACCAAGCACAAACAATCATACTTATGCAACTAAGAAGAGAACACTAACTGGCACAAGACCCTATGTGCACACAAAACGGTGTAGAGAGAAAACAAATGACTAGAAATGTTGAAGTGTCTAGCAACATCATGAGGGTCAAACCATTGAAGGTTGACTAAGTTTGACCAAAAGACAAACTTTGTTAGACAACTCTAAACAAAGCTACAAGGGTGTCCTAGACTACTAGCTTCGACCAACATGCAAATCGAGATAGTTGACTAAAAGTCAACTAGAGTTGACCAAAAGTCAACCATGCACCAAAGTACATGCGAGCAAGCTAAAAGAATACAAAATACATTCAAGAATACTTGGGCACAAAAATTGAGGTGTTTGACCAAGGTTTGACCGAGAGTTGACCAAAGAGTCAACTGTGCATAAAACTGGCTTACTAAACAGTGCTAAGTGTTTCAACATAACATGGAGCATTTGTGCATGCAAACTGAGGTGATGTCCAAGGTTTGACTATGTTGACCCAAAAAGTCAACTGTGCAAAAACTTGGCTTCCTACAAGCATCCAAAGTTTAACAACATAATTGGTAAAGGTTGTGCATGCAAATTGAGACACTTGTCTTAGTTTTCACTAGAGTTGACTGAAAGTCAACCGTGCATGATATTTGGTCAACAAGCCTAAATTGGTCATAACGACCATAGATGTGACCCTCAAGGGTTGATTAGACCTCGGTGATGCTAAATCGTTAGTCTATCAAAGGCGATGATAACCAGAATAGATAATAGGGGTAATATGAAATATGATCAATGATAGAACTTTGATCTTGACTAAATTAATCCATACCAATTTAGAGAATTTTATTGAAATATGAAACTTACTTTCTCATAGTAGAACACCCTTTTATAAATAAATAAAAGAAAACATTAATATTAAGACATAAGAAGTTTCCATTTAATTACATCATTTTAAACAAAGTAATTTTGTGTCTAGAAATAAATCTTATTCTAAAAGAATACAATTTATAAAATACATTTATTATAACTATTCCAAATTCTAACATAATCCAAGAATCACACATATCTATAGCAAACACCTAAGTTATAAATCTATTTAAACCAATTTATTTTAAGTAAAAACTATATTAGTTTAAACAATAACTAATTTACTAAATATTAAAACTTTACCATATGATAAATGTAATTAAATTAGAAAGGTAACATTTAAAAAAAACTATGCTTATAAGTTTCGAAAGTTTAATATATACAACAAAAAAGAACTTACCCAAGAAAATTTAAAAAAAAAATAAACTAAATACTCTAAGGAGGATTCTCCCCTAGCACTCATGTGGCAACCATTAGAGCCACGCGCAGAGGGGAAAGGAAGTGGCATAAGAGGGTGAAGAGGTGGGGAAGGGCGGCGGTATTAGGGGGGAGCGCTCGGCGTGTGTGCCACCCCACCACCATTGCAACACAGTGGTGGCATGAGGCCCGGTGCCGCCGACCTCCGCTCACTTGCTTCCGCGTGGGGGATGGGGTTAGGGCTTCACCCGTCCTGCCTCCCTAAAAAATATATATATTTTATTAAAAAAAGATAGCGCTATGCGCTTAAACTTTAAAATTTATTTTAGGTAAATTTTAATTAATTTAATTTATATTTACATTCATTCATTTGATTAAAAAAACAATTAAAATATTATATTTTATTTATTGGTGAACTTTTAAGTTCCCCGAATTTGAAAATAGGGAACACTTGGGCTAATTTTTTTTAATTTTTAAAAACATATTTGAAAACTTTAATTCAAGGCTAACAACATGTGCTAAAAAGAAATTTATTTTGTACACTATTTTTTTGAGTTTATTAAAAAAAAATTCAAGTATAAAATAATAAAATAAATTTCTTCTCTTTTCCCACAACAAAAATTTATTTAATTTAATTAAAAACCAAAAACTACATACTAATATTAATGAATGGTTTATATACAATGCAAATGCAAAATTTATTTAAATCTATGGGATATTTAAGAAATTTATATTTTGCATCTTAATGACCTAACATATAATTAATTTGCACTACCATAAATTTTAATGTCCTAAATTTCATATAATTCATACACTTAAAACAATATTGATTGAAATTAATCCACAAAAGATTCTATTTTCCAATTTCCATATTTTACCATAAACAGATTTATCAATAAATTTATAAAACCAAATGTTAAATTTTACAAGGGTATCCTTGATTCCAATTTTGAATCATAACTCAAAATGTAAAATTTTACAATGAACATAATAACAAATTTCAACTGAAATTATTTAAGTCCAAAATCTGTCAGGTCTGACATCCAGCTGGGAACCTAATTGTGCGAGGTTGACCATGGAGGCTCACCTCCCAACCTAGGCCATTACATGGCCACCCCTGAGCTAGTGGATCCAGTCTTGGAATGGGATACATATAGAAACTCAAGCATAAAGGAAAAACATCCACACACAAATACACTTAAGTCATAAGCCCAACAGGGTTTTACAAGAGGAAGGTCTCCAAGAGGCCTTCCTAAAAAATAGGGTAGAGGTGGACTACTAGGCGGAGAAAGCCACAGTATACATATAAATTTCCCAAGCCACACATGGACTTGGGAAGACCATCTTCAAGAAGATGCAGTCAAATCTCCTTATGCCCCCCAGGTGCCCGTAGGCCATACTTGGCATCATGGGTATCATGAAACCCCATGTATATCCCTCCACACATGGGAGACTCTGCACATCCTGGGTTTTCTTCCTACTACCCCCTTCAAGTTTACTCCACCCTCCCTAGGGTGAGAAAACCTTGAAGAATCCCATCCCAAAATGAAATTACGAATCAAAAACAACATTTTACATAACTTAAAGTTCAAACCAAAAACCTTAAAAAAGCCATGGACTCCATTAATGGAGCTCCAAGCTCAAACACATGCAAGAACTAACAAAAATATCACAAGGGCCTACCTTTATCCAAGAAAAGGTTGAAAATATGAAATCTTGAAACTCCTTCCAAACTAGCCTTTTCCTAAGCTCCTTCCAAGTGAATGGTCTCCAAATCTAGAGAGTGGGTGAACACTCAAACCCTTTACCAAGCTTTCCCTAAATAGGAAAACCTCCTAAAAACTAGGATCCAATCAGAAGAGAGGAAGAAAATTCCATTCCCTTCTTCCCACTTGCCTTCCTTCACCATAAATGGAGTTGAATGCAAGTTGGGAAGAAGAGAGAGGTTAACCAAAACCTCACAACTCTTCAAATTTGACCAACTTGGAAATCTTGACTTTAGGGGAGTCATGAGTTTTAAGGCTCTTAATGGGTTGAAAATGACCCCAACCCCTAAGGTACTAACATGGGTAGCTAAAATTGACCCCAATTAACCTATGGGAGCCCAAATGACCCTCCTAAACTCCACCTAAAGATTACACACGGATTTCCAAGTCTTGGTTGATTATCTAGAAACTTTCCAATCCACAGTAAGTTGATTCTACCCTAAGGTTAACCCCTAGTCAAACCCTTGACCCAATAAAATACAAATTGCTAACCATGCCAACACTTAAGCCACAATTTGCCTAATTTGGCACATTAATTAAAACAAATGACATGGTTAAGTCACAAATACATTTACTAAATTAAATACACACATGCAAACAACATTCATGAAATAAAGACTATACAATGAGGTCCACGTTTCTTTATACAAAGAGGACCTTGGAATGCACGGTATAAACATAGGTTCCAATACTGGATCCCCACATTTAGATCCATGGTCAACTTATCCTGCACACTCATTGCACACATCAATAGGTCCAATCAACATGATATAAACACAATACGTCATCATTACTGCATGGTTTAAAGACTATGTCTATGAATGAATCAACTAAGAATAACTTCGGTTTCCTAAACCAAATTTTCATCGCAATAGTTTTAAACATCATATGTGACATCATCATAATTGAAATTGAATCAAAACATATAGTATCTCAAGTGTACCCTGATTACATAATCAGGTACCGAACATATAACATAGGATTTAATAGATCCTTAAATACATAAGTGTCTCAAATAATCAGGTATGTCTGTGAAATAAGTACTGAAAGCATGGAAAACAAAGCAGTATAAATATGACTATCTGGTAGGTCTCACGGACAATAGTTGACACAATATAGAGTAAAGAAGATAAAGACAATTTTTAGATTGTTTGTAAATTAAAAAAACTTTGTAATGTAAAGTTGATTTGTATATCTTGTACCACTATTTTATATATATGTACAACTAACTTGTATATAAAACTTTGTTCATTCTCTACAATCATGTCTTTCATGAGATACTTATTTGCAATATTCTTTTTAGATGGTCCAGTATTTACCCTTATACCTACATATCCTTTTATTTTTTATATATGTACTTATGGTCATCTCATAATAAATGTATTGATACTGACAATTCTTTAGTATCCATTACAAATTAATGGTTTTGTTAGATTACTATTGAATTGAATTAGTTGGAGGGACCCTTCATACAATAATTTCAAGCTATTTATTATTATAACATTACCAAAAATATCATTATAATTGCCTACTAATTGAATTAATACATAGATTAAGAAAAAACTCATATCACAATATAGACTTGATGCAGGGGCATCTTGGATCCTTGGCAGTTGGGGGAATTTCCTTGTGGATTGTTGGAGTTGCTTGTTGTTGTTGTGGGTAGTTTCCAGTGATTCTATGTGCGGTCGATTTATGGGAATCTTTGGCGAGTGTGGTGAAAAGGGTTTGATCCTCAGTGTGGATTCAATCTTAGATGGTTGAATTGCAATTGGCATCTATCGGTTCAAAAGAGGATTGTTTGACTGGTGAGGAGGCTTGTTCTGAGGAAGAGAGGGAAAGTTAGGGCTTCTACTGAGGTAGACCTTGAGGAAGTTGACTCTGACCTTTCTAAGGTTGAGGTGGTAGATCTAGTTGGTTTTCATGATTAGATGGTTGGATCTGATGTAGAACTTGTAGAGAATCCTGTTGCTATCAATGCGAATGCTAATGTTGATGAATTTGGAATTGAGATTCCTTTGGCTGAATCTAATGACCTTTTTGGGGTGGTTGATGAGTTTGATGTTGTTTAAAGTATGGGTGTTAGTGTTTCTGAGAATCTTTGTGGTGTTGTTGCTGGCAATTTGCAGACAGACTTGGTCTAGTTGAAGGGTGATTTATTGCAGAGATCACTTGGTGGATATGAAAGTGTATATGTTGATGGAATTGTTGATTAGTATGAGGAGGTGTTGGATAGGTTTTTCATTTGTGATGATGATCCTTTTTTGGGTGATGATTTACAGATTTGGTTTGTGGGTCTATTATTGATCGGTTTGTTTCTGATGCATTATGGTGAGGATGCTGACCAGTTTGTTTTTGTTAATTGGTTTGTTGACTGTCTAGTTGTAGTGTTGAGGTTTCTTGTGTACCATTTTGTCTTCATGCCTTTGAGGATTGGGAAATTGTTGGTCAAGCTGAGGTGGTGTTTGGGTTTTCTTGTGGGAACAAAGTGTGGGACACACTTTTCTATTTACCTTGGGTGTTTGATGCAGGGGCATCTTGGATCCTTGGCAGTTGGGGGAATTTCCTTGTGGATTGTTGGAGTTCCTTGCTATTGTTGTGGGTAGTTTCCAAATATTTTGTGTGCGGTTGAGTTGTGGGAATCTTTGGCAAGTGCAGTGAAAATGGTTTGTTCCTTGGTGTTCGTGGAGGCTTTGTTTGTGATCACACATCTTCAAGTGGCGTGGTTTGGGAGATCTAGTTTGATCTTTCCTAACTGGTTTTGTTCTTCAAGTTACTGGTTTAGTGTGTGTTTATCGGTTGATCGTGGAGGATTGCGATGGAAGATTCTGAGTGGTGTAAGCATTTATTGTGGATTCAAAGGTGGACCTATGTGTGGCCAACATGATGGTTGGATATTGCTGGATGAAATAATTAATTATTGTAATTATTTGGGATTGATGAAGGGTGCTCCCCTTAATACCGCAAACACACAACAGAAACAGAGAACAACAACAATTTGCAAGAACAGAAAATGGGCTTCTTATTATCTCCACAAATGTGGAATTACAAACTTCCAGAATTACAATATGCAAAGCCACATGGGCATCTTCCTTACAATATTCTGAGGGACAAAGCCTCAAATGATTACCCAAAACTACTCTGAACTGCTCCGAACTGCCTAAGACAACACCACGGGCCTTCCTTAAATAGGCAATTTCCACCGCTCGAGAAGGTTCCAAAAATTTAGCCTTTTAGGCCGACTAAACATAAAATTATTTATTTTTCACAATTATTACAATAGGGTCGGCTCAAAAGAAATACAAAATATGATTTTAGGTAACCCAACTTCTGGAGGCCATAACTTTTTAACCGTAACTCCGTTTTTCTATTGTAACCACTTTTCAGAAATGCCATTACGAGATCTACAGTGCCTGACACGCGCTAGCGCTAGTCAGCCGAGGGTCGATCGCGATCCAGAGCCTCTTAGGCCTTCAAAATTGACCTAAAAGATTTCGTACCCAAAAACCTCAATAACTTCACCAATACTGATGATGTGGCAATGAAACTCAACTGGTAGGCTGAAATGACTAAGATGAAACTCCAATTGTGAAATTAGAACATTTTGAGATCATATGACCAACTTACTAAAAATAGTAAGTTTCCATAAATAGTAGCTCTGCAAAAGATAGCCCTTATTGAAAACAAAACCAGAAATATTTTTAGGTGATGCAAGATTGCTCTTACACCCAGGATGCTCCTGCATCATGGATCTAGGTTGACTTGTTATGTTACGTTTGTCTAAGGATATGTGATTTCTTGAATGCCGACCTATGGCAAGTAGTGTGTATAAATTTAGGGTTTGCGGTTGTAATTGGGGGGAGAATGGAGTAGCCCTGAGAGGATGAAGTGTAGTAGAGATTTGTGAGAGGATCGCTCTAAGGTTTTCATGACCGGTTGAGGATCTGAACCTTGTTTATCATTGTATGTGGTTGTAACCAAGAAGGCATTACAACTCGACACGTTTGATGTAATTGGATGTTTTCCTAATAATAAAGAGTTATTATTCGGTTGCATCTTATTGAGTTGCTTTGTGTTTTCTACTATTTTATCTCTTGTTGCAAGATTGGACATCGCCTATGGGGATTCTTTGATCTTGACTGCATCAAGACTAGTGATCAATCTATTATTAGACACTATTCTTGAGGCATTACATCATTCCCTCTAAAAAATGTATTATCTTGATGTTCAAACAAATTGCTTGGGGCTTGGGGGAAAAAATGTGAAACATTTTGACAAATAATCTACTTCCAAACATAATTCTTATAGTTCTTTTATTAGCATCACACATTCTTAGATTCACACATGCATTGATTAAATTATTTATTTTGACAACTTCGATAAATTTCCCAAAACTTTTGGCTAGGTTGAATCATATATATGATTATTAGAAGTACTATAATTTTTTACTGTTAAAGGAAAGATAAATTTCTATTTGTTATTAGCTTCATTTTTAACCTATCATTCAGAAAACAAATCTAACCAAAAAGAAAATAACTTTAAAACCATATAATTCTCAACATATAATTTTGTATATCACAATCTAACCCTACCAATTACAAACACTTATGTATAACTATTCTACATAGAAATCTTATACTTCATTTCCCCACATGTTGTGATCTTATTCTTGACTACTTATGCATACCTTCTACATACCTCATAGTATTTATTATTGCATGTGCTCACCCTTCCCTTGAGGGTATCAAGAATTCATCTTGATACTTTGGATTGATATATCATTAATTTTAAACTCCACTTTTTCCTAGATCATATTGTCCTTTATTGTCTTCATATTTAGGTTCAATGATAGGAAGATTGGTAGAGTGCTCTTCTTAGGAATAGGCTGTTGTAGTTTGAAGCCCAATTACACCACATCCAAGATCACCGTTTCATAATCCTAGCTGCACCTTAAATTGCAACTTTATGTGCCAAGCCTCCGCTAATAAAAACTTAAAAGGAGTATTTATTTTCACAGTTGAGAAATGCTCAAATATATGTTAAATATAAATACAAAATATTAATTAAATAACTTGAATGTTGAACAAAAAATAAAGCATATTGTGACAGTTTGAATACAACTGTGGAGAACTTTCTTGTATTCCGCACATCTTCTTTTGCATTAAACGAACAGAAAAAGATACTTTGGCTCATGGCATTTCTTCTTTTCATTCTGACAGGACATAAAACAAATTTTATCCTTCGGTTTCCGCCATGTCCTGAATGGTCGGCTTTGTAAATGGTGATGGGATCTTTTTCTCTTATACCAACTTTTGAGATGCGTTTCAGTGCATCCTATAAGCTCTGCTATTTCTAGGCACAAGCGTTTCTCAGTCTACATATCACTTTATACACATATATTAGTAGTAACCTCACAAGCTTACAACCCACCTACTTAATATATTATTTTTGTATAATATTTGTATTCATGTGGAAGTTATAATTCTAAAATATAATGTTGATATGTTACTTGGGATATTTAACATAGTTGGAGTCTATCTGATGTTCAAGATTTTATATTATGATATCAGCAAATAAAATATAGGTCAATAATTATTTGTGGTGTGATTGTAATACTTACATGTTACAATTATACAATCATATATTAGAGGTATTGAAGTGTTTTATTATGATACTTTAGAGTGTAATGCAAAAGTACTAAGAAACAACATTTGATTAATATACATATATATAGAAGACACAAATAAAAAACTTCACAGGTTATGTGAATCACATTACAACAATACTTGGATTTAGGGAGCATCTTACTTCAAGAAGCACCCATGTGCAAAAACGGATAGGAGATGATGAAGATTGTACAATGAACCATCCCATGATCTCCAAATTGGTAAGAAATGTCCATGGTGTCGTAAACATGAAAAAAAGACCTTAGTATGCACACACAAAAGGTTAGGGATTAATAAATCAAAATATGTTAAAAGTACCAAAAGGACCATTTGGGCTAAGAAGATGGACATTGCAAAGAAAACCCCTACGAAAAATTATCCTTTACAAGTTTTCTTTGAAATAGCATGGCAAATGATTATAGCAAGCTCTTTCTATCCAATTGATTTTGATGATAGCATAATTTCAAGACTAGTATGCATTTATAACATCAATGTTCATAGCTTGTAGTCCTTTGCGTTGGGATGTGGTGTTGTACACCTTGCATAATATTTATAATTTTCTATTTTATTAAATTATGTGTGTTACGCCTAGGAGCACCTAGATGGATGTGCATCACATAGAGATTCCATTATTTGGGTCATTTTATGTGTTGCATTGTAACATTGAGATTATATTTAATGTGGGTGTCGCATTGGGATATGATATTGTAATTATTTAATATTAGCAAATATATTTAATAAAGTGAAAATTTAGTACCCAATATTGAATGAAGGGTAAATAATATTGTGTTCATATGGTCTAACTTCACCATTAGTTGTATTTTGTGTCAGCTTTCTTCTATAAAAGAAAATACATCTTAGTAGTTTGGGTTAACCAATTGAGTGGATTATCATTATTGAGTCTTTTCTAACGTTGCATATGTGAAGCATGGCATGAGATGTGTTGTTACATGCTTGGGGGTATGTGCACAAAGATGGGGGACCAAAAAGGGGTATAAGATGCCACTATTTTTTTCTCCCTAAAATTAGAAAATTCTAAACTTCGACAAGAAAATCAAGATAGTTACACTCAAAATTTGAAGGTGCAACAAGAACAAGAGTTATAATACTCCCAATTTAGTTTCTAAATGACTGATTTTTTTTATAAATTAGTTGACATTAAGGGCCTCAAAAAGGGGGACTACACAAAGTGGTCCTATTTTTTGTAAAAAAAAATATTACATAGCATTTGTTGTACTCTTCATAAAATGTTAACTTTTTTTTTGAAATTTTTTTAATCGCTCTTGTGAGAAGTTAGCTCACACCATGTAGTTTATCCCTTTTTTTTAGCTAATTTTTTTTTATGAACGTATGATTTTTTACGAATTTTTGAAGTGGAAATATCCTAAAAATATGAAATTTGAGCATGCTTCCCCTAGCGATTATTGAAAATTAATCATAAATACCAAAATCAACAAGCCAAAATCTATGCCCAAAATACTACAGATAGGCTTTTGACAAAAATCGAACCTACTTATTAAAGAAATTAGAGAGGAAAATATTAACATAATTAAAATTAAAAATAAATTATATGGTTAGATAGCTAAAACAAAACTTAACAATATCATGGTGTTTGATTTTGTCTACCTTGAACCATGTGCAAACTTGATGGGGAGCACAAATGAAAATATGTGAATTATTTGTATTGTTTTTTTATTAATACATCTTAGACATGTTATAGTCATCCAAGCCTTTGGGTTACATGCCCAAGGAAAATCCAAGCCTAAGGCTTGGTGTTTCCAAAAGCTTTTAATATGGAACACACCCTATATGGTATATTGTCATGCCCTGCCCAAGAACCCTTGGGAAACAAAACCATAATTTTTATTTATTTATAAGCATAATTAACTACATTAATAAGATGCATGTAACAATATAACACACAAGATGTATTGATGAACATTAAACTATAAATGTAAAATGGTAACATGAATAACATTGACTTGACAAGGAATAAGTGTAGTGTTCCCAAGGGTCTCATGACCAGTAAGATAAGACCACTCCATGAGTACTTGAAAGATTATTTTGACATATACCATGAGTCACATGTCACTCATAACATATCATTAAATATTAATGACATCACTTTTAATCATTAGTCTCTTGGGAAGGAAGTTGAACTAAGTCTAGATCAAAGATTCATTCAATTTGCATGCAAAACAAGATTGGTAAAATAATGCAAAGGTAACAATGGAATCAAAATGAAAAAGGGTACTCAAATCACTAAACCTGAATTGAACAGAACTTGTATTCTACTCTTTGATGTGGATGCACAACTATGTGAGTCACAGATGTGCAAGAATAGAGCATAGATGTGCAAGTGACTAGAACTATCATGCCAGGTGAATTTGGGGATGCATGTGTATGAACAGGAAAATAGATACATAAAAATTATGGATTCACAAAAATAATGCATGAAAATGAAACAATAATACATGGATGCACCATTCTACACATTTGGTCAAAAACTTGAAATAAAAGGTATTTTTCAGGTCAAAACACCTAGTTAAGATCATAAAGTGGTTAATTAACTCCCCAAAAGGAATTAGAGGAAAATAAGATGGTCTTAAGCACTTAAATTGATGCTACAAAGGAATGAATAAATTAATTTCCACATAAAGCTATTATATTTACCATAAAGATCAAAACTACACATTCCAATTTACCAAGTTATCATCATAAATATTATATGCAATCAATATAACCATTATATAATTACACTACTAGTAGTACTACAAGACATGTAATCAAATAATATGAATACCATCATAGTCACTACTCTAGTATCAAGATTACTTACATAATGACGCCATATACAAGAGAAGAGGGACCACACCCAAGGGTTCTAGATTGAAACAATGTGATACAATACAAGACATCAATTGATCAAGATATAATGCAATAAATTATTGTGTCTAGAAAGGTTTTCACTATCAACTAGGACCTCTTAATATCTATAAACCAATCCCCGATAGTGGTTGGTCATGCCTCCTAACCATGAGGAACCCTCAAACCCTCTCCCACCATGCTCATAGAGATAACCATGCAGTAACCAACACAAATCAAGAAAATAACACATACATGTCTTACACAACGACATGATCACATCACTATAAAATCATCAAGGAGTATAGACACAAGATGAGAGATTTTAGAAAACTAGATACGAGATCTAGGAGACCTACATATGATCACTTAGATGATTTCCTTAAGAATCAAAAGGAGAAAATTTTAAATGAGGCAAAGATAGAAAAAGGTGAGTGTAGTAAAGATGTAGAACATAGATAACCCGAGGATAAGGAAACAAGTAAAGAAAATGATATTATGCAAGATAATGTTTCTAGTGCCAATAAGGATGATGCTAACAAGATAGTTGAAGATGTTAAGAAACCTATTACCAGACCTAGAAATATTGTATGTTACAAATGAAATAAGTTGGTCATATTGCCAAGTATTGTAAGTTGCAGATTGGTTACAACCAATTGAAACCTAAGAAGAAGGTGACATGTTTCAAGTGTAACAATGATGGACATATGGTGAAGTATTGCAGATTTAGAGGACCAGTGAAGAATTCTTTTAGACCATTCACAAAGGAAAAATAACTAAATGAAGAAGATAGAGAGCTAGTAGAACTAAAAATAGAATTTAAGGAGAAATAGGTCAAACAGAATGAACATGTGGAATTTGAAGTTAAGAAAGATGAACAGTAGAGTGGGATCATTCAAAAGAGTCCTAAGAGTCTTGTTGAGTCATTGCTAGGGTGCATTGCTTCACCATATTTATGATGGGTAATGTATTCTTTAGGAGGAGCATGAAAGATTAACACTTGTCAGATACAGAACCCCTATATGGTTGAGTTAAGCTATGTAAACTTGAAGAAAACTTAGTTCCTGTGTTGTGTGATCTTGGACAATATCGCATCTACTTTGGAGATGTTTGTGAGAAGGTCTACCAGTTTGAGCCAGCACGGTTTTCTTTCCTCTTTATGTTTATTTTTTGGGACTTGTGCCCAATTATCTATAAGGGTGATACTATGGTTAAATTTCCTACCATTTACACTAAGATCAAAGAACATTTAAGATCTTGGAGTAGTAGTTGGAGCTTAAAGTATTTGCAGTTGTGTTTGCAAAACCCTCTCACGACCATGCAAGCTAGGTACTTGTGATTAACTCAAGAAATATTTTTCAATTATAGAAACAAAGGAATTAGTATGGATACACCTAAGGTTTCTAATGTACTTGAAATGAATAGATACAAATTTAAAGAGCTGCCCTTTCAAATCTACTGAAGAGGATCAAGAGGGTGTGTTTTCGCATACCCCAGTTGATGTTATTCATGTTGAAGACATCATGGCATACATGAAAAAAAAGATTAAGTTCATAGGAACTACAAAGATTTATGATGAAATGCTAGGGTTATACAATACAAACCAAACCCTAAAAGAAGAATTAGGAAAGCTCACGGGTTGCCAATAGTCAAATACATGGAGAGATTTGAATTTGATGAATTAGATTGGATCAAGATTGTGTTAAGTAGGATTCATGATGAATTCATATGGATTGGTGGAACCCCTACTAAGATCACCAAGGAATTATTACATGAAATCAATGGATTACCTATGACAGGTAAGATACCTACTGTAGAGAAAAACATAAGATTTGAAGTGGAAAAACTGACAAAAAGAAAATGGAATAAAAGATCTATAATTGTAAATGACATCACACAAGAAGATGCCAAACTAGTAGCAATGATATTGGGATAAAAGTTCCAATATAGAAATAGAATAAATAGTGTGTCAACCCATTTTGTTCACATGGCATATAAGCTGGTAATTGAATATGAAGAGTATGACCTATGCGAGGTCTTAAGGCAGTAGTTGATGGAGAATCTAGTAGGAATAAAGAGGAATAGGAAAACACATTTCAGATTTGGATCACTGATTATGTATATATTCTTCCATGTTATGAGAATATTTCATAACATGTACCTATAGAGATCTAATAGATGTGCTATATGCATATGATTAGTGATTTCTATAGGACAAGTGATGAGAAAAAAAGGTACGCTGAGATTGCAGGCATGATGAAACTCTTTCAAAAATAAATTCATGAAAGGGAAATAATCCCTTGGAGACTGGTTGATAAGTATAAAAATGATATCCGTTTCATGGTGGAGACTGACAACACATGCTTTGAGGTAGTAGAACTTATAACTTCATGGGCTACCACTATGGGCTATGAAGTTAACTACACCATTTTAGAACTTCACATTCAACATGTTTTATAGTCCCCTAAAGACCCCAATGTTCCTAAATGGGGCACATATGAATAAAAATAAATAGTAGTAAAGGAATAAATGGTACAAGGGATAAGGGAGAAGAAAGTTGAGTCCCTTGTTGACAAAATTGTAGGGCAGCATGGAATATCAAAAGAAGAGATGAATACTATCAAGGAAAAAGTGGCAGAACTTGGGGAGAAATACAATATTCCCCCTTTTCAACCCAATATTGAGGCACCTCAAGTGGTGGAGATTGAAGAAGAATAAGAAAAGGACAATGATGAAATTCATGCACCTACTAGGAGAACATCGCAGAGACATGATGCTAGAGTAGCTACACAAGGTCAAACACCTCTTAGAGATAGAAAAAAGGCCATGGCTAGTGGACCAAGAAGGAAGAAGAAAATACTTGATACCTCTCCATCTTCGCATGGGAATGAAAAACAACCAAATATTGTAGAACATAAACAAGAAAAGGAAATTCAAGTAATGGATACATAGAAGATCGATGAACAAAAGAATAAGAAACAAGAAGATGAAAATGATAGAAAACTTCAAGAGGTCAACCTAAGGGCACTTGAAGCAGACAAGAAGAAAGAAGTAGAGGCAAAATAGAAGAATGGTAAAAAAAACAAAGGTATTTGTTTAAGCCCTTCTTAAAATTTTTAGAAAAGAGAGCAGTGAATGGTGGAAAACTTGCTTCTATTGAAAATTAATTTGATAGATATGATGAAGAAGAGAAAAACAAGATAGAAGATATAGTTGTGGAGAACATGCTCACCTTTAAAAATAATCTAATTGAAATAGAAGGTCAAATCACTAAGGACCTATTTAAGAGATTAGAGGAAAGAAAGAAAAGAGCCCTAGATGAAGACACTAAGATGAGACATGATATTCTTCTACAAAATATTCCTACCATGACATGGAGTGAAATACAAGAGTGGCTTGAAAAGCTAAGGCCAAAGATAAGGACCAAAACCAGAATCATCAAATTTATGGCCCATAAATATGAAGAGGTTGAAAAGGAGACACATGAAAAGGTTGGACAACTACTCCTTGAGGAACCACCTGATCTTGGTAAGTCTACAAGGACCCCAACCCCAGTAATAATCTTTATAGAGCCCAAAATTACTAAAGAGGCTGAAGTTCCAAAAGAGATAGAGGTACTTGATACTACCTTACTTGATTTCTACATTGACAATGTTGGAATTTCACTAAACATAGAGCAGGATACATCTGATCCATTTCAGATAGTTGAAACCTTCACCAACATTGATGCAATTGTAAAGAATTTTGAGCCTTCCAAGATCTCTCAAGAAGAACCAGCTAAGAAGGAGCAATAAAAGAAGAAAACACCTAAAAAAGAGTAGGTATTAGAAGAAAAAAGGTGAGGAAAAAGAGAAAGAAAAGTTAGAGGAATAGACTTGAAAGGATTTCCTATCACCCCTTTTGCTACACCTAGTTTTTTGGAAAGTGGATCCAAATCACTTCCAACTAACTTAGAGGATATGGATGTCATAGATCTAATGCAGTGGTTAGTACTTTCTTTTGCTAAAGAAAAGGTGAAATTAGAGAAGAAGACTGACAAAACTACAAAGAAAATCCAATGAGAAACTCAAGTGTTGAGTAAGTTTTTTATTACACCTCCTGTAGATATTGGATATCCTATAAATAGTTTAGATAATGTTCTAGGTATAGTAGAACAAAATTTTGATACGTTAGAAGAAGTATCAAGAATAAAAGTGGCAGATAACTTTAAAAGGCTAAGGATGAAAGATACTCTTGATGGGATCAAGAGTAATCTTAACACATTGATCACCATTGAAAAGGAAATAAAATCTTGTCTTAAGGATGGAAAAGACCTATTTAGACTTCGCATGAATTTGCATAAGCATGTAAAGAGAATATCATATATTATAGCTTAGGATGAAGAGGCTTTGGAAAACCTCTCTAAAGATTTTGAAAATAAGAAAATTTTGGACATAAAAAAGGAAGTAAAGAGGATCATGGATAAAATCCATACCCTACAATTGGAAAAGGACATATTTTAGAGAAGATTCTTAGAATTAAGAAGATTGTTTACTCCAAATATTAGTGTCTTGAAGAGTACTCACGAGGACCTTCAGCTTGGCCTCAAAAAATTTCAAGAATTAGTACCTAGTGATGTAGAGGAAGAACACAAGGCCGCATTTGGTCTTAATGGTGTTAGCATGTGTAAAAAATTTCATGGCTTTACCAGTTTCCCCCTAGTCTCTGCAGTTGTTTTTAGGTCTCTGGCATAAACCCTTAGTTCAAATTTTTGAAAATCTAGCCGTTGGTGTGAAAAAGCCCTAAAAATGCCATGGCCTTGTTCTAATTTGGCGTTACTTTATTCAAGCCACTTAAAAGTCCTATGATGCATGCGTTAAAATTGTTAACCTCTTTGTCACATGATCGCGTGAACCTTTTTCATGTCATGTGATCATGTGACTAGGGTTTTATGTCGGACCCCTTTGTTTTATTTCCCTAAGTCCCAGCGCTAATATTTTCCTAAGTCACGCCTTTTAATATTTCCTATGTTTCAGCCTTAATATTTCCTGGGCCCAGTCTTTTGACACATCTCAATCTGACGATGGGCATAAGTTCTCATAAACTATGTTAGAAGGTTGAGATCTTACACCAGCCATTGATCTTTCCTGACGAGATGGCGTTTCAAAGAAGTGGGACCTTCCGATAGGTGTGCATGATTGGCAGTCTTTCATTGGTCCACCTATTTATGATTTGGTAGTTGTTAGTGGGTCCTGGGTTGCCAGAGTGTCAGAGGGTCCTGACATTGTCAGAAAATCAATGACAGGCGCATGATCTTGTGGGATGTGTTAGAGGTTTAAGATCATGTGACGACCATCGATTCTACCTTTTTCAAAGGGGATAAAGTGCAGTGGGTGCATCTGCCAGGTATGCTGATTTGTTGTTCTCTAATTGGTCCATGTTGTGTGAGCTGGACGTGTTGTTAGGCGGGCTCGGTATCTCAATCAGAAGATTCAAGATCAACGGCGGGTGCATGATCTCATGGAATCTTCTAGGCCTTTAAGATCATGCGCCATCTGTTCGATCTTCCAGGCGGTTTAATGTTCTCAGTGGGTCCATTTTCCAAGTGGTGTAGATTTGTTCAAATCTTACTAGTCGACATGGATGATGCGGTAAGGTGGGGTCATTGTCAGAGAGGTATGTGACAAGGACAAGATCTACGGTTGGCGTAAGTTCTCATAGATGGTGTTAGAGCCATGAGATCTTAAGCTCACCATCCATTTTCAAAGGCTTAGGTGGGTGGATCCTGTGTTAGTGTGACCGAGCAGCGACAATGAATGAGGTAGCGACAAGTGGCATAAAGTGGGCCTAGGCGGGGGTCTAATGGTTTGGCGGTCCTGATAAATTTTTTTAGTGGCCCGATAAGATTTCAATGGTCTCCGCTCATTCGTGCAATGATTTGGCGGTGTTCTAAAAGGTCTGGTGATTTAGCGAAGGAAGGTCGCGTGATCGCTAAGTATTTTAGCGGTGACTTAAAATGTTCTACGAACTGGCGAAAGCGTTTTGTCACTAGTTTGCCAAATGTAACCGGGGTAAGTTTATTTTCCTTCAGTTGGCAGTTCACGAGGTTAAGTGGTGGTTAATTTTTTCATTTTGCGAACAAGAAAAAGCCTTGTCACGTAGTCGCTAGGAGTTAACCAGGGATATCTGTTGAGTTAAGACAAAAGGCCTACGAAATTAAAGGATCCGACGGTCATGATATAAAGTTGACCTCAAATTCAAATATGGACCGCCGATGTGTTGCTGGCACTATGAAACTAGCCATTTAGATTCAAATTCAAATTTTTGAGGGTTTCCAGCGACAGGAAGGACTAAAATTTATTGATCATGCAGCTGGATCTGGTAGAATTGGTTTTGCTGACTGATTGCAGTGTGGTCCACGGTGTTAAGTGACCATTTGCAGGGTGTTTGTACTATGTTCTTAGTGCTCGAGGCATGTTGCAGGTGGATGAACAGGTTGACAATTTGGCATTTTTGTGGTTCTCAGTACCTTCTCAGTGAAATTGTCATGATTGAGGATCAATCTAGGATTTTTTTTCTCCTGGTTGCCTAGGTTTCTTCTCCTATATTTAAGTTTTTGACTATTTTAGTTGGTTGGGTAGTTGAAACCCTAACCCTAGTCACCCGAAGCTTGATGCATCCTCTTTGAGGATTCCAAGGTGACTAGTGGTGGTATATATTGAAAAAGGTGATATTTTGTAAGGGTTGTTGTTGATGGTATTATACTGAACAAGGAGAGTCTGGATTTTGGTTCTTTTCCCTCAGTGTTTTGTTGTTTGATTATGTATTGATCCTAAAAATTTTAATGAGAATACATTCGGATTCCAATCTCATGTTTGTGTATGTCTTCTTTTTTTTTTCTTGAGCTCATATACGTTAATTTCACAAAGTGGGTTATCATATGGTAAACAAAGAGTATTTTGGAATTATCTTTGAGTTCCTAATAAAGTTAGGATTAAATTCTTTTAGGTAGTTTTAGTGAGTTCATGGCTAGATAAGGATTTGATGTCCTGATATGTGAGTGAGAAGGATAATAGGAAAAGCACTTATCCTGAATTGAATTGTGTTTAAGTTAGAGTTCAGTTGATATATGTTATTAGGTGACTCTTTTCCCTAGGTTAAGGTATTGATCTATTCTTTGGAAGCAGTCCATCATCATCAATCACATACACATATAAATGATAAAATATTTCAATCGGTTAGTAAAGGACATAGTTGTATATTGTTTTGGATTCCTTTGAAGAAGTGAATCAAGGGTACACCCGCCTAAGCATCAAGGCTCAAAGTGTAGGAGGATCTCATTGTTGATCCTTGTTAATTGGCCCTCTTCCTTGTAGACTTTGGAGTGGTGATAGAGTCAAAGTTATATTAAAGTTATCCATCAAAGTATAAATCTACAAGTTGAAGATCAAAGGGAACCACCAAAAAAATGGTGACTCTTCTGGGGTGAACAACAATGAAGAAGTATATATGTTAGGATCTCTGGTTGTGGTTATATTGTTACATTCAAAATCTTTTGTTGACCAGATTGATTTACCCATCCGAGTCACCAAAAAAATGGCGACTGTACTGGGGAGAGTCTAGAGATAAAGGTTTTCAAAGTGCACTCTTGTTTTCCTGTTGTATTCAGTTAAAGATTTCCCACTTTGGTGGGTGGTGACTCAAAGAGGTTAGAACTAGTGTTATAGACTACAAATCATGGACAAAAGGAGGAATACTAGGTTCTTTGTCAGAAAAAATCCGAAGGTCACTCTGGAACAATTGCCTAGACATGAGAAGAAGAGTTGGATCAGAAGAAATGGTGAGTCTACTAGTGCTCCCATAAGAGAACAAAGAAATACCAGAGGTAGAGCACCACATGTTTCCTCAAGTGAGGAAGGTTCAAAAGATAGAGTTTCTAGATCAGATGGTGGTCACTCTGAAGATAAATTTTATGATACCCCAGAGGCTGTATTTCAAGACAAGGGTTCATTGCCTGTAGGTTAGGATGAACAAGCCAGAGAGATGGGCTTTGAGATTGATTTAGATCTTGATGAGGATAATTTCATAAGAGAGCCCATGAGACCATGACAAGTGCATTTCCCATATCAGCATCCTACTGATGTGGAAGTGTCATCAAGCTCTAAAGACAACATGATAGATCCACATGACCTAAATGCACTTAGGTTGCAGTTGGTAGAGTAGGATTCCATATACAAAAGGTTACAAGAGGAGAGAGAGACTGAGAAAGTAAACGCTCTAATGGAGAGGCAGTCTCTTTTAAAAAAGATTAATGAAATGAAGGAGAGAAACAAGATGCTTGCTTCTACTCCTAGGGTGTTGCAGCATGATGTTTTTGGTGATCTTGAAGCTCTAAGAAGTGAGCAGGAACACTTGTTGCAAGACCATGAGTTTGATGAAGTGGGCCTTGTGATTAGACAAGTGCAAAGTTATGCTCCTTTGCCTAAGGGTAAGAATGGACATGAGATCACTAGGCCTACTATAGTTATTAATGAAAGAGGAAAGTAGAAGATGGTGGATGCCCAAATAAGAAAACCAGTGACAATACCAAGGATCCCACCACCTAAATCAAATAGGGAGATAGAGATAGAAAGAAAAAGAAAAGAGGATGAAGCTCTTGCTCAAGAGTTGGAAAGAGATGAAGTTGATGCTGCTATTGCAGAGAAAAGAAGAAAGATCTAGTTTTTTGAAGGCTTCATCAGCTAATATTCATGGCCCTTCTGCTACTGAACTAGGTATGCCATCTATGAACACTACTGTTCCACTTAGCAATGCTACTACTAGTAATCTAATTCCTAATGTATCTACCAAATCATTTGTTGATCCTAATAGATAGTCAAATGTGCAAGTGGGTGGGAATGTAGATAAAAATAATAATTCTAGTGGGAACACTAGTTTAGGATTTGAAAGAAGACCTATGCAATTAGAGGCTATAGGCAAATCAGTTTTGATGGGATACCAGGCTACCCGAATGCTTTTCTAAATGATATAAGAGATAAGGTACCTAAGTTTGCTGGTAATAATGCTATTAGTTGTGAGGAGCATCTTAGGTTATTTGTTGATATGATTAATGATTATGAGGTAGAGCATGAGGATGTAGTCATAAAATTGTTTGTTCAATCTCTAATGGAGGATGCTAGAGATTGGTTTAAGAGACTTCTTGATAAATGTATTGATACTTGGGATTCTTTTGAGAGATGTTTTAAAGAGCAGTATGGTGATAGGCCTAATGCTAGTTTCATGTTGAATGAATTCAATACTATAAGGAAAAATTAGAATGAGTCTGCAGCTGAATTCAACATGAGATTTCAGAAGGGCATGCATAAGTTGTTTCAAGTTATGCGGTTAGATGACAATGTTTGTCTGACCACATACTTCAATGCATTTGATGGAAAGATGGGATACTTGTTGAGGGACAAGGAACCAAGAACTCTTAGAGATGCTTTTAGGATTGTTGTCAATATTGAGAACAATATGAAGATATTAGGGAAATTGGGTGGGAAAAGAGATGACCCTAAGTTGTTTGGAGATAAGAAATACAAAAAAGAAATTGATAGGAATGTTGGAACCAGGAGGCAAGAAGAAGATAAATTAGATAAGGTGTTCAATGCATTGAAGGATTTGAAGGCACCTGCAAATAGGAACATCAGTGCTCCTACCAATGAAAGGCCTCAGTTCAACAACAATTTCAATAAGCAGAATAGATTGCAGAACTACCCCTACAACACCCAATGGAAGGATGGAAAGCCTATTGTCCCTGCTGCAAGAGGAAACAATGACAGAGGTGTCCCTGACCCTCTACAAAAAGCTTCAATAAATGTCATGGAGGACATACCTTGGTGCGTTGCATGCCAGTCCCCTCATTCTGCAGAGCATTGTGTGGTTGCACATTCTATGGTTGCAAATCAAAATTGTGACAATGAGGAGATAGATCAAGAAGAAGATCAAGATGATGTTGGATGCAACATGGCTACTTCATATCTAGGATATGAAGATGATTCTGATTTTGATGAAGAAGCAGATGTAAATGTGAAGAGACATAATCAGACCCTTTTTCATCAAGAGGTTTTTTCTGATAGTGAAGACATGTAACATGAACTCTTCTTCTGAGCCAATAAATTTAAGAAGACCTTCTAGAGAAGAGATGGATAGGATTACTATAGAAATGATTTCCCAAGTGAAAACTAGAGGCATGGTGGCAAGGGATACAAATGGAAAAAGCTGTAAGAATGTTTATAAAGAGTACCAACTCCAGAGTGCCTAATGAGAACAAATCAAAAGGTGATCACATGGTGAAATTCAAGAATGTAAAAGGTAAGAATTGTGAGCCTAAGGGAGTTGGAGTTGAAAGATTTTCTAGTGAGATTGACAAGCCAGTTAACACAATGGCTAAGATTGAAAAAATGAGGGTGGCCAATACACCTAATGTATTAGATAAAGCAAAAGGATACTAAGGCAGTGCAGATTGAGATTCCTTCTTCTGCTCCTATTGATATGTTATCTGTATTGTCCCAAATTACAGTTAAGGTTCCATTGTCAGAATTGTTGAGGATCCTTGAACACAAAGATAGAGCTATTGCATGGGTAGATAATGTTCATAACAATGATGTTGCATGCAATGGGTTTTAGGATAAAGCTTTGAAAGGTGTTGCTGCTCAGGGAATTGTATCTCAAATTCCTCCTATATACTTGGATAGTTTTGTCAATGCTAGTCTTGAAAACATTGATCCATTCTTTTTAAGTGTCCTTGTGAATGGAATGAAATTAAGAAATTGTATGATTGATAGTGGTGCCTCTAATATTGTCATGCCTTTCAAGATCATGGAAAAATTGGGCCTTAAAGTTGATACAGTTCAAGGTAGATGTTGTGCAATGGATCAGAGGGAGGTACCAATCATTGGGACTATCAATGCAATGCCATATAGGCTGGCAGCATATCCAGAGAAAGAGTTAACAATGAGTGTTTTGGTGGTGGGCATCCCTCCTCATTATGGGATGCTACTATCTAGAAGGTGGAGTGTTGCCATGGGTGGAAATTTACAGTGTGATCTTTCCTATGCCACTTTCAAGATTGATGATTAGTTTGTCAAGATTGAGCAAGAACCAAGAGTATGCCACATGATTGAAAGGAATATTGACAATGAGACTACATGTTTTGTGGATACTGATATTAATGCTTTTAGGGTAGAGATCCCTGTACTTGAGAAGGAACCTATTTTTTCACCTATCTCTGTTGAGGTAGGTGTTATTTCTGTGAGGGGTGATTTGTGGGTAATGTACTTTGATGGTACAAATTGCAAGGATGGAGCAAGAGTAGGTATTTTACTTATTTCTCCTAATGGAAACACCTACAAATTTTCTTTCACATTGAATTTCTTTTGTACCAACGATATAGCATAATATGAGGCATTGTTGTTAGGATTGAGGTTGGCACAAAAACATGGTATTAAGTGCTTAAGTGTTGTTGGTGATTCTGAGTTGGTGGTGTCCCAAGTCAGGTCAGTATATGCTTCCAAAAACAAGAGGTTGAAACAATATAGGAATGCAGTTTGGGATTTGATTGAACATTTTGATGCCTTCAATATTGAGTGGAAGGATAGGAGTAACAATAAGATGGCTAAATTGTTAGCCAATATAGCAATCAATCCCAGTGATATTACATTCACTGGTATCTCTAAAGTTGAAATTCAGGCTAGGCCTAGTATACCAGACAATATTGAAAATTGGTAAGTTTTTGATGATGATAATGATATTTTGAAGTTTATGAGTTGTGAAGATCAGTATCATGGTTAGGAATTTGATTGCTCAGCTTTGGTTGAGTCTGTAGAAGGAAAATAGGTTGTCTTTGGCAATGAAGTTATTCAGCTTAGAACTAAAAAGGTGCCCAAGGGGCTTGTTGTTTTGGAAACTGTGTTTGATAACTAGGATATAGTTCAAAAGAATATCAAAAGAGAAGATCATGCTGATCTAGAGGAGATAAATCTTGGAACACATGAGGCACCTAAGAAGGTATAAATTGGTAGGGACATCTCTCACAATGTGAAAAAGTCTCTGATTGAGTTATTGAGAAAATTCAGGCATGTTTTTGCATGGTCATATGATGACCTAAAGGTTTATAGAGAAGACTTGTTTCAGCATATTATTCCTTTGAGAGAAGATGCTAAACCTTTTCAACAAAAAAAAAGGCCTATTAATCCCACTTTGGCACCCAAGATGAAAGAAGAGTTGACAATGTTAAGAGATGATGGCATTATCAAGCCTATAAGGCACTCTTCTTGGGTTTCAAATCTTGTCCCTGTTAGAAAGAAAAATGGTGACATCAAACTTTGTGTGGACTTCACGAATTTGAACATCAGCTCATTAAAGGATAACTATTGTCTACCCAATATGGAAGCTATGTTGCAAAGAGTAACTGGATCTAAATTGATGTCTATGATGGATGGTTTCTCTGGTTACAATCAGGTAATTGTCAAGGAATCAGAACAATTCAAGATAGCTTTCACTACACCTTGTGGGACATATGTTTATGTGAGAATGCCTTTTGGTCTCACAAATGTTGGTGCTACTTTTCAGAGGGCAATGGATGTTGCCTTTTCAGATTTTATTGATGATTTCCTTATTGTCTATCAAGATGATTTAACTACCTATTCCAAGAAGGAAGAAGACCATTGTACTCATTTAGAGAAAATATTTGTGAGGGATTTGGAATATGGCATTTCATTAAATCCAAGGAAATGTGCTTTTGGTGTCACTGAAGGTAAGTTGTTTGGCCACGTAGTTGGGAAGCAAGGAGTTAGAATTGACCCTGAGAGGGTAGCAGCTATTGATAAAATTAAAAGGCCAAAGAATACTAAAGGAATTAAGTCCTTTGGTCAGGTCAATTTCTTAAGGAGGTTTGTGACAAATTTTGCAGAGGTTACTAGACCTATTTCTAAGATGTTGAAGAAGGGATCTGCAATCAATTGGGAGGGTGAGCCTGATCAAGCTTTCAAAAATATCAAGCAGGCTATCAAAGATGCACCAGTGCTTAAGGCACCTGATTATAGTATCCCAATGTACATCTTTTCCTTTGCATCTTTTCACACCATTGCTGTAGTTTTGTTACAAAAGAATAAGGATGGTTATGAGTAGCTTATTGCATTCCTCAGCAAATCTTTGCAGGCTACTGAATTGAAGTATGACATAAATGAGAAACAAGCATATGCACTTGTGAAGGTAGTCAAGGCTTTTAGGTGTTACTTGATGGGGGTAGTTGTGATTGCTTTTGTGCCAAGTGCAGCTGTGAAGGATATTTTCTCACAGCAGGAGGTGTCCAGAAGAAGATGCAGATGGATCAATAGGATCCAAGAATTCAACATTGATATCCAAATTACTAAATTGGTTAGAGGACAAGGATTGGCAAAATTGATGGCTCAATCCAATCTTGATGCTAATCAAATAAATCAAGCTGAAATTGATTATACATGTGATATGGATGATTGTATTTGGTATCAAGATATCATTTATTACTTGAGAAATATGAGATGTCTAGTAGGAATGAATGATAATCAAAGGAGGACATTAAAATTACAGGCCATCAAGTATGAAATTGTGAAATGTAAATTGTATAGAAAGAATTTAGATTGCATACTTTTGAAATGTGTGGATGAAGATCAAGCTGACAAGTTGTTAAAAGAAATGCATGAGGGGGTTTGTGGTGGACATTATATGGGTAAAACTACTGCTCATAAAATCTTGAGAGCAGGATTCTGGTGGCCCACAATCTTTAAGGATGCAAAGCAGTTGGTAAGGAGGTGTGATGCTTGTCAAAGGTTCTCTGGTAAGCTTAAATTTTTGGGTAACATGCCATTAAAACTAGTAGAAGTACAGGCTCCTTTCTAACAATGGGGAATTGATTTCATTGGGGAGATACCAAACAAGTCAAGTGGAGGACACTCATGGATCTTACTTGCCACTGATTACTTTACAAAGTGGGTAGAAGCTATACCTACAAGAAATGCAACTAGTAAGGTGGTAATTTATTTTCTGTTGAATAATATTGTTACAAGGTTTGGTTGCCTTGAGAGAATAGTAAGTGACAATGCAATGTGCTTCAGGTCTGCTGAATATAAGGACTTTTGCAAGGGTTTAGGAATTTAGATTTCTTATTCCTCACCTTATCATCCACAAGGAAATGGACAAGAAAAATCTACTAATAAAAGTTTGATTAAGATCCTCAAGAGGATTCTTGAAAAGAATAAGAGGGCATGGAATTCAAAATTGCCATTAGTTGTATGGGCTGATAGGGTAACTGTGAAGAAGGCAATTGGTTGTGCACCATTTGACCTAGTATATGGAATAGATGCAAGGATGCCTCAAAATAACTTATTGGAAATGTATAAATTTGTGCAATTATATGATGATGACATAGATGATGAAATGCAATTGAGAATTGAGGACCTCATTAGGTTGGATGAAACCAGAAGAGAATCAGTTGCAAGGAATGCTAAATTGCAGTTGCAAGTTAAGAATTTGTATGATAAGAAAACTATTGAAAGAAGGTTTGAACCTGGTGATTTGGTACTAATTTGGAATGCCAGACTGGAAGATAAAGGAAAACATGGTAAGTTTGATCCCATCTGGCTAGGGCCATATCAAATTCATGAAAAATGGGGCTAGGATTCTTACATTGTGAAAGAGTTAAATGGTGAAGTTCAGGAATTGCCAGTTCATGGACAATTCTTGAAGAAATACTTCAATTGAAGGTATTTTATTTCCATGAATAGTAGTTAGGTCTGTACATTCTGTAATTTTTGTAAATTTGCTTGCCCCTGTCCTGTTTTGTCCTGGTCTATAGGGTTTTGGTCCTGTTGCTCTCTATTGTCAAGTTTTTCCAGTGGGATGGTCTGCTTTAACTAGTGATTCTAGATTCTTCCTGTGCCTACAAGAGCCACACATCCCTAGACAGAGCCACTGTTAGCACATGTAAAAAATTTCATGGCTTTACCAGTTTCCCCCTGGTCTCTGCAGTTGTTTTTAGGTCTCTGGCATAAGCCCTTAGTTCAAATTTTTGAAAATCTAGTCGTTGGTGTGAAAAAGCCCTAAAAATGCCCTAGCCTTGTTCTAATTTGGCATTACTTTATTCAGGCCACTTAAAATTCCTATGACGCATGCGTTAAAATTGTTAACCTCTTTGTCGCATGATCGCGTGAACCTTTTTCATGTCATGCGATCATGCGACTAGGGTTTTATGTCGAACCCCTTTGTTTTAATTCCCTAAGTCCCAGTGCTAATATTTTCCTAAGTCATGCCTTTTAATATTTCCTATGTTTTGACCTTAATATTTCCTGGGCCCGGTCTTCTGACACATCTCAATCCGACGGTGGGTGTAAGTTCTCATAGACTGTGTCAGAAGCTTGAGATCTTATGCTAGTCGTTGATCTTTCCTGTTGATGTGGCATTTCAAAGAAGTGGGACCTTCCAACAGGTGTGCATGATTGGCAGTCTTTCATTGGTCCACCTATTTATGATTTGGTAGTTGTCAGTGGGTCCTGGGTTGCCGGCATGTCAAAGGGTCCTGACATTGTCAGAAAATCAATGACGGGCGCATGATCTTGTGGGATGTGTCAGAGGTTTAAGATCATGTGATGACTATCGATTCTACCTTTTTCAGAGGGGATAAAGTGTAGTGGGTCCATCTGCCAGGTATGTTTATTTGTTGTTCTCTAATTGGTCCATGTTGTGTGAGCTAGATGTGTGTCAGGCGGGCCCGGTATCTCAATCAGAAGATTCAAGATCAATGGCAGGCGCATGATCTCATGGAATCTTCCAGGCCTTTGAAATCATGTGCCGTCCGTTCGATCTTCTAGGCAATTTAATGTTCTTAGTGGGGCCATTTACTAAGTGGTGCAGAGTTGTTCAAATCTTACTAGTCGACATGGATGATGTGGCAAGGTGGGGTCATTGTCAGAGAGGTATGTGATGAGGACAAGATCTATAGTTGGCGTAAGTTCTCATAGATGGTGTCAGAGCCATGAGATCTTACACTTGTCATCCATTTTCAAAGGCTTAGGTAGGTGGGTCCTGTGTCAGTGTGACTGAGCAGCGACAGTGAATGAGGTAGCGACAAGTGGCATAAAGCGGGCCTAGGCGGGGGTCTAATGGTTTGGCGGTCCTGATAAATTTTTTTAGCGGCCCGATAAGATTTCAATGGTCTTCGCTCATTCGCGCAATGATTTGGCGGTGTTCTAAAAGGTCTGGCGATTCAGTAGAGGAAGGTCACATCATCACTAAGTATTTTAGCGGTGACTTAAAATGTTCTGCGAATTGGCAAAAGCCTTTTGTCGCCAGTTTGCCAAATGTAACCGGGGTAAGTTTATTTTTCTTTAGTCGCCAGTTCGCGGGGTTAAGCGGTGGTTGAGTTTTTCATTTCACGAACAAGAAAAAGCCTTGTCACATAGTCGCTAGGAGTTAACCAGGGATATCTGTTGAGTTAAGACAAAAGGCTCATGAAATTAAAGGATCCGACGGTCACGATATAAAGTTGACCTCAAATTCAAATATGGACTGCCAATGTGCTGGTGGCACTATGAAACTAATCGTTTAGATTTAAATTCAAAATTTTGAGGGTTTCCAGCGACAGGAAGGACTGAAATTTATTGATCATGCGGCTAGATCTGGTAGAATTGGTTTTGCTTATTGATTGCAGTGTGGTCCAGGGTGTTAAGTGACCATTTGCAGGGTGTTTGTACTATGTTCTTGGTGCTCGAGGCATGTTGCAAGTGGCTGAATAGGTTGACAATTTGGCATTTTCATGGTTCTCAGTACCTTTTCAGTGAAATTGTCATGATTGAGGATCAATCCGGGATCTATTTTCTCTTGGTTGCCTAGGTTTCTTCCCCTGTATTTAAGTTTTTGACTGTTTCAGTTGGTTGGGTAGTTGAAACCCTAACCCTAGTCACCCGAAGCTTGATGCATCCTCTTTGAGGATTCCAAGGTGACTAGTGGTGGTATATATTGAAAAAGGTGATATTTTGTAAGGGTTGTTGTTGATGGTATTATATTGAACAAGGAGAGTCTGGATTTTGGGTCTTTTCCCTCAGTGTTTTGTTGTTTAATAATGTATTGATCCTAAAATTTTTAATGAGAATACATTCGGATTCCAATTTCATGTTTGTGTATGTCTTGTTATTTTGTTCTTGAGCTCATATATGTTAATTTCACAAAGTGGGTTATCATATGGTAAACAAAGAGTATTTTGGAATTATCTTTGAGTTCCTAGCAAAGTTAGGATTAAATTCTTTTAGGTAGTTTCAGTGAGTTCATGGCTAGATAAGGATTTGATGTCCTGATATGTGAGTGAGAAGGATAATAGGCAAAGAACTTATCCTAAATTCAAGTGTGTTTAAGTTAGAGTTCAGTTGATATATGTTATTAGGTGACTCTTTGCCC
This sequence comes from Chamaecyparis obtusa, assembly GCA_027943335.1. Lineage (NCBI taxonomy): Eukaryota > Viridiplantae > Streptophyta > Pinopsida > Cupressales > Cupressaceae > Chamaecyparis > Chamaecyparis obtusa. Next base: position 326,948 of record BSBK01005160.1, on the reverse strand, counting down.
TGGGTTAAGGCATTGATCTGTTCTTTGGAAGCAGTTCATCATCATCAATCACATACACATATAAATGATAAAATATTTCAATCAGTTAGTAAAGGACATAGTTGTATATTGTTTCGGATTCGTTTGAAGAAGTGAATCAAGGGTACACCCACCTAAGCATCAAGGCTCAAAGTGTAGGAGGATCTCATTGTTGATCCTTGTTAATTTGCCCTCTTCCTTGTAGACTTTGGAGTGGTGATAGAGTCAAAGTTATATTAAAGTTATCCATCAAAGTATAAATCTACAAGTTGAAGATCAAAGAGAACCACCAACAAATGGAATGATTTAGGTAGCAGAGGAAATCAAAGCAGCTTGGGATACTAATATGCAGATTTTAAAGAAAAACTTCAGAGATTTACTACAAACAGTCAAGCTATAATTTTGTACTTCAATTTTGTTGTTTTGGTAGCTGATTATGACATTTTGGCACCTTTTTCCATTGATGTCAAAGGGGTAGAGATAGAAGAAAAAATGTAATTATAGAAAAAGAACAAGTGTGTAAAATAAAAATACAAAAAACATAAATAAAGGGAAGTTTCTTCTAAAGGCCATGTGTTGCATTTTTGTCAATATATTTCCTTTTACATTTTTTCTTTGATGATGCACTTGGTCATTTTTTCACTAAGTGTTGCCATCAATGCCAAAGGGAGATATTTTTGGCAAGTGGTCAACACATCCACACATATGCACATGCACGTATATATAATTTTGTCATTTATGGAAACACTTATTAGTTTTATGATCACACATATTGGATATCATGAATATGTTTAAATGTAGTTGAGGAAGGAAAAATTGCCTAAGTCCACAGACTGTTCCTCTAACCCAATCTGACAAAAAATCTTAGCGAGCTCAAGAGAAGACGTATTAAGGCATGAGATCTTAATGACATGCTTGTAGGGCACCAATGAATACATGTGTGAGGTCACACATGTTAACAATGAAGGATTAAAGAGATATGTTCAGTTGATTGGATGCGAAGTTAGTAAATAAAGAATTACTTGTTAGCAATCACTAAGGCTGACTTTGTGAATGATTAGAAAGTTATTTTTGGATGCTATCTTGGATCTAAGGCTGACTAAGGATGTTAATAAAGTGTGCAAGTGGGCTTTAATTAATATGATGTTTAGCTAGGGAAATGCCAACTGGCTTTTATAATTATACTTCTAAAAGGTTATAAGTATACAAATACTTTTGTATAAGTGTACGACGATGAGATAGATGAAAAAGATGGATGTTAGATGCAAATTGTGAAGACATCTAAGAGGCAGAGCATAGATCAAGAGGAAGGAGAACATGAGGATTTCCTCTACGAATACTTTGTTAACTCTTTGTATTCAGGACAATAGATTTTTTGTAAGTGCTATTGAACCTATTGTACACGCCTAACAGGGTTTGTTTGTCTTTAACATGGATAGGACCTTTAATAGGGTTGATTCCTTAACAGGGATCTTATTGTATACATCCCCTAATAGGGATCTTCCTATATTGTAATAATCAACTCCTAACATGGTTTCAAGATTCATAGTGCATAATTTAGTGGGTACCATCCCTACCTAGGTTTTTCCCTTACTAGGATTTCCTCGAAAAAAAACATGGTGTTATGAGTTCTTCAATATTTGTCTTTTTTGCATGGTTGTTCATTTTATGTTATATCTCTGTATGTTGGTTAAAGAACTTAAAGAAGTTTGAGAATTCAATTAAGTATTGTAACACTAATTCACCCCCCCCTCAATGTTACCAAATCATCACATGAAGAGCTCCATGTGGATATGATACTAACAATTAATTCCACATCGCAACACATGTACTCATAATCTACAAAAAAACTCATGAAAATGATGGAAGCTATAGGAACAAAAGCATGAAGAAGAAATCATTTATCATCATTTAAATTTAAAAAGTATGCATTTATCTTAGTACATCGATTAAAACATAACTTATAATTAATTAGTCAGAACAATTAAATAAGTAAGCGTATAAGTATATAGTTTATCATCAAGTGTATTAATTAAAAAAATATAAGAAGTTTTTATGCAATAGTAAAGTATTAAAAATGTACTAGATAGTGCCTATCACTTATCCATCATGAGAAGAGTGGGAAGAAGGTTTCTCAACCATAGTAGGGATGTCATTAGTAGGCATGTATGTCTCATCATGATTTATAGGGAATAAGGATGACTGAGGATCAAAGGAATCCATAAGTTTATGGATTATCCTAATGTGAATAATATGGGTAGGACTCAATGTTATAACACTCATGGACAAGAGAAGAAATAAAAGGTAGAACTAGAAATTATGAAATTGAAAAGAGATATATAAAAGTGTATTCAATTTAGGAAATATTAAGTGAATTGCTCATAAAATATAATGAATAACACATCTAAATATTAAATTAAAATTGAATATATGATGCATATCAAGGGGGACCTAACAAAACAATTAAAATAGAAATATCATGCCCCAGGATCACCAAAAAATTACATAAAAAGAAGATGACCCATAGGATAAAGTAGGACTTAAGCACTAAGTGAGTGCAATGATCTTTCACTATTTGATTAATCTAAATGAAATGGATTTGATAAATTATTATAATGATGCAAGGTGAATGATTAAAGTAAGCTAAATTAGATAATTTTGGGAAAATAGAGACTAATAGAAACATACAAAAAACTATAATTAATAGAAATGGAAAGCCAAAAACTATACCAACCTTATATCTAAATATGAGGCTATTATGAAAGGAACAAAATGCCTTGGGAATCCATTCTATGGAACATGAAGCCTAGGTCATTTTTTTCCGTAGGAATCTACTCAAAATTTTGACTGATAGTCTCGTAGGTCCTAACCTTTCCATATTTGTTCTAATAGCTATAGCGCATGTACCTACACACAAAAATAGGGAAAATGTTGTGAATTTTTTTTACCTTTTTCAAACCCCTGTTTAGGAATAAAACTTGAAAATGGAATAATATTGCATAAAGGAAAGTAAATGTGAAGGTAAATATTTAGACATGCCTTGTCAATGCCTTCATGAACAAACATTGAGATGAAGATCACACATATTCATAAAGATGATTGAATTCCACTTGTATTGAATTTTTTAACTTGGAATATAGAATGGAATCAAGGATGCCTTCACAAATGTATAGATATATGAATTCCACTCCTATATATTCAATGTTGTTATACTTGATTCAATACTTTTTATGGAGGAAGAATGCATGATAATGGAGAAAGGATCTTCTTGCTTTATGAGAACTCCTCTACTTGACCATCACGAGAGAGAATATTTCTTCATTGGAGAATATTTCCTTCAAATTACTTTCGATGCTTGGAGAGAGACTAGATCATGGATGCTTTCCTTCAAACCTTGAAATCACTTGATTGCTTGAATGCAAAGTCTTGATTATGTTTTCTCAATAGTTGATAATGGATAATGGATATTATTGGTTACCAAAATGAGGAGAGATAAGGTTTTTATGTACCTCATCACACATATTAGTATTCAAAATTAAGCCAGGTCGATCACAAGATCTAATTTCCCATTGAAACATTGCAATGGAGATCCAGTTAAAATTTGGGCCCATCCCTTGGGGAACAAAACACCTTGGGATTTTTGTTCCTGGGAACAAAAATATTGGGCCATTTTGTTCCTAGGGAAAAGCCAAAGGTCAAATGGGAAGGTGGGAAGATAGGGAAGATGTTAGATCAAGAAGAAATAGGTAGTTGGATCAAGTGTAATGGTCATGAAATCTCTAAATTTTTGAAATAGGGCCTAACTAAGCATCCAATTATGGGTGCTAACTTTTTATGAGAGTACACTAGGATGGGTTTTTTGGTGTCACCAAGTAAAAACTAAAAATTGTGACTTCTCTCCCAAAAAAGTAGGATCCATAACTTTTGACCTAGATACTTGAGTGTGTCCTTTTTTTAACCAAAGATTTTAGAGTTCTCTACATGATTCTTTTCTCAAATGAAGAATTGATCAAACATTAATTAGAGCCTCATTTAATCATTTAAAGGATCAAAATTCAATTTTAATACTTCTATAAGATTTTTGGACCTCAAAATTTTTATATCTCTTTGTCTATGATCTTTAGCTTCTTCTTTTTTTTACCATAGACTAATATTAAAATTTAATAATTTTGAAAATATTAAAATTCCATATGTGCTCATATAAAATAAACAAAAAATAGAGGCCTTGCCATTTTTAGCCCTTTTGAAATTTTGAGAGTTTTAAAACATTCTTCAATGTTTCTGAAAAGAAATAAACTCCACGTGGATATTAGCCAAACCAAAAATAAAATAAAATAAAATATTTTTTTGCGGTGATGCAAGATTGCTCTTACTTATGTGGATTCTCCTACATCAATTATTGGAAATGATCTAAGATACACAAGTAAAGACCTAAGTTTAATTGTAAATAATCACTAGCATTCTTTTGACCTTTGTAGTTCTTAGTATTGAGTAGATCTATATTTTTCTCAATAACCTAAATCTATGACTTAACTAATATAGTTGAGAGGATATTATTTTGTACATACTACTTGACTATAGTTAGGGTATGCATAAATAGGATTGTGTTCATTATCTTCATAATATAATAATTTCATTATTAGATCATTTTAAGATATCTTTTGAACAGTGACAAATATTAAATTATTGTGTAATTTATGTACTATTCCTACAATTATCAAACGTCTTCATCTAGATCATTAATTGACTTTCACTTCAATATTTAGATGCCAACATTAAAGTATATATAGAGTTCACTCTAGTGGTTAAATGAAGAATCAATGGGCAAAGAGGATGTTGTGGTATATGGGATAATTCATGAATCTATGGGAAATTTTCTTTATTTATCCAAATATTACATGATGATATGGGATAATTCATGAATCTATGGGAAATTTTCTTTATTCATCCAAATATTACATGATGAGTTTGTATACCTATTTAAAATTATTTTTCTTTGAATCATTGAACACATTGACCATAGGTCATCATTTTATAGGCAATTTCAAACATGTTGGGGTTATATACATTCATTATGAGCTAGGGAATCAATTATAAAAAATAGGAACAAAAGATCAGTTAAAAAATAGTCACAATTATAAGATAATATTTAGGCATGATAACTTCTCTACTAATTTATTATCGATGAACTAGGGAGAGCATGGGAGTGGATTTGAATGGGAGAACATGTTCAAATTTTAGGTGGAGCCATGGCAGAGCAACTGTTGGTGTTGGCTCTGGCAATGGTACTGGCATTGGTTTAGAAGGGTCCTTGGATTTGGGGATTCCTTCCTCACCAGTACTGGGTCTAGCTTTTCCAGTGTCAGATCATTCTTTGATGGGTTAGGGGAATATTTCCCATTGCAGGGGAGTCATGGGTACCCCCTCGAAGGAAGTGTTATCTGGGGTGTCACCTGTGTGTGAAGCTATGTTAGGGGAAGTGCCCTATGCTTCTCTTGAGGTGTTGAAAAATGTAGCTAATTCTTCAAAGGACCCACAAATGGGGTCAAGCAGAAAGTCCAGCCCTGTTGGTGCTGAAGTCAACCCTTATAGCCCAAAAAAGTGGTCAAAATTAGTGGGAGCTAGAAAGGTGGGAAACTCTCCTTCCTCTGAAGAATTAGTTAAGGCCTGCCTACAGGAAGGAGAAGTTATTTTTGTGCCAGATTACTTGGTAGATCATTCAGTATCAGCTATGGAGTTCTCGTTGGTTGGTAAGTTCATGGGTCCTCATCCTAATATTGAGGCGGATAGGTATTTTACTAAGAAAAGATGGGCATTGAAAGGCCATGTTGATATAGCAGCCCTACCTAAAGGCTTTCTCTCTTTTTCTTTTTCCAATAAGGAAGATCAGGACTATGTGTTATGTGGAGGACCCTAGATGTTTGGTAGAATGGTTGTGGCATTTCCCAAATGGGCTCCTAACTAGGACTACTCTGATAATTTCTTTATGGCTACACCTATTTGGGTTAGGTTTCCTAGGCTTCCCCTTCAATATTGGAATGAGGGGGTCTTTAAGGGTTTAGCTTCCTCTTTTGGAGGTGAACTTATTTCAGTAGATCCTATGATAGCTGCCAAGTCTAGACTTGTTTTTGCAAGGATTTGTGTTAATATTGGTCAGTTTGACAATCTCCCATCAGTTATTAATATCAACTCCAAACTGGGTTTGTGAAAGGAGGAGGTGAGTTTTGAATCACTCTTGTTTGCCTGTTTTGCTTGTCATAAGATGGGTCACTGGGCTAAGCTCTGCCCAAAGAAAACTCCTAAGGCATCTCTACCTATGGACTTAGATCCTAAACCTTAGAAGTCAACTAGACAGGTCTGGAAGGAAGTGAAGACTTTGGAAGATGATAATAGTAGTAAAAAGGAAGCTTCAGTTGAGAAAGTGGATTCTAACACTATCCCAGCATTGGAGGAAGGGGAACTGGTAGAACTGGATTCCCATGTTTTAGATACTATTTCTATCTCCTCCATGAAAGCTATCCCTACTGAAGGTAACCCCGTTACTCTTGCTTTTTCAGATTCTCCTAAGAGTCCCTTCTTGGAGTTGGGTGCTGGATTTTCTGGAGATGATTCTATTCCTATGGTGGTGTTGGTTCCTATTTTGGGAAATATAAATAATGACTCTCAGAATGGCTCTCTGGTTGATAGAGTTCTTGTTGAGGAAGTTAAATCATATGAAGATGACTCTTCTTCTACTCCTGACACTATCAGGGAGCATTGATGATGATCTTGCTGCTGGTGAAGATCCTACAATAGATCAAAATAATGAACCCTAGACTGTTCAAAAGGGGAAGAAACAAAAAAAGAAGGAGAGTAAACTTGTCACACTTAGCTCCAAGGGCATCACTACTAGAATTAAAGAAGAATGTGGATCTAAGGGTCTAAAGGCGAATGTTGGATCTCAGAAAAAAACCCAAGGAAGATATACCAATAAAGAGATCAAGAAAGAGAAAGTAAGAAGGATATTAAGGATGGTAAGTAGCTTACTATCCAGGGAGTCTACACTCTAGTCAAGAAATGAAGTTCATCTCATGGAACTTAAGAGGGTTGAATGCCCCTCATAAGCAAGACATACTTAGGAATATGGTAAGAGACCATAAACTTGATATTATTTTTGTTCAAGAAACTAAGATGGGAAAAGATAAGGTGGGAAAAATTAGATTATTTAAAAATTGTGGGGTGGTTGGCATTAGCTCTAAAGGGGCTTTGAGAGGGGTTGTTGTTTTTTGGAATCAGAATCATGTTAGGGGGACTGTGATTCTATAAAATTTGAACTAATTAAGCATTAACTTTGTTCATGTTAAGCTGGATTTTGAATGGGTTACTACCACTATTTATGCCCCCAACTCTAAAGCTCGTAGATCCCAATTCTAGAAAAGAGTTGAAAATCACATAAAATCTTTCTAGTACCTTCCCTAGTTGATTATTGTTGACTTCAATTGTCCTTTCAAAGAAAATAAGAAGTTTTGTGGGGTGGATAATCAGAGTCAACTTGATGGCAGAGTGGAGCTTATGGAATTTATCAACAATCAAGCTCTTTTTTATATGGAGCTTCAGGGGGTCAATTATACTTGGTTAAATAGAAGGATTGGTCAGGACCTCATCCAAGTGAGGTTGGACAGTGCACTGATCACTGGGTGCTAGCTCAAAAGCTTTGGTTTCTCCTTGTCGTCCCTTTCAAATATTAGTTCTGATCACTTCCCGATTTGTTTCAGTGTTGATCCTATTATTGCTAAGGGTAACCTGCCTTTTAGGTTTGAAAAGATGTGGATCAATCATCCGGATCTAGAACAAAAGATTAAATATTGGTGGAATTTTAATATTCAGGGTACCGCTATGTTTAGAGTGGTTAAAAAACTCCTTAGTGTTAAACAAAATGTCAAGTCTTGGAGTAAAGAGGCTTTTGGTGACATTTTCAAATCTAAAATTCAGCTGCAAAGGGACCTTGACATTATTCAGAATACCATTCAACATTTGGGGATGACCCTGGAGCTCAGGGATAAGGAGGAAAGTATTCTTTCCAAGACTCATAATATTATTTCCAAGGAGGAAGAATATTGGAGACAGAGATCTAGGTCTATTTGGCTTAAAGAGGGGGACAAGAATACTAGATTCTTTCACATGTCTGCCTCTAAACATAGAGCTTCTAACATGATCTCCAAAATTAAAGTGGAGGCTGGGGAGGTCAGTAACAGTAAGGATATATCTGAGGCTATGATTGATTTCTTCTCTTCTCTATTATCTAAAGATGTGAATCTTCATTTGGATAATCAAGATACTCTTCTTGACTCCATTCCTGCCATTGTTAATCAAGCCACCAACAAAGCTCTAACTGTTATCCCTTCTCCAGAAGAAGTCAAGTTTGTTGTCTTTTATTTTGAAGGTGATAAATCCCCAGGTTCGGATGGGTTCCCTATGTTCTTCTTTCATAAATTCTGGCATATTATTGGTGTGGATATCAGCAATGCTGTTAAAGAATTCTTTGGCGCTAGATCTTTGTTAAAAGAGATTAATGCTACCTTTATTTCCCTGATTCCTAAGAAGTCTGGTGCTGATTCAGTGGATTCCTTTAGACCGATTAGCCTGTGTAACTCTGTGTACAAAATTTTATCTAAAGTCATAACCTCTCATTTGCTGGCTATTCTTCCTCAGATCATCTCTCCTCAGCAAAGTGGATTTGTTCCTGGTAGGAAGATCCTCGATCGGATTATGAAGGTTCATGAGGTTATTCACTACACTCAAGTTTCTCTCAACCCTAGCTTTCTTTTGAAACTAGATCTTTCGAAGGCTTATGGTCAGGTGGACTAGGACCTACTGATCAAGGTGTTGAAATCTTTTAGTTTCGGTGATAATTTCCTCAAACTGATTTACCAGCTCATTAGCACTTCTACTATTGCAATTATGGTTAATGGATCCCCCTCTAGATTCTTCAAACCTTCCAAGGGGCTTCAACAGGGGGATCCTCTATCTCCTATCCTATTCGCTATCATGGCTGAATGTCTAGGGCATTATCTCTAGCATTTAGTCTCCACTGGTTTTTTCAAAAGTCTCTCCCCGTCTTCTGTCTCCAGACCTTGTTCTCATGAAAAATTTGTGGATGACACTATCATCATGGGTTTTTCCTCTATCTAGGAAGCTAAGGCTATCAAACAAGATCTTACCACTTACTCCTTAGGTTCTAGTCAATCCATTAACTGGATAAGAGCTCTCTATTTTTTATCAATACTCCTGAGGATAGGAAATTTAGAATTGCTAGAATTATTGGGTGTAGAATTGATTCCTTTCCTACTACCTATCTTGGCCTTCCTCTTGGTCTTAAACCTCCTAATTCCTTTTGAACTGGTATAGTCAATAGATTTAATAGAAAGTTAGCTAGTTAGAAAGGTGCATTACTCAGTCAAGCTAGTAAGCTTTGGCTTTTGAAGACCTCTCTACGGAGCCTCCCCATTTATGCTCTTAGTCTGTTCAAAATTCCTGGTAAACATGCAGATATTATTGAAAAAATTCAAAGGAATTTTTTGTGGTCGAGAGTGGAAGACAAAAAGAGACTGGCTCTAGTGGCTTGGGACAAGGTTTGTACTCCTAAAAAGTGGGGGGGACTGGGCATTCGCCCTCCAAGAATTACCAATGTGGCACTTCTAGCCAAGTAGATTTGGAGGATTTTTGGGGAAAAGAGAGAATGGAATGAAATTATCCATAAAATGTATCTCTTCTCTCTTTCCCACATCTCTGAATTTTGGAAAATGGATCTGCAAGTGCAAGGCTCTTCCATTTGGAACAGTATCTAGAATGCTAAGGAGGCGACCTTTAAAGGGGCTACGTGGTATCTTAGCAATGGTAGAAGAATCAGGTTTTGGGATGATTGCTGGCTCAAAGATTGTCCTCTTCACTCTATCTCTACTTTTCAACCTTTCATTAACCTTTGCAGTTAGAGATTTGGGTCTAGGGCCAGGGACTACTAGATAAATAGTTTATGGATTGACCTTTCCTTAATGAATGAAGTGCTTAAGCCTTTGATGCTGGATCTGATGATCTAGAAGGAGAATTTCTGTATGCAGTGGAGAAAAGTGGAGGTCCCCATGGATCAGCAATTGTGGAACCTTATTGCTCCCCATGTGATATGGAGGTTATGGAGAGAACGCAATGACATAGTCTTTAGGAATAATGAACTCCCACCTATAGTGATAGTTGAGAAGATTAAGAGAAGTCTCAAGGAAAACTACAGATCAGCTACTAGTATAATGTTGGACTTCAATACTAGTGTTTTCAATGCTAGGCCCACAAATAAAACCCCAACTCAAAGGGAGAATTCCATCTGGCTCTCTCCTCTGCCGGGATGGATTAAAATAAACTTTGATGGTGCTGCGAAGGGCAACCCTGGCCCGATGGGTTGTGGTGGACTCATTCGTAATGACATGGCTAATTACCTTGCTACCGTGGCAATGCCCATTGGGGTACAAAGCAACCACATGGTGGAAGCCATGGCCCTTCTTCAAACCCTTAAAATTATTAAGAAAGATATGGCACAAAATGTTTGGATTGAAGGAGATTCAATGAATATATTAAGGTGCATCAATGAAATGACAAAACCTTCATGGTCCATTAAGGTGATAATCAAGGAAGCTCGGGTAATTATTAATCTTTTAAGCAAGTCATTATTTCTCACATTTACTGGGAAGCAAATTGTACCGCTGATGAGTTGGCCAACTTTGCGGTTAAAGCTAAGGACATCATGATCTAGCACGGATGTTGCAATCTCACTGTTGATATGAAATCCAAGCTGGCTTTTGACAGGTCTCAAAGAAAAAGGGTGGATTGGGCGTATCTCAAGAAGTTATGATGATTAGACACATTTTAGTGAAACAGGGTAATATGATTATGGAAAGTGGTGCCTTTCCCGAGATTACTAATTGTAGACACGAGTTAATCTCTATTTATTTTAAAGTTGCCTTTTCTTCCAACATTTGGATTTTCTTTGCTTATGCTACTGTAATTGTTACCTTCGTGATCATGGGTGGTGGGATAAATCAAAGGGAACCTAAGGACTATGCAAAATGGAAAAATATGCCAGATGTCTAGGAAATTCTCACTAAGGGGGGTCTTACTACCTATATGGAACAGTTGCGTGGGACTAAAGACAATGCAACAAAAATGTTTTTTGAGTCCTGGAAAGATGGGGCGGTTAATATAGCTGGTCTCACTATGAACATAACTGAGGAACTCATTGCCGAGGTGTTCGAGCTTAGCCTCAAGGGCATCAAATTTTACAGAGACAAGAAAATTTTGCAAAAGTTCATCCGACGCTTCCCCAAAAGCAAGGTTGAAGGGAAGAATCTGGTGAAAGATTCTAGTGGTTTCTATGATGTTGTGGCTTTCAAATAAATCTGGGCAACTATTATGATGGCGATCATGGAATATGTTACCTTGGATGGTAGGTTTAAACATGCCCATTCCTACCATTTTGTGTTGCTCTGTCATTTTTATCATAAGATTAGGGTGTCATTGCCTTACTATATTCTTCAATCTCTCCGCCTTAGTATTTCTCAGCATAGAAAGAAAGAGAAAAAACTCATTCTGCATGAAGGGCTTATCCTCCTCATTGTAGAGCACATTAAGTAGACTGCAATCTCTAGCCCTATCATTTCTTCTCCCAAAACCTCTAGCTCGGCTAAGAAACGTATTAGGGAGATGGTTGTTAAAGATGAGATTCCTTTTGGGAAAAACTTAAGAAAGGATAAGGATGCAAGCATGGATACTGATACCACTGCACTGAGAGTGCAGATGGTTATGAGGACACGACAGATTCAGTCGAGGAAGGTAGTGATGCTTTGACTTCGGTGTCGAATACGGCTTTTAGGGATTATGAGAATACTGAGGATGAGGTTGCTGACACTATGGAGGTGGTCAATACTTTTGGGATCAAGATTAACAATGATGATGACAAGAAAGAGGAGGATGTTGGTGGGCAACAGGTCCCCATCTTGGTGGAGTATGATAGTTCCGAAGAACATGATGTTCCCATCTCCCCTAAGCTAGAGGTTATCATGGAGGTCTTCTTAGATAGCCAGAAGGATGCCCTTGATGTGGATAAGATTTCCCCTGATGCAGAGACAGCTTCCCCTGGAGCAGAATGCCCCTGCCTATTCGTGAAACATTCCCTTTGCAAAAACTATTGATATGCGGGAACAAAATGTTCAATTGCTCAAGGAAGATATGGACGACAAAATTAACCCTCCCTTTGGGGTTCTCTAGACTGCAAAGGCTGCTTCTATGTATTCATTTCGTTTATTGAAATGGGTATTTCAGGAAATAAAAAAAAATGAATTTAAAATGTCGTTCTCTTTTTGCTAAGGTTAATTCTCTACAGTAAAGGTTGGAGTCTGGCTCGAATTCTTTAGATGGTAACATGAAAAAGGACATGGACAAGAAGGTGTAGGAAATGAAAGTTAGAATGGATATGTTGGAGAACAACATGAAGAAACATATGCAGGATAATAATATGTTCATGGGTTCTACCATGGACTATTTTCTGACCATCAAAGCAGAGTTGGACGCTGGCACCCCCAGCAAGAAACTTGAGGAGGATAATGAGGATATGGAAGAGGAGGGCCTGGGTAAATGTACCAGGTCTACAAAAAGGAGAAAGATCCAAGATAGAATCCAGGAGCTTTTCGACTTCAATGCTGCCATAAAAAAGATCTCTGATGCGAAGAAGGAAGCGTATGAAACTCGTAAAGAGTTTGCTTAGTGCCCTAGGGTCTTGGTGCTGGTCTTTTTTTGGTTCTCCTTGGTAGTCATTTTCTTGCTGGTGTTTGGTTTTGTGGTTTTTTCTGCTGGGTTTGGTTCTGGTGGACTGGGTCCCAGTCTAGTTTCTCTTTAGTATGCTTAAATGCTAAAAATTTTATTCTCTACTTGTACGGGGTTTCGGGTCCCCTTTAAAACCTGTTTTGTCCTGCAATCAAAAACATCTCTACTACTTTTTATTTATGTCATTAATATAGTTTTTTATTAACAACTAAAAATCACTCAAAGAAAATATACCTAACTCATTGTGTTGTCAAATATAATGTATAGTTAAAAATTTCAACTTACATTCTACATTTTTAACACCCACCATTGTAATCATGTCTAGGACCCATCTTGACTATTTCCTACCTTGAAAACCCATCATTGTTGTTTCATGCAGAGAAAAATCTGAACTCTTGTCATTTCTATCAAACCTTGCCTCAAGTATGCAGCATTCATTCCTCAAAGACACTTGTGTCTCTATTATTAAGACACTAGAGACTTCCAACATTAGATACAAATTTAATTTGAAATGTTATTTTCATCTAAAACCTTAGTGATTTATAAGTAGGTGATTCGTTTAAAAAATAAAAATTGGCCTAAACATTGTACACACAAAATCTCTCTCTCTCTCTCTCTAGAAGTCTGAGTGGTCCCATAGTAGTGGGTTACATTTTTTTGCCTACTTTGACACTGAAATGTACATTCTGATAAAAAAATTCACATTCAGACGCATATTGTCGCTAAACTGTTACAAATTTAAAGAAGAAGTAAATTAGAGTCTTTTAAAATTTTCTATGTACATTCTAAATATATATATTTTTAAAAAATTGGAACTGATTTCAATACATTTTTCTATATCCCTCAAAAACTTGTATATTGTTGTAAACAACATTTTTGAACAGTGGCTCTCACTTTGTAAAGCATAACTTTTTTTTTTCTAAAATAGATATCAATGTGATTCTTTCAAATTTAGTTTTTTAATGTCCATATCTAATTATTTCAATTGGTTTCATAACTTTATCCTCATTATTTCATATTTTAATAATGTTTGAAGTTGACTTAATCGTAATTTGACATACACTCATCTCATAACTTGTAATTTGTTGTGTATTTATCTAATTTCATTTATATTTTTTTGATAGAAAGAGGACTTCAATATCTAGTGCATAGATTTTTTTCAATTTTTTTTCTCTCATTTACTATTTTTCCATAAGTGTCAAGCACATATATCTTTTTGAGTAGTACCATACTGCATTGATAGGTTTGTCAAAGGAATTCATTTGATCTACCAAAAGCTAAAGTCAAAGTGATTTTTTTTCAGCATTTTAATAGGTGTGAAGGAGACTCTATTGTAGGTATGAATGAGGAGTAGAGAGGTTATATTAAAGATTTTTTGATCTAAGAGGCTTTGACCTAACCTTTTTTTAATTAATTTCTTCAAATGGGATCTCTCAAGGCTTAAATCATTATATTTTCTTAAAAATGTGTTATTTCAACAAAAATCAACATGTCTGAAAAAGTGTAACCCACTATTGTGGGATCACCCTCCCTCCCCAGCCCCCCCTCCCCCCCTCCTCTCTCTCTAACACACACACACACACACACACACATTCTTATGCTCATATTAATCCAATAATTTTTTGTTTTTCACTCATTTCGGGTTTGTTAGTATTCCTTTGTTGATGAACATGTCATTGCAAGCTACATTGTTGTACCTCGCTATAGAGATCCACTCCATTTTTCAACTAAGGAATTTATAGCTTCCTCTAGTTTCCCCTCCCAATGTTCTTCTCTCCTACACATGCTAAGATTTTGTCCATCCATGTTAACATATTTAGTAGTGCATTGTAAAATTTATATGGTAGTTCAGTTAAATTTTTTGCATAATTTGTACTTAGAGTGAGTCATATATGTATAATGCCATAGAGCATTTTTTTTTCTTTTTTTATTTAAGTGGAGTTTGTTGGCTTTTGTAGTAGGTGTAATTCAAAATTACTTTATATGTATTGATGTTAAGTTAGTGGATTTAGTTGTTTAGGAATACTTACTTCCCATTCGATGGGTTGAAAGTCTAGCAAATAGAAAAACACCTTTATAAAAGTCATTGAAATTTATATTAAAAGAACTCTCATAATAAAATTTTTCTGTTGACTTATCTTATTTATAATATAAAAATTTAGTTTATCAATTCATAAGTGTACTGCTAGATCA
Organism: Chamaecyparis obtusa; assembly: GCA_027943335.1. NCBI lineage: Eukaryota > Viridiplantae > Streptophyta > Pinopsida > Cupressales > Cupressaceae > Chamaecyparis > Chamaecyparis obtusa. The sequence goes on along the minus strand of BSBK01005160.1, from coordinate 311,891 downwards.
AATACAATCCACATGAATTTTGAATGGTTTATAATACAACAATAATTTTAGTATGAAAAACTTATGTGGATTGTAATTGATCTAATGTTCACTAATAACCACTTAAAAAGAATCATTTGATATTACCATCATTACAACAAAAATGTGGCTCACATTCGATTAAAATTTTATATTTTAAGGTTGTAATGACTTTAGAATCACATTCTTCATATATTAAAGATTTTGTTATCTTAATGTCAACACCAATTAATATATTGTTGCAATATTCTATTCTTTGTCTAATTGATTATTAAAAACAAAACTATTATAATCCAAAATCCTATCTATAAACCAACAAAAATATTAAAATCCAAAGGTCCCCATCTTTTGCAATCCAAGTCTAGAACTGAGTAAATACAACAGTTAGCATGGTGAAAGCACTGATGTGAGAGTTGAAGAAAGTGATAGATTAGACTGATCATGTCTCCCCCAAACCCATCACAAGGTACAAACGAAGGGCATGCCTACAACGCATGCTCTCCTATACCCCATAAGCACGGCACCTACCTTGGGAATCTCTTTCTTTTTCTTTTTTCTCATCATTCCTTGAAATCTTCCTTCAATGCTTTGTTATTTTCCCACACAATTCTCCCATCCACATGAATTTGATTACTGACTAAGCATTGCACTTGAGACAATCCTTTCAACTGTTTTTAAAGTATGCCTTAGCTTTGAGACTGACTTGGATGCCACTCCCCACTCAATATTCTATCCACCAAATCTCCATTAGTGGGTGTCCTTTCATTGTACAATGATTAGACTATGGAAACTATAATGCTCAAGATAAGATGACAAGGGACCCAAAACAATAGACATTCTCTTAAACTCCACTTATGCCCTAACTTAATTATAATAGTCATTGGTGTTGTTATATTATATATATGATGTTTTTTTGTTGTGGAAACAAGCATCAAGCTGTGGATTTGTAGACATGTATAATAACATCAGTAATTCCACTGCAAACTCAGTTTCAAGGCACTCACAATGGCGTTGGCCTGTTCCTTTTCTCTTTGGAGGCTTAGTTGCCATGTTGATTCTGATTGCTTTTGCATTTGTCATTCTTGCTTGCTCTTACTGCACCTCCAAAAATGTCCAAGGTGTCCGGGATAGCACTGCAGATGAGTTAACAGAAGTGTGTGTAGAAGATGATGAGAAGAAAGTGGTGGTGATTATGGCTGGGAATGATATCCCCACCTTCTTGGCCAAGCCTGCTTCTGCCAATTTCCAAATCAAGATTTAATGATCTGGGTTTGAATTGGGTGCTTGTCACAGAGTTTTGGGTTGTGTAAATAAGGGATGGAGAATCTGCTCATTATATTTATGAGGCAGAGATTTGAGTAAGATATAGGGTGATTGATATTTGAGTTTGTATGAGCAGCTAATTTTGTTAGGTCTTTGCCTTCTCAATGGTGGGAGGTCAGCTGTTTGAAATTTAGGGCTTGTTTTGGTTAATTTGGTTAGTTCTTTCTGCTTTTCAATGGCAAGAGGTTGGTAATTCGAAGTTTTAGGTTTTGGGTATCAAGGAATTGTAGTTTAATTGATTGAGTACAATTGATCAGGATGACGGTATGTTCTTTGATCATGTTATCCATGCTAAAGCTCAAAATCTCCAGAAGCGTGTTGTAAGACTGCACCGAGGTTTAAAATCTGGGAAAGTGTGACATGGAATAGATTCTTAATCCAAGAGCTATCAACTTAGACTTATGACAGCAAAATGAATTCTTGAATGATATTAAATCTTCTATTGAGAAAATTAAGTTTGTTTCATCTACCATCAGATCTTTAGGCCTGTTGAAATAGGGAGCAATTAGAGTTTCTTATTTTCATCTAATATCAAAACAAATATATTGGATTTGCTAATATTAATAAATATTTTTCGTTTTGAATGGTTTATTTTTCTCTCCAATGGTTCTCAGTTCTCCTGCTTCACTTCCATTTAGTTTTAATTTTAAAAAGTTAATTCTAAATCATAGAATGTGATTTGATAAAGGGTATAATTTTTGTTTTTCAAACATTCAAATTCATCAAATAAACTGTCCAACCATCTTAATTTAAATCAAGAATTCCACCTGTACCATTGTTTACAAAATTTTTATGAAGTAATTCCGCTGGTGGATTCAGTGGAGAAATATTTCAGAGTTATAGGATTCAGAATCTACAGTATACCCACTTTTCATTACCGCAATTCTATAGTCATGCAAGCACATCTTTACATATTTGATTATCCCTCTTTATTTACCAAATTATTTATTTTAGTTATGAACTTGCTCATTTCACAAATAGCCTCAGCTTGCTCTGAAAACCTTGCTGTAATGCTAGGAATCAGAGCATATTGTGATTGTAGATACAGGGAAATATGCTTTTCAAAAAGGTTATTTTGTTATGGTGAGTGGGCAGGGCAAATAAAAGTTGTCCAAATTTGGATATATGAATTCTTACCTTCTGTTTCTTTAATAAAGAAACGTTAATGGTCGGAAAGAGAAATGACATTTGATGGAAGACTTCAAATGGCTTTTTTATTTAGGATTAATCGGTTTTTGCGGGTTAGTATTTAAAAAACCCAAACCGCACTATATTTCCAATAATGTAAGGGTCCACTATCATGTACTTATATAATATTATTAACAGCTTTGTTTTTAATAGAGTAGCTTTATATTGGATGGTAAATAAAGGATATATTTATTTCATGTCATGTTTCAAAAATTTAATTTGTCTATATTTTAGAGATAATCATGTTGGTACGTGTCAAAAACTGTGAATTGTATGTTTGAGACATACTTTTAAGGTTATTATAATACATGAAGATTATTAATAAGTTATATTATTTGACAATTAAAATAACATATTTTCACATCTATCACTAACATTTGTAGTTTTCAATTAGTAAGTACTTTATCTACATCAACAACCAACTCCACTATCATATTATATTTTATTTGAGGACATACTTGTTAACAAATTCAAGCTTTCTATATTATTATAGTTAGTTTCAATGATGCTTCTTAGTACCTCCATATTTTTCTTAGAGCATTTATACTTTAGGTGAGTTCTTTCTACAAGTACCAAATGTCCATGTCTACGTAGGAGGGAATCACACTTGAATTGGTTTACATAAGTTCAACCACCTTTGTGGATATCTAACTTCAATTAGTATATTAGAATTTAGATGGTAAATGTCTATTGTAGGTCACTTAGGTCAAAGTCTACATTCTGTCAAATCTAACACAAATGTGTAATTCCATTTTGTTTCTATTTTAAGCACATAAACTTGTTTACAACTTTAATTAACTCCCTCAAGTTGATTTAATCAGACTCAATTGATTTATATAATTATTTTGAGGCTCTGCATCTATTAATTTGTCTCCTAGATACATTTCCAAATGTATTTTATTCCCTATGTAATACACAAAACCTATTCATTTGGATGAAAACCTATAAAAATGCAACTAACAAATTTTTGAAATGTAAAAGTACAACACAACTATAATGCAACACATGTACAAGTTTTTCCATTGTGGTATAAAACATGCATACAACATACATGTCAACAAAAAGGATAGGGAAGGTGAAACAAGAAACATGAAGTATGATCATAAGACTCACTTTCCCTTATAAGAAACCATAAGCAAAAATAGAAGCATTATGAAGATGAAGAGCATTATTACTCTTTACATAAGAGAAAAGTTGCATCTTCATAATAACCACTCCTCTAAGGTTCTACATGAGATATGGATTAATGTCAAAGCCTAACCTTAATATGAAACTACAATGTAAAGCAATTTCATGACTTTACTAAGTAATGATTAAAGGCAATCTCTTAAGAAAGTGTATTAATTCATGTAAGACAAATTCTATTTATGTTTAACTAATTACTTCAATTATTTAAAATTGCAATGGGTAAGTGCACAAATATGGGGAACCAAAAAGGGGTATAAGATGCCACTTTTTTCTTATGAAATCAACAAACTCTGAACTTTGACGAGATATTGAAGTTACTTAGACTCAAAATTTGATGATGCAACAAGAACAATAGTTGTAGTACTTTGAATCTAGTTTATTCTAAAAATGGTGGAGATTAAGGCCCTCAAAAAGGGGGAGCACAAAAAGTGGTCCTATTTTTTGTGAAAATTATAACATAGCATCTAGTGTGCTCCCCCTAAAATGTTAACTTTTATTTTTATTTTTTTTAATCGTTCCGATGAGAAGTTAGCTAATACCATGTAGTTTATCCTAGATTTTTTTGCTATTTTTTTTATATTATGAATGTATGATTTTTTACAAACTTTCAAAGTGGAAACATCTAAAATATGTGAAATTTGAGCATGACCCCCTAGAAATCATTGAAAATTAATAAAAAATCAAAACTTTTTTTATAAAATGGAGTTTAGTTTTGAGTAAGTGCAAGAGGATGGTGTGCAAAAAAGTGGCCATATAAAAATAAAACCAAACTTTTTCACAACCCGCTCAGGTTATTTGAAATTCAAAATTCGTAGGCTTGGGAAAAATGAGCCTTCCCAAGCCTCATTTAAATATTAAAATATTTGGGTTCTCCATAACCCGTAAGGGTTATGAAGAACTTAAATTTCCTCATAACCCGTATGTGTTATGAGGAACATATTTCATTTCCTCTACTTTTCCATAACCTATTTGGGTTTTGTAAAAATAGGAACCCAGGAAGGGAGGGAGGGAGGGATAGATGGGGATAGGAAGAGAGGGGGAGGTGGGGATGGAGGAAGGGAGGGAGGAAGGGAGAGAAGGTGATATGGAGAGAGAGAGAGACCTAGGGCACTCCCAAATACCAATCCTACTTGCAGATTAACAACTCAGAAGCAAAAAATGACGCAAGGGAGGATGGGGAGAGGGGCCAAAGGCACACCCTAACCAGATCCACCTTCTAGAACAACACACGGAAGCAACAACACACAATAGTGAGAGAGAGGATGAAGATGTTATGTTATATTATCTTCAAATTGATTCATACATGCCGGGCTATAAGGCCTTCCCGGTTTAGGCCAGATATTACAATCAAGTAAAGAAGTCCTCAAACATCTGAGAATCTGCCAACAATCTCTAATTTTCTATCTTCTATCTTCTATCCAGACTTCCCTAAAACTCTAACCAAACAACTACATTTATACAAGAGGCTACCGAGCCAAGTCAGCCTTAAGATCCACAATCAACGAAAGGGACAACCAGATCTAGGTTTATACGCTTCCCAATGATAGATACCAACATTAAATCCTCTATCCAAATTAAATGCACAAGTCGGCCTCAAAAGAAATCCAAAACAAACAACTTGGCAAGAAAGGAAACCGAGCGCCAGACAAACATCACCGAGCACCAGGGAAATTCAACGAGCTCCAGAGAGATAACTGACCAACACCAGCGAACAAAAGAAATTGAGCAACCCCGAACCAACTCGGTCAAAGCAGGAACCGAGCAACATAGACAAACTCAAATATGTTCTTGGTGACACAAGATTACCAAGGACCCGAGATGCTCCTGCATCAGACACTTGGGGTTATTTGAAATGATTCTCTGAATCATAAAACAAGTATGATCCGAGCTGCATCCAACTTAGACTATGAAATCCATGAACTATCTTCAATCGGTCTATTCTTCCACTTTACCAGATATTCCATATATTGTTTTCCTCTTTTCCTTTTGCCAATTCTTTGCTCCAAAATCTTTTCAACTTCTTCATTATGCTTCTTAGGATAATCCATTGGTACTGTCATGTCTTCATTAGGTTCATGAAACTCATACAAATCAGTAATGTTGAATATAGGTGATATATCCATGTCATCGGGTAACTCAATCTCATATGCATTTCCACTATCAATTTTTCTCAAAATCTTGCATGGTCCAAACTTCTTCATCTTTAGCTTCCCATATGTTCCAACAGGAAATCTACCTCTCTTCAAATGAACCATCACTTCATCACCAACATCAAAAGTCTTATGTCTTCTTGATCTATCAGCTATGTCTTTGTATTTCTGATTACTCTTTTCCATCTTAAGCTTCACATCTTCATGCAATGTCTTCATGTACTCAAAAAATTTTACTACTTCAACACTTCTCTTTCTTTCATCAACAATGTCTCTTAAATCTGATATACCTCTCGGTTGTATGCCATTTACAATCTCAAAAGGTGTTTTTCCAGTACTCCTATTCACTGAATTATTGTATGCAAACTCTACTTGTGCTAACACAGAATCCAAATTACTCGGTGTGTCTCCAACTAAACATCTCAAAAGATTACCCAAACTTCTATTCACAACTTTTGTCTGTCCATTAGTTTCTGGGTGAAATATAGAACTATATTTCAACTCAGTACTAAAATTTCTCCAAAGACTCTTCCAAAAGTATCCAACAAATTTACTGTCTCGATGAGAGATAATACTCCTTGGTAATCCATGCAATCTTAAAATTTCCTTAAAGAAAAGATCTGCTACATGTACTGCATCTGATGTCTTTCTACAAGGTATAAAATGTGCCATTTTAGAAATTCTATCCACAACAAAAAATATAGAATCATTACCTCTTACTGTCTTTGGTAAGCCAAGAACAAAATCCATATTGATGTCAATCCAAGGTTTCTTAGGTATAGCAATCGGTGTATACAATCCAGTATTCTGACTAACTCCTTTTGCAACTTGAAAAACTCCACAACTTTTCACAAATTTTTGAACATCTTTATACAACTGTGGCCAAAAGTATTTCTCCTTAAGAAAATTCAATGTCTTATCAACACAAAAATGTCCAACTAAACCACTACTATATTTCTCCTTTATCAAATTAGTTATCATTGGTCCTCTCGGTATACACAATTGAATACCTTTAAACAACATACCTCCTTGCATAAAATATTCATCCCATTTAGTACTTTGTTAATCTTGAATAGGTGCTCTGCACTTTCTCCACGGCTCAAAAAAAGTAGGATCAAATTCATAAGAATCTCTCATGTCATCAAAGCCTAGAACTCCAATTTTCATCTTGGTCATCAAGATCTTCTTCTACTCAATGCATCAGCAACTTGGTTAGTGACTCCACTCTTATGCTTTATCACAAATATATGATTGATGCAGGAGTATCCCGGGTTCTTGGCAATCCTGTGTCACCAAAAACATATTTGAGTTTGTTTGTGTTGCTTGGTTCCTGCTTTGACGGAGTTGGTTCGGTGTTGCTTAGTTTCCTATGTTTTTCGGTGTTGGTTGGTTATCTCTCTGGCACTCGGTGAATTTCCTAGTGCTCAATGATGCTTGTCTGGCACTCAGTTGGCTTTGCTTACCAACGGGTTTCTTTTGAGTTTCTGTTGAGGCCGACTTGTGCATTTAATTTGGGTCACAGATTTAATGTTGGTATCCATCATTGGAAAGTGTGTGGTCCTAGATCTAACCGTTCCTTCCATTGATTGTGGATCTGAAGGTTGACTTAGTTTAGTAGCCTCTTGTATAAATGTGGTTGTTTGGTTAGAGTTTAGGAGTCAATTTTTGGATAGAAGATAGAAGATTAGAGGTAGTTGACAAATCCTCGCATGTTTGAGGACTTCTATAATTCATTGTAATATCTGGCTATAACCGGAAAGGCCTTACAGTCTAGCATGTATGAATCTATTTGAAGTAAATATATGAATTATCTTGCATTATATCTCTCACTATGTTGTTGTTGCTTCCGTGAGTTATTGAGCAAGGTGGATCAGGTTAGGGTGTTCCATTTTTTGGCCCCTACTTATCCTCCCTTGCATCAAGTGGTATCAGAGCGAGGTGAGATCTGGATCTAGGTTTACAAATCTAAGTTTGAAGGTTCCTTCTTTCGAAGCCCTAGTTGAATTGTTGTGGGGTGGCAGATTGTGATCTAACCTGCAATTGTAGAGGGTTTTCAAGATGGTTTATGGGAGGTGAGATGTGGATCCAGGATTGGCAGACATGTTGAGACAACTTACTGCTAGGTTAGAAGCTATAGAAATAACCCAAAGAAGAGGAAGACATCTTGAAGATGTTAGTGATGATGAAAAGGTGATGCAGAACCTGCACCTATGATGGATCAGGGTGAAGAAAGATTTTTGAAGGCTTTGACAAGTTTGAAGTCTACACCACATTTCAATCCTCCTGAGTATGGTGGAAAGTTGGATTCTGATGAATTAGTAGATTGGATCACTGATGGTGGGAACACATGCAGCTAGATAGAAAGAGGAAAGGCAAAGACAAAATCAAGGTATGGAGTAAAATGGTGAATAAATTGAAAGGAAAGTTCTTACCTTGTGATTATTAGATTAACCTAGTTAGGCGAATGCAAAGTCTAAGGCAGAAAAATAGCTCGATAAAAGAATACACTGAGGAATTCTATAGATTAGATATCAGATCTGGACATGATGAAGATCATGTGGAAAGAATTGCTAGATACCTAAATGGTTTGAGAGTTTCCATCCAAGAAGAAATCAGTTTGGTCAAATTGGAGAACATTGAAGAGGCTTATCAATTTGCATTGAAAGCTGAGGAGAAATTGAATAAGAGACATGAGCAAAGACAAAGAGGTAGAGGTGGTAGATTCCCTAGAGGAAGAGGTAGATCCAATGGTGAAAATGGTATCTATCTGAACCGGAAAAGACAAATCTAGATAAAGGCAAGACTGAGTGGAAAGGTGAAAGTTCATCTAGAGGCAGAGGCAGTAACTACCAAGGTGGTTATAACAAAGGAAGTTTTCAAGGAACTTGTTACAATTGTGGAGAAGAAGGACAAATCTTTTGAGTGTACACATGCAAGTAAGAAGGCTGGTAACAGTCGGAATGCTTTGGTGCAAGAAAAGTCACCGAATGAACCTAAGAAGGAAAATAACTTGATGGTAAGGACAGAACTATGTAATGAAAGTAAAAAGGAAGATCTGGTAAGGAAAAGTTTATTCAAGACCAGATGTAGAGTTTTTGACAAAGTGTGGAAGGTAATCATTGATAGTGGTAGCTCGGAGAATCTGGCATCTGAGAAAATGGTCACAAAGTTGTAGTTGAAAAGGTTAGAACATTTGAAGCCCTATTGGATTTCATGGATCAAGGATGAGTAGACACTCTTGGTAAGTGAACAATGTTATGTGAATTTGAAGATTGGAAAGTACTATGATAAGGTGTTATGTGATATCATGCCTATGGATTGTTGTCATATTTTGTTGGGTAGACCTTGCCAATATGATAGACATGCTATATATGATGGGAGATTGCATAAGTATACTATTTTGGCTGAGGGAAAGAGAGAAATCTTGTTACCTTTGCTAGAAGAACCTGTTAGTAATGTGTGCACATCTGTGAAAGTTTTCTTGATGGAAGTAAGAAATTTTGTTAAGGATTTGAAGAGGAATGATTTATGTTTCGCTGTGATTCCTAACAAACCGAGTAAGAAAACATAGGATAGTGTTCCCGAGGATATTGATAAGTTACTCACCGAATATAGTGAAATCATTTATGATAATGTACCTGATGGTTTTCCACCAAAGAGAAGCATTGATCATTGTATGGATCTTATCCCTGGAGCTAGTTTACCAAATAAGGCACCTCATTGGTTGACACCTATCGAGAATCAAGAATTGAACCGACAGATTCAAGAGTTGCTAGAAAAAGGTTTGATCAGAGAAAGTTTTAGTCCTTGTGTAGTACCTTTTGTATTGGCACCTAAGAAGAATGGAGAATGGAGAATGTGTACAGATTCTAGAGAAATCAATAAGATAACAGTGAAGTATAGGTTTCCTATACCGAGAATGGATGATATAATGGATAGTTTGACTGGAAAAAATTATTTTACCAAAATTGATTTGAAAAGTGGGTATCATCATATCAAAATTAGAGAAGGTGATGAATGGAAGACTTCTTTCAAGACAAAAGAAGGTTTGTATGAGTGGTTGGTTATGCCTTTTGGTTTAACTAATGCACCGAGTACTTTTATGAGGCTGATGAATGAAGTTTTGAAGAAATTCTTGGGTAAGTTTATGATTGTATATCTTGATGATATTCTAATATTCAGTAAGACTAGAGAAGAACATTTGTTGCATGTTAGACAAGTTTTGTAGAGATTGAAAGAAGAAAAGTTGTTGATAAATCTGAAAAAGTGTTCATTCATGAAAGAAGAGATTGTGTATTTGGGATTTGTGATCTCAGTTGATGGTTTAAAAATGGATCCTGAAAAGGTTGAAGCTATTTTGAATTGGCCTACACCTATGAATTCTAGTGAGGTAAGATCATTTCATGGTTTGGAAATTTTTTACCAAAAGTTCATTAGGAATTTCAGTTCAATGTGTAATGCTATGACTGCGACTATGAGAGGAGACAAAAGAGAATTCAAGTGGACACATGGAGTTGATAAAATTTTTGAGACTCTGAAGTAGAAGGTTGCTAAATTTCTTGTTTTGGCATTGCCTAATTTCAATAAGGTATTTCAAGTGGAATGTGATACCAGTGGAAGTGCAATTGGAGCTGTGTTGAGTCAAGAAGGTAAACCCATTTCTTTCTTTAGTGAAAAGTTGAATGATACTAGAAGGAAATATTCTGTGTATAATCAAGAATTATATGCTATTGTTCAAGCACTAAAGAAATCGAGACATTATTTGATGACGAATGAATTTGTGTTGTATACCGATCATAAGGCTTTACAATATTTAGGTAGTCAGAATAAGTTGAATCAGAGACATATGAAATAGGTTGAGTATTTGCAGAGTTGTGCATTTGTGATAAAGTATAAGAGTGGAGTCACTAACTGAGTTGTTGATGCATTGAGTAGAAGAATATCTTTGATGACCGAGATGAAAATTATAATTTTAGGCTTTCATGATATGAGAGATTCTTATGAATTTGATCTTGATTTTTCTGAGCCATGGAGAAAGTGCAGAGCACCTATCCAAGATCAACAAAGTACTAAATGGGATGAATATTTTATGCAAGGAGGTATGTGGTTTAAAGGTATTCAGTTGTGTATACCGAGAGGACCAATGAGAACTAATTTGATAAAGGAGAAACATAGTGGTGGTTTTGCTGGACATTTTGGTGTTGACAAGACATTGAGTTTTCTTAAGGAGAAATACTTTGGCCACAATTGTATAAAGATGTTCAGAAATTTGTAAAAAGTTGTGGAGTTTGTCAAGTTGCAAAAGGAGTTAGTCAGAATACTAGATTGTATACACCTATTGTTGTTCTTGAGAATCCTTGGATTGACATCAGTATGGATTTTTTTCTTGGCTTACCAAAGATAGTAAGAGGTAATGATTCTATATTTGTTGTTGTGGATAGATTTTCTAAAATGACACATTTTATACCTTGTAGAAAGACATCATATGTAGTACATGTAGCATATCTTTTCTTTAAGGAAATTGTCAGATTACATGGATTACTGAGGAGTATTATCTATGACCGAGAAAGTAAGTTTGTTGGATACTTTTGGAAGACTCTTTGGAGAAAATTTGGCACTGAGTTGAAATATAGTTCTACATTTCACCCACAAACTGATGGACAGATAGAAGTTGTGAACAGAAGTTTGGGAAATCTTTTGAGATGTTTAGTTGGAGACACACCAAGTAATTGGGATTCAGTGTTAGCACAAGAAGAGTTTGCATACAATAATTTAATGAATAGGAGTACTAGAAAAAAACCATTTGAGATTGTGAATGGCATACAATCGAGAGGTATATCAGATTTGAGAGAAAGTGATGAAAGAAAGAGAAGTGCTGAAGGAGTAAAATTTGTTGAGTACGTGAAGACATTGCATGAAGATGTGAAACTTAAGCTGGAAAAGAGTAATCAGAAATACAAAGACAGAACTGATAGATCAAGGAGACATAAGACTTTTGATGTTAGTGATGAAGTGATGGTTCATTTGAGAAAAGACAGATTTCATGTTGGAACCTATGGGAAGTTGAAGATGAAGAAGTTTGGACCTTGCAAGATTTTGAGATAATTTGGCAGTGGAAATGCATATGAAGTTGAGTTACCTAATGACATGGATATATCACCTATTTTCAACATTGCTGATTTGTATGAGTTTCATGAACCTGAAGAAGACATGGCAGTACCGATAGATTACCCTAAGCAACAAAATGAAGAAGTTGAGCAGATTTTGGGGTAAAGAATTGGCAAAAGTACAAGGGGTAAACAGTATATGGAATATCTGGTAAAGTGGAAGAATGAAACGATTGAAGAAATTTCATGGATTTTACAGTTTGAGTTGGATGCAGCTCAGATCATACCTACTAACTGATTCAGAGAATCATTTCAAAATAACCCCAGGTGTCTGATGCAGGAGCATCTTAGGTCCTTGGCAATCCTGTGTCACCAAAAACATTTTTGAGTTTGTTTGTTTTGCTCGGTTCCTTCTTTCACCAAGTTGGTTTGGTGTTACTCGGTTTCCTATGTTCACCGGTGTTTGTCAGCTATCTCTCTGGCGCTTGGTGATGCTTGTCTGGCACTCGGTTGGATTTTCTTACCAACGGGTTTCTTTTGAGTTTCTATTGAGGAAGACTTGTGCATTTAATTTGGATCATAAATTTAATATTGGTATCCATCATTGGGAAGCATGTGGTCCTAGATTTGACCATTCCTTCCATTGATTTTGGATCTGAAGGCCAACTTAGTTCAGTAGCCTCTTGTATAAATGTAGTTGTTTGGTTAGAGTTTAGGAGTCAATTTTTGGATAGAAGATAGAATATTAGAGGTAGTTGACAGATCCTCGCATGTTTGAGGACTTATGTAATTCATTGTAATATCTGGCCGTAATCAGGAAGGCCTTACAGCTTGGCATGTATGAATCTATTTGAAGTAAATATATGAATGATCTTTCATTCTCTCTCTCACTATGTTGTTGTTGCTTCCATGAGTTGTTGAGCAAGGTGGATTAGGTTAGGGTGTGCCATTTCTTGGCCCCTACTTATCCTCCCTTACATCAATAACTCTACAAATACTCAACCCATTTCATATGTCTTTGATTCAACTTATTCTGACTACCCAAATAGTGTAAAGTTTTATGATCGGTATACAACACAAATTCACTCGACATCAAATAATGTCTACATTTCTTCAGTGCTTGAACAATAGCATAGAATTCTTGATCATAAACATAATATTTATTTTTTTGCATCATTCAACTTTTCACTAAAGAAAGCAATAGGTTTACCTTCTTGACTCAACACAGCTCCAATTCCACTTCCACTTGCATCACATTCCACTTGAAATACCTTATTGAAATCAGGCAATGCCAAAAAAAACAATTTAGCAACCTTTTGCTTTAGAGTCTCAAAACTTTTATCAAATCCATGTGTCCACTTGAATTCTCTTTTATCTCCTCTCATAGTCTCAGTCATAGCATTGCAAATTGAACTGAAATTCCTAATGAACTTTCAATAAAAACTTGCCAAACCATGAAATGATCTTACCTCACTAGCATTCTCAGGTGTAGGCCAATTCAAAATAGCTTCAACCTTTTCAGGATCCATTTTCAAACCATCAGCTGAAATCACAAATCCCAAATAAACAATCTCCTCTTTCATGAATGAACACTTTTTCAGATTTATCAACAACTTTTCTTCTTTCAATCTCTACAAAAATTGTCTAAAATGCAACAAATATTCTTCTCTGGTCTTATTGAATATCAAAATATCATCAAGATATACAGTCAAAAACTTACCCAAGAATTTCTTCAAAACTTCATTCATCAACCTCATAAAAGTACTCAGTGCATTAGTTAAACCAAAGGGCATAACTAGCCAATCATAAAAACTTTCTTTTGTCTTGAAAATAGTCTTCCATTCATCACCTTCTCTGATTTTGATCTGATGATACCCACTTTTCAAATCAATTTTAGTAAAATACTTTTCTCTAGTCAAACTATCCATTATATCATCCATTCTTAGTATAGGAAACCTATACTTCATTGTTATCTTGTTGATTGCTCTAGAATCAGTACACATTCACCATTCTCCATTCTTCTTAGGTGCCAATACCATATATAGGTACTGCACAAGGACTCAAACTTTCTATGATCAAACCTTTCTGCAACAATTCTTAAATCTATGCTTATCATTATATCTTTTATTCTCTACTTGTAAGGGGTTTTGGGTCCCCTTTACAACCTATTTTTTCCTGCAATCAAAAAAAATTCTTGAATCTATCAGTTCAATTCCTAATTCTTGGTAGGTTTCAACCAATGTGGTGCCTTATTCAGTAAACTAGCTCTAGGGATAAAATCCATGCAATGATCAATACTTCTCTTCAGTGGAAAACCATCAGGTACATTATCAAAAATAATTTCACTATACTCGGTGAGTAACTTATCAATCTCCTTAGGGAAATTATTCTCTATTTTCTTACTCAATTTTTTAGGAATCATAGTAAAACATACATCATTCTTCTTTAAATCCTTAACAAACTTTCTTCCTTCCATCAAGAAAACTTTCATAGATGTGCAAACATTACTAACAGGTTCTTCCATCAAAGGTAACAAGATTTGTATTCTCCCATCATATATATCATATCTATCATATTGCCAAGGTCTACCCAACAAAATATGACAACAGTCCATAGGCATGATATCACATAACACCTTATCATAGTACTTTCCAATTTTCAAATTCACATAACATTGTTCACTTACCAAGAGTGTATGCTTATCTTTGATCTCCTCAGATGCCAGATTCTTTGAGCTACCACTATCAATGATTACCTTCCAAACTTTGTCAGAAACTCTACATCTAGTCTCAAACAAACTTTTCCTTACCGAATCTTCCTTTTTACCTTCATTCCAAAGTTCTCTTCTTACCATCAAGTTATTTTCCTTCTCAGGTTCATTCGGTGACTCTTCTTGCACCAAAGCATTTCTACTGCTACTAGCCTTCTTACTTGCATGTGTACACTCAAATGATCTATCTCCTTCTTCTCCACAATTGTAACAAGTTCCTTGGAAACCACCTCTGTTATAACCACCTCGATAGTTACTGCCTCTGCCTCTAGATGAACTTTCACATTTCCACTCGGTCTTGCCTTTATTTGGAGTTGTCTTTTCAGGTTCAGATCTACTATTTTCACATGAGATCTATCTCTTTCTCTAGGGAATCTACCACCTCTACCTCTTTGTCTTTGCTCATGTCTCTTATTCAATTTCTCCTCAGCTTTCAATGCAAATTGATAAGCCTCTTCAATGTTCTCCAATTTGACCAAACTAATTTCTTCTTGGATGGAAAATCTCAAACCATTCAGGTATCTAGCAATTCTTTCCACATCATCTTCATCATGTCTAGATCTAATATCTAATCTATAGAATTCCTCAGTGTATTCTTTTACCGAGCTATCTTTCTGCCTTAAACTTTGCATTCGTCTAACTAGGTTAATCTGATAATCACAAGGTAAGAACTTTTCTTTCAATTTCTTCACCATTTTACTCCATACCTTAATTTTTTCTTTTCCTTTCCTCTTTCTGTCTAGCTGTAGATGTTCCCACAATAAGGATGCATGACTTTTCAACTTTGTTCTTGCAATTTTCACCTTCTTTTCCTTGGGTATATTTTCATACTCAAAATACTTTTCCATCTCAGTGATCCAATCCACCAATTCATTAGAATCCAATTTTCCACCATACTTAGGAGGATTCAAGTGTGGTGTAGACTTCAGACTTGTCAAAACCTTCAAGAATCTTTCCTCACCCTGATCCATCACAGGTGCAGGTTCTACATCACCTTATTCTACCTCAATTTTATCATCACTAACATCTTCAAGATGTCTTCCTCGTCTCTGGGTTGTTTCAAAAACTTCTAATCTAGCAGCAAGTTGTCTCAACATGTCTACCAATCCTGGATCTACATCTCACCTCCCACCAACCATCTTGAAAACCCTTTGCAATTGCAGGTCAGATCGCAATCTGCTACTCCACAACAATTCAAATAGGGCTTCACAAGAAGGAACCTTCAAATCTATATTCGCAAACCTAGATCCAGATCTAACCTCACTTTGATACCATGTGATGCAAGGGAGGATGGGGAGAGGGGCTAAAGGCACACCCTAACTAGATCCACCTTGCATAGAAACATGCAGAAGAAACAACACACAACAATGAGAGAGAGAATGCATATGTTATGTTATATTATCTTTAAATTGATTCATACATGTCGGGCTATAAGGCCTTTTTGTTTTAGGCTAGATATTACAATCAAGTACATAAGTCCTCCAACATGTGAGGATCTGCCAATAATCTCTAATTTTCTATCTTCTATCTTCTATCCAGACTTCCCTAAAACTCTAACCAAAAAACTACATTTATACAAGAGGCTACTGAGCCAAGTTGGCCTTCAAATCCATAATCAATGGAAGGGATGACCAGATCTAGGTCCACACGCTTCCCAATGATGGATACCAACATTAAATCTATGACCCAAATTAAATGCACAAGTTAGCCTCAAAAGAAATCCAAAACAAATAACTCGGTAAGCAAGGAAACTGAGCACCAGACAAGCATCACCGAGCGCCAGGGAAATTCATCGAGCCCCAAAGAGATAACTGACCAACCCTAGCGAAAAAAAGAAATCAAGCAACACCGAACCAACTTGGTCAAAGCAGGAACTGAGAAACATATAAAAAATCAAATATGTTTTTGGTGACATAGGATTGCCAAGGACCTGAGATGCTCCTGCATCAACCACACAGAGAAGTGGAGAAGGAATTGTTAGAAATAGGGAATATTGAGAACGGGGGTGAATCAATATTCTACAAACTTTTACTTTTTCCCAATTATGGATATAACAGATTATCTTTATGCTTGCATAATAGAGTAAACTAAAGAGCATGCATAACAATAAAGCAAATGAACTCATAACACATTATTTGTTCTTGAGGAAACCCTAGCCAAGGGAAAACCCTGGTGGGGATGGTACCCGCAAAGATCCACTAATCAAAAGTATCTTGTTAAGGATGGTGACCATGTTAGGATCCTGTTACATGCATATAGTGTCTCAGTCCTAATTAAGGGACTATAGGCCTTGTTAGAAGCCTCAACCGTGCTAAGAGTTGGTAGTACTGATTACAAATGATTACAAGATGAGCCCACTACCCAAACAAGTAATGTACAATGATTACTGATTAAAAAAAGGGTAAGTCACATAACCTTATACTACTTACTTGTCTTTCACAACTTTGCATCAATATCTTTCGCTATATCATCTATCTCATTACAATACATGTCTTTCTTATTACAATGTCTATCTCTTCGCATTTCATATGCCTTATATTTATACAAGTTATTAGGAATAATAACTTTTACAGTCGGCTTTAAAAAACATAAAGATAAGTTTTTGAGATTGTTTTATACATCAGGACCTGAGAATAATTGATTCACCCCCCCTCTTTGTTGTTCTAAATCATATTAACAGTTATCCTATCAACCCTATAGTGAATGATGGTTGGATGATAATTGTTAGTCTTAAATCCTCTAACAAGGTCACACCTTACAGTGTGTTTTGTAACCTTTAACAGGGTTGACTCTTCACCGAGCTCACTTCAGAAGAGTGAAAAATATTTTGGGTTACCGGTCCCAAATGATTTTTCCCTTTACAGGGTTTCCACATTAAATCTTTGTGTTATGTGTTTCTATGATAAATGTTTGGTTATCATACTTTACATATTACATATTTGATTTGGTGGGTAATCACGGTGAGTAGTTAACTGGTAATTGGTAAAGGCACAAACAGTTTAGTATTTTATGTTACCCAGCTGTAGATATTTGTTGGATTTGTTTTAAGACATACATTTTGTGATTGGGACTATTGGATAACTAATCTAACTGATTCACCCCCCCCTCAGTTATTCTAACAATTGGTATTAGAGCATATAGGTTTCTTGGAACAAAGTTTTAAGGACTTGAGCAGAAAGATCACAAAATGTATAAGAGGGAAGTGCCGAAGCTGAATAAGGACAACTTTACAATATGGCAAAGCCGAATGAGACTTCATATATTTAGAATTGGGAATTCTGCCCTCACCCTATTGGATAATGGCTACTTAGCACTTCCCACTGGACCTTTGACTCTTGATCAATTGAGAGATAGACATGAGCATAGGTTGATCCCACAATAGTGTGTCCCACTTTTTTCGGCATGTTGATTTTTGCTGAAATAACACATTTTTAATAAAATATGATTATTTAAGCCTTGAGAGGTTCCATTTGAAGGAATTAATTACAAATGGTTATCTCAAAGCCTCTTAGATTAAAAAAATATTGATATAACATCTATACTCCACATTCATACCTATAATGGAGTCTCCTTCGCACCTATTAAAATGCTGACAAAAAATCACTTCGACTTTATGTTTTGGCAGATCAAATAAATCCATTTGAAAAACATATCTATATAGTATGATGCTATTTAGAACAAGCTTTCTAATGAATAAAATTTTAATACATATTGAGTTCATTATCACTTTTAAATATTACTTTAACTAAACATAGGTTGTTTGGTCATTCAACAACCTGTCTCTTCAAGAGTTTGGGAAAATAGTAATTACAAAAATAAATTTATGATAAATATGTATAAAAGAGCATTTGTGTTACTTTTCTATAAAAAAAAGAAAATATAAATTTTGATATAAATAGATCAAGTTAGAGCGATCCAAGTGACCTTATGTCTAAATTATAGTTATTGTCACTTTAGAACTTAATAAACTATGAAATATTGACCCAAAATGAATGAAACCAATTGCATCATTTAGATATTGAAGTTAAAAATATAAACTCAAAATAATTACACCGTTATCATATTTAAATTTTTTTTTATGTTGATCAAAGTGACAGTAACTCTTTAAAAACACAGTTTTTCACACAAACCACTTTTCGAAGGAGAAGGAAAAATGAATTTAAATAATTTTTTATTTAATATATATATATATATATATATATATATATATATATAGAAACTAGAAAGAAAATTCTAAAAGAGTCTAGTTTACATCATCTTCGAATTCCTAATAGTTTTGTGGCAACAGGTGTTCGAAAGTGAAGTTTTTTCTCAGAATGTTGATCTCTGTGTCAAAGTTGGCCAAAAAGTGGGATACACTATTGTGGGACCACCCCATAATATTACTATGATGGAGATTTTTTCTGCTCCATCAGATGCCGAATTTGAAGATGTCAAGGATTGCCTTACCTCAAAGGAAATGTGGGATAAACTTTCTTGAGTCTATGGTGGTGATGTTAATGTCAAGAGAGCCTGAGCTGAAAGCCTAAGAGGCAGGTTTGACAATATGAAAATGAAAGAAGGAGAAAATATTGTGCAGTATACAAATTGAATAAAGGAGGTAGTCAATGCTATCAGAGGATCTAGTGGTGTCATTGATGAAGATACAATGGTAAGAAAAATTCTAAGGACCTTGCTGCTTGCTTATGCAATCAGAATATCAGCTATACATGAAATGAGGTCTACACCTAGCAACACTCTTACTCTTGATAGTCTGATTGGTAAGTTAAAATTTTTTGAGTTAAATAGCTTTGATAATAGTATTGTACCATCTGTTGAGTCTTCTTTCATGTCTTCTCTAAATATCGGTAAGTGTAGCAGTAGAAATAATAAGGATTATAATGACAGTAAAATTGGTGATGAGCTTGATGAACTTGAAGCTCTTATAGCCCAGAGGTTACCTAAAGGTAAAGGTAGATATAGGGGTAAATTACCTTTAGCATGTTTTAACTGCAAAGAAGTTGGTCATATTGCTGCTAGATGCCCAAACAGGAAAATAGATGATAGAACCAAAGATCGATTTGGTGAAGGAAGCTATGGGAGAAGAAACAACAAAAGTTACTGACACTACAATAGGGATAACCAAGAAAAAAATGATAAAGGAAAAAAGGTATGTTACATTGCTGAAGAGAATGATACTGAGATTGACACAAAAGATGATGTTGAAGTATTATTTGTTGTGATGAAGGATGATTCAGAGGAAGAAGAAAGGTATGTAGAGGCATTACTCATTTCTAAAGTTAATAAAAATGATACATGGATCATTGATAGTGGATGTACACATCACATGACTGGTGATGAAGAAAATTTTGATCATCTTGAGCAATATAATGGAGGATCAGTAAAAATGGGTAATGATATACCATGTATGGTTAGAGGAAAAGGATCTTTACTAATGAATGATAAAATCAAATGTGATAATGCTTATTGGGTAGAAGGACTAAATTAAAATTTTCTAAGTGTGGCACAACTTAACAACTCAGGTCGTCGAGTAGCTTTTGAGAGCAAGAAGGTAAACATATTTGATGATGGAGGAAAACTTGTTGGAACAGGAGCAGAAACCAAAGGTAACTTGTTTTATCTTGACAATGCTGAGTCTTCTTGTTTAATGATGAAAAATGAGGATGCATGGCTATGGCATAAAAGGTTATGTCATGTAAACTTTGATAACATGATTAAGATCAGTAGAATGAAAAAGGTTAGAGGTCTGCCTAGTCTAACTAAACTAGATCATGTTATGTGTCATCAATGTCAGAAAGGTAAAATGACAAAATCTAGTTTTAAGAGTAAAGACTATTCAACAAAGAGAATCTTGGAGTTAGTTCACACCAACCTATGTGGTCCCATGAGAACTCAAAGTTACTATGGAGATAGATATTTCATTCTGTTTGTTGATGATTACACTAGATTGATGACTGTAATGTTTTTAAAAGAGAAATCTGAGGCATTTAAGATGTTTAAATGGTACAAAGAAAAAGTATAGAAAGAAACCAGGAAAGAGCTGAAATGCTTGAGATCTGACAGAGGTGGTGAATTTATTTTTGATGAATTTACTAACTATTGTAATGAGAATGGTATAAAAAGACAAGTTTCTACCTCGAGAACACTTCAACAAAATGGGATTGCTGAAAGGAGGAATAGATCAATTGTTGATTGTGTGAGGACACTTATGTTACAAAAGAATGTTGCTTAGACATATTGGAGAGAGGTTTTTAGCACAATTGTATATGTTCTTAACTGAGTACAATTGAATAAGGACACAAAAAAAACACCCTATGAGCTATGCTTTGGTCACAAACCGACTGTAAGTTACTTCAGAATTTTTGGTAGAAAATGTTTTATTCTGGAAGATGATAGAAATGGAAAGTTTTACTCTAAAGGGGATGAAGGGATATTTCTTGGATATTCTACTAAAAGAAAAGCTTACTAGTGTCTGAATAAAGTTACTAATAAGATGATTGAAAGTGCCAATGTTAGAGTTGATGAATTTGATGATAAAAATGGTGAAGAAATCACTAGGGAGCCAGAAGACTATGTGGTAGATTCACTTACATTGAACATCCAGAGTACCTATCGAAGCCACAGGCTAAGTCGACCGAGCATCAAGAAAACAACACCAAGGAACAAAAAAGGGAAACCGAGGATCAGGAAAGAGCTAACAAGAAAGAAAATGAACCTGAACAGGATGAACACCAAAGAAGAGATCAAGTACTGGCAAGATTTGTTAGAAGACATCATCCTAAGAACCAAATCATTGGAGACAAGCAAGCTGGCATGCTAACAAGAAGTAAGTTAAGACAAGTTACATGCTTAGTTTGTGAGTTTGAACCGAAAAATGTTAAAGTTGCATTGGAGAATGATGAATGGATAAATGCAATGAATGAAGAGATAGAGAAAATCAAGAAAAACAAGACATGGACTTTAGTACCTAGACCAAAAGATAAGAATGTTATCGATACTAAATGGATTTTCTGAAATAAGTTGAATGAGAATGGAGAGGTTACAAGGAACAAAGTTGGACTTGTATGCAAGGGATATGAACAAAAGGAAGGTATAGATTATGGTGAAACTTTTGCACCTATTTCTAGACTAGAGGGAGTCTGCATGTTACTTGCATATGCAACACATAATAAGTTTAAAGTCTATCAAATGGATGTTAAGTCTACTTTTCTGAATGGGATACTAGAAGAGGAGGTCTACATAGAAAAACCAAAAGGGTTTTTTAATCTAGATAAGAAAGACATGGTATGTAGACTACACAAAGCTTTATATGGTTTAAAGCAAGCACCTAGAGCCTAGTATGAAAGGCTGCATACTTATTTGTTAAGTATTAGTTTTGTTAGAACTAGTGAAAACAACAATTTGTATATGAAAGGAGAGTATGATGAAACTATTTTGATTGATGAAATATTTGTGGATGATATAATTTTTGGAGGAAAAGATCATATCTATAAATTATTTGTTGATGAGATGCAAAAAGAATTTGAAATGTCTATGTTTGGAGAGATTAAGTTCTTTCTAGGCTTGTAGGTTATTCAACAAAATGATGGAATTTTCATCACACAATCAAAGTACATAAAGGAAGTATTGAGAACATTTGGCATGGATGATGCTAAACCAGTTGGAACACCGATGGTCATAGGCTGCAAACTGACTAAAGATGATGAATCTACAGAGGTATACTAGACATTGTATCGATCTATGATTGATAAACTAATGTATGTAGTACATAGTAGACCAGACATTGCACATGCAGTGGGGATTGTTGCCAGATTTTCTGCCAATCCAAAGGATTCACACATGGTTGCAGTGAAAAGAATCTTAAGATACCCAAAGAAAACATAGGAATATGGATTATGTTATCCTAAGGAAGGCAAGTTTGAAGTAGGAGTCTACACCGACGCAAATTGGGATGGAAATATAGATGACATAAAAAGTACAACTGGAGGAGCATTTTTCTTTGGTGAAAGACTTGTTACTTGGACAAGTAAGAAACAACCTTGTATTTCTTAGTCTACTACTGAAGCAGAATATGTTGCTGCTACTACAAATTGTTCAAACATTTCTTACATCAAACAAGTGTTGGAAGGGATGAATGAGGTAATCACTGAGCTAGTGATTATATATTGTGACAACACTAGTACAATAAATATTTCTTAGAATCTTGTAATGCAATCAAAGGCCAAGCATATTTCTATTAAGCATCACTACTTAAGAGAACAAGTACAGGAGAAGCAAGTCAAACTAGAATATGTTATGTATCAAAAGAGCAACTTGCTAATATTTTTACCAAGCCTCTATCGAAGGATACTTTTGAATACTTGAGGACTAGACTTGGGGTCCATCCTCTGTCTACTAGTCACTAATGTGATCTGGAGATTGCATCAGCCTAATCTTATTAGAAGATCATTCATGTTGATGCAACATAGTTCACACTTTGGAGTCTGTCTAAGGATGTGAAAGATTTCAAGAATAACGATTTGCATATTAGCATACCGAGATACATTGTATGCACCAGACAACAGAGAATCACTTGGCTATTACAGAGCTATATGTTTTATGTTTTTTCTTTGGCATTGTTGTCAAAGGGAGAGATAAACAATATGACAAACCGAGAGATCACTGGAACATCTATCTAAGGGAGATATAATCTAAGAAAGTCAGGGAGAGTCCTGAAGATTTGTTGCTAAGAACAAGAGGAATCTGAGAGCTGGAAAGATCATATCTACAGAGGAAAGTCTGTACTTGTAATGCTGCTATGTAACGTAGTGATTAAACATATTAAATATCAAGCTAGGGAGAGCTTACTGAGCTACAACATTTTCTTACATATTTGTAGAATACATGTTTGGTATGTGTATGGTATATTTCATATTGCTTGAGTTGCCATCAATGCCAAAGGGAGAGATTGATGAACTACAACTGATTGAATACCTGAATGACTTGAAGAACGGTGATTAGAGATCACCGAGTACTGAAATGATATGTAAGATAATTAAATCAGTCATTATGTTGTCATTGATGTCAACTAGTTTTGACAATACTTATCATGATAGTTGAAAATATCTAAACATTTGTAAAAGAGGAGAAAAGATGAAGAACTGAGATATCTACATAGAAGAAGATGGATATGATAGATGAGGATAAGGAATACTCTTGGTAACTTATTGATGAGTCTATGACTTCATATTGTTGACTTGATTATGTTGCATTGATCTGTTATGAAGTTGGAAGAAAAACTTAACAAAACAATGTGGTCGATAAATGAAGCACTTCAGTATACACTGAGCCAATATAGTGTATACCGAGCGACAGTATTAATCGAGCTTGTGTTCACCAACACATTTCTTCGTTAACCGAGTATGTATGAAAGAACTAAATGTTTAGTTTAGCCGACAGAAATTGATGAGCTGGAATGTGTATGATTTCAAGGTTGAAGATAAAGTTTGTTATGAGATCAATGGCTAACAAAATTTGAAGAAGATCTAAAGGATGGAATTGAAACGAGTTATTGACACATCTGCTGAGGAAGGTTTAAGCGACAAAATTTGATGGATGAAAAGAAAATGGTTTACTTGTCTATATAAGAGACATTGGTTTCATTGTTGAAACTATGCTAGAAGGAGACTGTAGAGATATTGCATGAACATAGCTTCATGCATGCCTAATCAGACTAGTTGAAGAAGAATCGAACTGCGGAATAGTACCGAGCATCAGAGAATTTTTACCGAGGGACATTAAGTTATTGAATATTGAAGAACTGAATTAAAATATTGATCAGAGGATTTTTATGGGCTTAGAATAGATCTA
The DNA here is from genome assembly GCA_027943335.1 of Chamaecyparis obtusa. Classification (NCBI taxonomy): domain Eukaryota; kingdom Viridiplantae; phylum Streptophyta; class Pinopsida; order Cupressales; family Cupressaceae; genus Chamaecyparis; species Chamaecyparis obtusa. Next base: position 287,298 of record BSBK01005160.1, on the reverse strand, counting down.
AACATTTGCAAAATTAAGTTGTATTATAATCTGGTCACCTATTGTTTTAGTTTAACCATTGTAACAGAAAAATCTCTTAACCGAGTGGACTTAACCGTCTTATGATTGCCATATGTCATTCATAGAATGTACATTGTTATCCTATCAACCCCATAGTGAATCCTAGTTGGATGATAACTGTTAGTCTTAAATCCTCTAACAAGGTCACACCTTACAGTGTGTTTTGTAACCTTTAACAGGGTTGGCTCTTCACCGAGCTCACTTCGAAAGAGTGAAAAGTATTTTGGGTTACCAGTCCCAGGTGGTTTTTCCCTTTATAGGGTTTCCATGCTAAATCTTTGTGTTATGTGTTTCTGTGATGAATGTTTGGTTAGCATACTTTACATATTACATATTTGATTTGGTTGGTAATCACAGTGAGTAGTTAACTAGTAATCAGTAAAGGCATGAACAAATTAGTATTTTATGTTACCGAGCTGCAGATATTTGCAGAATTTTTTTTAAGAGATACATTTTGTAATTGGGACTATTGGATAACTGATCTAACTGATTCACCCCCGCTCTCAGTTATTCTAACACTTGTACCACTAATTTGTATATATGTACAACTAACTTGTATATAAAACTTTGTTCATTCTCTACAATCATGTCTTTCATGAGATACTTATGTGCAATATTCTTTTTATGATGGTCCAATATTTACACTTATACCTACATATCCTTTGATTGTTTATATATGTACTTATGGTCATTTCATAATAAATGTATTGATACTGACAATTCTTTAGTATCCATCACAAATTAATGGTTTTGTTAGTTTACTATTGAATTGAATTAGTTGGAGTGATCCTTCATACAATAATTTCAAGCTATTTATTATTATAACATTACCAACAATATCATTATAATTACCTACTAATTGAATTAATACATAGATTAAGAAAAAATGCATATCATAATATATACTTGATGCAAGGGCATCTTGGATCCTTGGTAGTTGGGGGAGTTTCCTTGTGGATTGTTGGAGTTCCTTGTTGTTGTTGTGGGCAGCTTCCAATGATTCTATGTGCGGTCGATTTATGGGAATCTTTGGCGAGTATGGTGAAAAGGGTTTGATCTTTGGTGTGGATTCAGTCTTAGATGGTTGAATTGCAGTTGGCATCTACCGGTTCAAAAGAGGATTGTTTGACCCGTGAGGAGGCTTGTTCTGAGGAGGAGAGGGAAAGTTAGGGCTTCTACTGAGGTAGACCCTGAGGAAGTTGACTTTGACCTTTCTAAGGTTGAGGTGGTAGATCTAGTTGGTTTTCATGATCAAATGGTTGGATCTAATGTAGAACTTGTAGAGAATCTTGTTGTTGTCAATGCGAATGCTAATGTTGATGAAGTTGGAATTGAGATTCCTTTGGCTGAATCTAATGACCTTTTTGGGGTGGTTGATGAGTCTGATGTTGTTTAAAGTATGGGTGTTACTGTTTCTAAGAATCTTTGTGGTGTTGTTGTTGGAGATTTGCAGATTGACTTGGTTTAGTTGAAGGGTGATTTATTGAAGAGATCACTTGGTGGATCTGAGAGTGTATATGTTGATGGAATTGTTGTTTAGTATGAGGAGGTGTTGGATAGGTTTTTCATTTGTGATGATGATCCTTTTTTGGGTGATGATTTATAGATCTAGTTTGTGGGTCTATTATTGATTGGTTTGTTTTTGATGCATTGTGGTGAGGATGTTGACTAGTTTGTTGTTGTTAATTGGTTTGTTGGTTGTCTTGTTGTAGTGTTGAGGTTTCTTGTGTACCATTTTGTCTTCATGCCTTTAAGGATTGGGAATCTAGTCAAGCTGAGGTGGTGTTTGGTTTTTCTTGTGGGAACAAAGTGTGGGACACACTTTTCTATTTACCTTGGGTATTTGATGCAAGGGCATCTTGGATCCTTAGCAGTTGGGGGAATTTCTTTGTGGATTGTTGGAGTTCCTTGCTGTTGTTGTGGGTAGTTTCCAAATATTTTGTGTGCGGTTGAGTTGTGGGAATCTTTGGCAAGTGTGGTGAAAAGGGTTTGTTCCTTGGTGTTTGTGGAGGCTTTGTCTGTGATCACACATCTTCAAGTGGAGTGGTTTGGGAGATCTAGATTGATCTTTCCTAACTGGTTGTGTTCTTCAGGTTACTGGTTTAGTGTGTGTTTACCAGTTGATCGTGGAGGATTGCAATGGAAGATTCTGAGTGGTGGAAGCATTTTTTGTGGATTTCAAGGTGGACCTATGTGTGGCCAACATGATGGTTGGATCTCGCTGGATGAAATAATTAATTATTGTAATTATTTGGGATCTAGGCCGACTTGTTCTGTTACGTTTGTTTAGGGATATGTGATTTCTTAAATGCCAACCTATGGCAACTAGTGTGCATAAATTTAGGGTTTGCGATTGTAATTGGGGGGGAGAATGGAGTAGCCTTGAGAGGATGAAGTGTAGTAGAGATTTGTGAGAGGATCACTCTGAGGTGTTCATGATCAGTTGAGGATTTGAACCTTGTTTATCATTGTATGTGGTTGTAACCAAGAAGGCCTTACAACTCGACACGTTTGATGTAATTGGATGTTTTCTTGATAATAAAGAGTTGTTATTTGGTTGCATCTTGTTGAGTTGCTTTGTGTTTTCCATTGTTTTGTCTCTTGCTGCAAGATTGGACATCTCCTATGGGGATTCTTCGATCTTGACTGCATCAAGACTAGTGATCAATCTATTATTAGACACTATTCTTGAGGCATTACATCATTCCCTCTAAAAAATGTATTATGTTGATGTTCAAACAAATTGCTTGGGGCTTGGGGGAAAAATGTGAAACATTTTGACAAATAATCTACTTCCAAACGTAATTCTTATAGTCCTTTTATTAGCATCACACATTCTTAGATTCACACATGCATTGATTAAATTATTTATTTTGACAACTTCAATAAATTTCCCAAAACTTTTGGCTGTGTTGAATCATATATATGATTATTAGAAGTACTATGATTTTTTACCGCATTGTTTGCTAAAGGAAAGATATATTTCTATTTGTTATTAGCTTCATTTTTAACCTATCATTCAGAAAACAAATCTAACCAAAAAGAAAATAACCTTTAAACCAAATAATTCTCAACATATAAGTTTGTATATCACAATCTAACCGTAACAATTACAAATACATACGTATAACTATTCTACATAGAAATCTTATACTTCATTTCCCCACTGCGATCTTATTCTTGATTACTTATGCATACCTTCTACATACCTCTTAGTAGTATTTATTATTGCATGTGCTCACCCTTCCCTTAGAGGGTATTCATCTTGATACTTAGAATTGAGATATCATTAATTTTAAACTCCACTTTTTCCTAGATCATGTTGTCCTTCATTGTCTTTATATTTAGGCTGAATGATAGGAAGATTGGTAGAGTGGTCTTCTTAGGAATAGGCTGTTGTAGTTTGAAGCCCAATTACACCACATCCAAGATCACCATTTCATAATCCTAGCTGCACCTTAAATTGCAACTTTATGTGCCAAGCCTCCGCTAATAAAAACTTAAAAGGAGTATTTATTTTCACAGTTGAGAAATACTCAAATATATGTTACATATAAATACAAAATTTTAGTTAAATAACTTGAATGTGGAACAGAAAAAAGAAAGCATATTGTGATAGTTTGAAAAAAAATGTGGAGAACTTTCTTGTATTCCGCACATCTTCTTTTGCATTAAACGAACGGAAAAGATACTTTGGCTTATGGCATTTCTTCTTTTCATTCTGACAGGACATAAAACAAATTTTATCCTTCGGTTTCCGCCATGTCCTGAATGGTCGGCTTTGTAAATGGTGATGGGATCTTTTTCTCTTATACCAACTTTTGAGATGCGTTTCAGTGCATGCTATAGGCTCTGCTATTTCTAGGCACAAGTGTTTCTCAGTCTACATATCACTTTATACACATTTATTAGTAGTAAGCTCACAAGCTTACAACTCACCTACTTGATATATTATTTTTTATAATATTTGTATTCATGTGGAAGTTATAATTCTAGAATATAATGTTAATATGTTACTTGGGATATTTAACATAGTTGGAGTCTATCTAATGTTCAAGATTTTATATTATGATATCAGCAAATTAAATAGAGGTCAATAATTATTTGTAGTGTGATTGTAATACTTACATGTTACAATTATTCAATCATATATTAAAGGTATTGAAGTGTTTTATTATGATACTTTAGAATGTAATGCAAAAGTACCAAGAAACAACACTTGATTAATACACATATATATAGAAGACACAAATAAAAAACTTCACAAGTTATGTGAATCACATTACAACAATACTTGGATTTAGGGAGCATCTTACTTCAAGAAGCATCCATGTGCAAAAACATATAGGAGATGATGAAGATTGTACAATGAACCATCCCATGATCTCCAAATTGATAAGAAATGTCCATGGTATTGTAAATATGAAAAAAACACAAAAGGTTAGGGATTAATAAATTAAAATATGTAAAGAGTACCAAAAGGACCATTTGGGCTAAGAAGATGGACATTGCAAAGAAAACCCCTACGAAAAATTATCCTTTACAAGTTTTCTTTGAAATAGCATGGCAAATGATTATATCAAGCTCTTTCTATCCAAATGATTTTGATGATAGCATAATTTTAAGACTAGTATGCATTTATAACATCAATGTTCACAGCTTGTAGTCCTTCACATTGGGATGTGGTGTTGTACACCTTGCATAATATTTATAATTTTATATTTTATTAAATTATGTGTGTTACACCTAGGAGCACCTAGATGGATGTGCATCACATAGAGATTCCATTATTTGGGTCATTTTATGTGTTGCATTGTAACATTGAGATTATATTTAATGTGGGTGTCGCATTGGGATATGATATTGTAATTATTTAATATTAGCAAATATATTTAATAAAGTGAAAATTTAGTACCCAATATTGAATGAAGGGTAAATAATATTGTGTTCATATGGTCTAACTTCACCATTAGTTGTATTTTGCGTGAGCTTGCTTCTATAAAAGAAAATACATCTTAGTAGTTTGAGTTAACTAGTTGAGTGGATTATCATTATTGAGTCTTTTTTAACGTTGCATATGTGAAGCATGGCATGAGATGTGTTGTTACATGCTTGGGGGTATGTGCACAAAGATGGGGGACCAAAAAGCGGGTATAAGATGCCACTATTTTTTCCCCCTAAATTCAGAAAATTTTAAACTTCGACAAGAAAATCAAGATAGTTGTACACTCAAAATTTGAAGGTGCAACAAGAACAAGAGTTATAATACTCCCAATTTAGTTTCTAAACGACTATTTAAAAAAAAAAATGGTTGACATTAAGGGCCTCAAAAAGGGGGAGTACACAAAGTGGTCCTATTTTTTGTAAAAAAAAATATTACATAGCATCTGTTGTGCTCTTCATAAAATGTTAACTTTTTTTTTGAATTTTTTTTAATCGCTCTAGTGAGAAGTTAGCTTAGACCATGTAGTTTATCCCCTTTTTTAGCTAATTTTTTTTATGAACATATGATTTTTTATGAATTTTTTAAGTAGAAATATCCTAAAAATATGAAATTTGAGCATGCTCCACCTAGAGATTATTGAAAATTAATCATAAATACCAAAATCAACAAGCCAAAATCTATGCCCAAAATACTACAGATAGGATTTTGACAAAAATCGAACCTACTTATTAAAGAAATTAGAGAGGAAAATATTAACATAATTAAAAATAAAAATAAATTATATGGTTAGATAGCTAAAACAAAGCTTAACAATATCATGGTGTTTGATTTTGTCTACCTTGAACCATGTGCAAACTTGGTGGGGAGCACAAATGAAAATATGTGAATTATTTTTATTGTTTTTTTTATTAATACATCTTAGACATGTTATAGTCATCCAAGCCTTTGGGTTGCATGCCCAAGGAAAATCCAAGCCTAAGGCTTGGTGTTTCCAAAAGCTTTTAATATGGAACACGCCCTATATGGTATATTGTCATGCCCTACCCAAGAACCCTTGGGAAACAAAACCATAATTTTTATTTGTTTATAAGCATAATTAACTATGTTAATAAGATGTGTGTAACAATATAACACACAAGATGTATTGATGAACATTAAACTATAAATGTAAAATGGTAACATGAATAACATTGACTTGACAAGGTATAAGTGTAGTGTTCCTAAGGGTCTCATGACTAGTAAGAGAAGACCACTCCATGAGTACTTGAAAGAGTATTTTGACATCTAACATGAGTCACATGTCACTCATAACATATCATTAAATATTAATGACATCAATTTTAATCATTAGTCTCTTAGGAAGGAAGTTTAACTAAGTCTAGATCAAAGATTCATTCAATTTGCATGCAAAACAAGATTGGTAAAATAATGCAAAGGTAGCAATGGAATCAAAATAAAAAAGGGTACTCAAATCACTAAACCTGAATTGAACAGAACTTGTATTCTACTCTTTGATGTGGATGTACAACTATGTGAGTCACAGATGTGCAGAAATAGAGCATAGATGCGCAGGTGACTAGAACTATCATGCTAGGTGAATTTGGGGATGCATGTGTATGAACAGGAAAATGGATAGATAAAAATTATGGATTCACAAAAATAATGCATGAATATGAAACAATAATACATGGATGCACCATTCTACACATTTGGTCAAAAACTTGAAATAAAAGGTATTTTTGGGGTCAAAACACCTAGTTAAGATCATAAAGTGGTTAATTAACTCCCCATAAGGAATTAGAGGAAAATAAGATGGTCTTAAGCACTTAAATTGAGGCTACAAAGGAATGAATAAATTAATTTCCACATAAAGCTATTACATTTACCATAAAGATCAAAAGTACACATTCCAATTTACCAAGTTATCATCATAAATATTATATGCAATCAATATAACCATTATATAATTACACTACTAGTAGTACTACAAGACATGTAATCAAATACTATGAATACCATCATAGTCACTACTCTAGTATCAAGATTACTTACATAATGACGCCATATACAAGAGAAGAGGGAGCACAACCAAGGGTTCTAGATTAAAACAATGTGATACAATACAAGACATCAACTGAGGATACAATGTAATAAATTATTGTGTCTAGAAAATTTTTCACTATCAACTAGGACCTCTTAATATCTATAAACCAATCCCTAATAGTGGTTGGTAATGCCTCCTAACCATGAGGAACCCTCAAATCCTCTCCCACTGTGCTCATAGAGATAACCATGTAACCACACAAATAAAGAAAAATAAACATACATGTCTTACACAACGGCATGATCACATCACTATAAAATCATCAAGGAGTATAGACACAAGATGAGAGATTTTAGAAAACCAAATATGAGATCTAGAAGACCTACATATGATCACTTAGATGATTTCTTTAAGAATCAAAAGGAGAAAAGTTTAAATGAGGCAAAGATAGAAAAAGGTGAGTGTAGTAAAGATGTAGAACATAGACAACCTAAGTATAAGGAAACAAGTAAAGAAAATGATATTATGCAAGACAATGTTTCTAATGCCAGTAAGGATGATGCTAACAAGACAGTTGAATATGTTAAGAAACTTGTTACCAGACCTAGAAAGATTGTATGTTACAAATGAAATAACTTTGGTCATATTGCCAAGTATTGTAAGTTGCAGATTGGTTACAACCAATTGAAACCTAAGAAGAAGGTGACATGTTTCAAGTGTAACAATGATGGACATGTGGTGAAGTATTGCAGATTTAGAGGACCATTGAATAATTCTTTCAGACTATTTGCAAAGGAAAAATAACTAAATGAAGAAGATAGAGAGCTAGTAGAACTAAGAATATAATTTAAGGAGAAATAGGTCAAACAAAATGAACCTGTGGAATTTGAAGTTAAGAAAGATGAACAGTAGAGTGAGAGCATTCACAAGAGTCCTAAGAGTCTTGTTGAGTCATTGCTAGGGTGCATTGCTTCACCATGTTTATGATGGGAAATGTATTCCTCAGGGGGAGCATGAAAGATTAACACCAATCAGATATAGAGCCCCTATATGGATGAGTTAAGCTCTGTGAACTTGAAGAAAAATTAGTTTCTATGTTGTGTGATCTTGGACAAGATCTCATCTACTTTGGAGATGTTTCTAAGAAGGTCTACTAGTTTGAGCCATCATAGTTTTCTTGCATCTTTATGTTTATTTTTTGGGACTTGTGCCCAATTGTCTATAAGGGTGATACTATGGTTAAATTTCCTACCATTTAAACCAAGATCAAAGAACATTGAAGATCTTGGAGTAGTAGTTGGATCTTAAAGTGTTTGCACTTGTCTTTGCAAAACCCTCTCATGACCACACGAGCTAGGTACTTGTGATTAAATCAAGAAATATTTTTAAATTATAGAAACAAAGCAATCAGTATGGATACACCTAAGGTTTCTAACGTACTTGAAAGGAATAAATACAAATTTAAGAGCCACCCTTTCAAATCTATTAAAGAGGATCAAGAGGGTGTGTTTTTGCATGCCCCAGTTGGTGTTATTCATGTTGAAGACATCATGGCATACATACACAAAAATATTGAGTTCGTAGGAACTAAAAAGATTTATGATGAAATGCTAGGGTTATACAATACAAACCAAACCCTAAAAGAAGAATTAGGAAAGTTCACAAGTTGCCAATAGTCAAATCCATGATTCATGATGAATTCATATGGATTGGTGGAACCCCTACTAAGATCACCAAGGAATTATTACATGAAATCAATGGATTACCTATGATAGGTAAGATACCTACTATAGAGAAAAACATAAGATTTGAAGTGGAAAAAATGACAAAAAGAAAATGGAATAAAAGATCTATAATTGTAAATGACGTCGTACAAGAAGATTCCAAACTAGTAGCAATGATATTGGAATAAAAGTTCCAATATAGCAGCAGAATAAATAGTGTGTCAGCCTATTTTATTCACATGGCATATTAGATGGTAATTGAATATGAAGAGTATGACCTGTGCGAGGTCTCAAGGCAACAGTTGATGGAGAATCTAGCAGGAATAAAGAGGAATAGGAAAACACATTTCAGATTTGGATCACTGATTATGTATATATTCTTCCATGTTATGAGAATATTTCCTAACATGTACCTATAGAGATCTAATAGATGCTATATGCATATGATTAGTGATTTCTACAGGAGAAGTGATGAGAAAAAAAGGTATGTTGAGATTGCAGGCATGATGAAAATCTTTCAAAAATAGATTCATGAAAGGGAAATAATCCCTTGGAGATTGGTTGATAAGTATAAAAATGATATATGTTTCATGGTGGAGACTGACAACACATGCTTTGAGGCAGTAGAACCTATAACTTCATGGGCTACCACTATGGGCTATGAAGTTAACTACACCATTTTAGAACTTCACATTCAACATGTTTTATAGTCCCCTAAAGACCCCAATGTTCCTAAATGGGGCACATATGAAGAAAACTACATAGTAATAAAGGAAGAAATGGTAAAGGGGAGAAGGGAGAAGAAAGCTGAGTCCCTTGTTAAAAAAATTGCAAGGCAGCATGGAATATCAAAAGAAGAGATGAAGACTATCAGGGAAAAAGTGGCAGAACTTGGGGAGAAATACAATATTCCCCCTCCTCAACCCAATATTAAGGCACCTCAAGTGGTGGAGATTGAATAATAATAAGAAAAGGACAATGATAAAATTCATACACCTACTAGGAGAACATTGCAGAGATAGGATGCTAGAGTAGCTACACAAGGTCAAACACCTCTTAGAGATAGAAAAAAGGCCATGGCTAGTGGACCAAGAAGGAAGAAGAAAATACTTGATACCTCTCCATCTTCGCATGGGAATGAAAAACAACAAAATATTGTAGAACATGAACAAGAAGAGTAAATTCAAGTAATGGATACATATAAGATCAAGGAACAAAAGAATAAGGAACAAGAAGATGAAAATGATAGAAAACTTCAAGAGGTTAACCTAAGGGCACTTGAAGTAGACAAGAAGAAAGAAGTAGAGGCAAAATATAAGAATGGTAAAAAAAAACAAAGGTATTTGTTTAAGCCCTTCTTAATTTTTTTAGAAAAGAGAGCAGTGGATGATGGAAAGCTTTCTTCTATTGAAGATTAATTTGATAGATATGATGAAGAAGAGAAAAACAAGATAGAAGATATAGTTGTGGAGAACATGCTCACCTTTAAAAATAATCTGATTGAAATAGAAGGTCAAATCACTAAGGACCTATTTGAGAGATTAGAGGAAAGAAAGAAAGGAGTCTTGAATGAAGACACCAAGATGAGACAAGATATTCTTCTACAAAATATTCCTACCATGACATGGAGTGAAATGGGAGAGTGGCTTGAAAAGCTAAGGCAAAAGATAAGGACCAAAACTAGAATCATCAAATTTATGGCCCATAAATATGAAGAGGTTGAAAAGGAGACACGTGACAAGGTTGGACAACTACTCCTTGAGGAGAAACCTAATCTTGGTAAGTCTACAAGGACCCCAACCCTAGTAAAAATCTTTATAGAGCCCAAAATTACAAAAATTACTGAAGAGGTTGAAGTTCCAAAAGAGACAGAGGTAGTTGATACTACCTTACCTGATTTCTACATTAACAATTTTGGAATTTCACTGAACATAGAGAAGGATATATTTGATCCATTTCAGATAGTTGAAACCTTCACCAACATTGATACAATTGTAAAGAATCTTGAGCCTCCCAAGATCTCTCAAGAAGAACCAGCTAAGAAGGAGAAATAAAAGAAGAAAACACCTAAAAAATAGTAGGTATTAGAAGAAAAAAGGTGAGGAAAAAGAGAAAGAAAAGTTAGAGGAATAGACTTGAAAGGATTTCCTATCACCCCTTTTTCTAAACCTAGTTTTTTGTTAAGTGGATCCCAATCACTTCCAACTAACTTAGAGGATATGGATTTCATAGATCTAATATAGTGGTCAGTACTTTCTTTTGCTAAAGCAAAGGCGAAATCGGAGAAGAAGACTGAAAAAACTACAAAGAAAATCCAATGAGAAACACAAGTGTTGAGTAAGTTTTTTATTACACCTCCTGTAGATATTGGAGATCCTGTAAATAGTTTAGATAATGTTCTAAGTATAGTAGAACAAGATTTTGATACATTAGAAGAAGAATCAAGAAATAAAGTGGTAGATGACTTCAAAAGGCTAAGGATGAAAGGTACTCTTGATGGGATCAAGAGTAATCTTAACACATTGATCGCCATTGAAAAGGAAATAAAATCTTGTCTTAAGGATGGAAAAGACCTATTTAGACTTTGCATGAATTGGCATAAGCATATAAAGATAATATCATCTATTATAGCTTAGGATGAAGAGGCTTTGGAAAACCTCTCTAAAGATTTTGAAAATAAGAAAATTATGGACATGAAAAAGGAAGTAAAGAGGATCATGGATAAAATCCATACCTTACAATTGGAAAAGGATAGATTTCAAAGAATATTCTCAGAATTAAGAAGATTTTTTACTCCAAAGATCAATGTCTTGAAGAGTACTCAAGAGGACCTTCAGCTTGGCCTCAAAAAATTTCAAGAATTAGTACCTACTGATGTAGAGGAAGCACACAAGGCCGCATTTGGTCTTAATGGAATGATTCAGGTAGTAGAGGAAATTAAAGTAGCTTGGGATACTAACATGAAGATTTTAAAGACAAACTTCAGAGATGTACTACAGACAGTCACGCTGTAATTTTGTACTTCAATTTTGTTGTTTTGGTAGCTGATTATGACATTTTGGCACCCTTTTCCATTGATGTCAAAGGAGGAGAGATAGAAGAAAAAATGTAATTATAGAAAAAGAACAAGTGTGTAAAATAAAAATACATAAAACATAAATAAAGGAAAGTTTCTTCTGAAGGCCATGTGTTAAATTTTGATGTGTTGCATTTTTGTCAATATATTTCCTTTTACATTTTTTCTTTGATGATGCACTTAGTCATTTTTTCACTAAGTGTTTCCATCAATGCCAAAGGGAGAGATTTTTGGCAAGTGGTCAACACATGCACACATATGCACATGTAGGCACATGCACATATATGGAATGTTGTCATTTATGGAAACACTTATTAGTTTTATGATCGCACATATTAGATATCATGAATATGTTTGAATGTAGTTGATGAAGGAAAAAATGTCTAAGTCCACAGACTATTCCTATAACCCAGTCTGACATAAAATCTTACCAAGCTCAATAGAAGCCTTATTAAGGCATGTGATCTTAATGACATGCTTGCAGGGCACCAATGAATACATGTGTGAGGTCACACATGTTAAAAATGAAGGATCAAAGAGATATGTTCAGTTGATTGGATGCAAAGATAGTAAACACACCATTACTTGTTAGCGATCACTAAGGCCGACTTTGTGAACGATTAGAAAGTTATTTTTGGATGCTATTTTGGATCTAAGACTGACTAAGGATGTTAATGAAGCGTGCAAGTGCACTTTAATTAATATGATGTTTAACTAGAGAAATGCCAATTGGCTTTTATAATTATACTTCTAACAGGTTATAAGTATACACATACTTTGGTATAAGTGTACGACAATGAGATAGATGACAAGGATGGATGTTAGATGCAAATTGTGAAGACATCTAAGAGGCAAAGCAGAGATCAAGAGGAAGGAGAACATGAGGATTTCTTCTACAAATACTTTGTTAACTCTTTGTATTTAGGACAAAAGATTTGTTGTAAGTGCTATTGCACCTATTGTACATGCCTAACAGGGTTTTTTTGTCTTTAAAATGACTAGGCCTTTAATAGGGTTGATTCCTTAACATGGATCTTATTTTATACATCCCCTAATAGGGATCTTCCTATATTGTAATAATCAGCTCCTAACAGGGCTAGAACTCCTAACAGAGTTTCAAGATTCATAGTGCATAATTTAGTGGGTACCATCCCCACCGGGGTTTTTCCCTTAATAGGGTTTCCTCAAAAATAAACATGGTGTTAGGAGTTCTTCAATATTTGTCTTTTCTAAATGGTTGTTCATTTTATGTTATATCTTTGTATGTTGGTTAAAGAACTTAAAGAAGTTTGAGAATTTAATTAAGTATTGTAACACTAATTCACCCCCCATCTCAGTGTTACCAAATCCTCACACGAAGAGCTCCATGTGGATATGATACTAACAATTAATTCCACATTGCAACACATGTCCTCATAATCTACAAAAAAACTCATGAAAATGATGCAAGAATATAGGAAGAAAAGCATGAAGAAGAAATCATTTATCATCATTTAAATTCAAAAAGTATGCATTTATCTTAGTACATCGATTCAAACATAACTTCTAATTAATTAGTCAGAACAATTAAATAAGTAAGCATATAAGTATATAGTTTATCATCAAGTGTATTAATTAAAAAAATATAAGAAGTTTTTATGCAATAGTAAAGTATTAAAAATGTACTAAATAGTGCCTATCACTTCTCCATCATGAGAAGAGCGGGAAGAAGGTTTCTCAACCATAGTAAGGATGTTGTTAGTAGGCATGTATGTCTCATCATGATTTTTAGGGAGTAAGGAGGACTTAGGATCAAAGGAATATGTACGTTTATGGATTCTCCTTATGTGAATAATATAGGTAGGACTCAATGTTATAACACTCATGGACAAGAGAAAAAAGAAAAGATAGATCTAAAAATTATGAAACTGAAAAGAGATATATAAAATTTTAGTAAATTTAGGAAATATTAAGTGAATTGCTCATTAAATGTAATGAATAACACATCTAAATATGAAATTAAAATTGAATATATGATGCATATCAAGGGGGATCTAACAAAATAATTAAAATAGAAATGTCATGCCTCAGGATCACCAAAAAATTACATAAAAAGAAGATGACCCATAGGATAAAGTAGGACAAGGACTAAGTGAGTGCAACGATTCTTCACTGTTATGATTAATCTAAATGAAATGGATTTGATAAATTATTATAATGATGCAAGGTGAATGATTAAAGTAAGCTAAATTAGATAATTTTGGGAAAATAGCGACTAATAGAAACATACAAAAAACTATAATTAATAGAAATGGAAAGCCAAAAACTATACCAACCTTATATCTAAATATGAGGCTATTATGAGGGGAACAAATTCCTTGGGCATCCATTCTATGGAACATGAAGCCTAGGTCATTTTTTTCCATAGGAATCTACTCAAAATTTTGACTGATAGTCTCGTAGGTCCTGACCTTTCCATATTTGTTCTAATAGCTATAGCGCATGTACCTACACACAAAAATAGGGAAAAGGTTGTGATTTTTTTTCCATTTTTAAAACCCCTATTTAGGAATAAAACTTGAAAATGGAATAATATTTCATAAAGGAAAGTAAATGTGAAGGTAAATATTTAGACATGCCTTGTCAATGCCTTCATGAAAAAACATTGAGATGAAGATCACACATATTCATAAAGATGATTAAATTCCACTTGTATTGAATTTTTTAACTTGGAATATAGAATGGAATCAAGGATGCCTTCACAAATGTATAGATATATGAATTCCACTCCTATATATTCAATGTTGTTATGCTTGATTCAATACTTTTTATGGAGGAAGAATGCATGATAATGGAGAAAAGATCTTCTTTCTTTATGAGAACTCCTCTACTTGACCATCACCGGAGAGAATATTTCTTAATTGGAGAATATTTCCTTCAAATTACTTTGGATGCTTGGAGAGAGACTAGATCATGGATTCTTTCCTTCAAACCTTGAAATCACTTGATTGCTTGAATGCAAAGTCTTGATTATGTTTTCTCGATAGTTGATAATGGATATTCTTGGTTACCAAAATGAGGAGAGATAATGTTTTTATGTACCTCATCACACATATTAGTATTCAAAATTAAGCCAAGTTGATCACATGATCTAATTTCCCATTGAAACATTGCAATGGCGATCTAGTTAAAATTTGGGCCCATTCCTTGGGGAACAAAACACCTGGGGCTTTTTTTTCCTGGGAACAAAAATATTGGGCCATTTTGTTCCTAGGGAAAAGCCAAAGGTCAAATGGGAAGGTGGGAAGATAGGGAAGATGCTAGATCGAGAAGAAATAGGTAGTTGGATCAAGCATAATGGACATGAAATCTCTAAATTTTTTAAATGGGGCCTAACTAAGCATCCAATTATGGGTGCTAACTTTTTATGAGAGTACACTAGGATGGGTTTTTTGGTGTCACCAAGTAAAAACTAAAATTTGTGACTTCTCTCCCAAAAAAGTAGGATCCATAACTTTTGACCTAGACACTTGAGTGTGTCCTTGTTTTAACCAAAGAGTTTAGAGTTCTTTACATGATTCTTTTCTCAAATCAAGAATTGATCAAACATTAATTAGAGCCTCATTCAATCATTTAAAGGCTCAAAATTCAATTTTAATACTTCTATAAGATTTTTGGACCTAAAATTTTTTATATCTCTTTGTCTATGATCTTTAGCTTCTTTTTTTTTTACCATAGACTAATATTAAAATTTAATAATTTTGAAAATATTAAAAGTCCATATGTGCTCATATAAAACTAACAAAAAATAGAGGCCTTGCCATTTTTAGCCCTTTTGAAATTTTGAGGGTTTTAAAACATTCTTCAATGTTTCTGAAAAGAAATAAACCCCACGTGGATATTAGCCAAACCAAAAATAAAATAAAATAAAATATTTGTTTGTGGTGATGCAAGATTGCTCTTACTTATGTGGATTCTCCTACATCAATTATTGGAAATGATCTAAGATACACAAGGAAAGACCTAAGTTTAATTGTAAAGAATCACTAGCATTCTTTTGACCTTTGTAGTTCTTAGTATTGAGTAGCTCTATATTTCTCTCAATAACCTGAATCTATGACTTGACTAATATAGTTGAGAGGATATTATTTTGTACATACTACTTGACTATAGTTAGGGTATGCATAAATAGGATTGTGTTCATTATCTTCATCATATAATAATTTCATTATTAGATCATTTTAAGATATCTTTTGAACGGTGACAAATATTAAATTATTGTGTAATTTATATACTATTCTTACAATTATCAAATGTCTTTATCTAGATCATTAATTGACTTTCACTTTAACATTTAGATGCCAACATTAAATTATATATAGAGTTCACTCTAGTGGTTAAATGAAGAATCAATGGGCAAAGAGAATGTTGTGGTATATGGGATAATTCATGAATCTATGGGAAATTTTCTTTATTCATCCAAATATTACATGATGAGTTTGTATACCTATTTGAAATTATTTTTATTTGAATCATTAAAACATTGGCCACAGGTCATCATTTTATAGGCAATTTCAAACATGTTGGGGTTATATACATCATTATGAACTAGGGAATCAATTATAAAAATTAGGAACAAAAGATCATTCAAAAAATAGTCACAAAATTATAAGATAATATTTAGGCATGATAACCTCTCTACTACTTTTTATTTGTGTCATTAATATAGTTTTTTATTAACAACTAAAAAATCACTTAAAGAAAATATATATCTAACTCATTGTGTTGTCAAATATAATGTATAGTTAAAAATTTCAACTTACATTCTACATTTTTAACACCCACCACTATAATCATGTCTAGGACCCATCTTGACCATTTCCTACCTTGAAAACCCATCATTATTGTTTCATGCAGGGAAAAATCTGAACTCTTATCATTTCTATCAAACCTCGCCTCAAGTATGCAACATTCATTCCTCAAAGACACTTATGTCTCTATTATTAAGACACTAGAGACTTCCAACATTAGATAAAAATTCAATTCAAAATGTTATTTACATCTAAAACCTTAGTGATTTCTAAGTAGGTGATCTTCATTTAAAAAATAAAAATTGGCCTAAACATTGTACACTCTCTCTCTCTCTCTCTCTCTCTCTCTAGAAGTCTAGGTGGTTCCATAGTAGTGGGTTACATTTTTTTGCCTACTTTGACACTGAAATGTACATTCTGATAAAAAACTTCACATTCAGACACATATTGTTGCTAAACCGTTACAAATTTAAAGAAGTAAATTAGAGTCTTTTAGAATTTTCTATGTACATTCTAAATACATATTTTTAAAAAAAATTGTAATTGATTTGAATACATTTTTCTATCTCCCTCGAAAACTTGTATATTGTTGTAAACAACATTTTTGAAGAGTGGTTATCACTTTGTAAAGCATAACTTTTTTTTTCTAAAATAGATATCAATGTGATTCTTTCAATTTTAGTTTTTTAATGTCCATATCTAATTCTTTCAATTGGTTTCATAACTTTATCCTCATTATTTCATATTTTATTAATGTTTGAAGTTGACTTAACCGTAATTTTGATATACACTCATCTCATAACTTGTAATTTGTTGTGTATTTATCTAATTTCATTTATATTTTTTTCATAGAAAGAGGACTTCAATATCTAGTGCATAGATATTTTTCAAATTTTTTTTCTCTCATTTACTATTTTTCCATAAGCATCAAGCACATATATCTTTTTGAGTAGTACCATACTGCATTGATAGGTTTGTCAAAGGAATTCATTTGATCTACCAAAAGCTAAAGTCAAAGTGATTTTTTTTTAGCATTTTAATAGGTGTGAAGGAGACTCTATTGCAAGTATGAATGAGGAGTAGTGAGGTTATATTAAAGATTTTTTGATCTAAGAGGCTTTGAGGGTCTGTGCAAGATCATGAGGGGCCAAAAAGTGGTGATGTGAAAAATATTCACTTTTCACTCATCCAAAAGCGCATGAAAGTGCTTGTTGACTTTTCAATAGGCCTGGGTGTCAGTACACCTGGGCAAAGCTACCACCAAAGCACATACCTAATCAGGTACCCGAAAATATCGGGTACCTGATATTTTCAGGTACCTGATAACTGTGGCATATATCTGACACCTGCGAGCCCTATTCTTCATTTCCTAGGGTGATTTCTTCAAGTTTCTAACCACATTTTTCTGATACCCGATATATTTTCGAATACCTAATATTGGAAACCCCAAATTTGACTCCGAGCATATTCGATAAGTAGTTAATTGCATATTTTTATTAATTTATTTCATTTTCATTATAAATGTAGCATTTTTAAAAAAATAGGGTTTTGTATTTATATTTGTAATAATATTTGAAACTTAGATTTGTTTTTTATTTAATCAGGCATGGCTGACAACAATGAAGAAAATAACCCTCCAAATAACAATCCTGAAAACAATCCCCCATATCTAAACCCTAAATCTTTACAAGATTTGATAGAAGAAAATTTGAACACAATACGAGGTTTCCAAAACACGTATCAAAATATACCTACATTAGGTCCCATGCTTGCCACACTAAATACAATTCTTGGAAATATTGACACACTCACGCAGCAACATAATGCTGGTCTTCATTGGTGTGATGATATGCACGCCCAATTTGATGATGGGCTTGACCATGATGGGATTGCAGCCCTTAATATAAGTAAGGAAGATATAGCCGCCCTTTTTGTCGATCCTAAAACCAGAATACCAGTTGACCCCAAAAAGCCCAAATTATCAATAAAATGGTGCACAAATGAAGCAATGCACACAAACTTTTGGGATCGCTGGTGGATGGTTTTTGATAAACCACCACATAGAAATTTGGAGGTCCCATTTTATTTCCTTAAAAAATTGTATGCTGAGTTTGTGCTTGGTCACCATGTTGATTATTGGAGTATGAGGCCCAACATGGGCGTAGGCAGAGGAGCTCCTCAGACTAGGCCATCTTCCCAGCGCCGAAAGGCCACTACCTTTGTCCCCCCCACTGATGTCACACCCCCTCCTCCAGTGCAGCATCCCGATATCATTTATGAGGCTGCTGAACTGACTATTAGGGTCATTCATTTACTGAGTGATCAGTTGATCAACAGACTAGGTCAGTGTTGCCTCCTGTGGATGCTGCTGGCGCATTGACATCTCGTCAGAGTTCACATGTATGTGAGCCCCATATGTGCATTATGTGCAGGCATATGTGCCTCAAACTGCTTACTGATTTTGATATATATCAGTTTCATGATATTGATGAGGGAGATACAGGAGAGGCTGTTGTAGAGGCTGCAACACCTCATGGAGCATCTACATCTCAAGAGAGTGCTTAGGAGGTGCACATAGAGCCATTGACTCCTATTGATATGGTAAGAGTAAACATTATAAATAAATTTTTCACATGACTTATTTAATTTAAAAATAATTTATTTATTTATTTAGATTAGTTTTAATGATTGCATGCACTTATGTATATATATTTTTTCCATTTATGTTTAGTCGATGACACAGGAGGAGGTGAGACAAGTGGATGAGTCCACACTTTCGGCCATTTCATTTGGCCTTAATGACTATATAGTATATTATAAATTATGTACCCATTAGTTTTTTTTTATATCATTTGGTGTACATGCTTAAATCTCTATCAATTAGATCAATAAAATTCATACATTTACTAATATATATTGTCATCTTATTGTGTTCTTGCAGGCTACAGCCGACATTAGTGGGGGGTGTGAGGGGGTTCCTTCATCAAGTGTCGACAAAGGAAAGGTAGTTAATTGTTTAAGATTAATTATGCATGCATATGTATGCCACTTGTGTGTAGTAATAAATATTTTACTTGCACTTTATTGTATAGGGTGTGGCTATTGATGATGTCCCGACACCGGTTCAGCGGTGTAGGGTTACAGGTGTCTTGATTCGGAGTGATAGCTCGATTGTATGTAGACTTTTACATATTGTTATTTGTATTTTGTAACTAGGGTTGCTATGATGAAGTACATTGATATATAATTGACAATCTTTTTACTCTCATAGGTTACTCCGACTGTGAGGGAGGTCCCACAAGAATCTTTTGTTTCTTTGTTGACCCAGCCCACTATTCCAAAGGAGGGATCACCAGATGTAAGTTTTAATTTTAGTTCAATCAATTTGTAATTTTATTATGCTATCATCCTATTTTGTAGATTTATTACTCTATGTTGCACCAGTCTACTAATCTCATTATTGAAAATATATATTTATAGGTCAGAGTTGGTATTGTTGGCATGGTCCCTTCGCTACCCAGGACTTATGCTAGGACACTTGATCATGGTAGGTGATCGAGAGACCAGGTAAAAATTTATTTGTATTCAGTTATAATTTTAATTAAATTAGTGTTTGAAAATTATGAATTATATATATATATATATATATATATATATATATATATATGTACAAATCATATAAAGTAAGCAATCTAACTTTGGTTTGAACTCATTTTTTATGCAGGATCAATCAGAGCCCAACACTCCTTCAAAGAGGCTACATTTTGATGATCCCCCTACAACATAGGATGCAGTTTTAGTTTTGTGGTCATTTAGAGATGACACTTGGCACATTTTGAGATGGCATATATGCCACATTGTACACCTTAAAACATTGATTTTGTAGACATTTTGAAATGGCATGTGCCATATTTGTATATGGACATACTTTTGATACATTTGATACATATATAGAACATATTCATTTATATGTTATATTTGCATCATCTTTTGTATATACATATTTATTATTCATGTTTATGGAATTGAATGGTGAAGTTATATCTTGACTATGATTATTATTATGATTTAAATTATATCTTGTTGAAGTTACATTTGTTTTTCTTTACTCTGTAATACCTTGTTCATGGAGCTTATTATGTTTGAGGTTTAACTTCTTGTTGGTGAATAGATTTTTCTTCGAAAGAAACACTTACAAAATGACCCTTAAAGCCCAAAAAAAAAGACTCAACCAACACCAACAGTTGGGTCACTTCACTATTGAGAAGCGTAAGTGCCCTTTGAATTATTCGGGTACAGCTCCCCATGTAGGATTTACAATGAATCAACTAAACTATAAATGATAATGCTTTTAACCTAAAAGCAATAAAGGCTTACAAACATCTATTCATAAACATGAGATAGATGCAAAGGGACTAATTTACTAAAAAGAAAAGGACAGTAAACGCTACAAATTTCATTTGCCTAAACAATGCATTACAGAAAGAAACTAAGAGAGAAAGATGAATGGTTCTTTCAAAATACATGAAAAAATATAGCATAAAGTCCATAGATGATCATGCTAATGATCAGACGCAATAGATATGCATTCAAAAGAAACCAATATCATTCAAAGATGAATATCAATCAGAAAGTGAGCATCTAAAATCAAAGTTTTAATATGCTGACATATCCTTCTTTAAACACAGCAAAACAACAAAGATTCTGATGTTCCTGTACATTAATCATTATCTAAAAATAAAATCCCTCTTTCCCTGCATTACAATAAAAATCCTAATCTATCCCTCCCCTGGCACAAAGTCTCTCGGGTCAGGCGGAATCTGGAACCCCCAAAATCTCCTCTACGAGCCTTACTTATTTTCCCCTTTCGATTAGTTTCTTTCCTATTATAATAACTAATTCTTGAGGACGTGTCTATCCACATCTTCTTTCTCGAATACATTAAAGTATCCCTTTGTGAGTGCCTTAGTAATATTTTGTTATGAAAGTCCATGTTACTTGGTGCTCTACATCTTTCAAAATGGATCTATTCCTATAGAATAGTGCCATCTAGATCTTATTGCAACACAAGTGTTAATGCCTCTATGTTTTGATTGGACGCTTGGTGTTATAACTAGAGCGTGTCATTTCTGGCTCTCCACAAACATACCACTTCATGCAAGTGACACCAAGAAACATTTTGTTGAAGCCATCATACATATGTATTTTGGGATTCAATTGCGAGCATGTCCTCCTCAATTTTCCCACCTTGTGAACCTGAAGCCAACATCTCTGAATCATGACTGATGTCAACACAAAGAACTGCATTATCATGCGTCATGAAGGCATCATCAGCTTGGTATTGAAAATCACTCTTAAGTTTCCCACTGATATAGTCCCAAACTTCTATGAATCCAACAACCGAGCATGAAACAAGGTTCTATCCATCAAGGAAGATGTTGGGTCCTCCTTGACATTCGGTGTTGGGGCATTCTTAGGAAATGATAATGTCTTAATATTGAAATTGCGTTATAGATTATCATGTTCTCGAATGGCAATATTGTCGATGTGCAAAACCAATTCTCATTGTCATCGACCAGTCTAACTTGACAAAGATTTGGAAACTTCATTTTTGGATACCTTTTACTAGTTCTACTACTCCTATCTACAATTCCATATGTCATGCTCTACTTGTGGGCATTCTATTGAATAGTTTACATATATTGTCTATGCTTCCAAGTCACAATTTTTATGGGACTCGATAGTTAAAATTATAACCGACCCCAAGGATGATGGCATGTCCTTGGTGGCATTGATAGCCTCTCCAACCATTTCAATCTACCTTCATAACCATACCAAATAGGACAATGTTTGCTCAAAAAAATTTCTACTTGATCCACGAGTCCCAGAAGATCCCTGCCCAATCGTGCTTAGTGCACCTTGGGGTCACTTGGGTCGAGCGTGGTCGCAAGCATTTAAGTGACTCTGTGGGTAGAACGGGGTTGTCATTGGCATTTACCTGACCAACCAGAGCTGATGGAGCAGACATTTTGATGCCAGGTTAGACGGTTTGAAAGATACGCTGCTAAGCCACTTTCAACTGACCCTGACTACAAGTTTTGGCATCGACTGAGATCGCCTTGCCAAATGCAAATGAAGTCGAATCACCCAAAGCTGAGAGAGGTTATTGTAGACCTCAAAAACATGATCCTGTAGCACCTAACAGTTTGTTGATAGCTCTCACGAGGTCTGAGATACGAGCCCCAGAAGGTCACGGCCCAATCATGCTTAGTGCACCTTAAGGTCACTTGGGTCAAGCGTGGTCGCGAGCATTCCAATCACTCTGTGGGTAGAATGGGGTTGTCACTGGTGTTTACCCAGCCAACCAGAGCCAATGGAGTAGATGATTTGATGCCAGGTCAGACGGTTTGAAAGATACGCTGCTAAGCCACTTTCAACTGACCCTGATTGCAAGTTTTGGCATCGACTGAGATCGCCTTGCCAAATGCAAACAAAGTCGAATCACCCAAAAATGAGAGAGGTTATTGTAGACCTTGAAAACATGATCTTGTAACACCTAATAGTTTGTCAATACCTCTCACGAGGTCCAAGATACAAGCCCTAGAAGATCACTACCCAATCGTGCTTAGTGCACCTTAGGGTCACTTGGGTCGAGTGTGGTCGCGAGCATTCTGGTGACTCTGTGGGCAGAACAGGGTTGTCATTAGTGTTTACCCAGCCAACTAGAGCTGATGGAGTAGATGGTTCGATGCCAGGTCAGACGGTTTGAAAGATACGCTACTGAGCCACTTTCAACTAACCCTCACTGCAAGTTTTGGCATCGACTGAGATCGCCTTGCCAAATGAAAATGAAGTCGAATCGCCCAAAACTAAGAGAGGTTATTGTAGACCTCAAACAAAATCTTGTAGCACCTAAAATTTTGTTGATACCTCTCATGAGGTCCAAGATATGAGCCCCAGAAGATCACTATGCCCAATCGTGCTTAGTGCACCTTGGGGTCACTTGGGTCGAGCGTGGTCGCGAGTGTTCTGGTGACTCTGTGGGTAGAACGGGGTTGTCACTAGCATTTACCCAGCCAACTAGAGCTGATGGAGTAGAAGGTTTGATGCTAGGTCAGACGGTTTGAAAGATACGCTGCTGAGCCACTTTCAACTGACCCTGACTGCAAGTTTTGGCATCTACTGAGATCGCCTTGCCAAATGCAAACGAAGTCAAATCACCCAAAACTGAGAGAGGTTATTGTAGACCTTGAAAACATGATCTTGTAGCACCTAATAGTTTGTCAATAGTTCTCACGAGGTCCAAGATATGAGTCCCAGAAGATCGCTGCCCAATCGTGCTAAGTGCACCTTGGGGTCACTTGGGTCGAGTGTCGTCGCGAGCATTCCGGTGACTCTCTGGGAAAAAAAAGGTTGTCACTGGTGTTTACCTGGCCAACTAGAGCTAATGGAGCAGATGATTTGATGCCAGGTTAGACGGTTTGAAAGATACGATGTTGAGCCACTTTCAACTGACCCTCACTGCAAGTTTTGGCATCGACTGAGATCGCCTTACCAAATGAAAATGAAGTCGAATCGCCCAAAACTAAAAGAGCTTATTGTAGACCTCAAAAACATGATCCTGTAACACCTAAAAATTTGTTGATACCTCTCGCAAGGTCCAAGATATGAGCCCCATAAGATCACTGCCCAATCGTGCTAAGTGCACCTTGGGGTCACTTGGGTCGAGTGTGGTCGCGAGCGTTCTGATGACTCTATGGGTAGAATGAGGTTGTCAATGGTGTTTACCCAGCCAACTAGAGCCAATGGAGCAGATGATTCAACGCCAGGTCAAACGGTTTGAAAGATACGCTGCTGAGCCACTTTCAATTGACCTTGACTGTAATTTTTGGCATCGACTAAGATCGCCTTGCCAAATACAAATGAAGTCAAATTGCCCAAAGCTGAGAGAGGTTATTGTAGACCTCAAAAACATGATCCCATAGCACCTAATAATTTTTTGATAGCTCTCATGAGGTCTGAGATATGAGCCCCAGAAGATCACAGCCCAATCGTGCTTAGTACACCTTGGGGTCACTTGGGTTGAGCGTGGTCGCGAGCGTTTCAGTGACTCTATGGGTAGAACGGGGTTGTCACTAATGTTTACCCAGCCAACTAGAGTTGATGGAGCAGACGGTTCAATTCCAGGTCAGACGGTTTGAAAGATACGTTGCTGAGCCACTTTCAACTGACCCTGATTGCAAGTTTTGGCATCGACTGAGATCGCCTTGCCAAATGCAAAGGAATTTGAATAGGCCAAAATTGAGAGAGGTTATTGTAGACCTCAAAAAAATGATCTCGTAGCACCTAACAGTTTGTTGATAGCTCTCACGAGGTCTAAGATACGAGTCCCAGAAGATCGTTGCCCAATCGCGCTTAGTGCACCTTAGGGTCACTTGGGTCGAGTGTCGTTGTGAGTGTTCCGGTGACTCTGTGGGAAGAATGGGGTTTTCATTGGTGTTTACCCAGCCAACCAGAGTCGATGGAGTAGACGATTCAATGCTAGGTCAGACAGTTTGAAAGATACGCTGCTGAGCCACTTTTAACTGACCCTCACTGCAAGTTTTGACATTGACTGAGATCACCTTGCCAAATGCAAACGAAGTCGAATAGCCCAAAATTGAGAGAAGTTATTGTAGACCTCAAAAAAATGATCCTGTAAAACCTGACAGTTTGTCGATACCTTTCATGAGGTCCAAGATACGAGCCCCAGAAGATCGCTGCCCAATCGTGTTGAGTGCACCTTGGGGTCACTTGGGTCAAGTGTGGTCGCGAGCATTTTGGTGACTCTGTGAGTAGAACGGGGTTGTCACTAGCATTTACCCAGCCAACCGAAGCTGATGGAGCAGATGATTCGATGCCAAGTTAGACGGTTTGAAAGATACGCTGCTAAGCCACTTTCAACTGACCCTGACTACAAGTTTTGGCATCGACTAAGATCGCCTTGCCAAATGCAAACAAAGTCGAATCGCCCAAAACTGAGAGAGGTTATTGTAGACCTCGAAAACATGATCCTATAACACCTAAATTTTTTTTGATACCTATCATGAGGTCCAAGATACAAGCCCTAGAATATCACTGCCCAATCGTGCTTAGTGCACCTTGGGGTCACTTGGGTCAAGCATGGTCGCGAGGGTTCTGGTGACTCTGTGGGTAGAATGGGGTTTTTGCTAGTGTTTACCCAGCCAACCAGAGCCAATGGAGTAGATGATTTGATGCCAGGTCAGACAGTTTGAAAGATACACTGCTAAGCCACTTTCAACTGACCCTGACTGCAAGTTTTGGCATTGACTGAGATCGCCTTCCCAAATGCAAACAAAGATGAATCGCCCAAAACTAAGAGAGGTTATTGTAGACCTCAAAAACATGATCCCATAGAACCTAACAGTTTGTTGATAGCTCTCATGAGGTCTGAGATATGAGCCCCAGAAGATCGCTGCCCAATCGTGCTTAGTGCACCTTAGGGTCACTTGGGTCGAGTGTGGTCGCGAGCGTTCCAATGACTCTGTGGACAGAATGGGGTTGTCCCTAGCATTTACCTGGCCAACCAGAGCTGATGGAGTAGATGATTTGATGCCAGGTCAGACGGTTTGAAAGATACGCTACTGAGCCACTTTCAACTGACCCTGACTGCAATTTTGGCATCGACTGAGATCACCTTGCCAAATGCAAAGGAAGTCAAATCACCCAAAATTGAGAGAGGTTATTGTAGACCTTGAAAACATGATCCTATAACACCTAATAGTTTTTCAATAGCTCTCACGAGGTCCAAGATATGAGCCCCAAAAGATCACTGCCCAATTGTGCTTAGTGCACCTTGGGGTCACTTGGGTCGAGTGTGGTCGCGAGCGTTCCAGTGACTCTGTGGGTAGAATAGGGTTGTCATTGGCATTTAGCCAGAAAACCAGAGCTAATGGAGCAAATGGTTCGATGCCAGGTCAAACGGTTTGAAAGATACGTTGCTGAGCCACTTTCAACTGACCCTGACTGCAAGTTTTGGCATCGACTGAGATCGCCTTGCCAAATGCAAACGAAGTTGAATCACCCAAAACTGAGAGAGGTTATTGTAGACCTCAAAAACATGATCCTGTAACACCTAATAGTTTGTTGATACCTCTCACGAGGTCCAAGATATGAGCCCCAGAAGATCGCTGCTCAATCGTGCTTAGTGCACCTTGGGGTCACTTGAGTCGAGCGTGGTCGCGAGCATTCCGGTGACTCTGTGGGTAGAATAGGGTTGTCACTAGCATTTACCTGGCCAACCAGAGTTGATGGAGAAGATGATTCTATTCCAGGTCAGATGGTTTGAAAGATACGCTGCTGAGCCACTTTCAATTGACCCTCACTGCAAGTTTTGGCATTGATTGAGATCGCCTTTCCAAATGCAAATGAAGTCGAATCACCCAAAGCTGAGAGAGGTTATTGTAGACCTCAAAAACATGATCCTGTAACACCTAAAAATTTGTCAATACCTCTCACGAGGTCCAAGATACGAGCTCCAAAAGATCACGGCCCAATCGTGCTTAGTGCACCTTGGGGTCACTTGGGTTGAGCGTGGTCACGAGTTTTTCGGTGACTCTGTGGGCAGAATGGGGTTGTCATTGGCATTTACCCAGCTAACTAGAGTTGATGGAGTAGATGGTTTGATGCCAAGTCAGATGGTTTGAAAGATACGCTGCTGAGCCACTTTCAACTGACTCTCACTGCAAGTTTTGGCATCGACTGAGATCGCCTTGCCAAATGCAAATGAAGTTGAATCACCCAAAACTAAGAGAGGTTATTGTAGACCTCAAAAACATGATCTTGTAGCACCTAATAGATTTTCAATACCTCTCACGAGGTCTGAGATACAAGCCACTTTCAACTGACTTTTAGTGGTATGTTTGAAATTTGAACTGTGAAATTAATCATGATTAAGCTTGTTAAATTTGAACTATGGAGCTTATTATGTTTGAGGTTTAACTTTTATAGATTTTTTGAAATGATAAAAAATAATATCCTTAAAGCATTACAAACAACAATCAAACATGTAAGAATTCAAACCATGCAAATGACATAACTATATGACATGTAATATCTCTTCTTGGCACTATTGGCCACCCATACATGATTTTGGTCATAAGTCCTTATGAAGAGTTTAAGGACATTTAACTTTTAAATCAAATTGATTGTTACAAATTTCCATTATAGGCTTCAAAAGATCTCAATTAACCATTAAGGATCCTTTTGTCCTTCTATCTCTGATTGGATCCATGGTGACCGTAGGTGTCTTCATAGGTGCTCTTGCACAAGTTACATTCCACATACAAAACCAAGTTTATTGACTCAAAATAAAATCTAAGAAAGGTCAAATTAATGTATTGAAATGAAGCTTAACGAACTTAGAAAATAATGCACTAAGTTAACTTATTACCTAGTCAAGTGTTCCTTAACGGTCATCTCTTTGCTTCAGGGTCTCCAATAGTGCTTCATGATCAGCAGTAGTAATAGTCCAAAGTTCTTTTGTCTTTGGTCTTCCATGATGCTTTGACAACTTGAAATTTGTTGCTATAACAAGGTGTGAATACATCAGAATAGTTTGGTGCTTCTCATAGTCTTCAAATGCGGGAACTCCATTCTTTCTAATCATGTATGTTCGCAACCATGTTCCTGCAACAACAACTGAACCAGTAGGATATGTGAACCCATCACCATCTGTCATCGGTTGTACAAGCTTCTCTTTACCTTGTACACAATGTGCTAACAAATAATCTGACCTCTCATCATTCCCCTATGGTGCAACCAATGCAAAAACATCTCTTGGCTTCAAAAGATCTAAAAGATGGTCATAGTCAACTGAAGTGTCCATGTCATCATTTCTTATAGAGAGTGTCAAAGATAAAGGAGTCAGACATTGTGGAACCCATGTATCCACCCACTCACTTGACTCGCAATGATCCTAATCATACTGAAAACACATGGGGCAAAAACAAGCCAACTCTCGTGTCCAAATGGTCCATGTACTACTATTGGAGCTTTGGAATGAATGCATTTTTGAAGAGTCTTTCACTGTTTGACAATCCAATCTATCTCCTATAGTTCCCTCCTCAACCAACCAAAAGAATCTACACACTGTAGAATCAAGAGTCCCTCGCTGTGACAATGCTAAAGTACACCAATCAACAATAGAATGAGCATCAAGAAGTACAGCCTCAATTGCTCCTTAACTAGAGCTCTCTTCACACATGCACCTGCTCCGTCATGCTCCCCTTTCCCATGCCCTGACTCAAAAAAACTCCAAATATGAGGTACACCTCTCTCCACATGCATTCTACACAACCAATAAAACATTCTGGCATTCTTAAATTGACCGGTGCAATTATCCGACCAAATGAGATGCCTATCCATAGCAATACCATTTTCCTGCAAGAAGTCAAAATAGTTATGGAAATAATGTTGAACAAACTCATGAGAGTGAGACCTGTCATCGCTCATATAAAAATGGTACTCTCTGATTATCTTTTGCTCATCTTTTGTGCTATCAGGGGAATGTCTATATGTGACGTGTACAAAAATAGCAACCTGAATCAAATTGTAATATTGAGCTTGAGTCTCATTTTGGGGCTGCAATGTATAGTTCTCCGCAAAGTCTACAACGAATATAATAGTTCCAATGGGGAAAGTGTCCTTACATGTCGTGAATTGTTGATCCAACCATTGAGACCTATGACTATGCCTTGCATACTTGTAAAAAAGATTTATCTTGAAATCTGAGATAAAATCAGCAACATTGTATTCATTTGCAACTAACTCACATCTAGAGCCTTCACCTCCACTCTTCAATGTATATTTCACTATTTCATATACCTTTTTTTGGATGAGTGTCTTTCCAAAATTGTGTTCCAAATCCTCATGAAAACATGTTCTAAACTTGGACAAGCCACCACATTCTGAGCACTTGGCATTTAAGCAATCTTTTTTATAAAATAAACAACCATCATCTTTTTGACATAAAAATTGATCTAGCAAGTCTCTTGATGATTTGGGAAGACCACTTGCACCACAATCCTCTAGCATTTCATTAGTATGCAAAGTAGAATGAATGGACCGTAATAACTCATGATGCATTGAAAACTCAACATGATATTTGCAACAACATGTATTTCAAATCTTAAGGGGTACACAATAAAATGGCTTCATGGATTCAAAAGACCTTTGTGATATTTTCAATGTTGGATGTGTCTCACAAAATTTTTTATACAACATTGTTTGACTTACCTCCACATAATGTTTAGGATGTGGAGTGCGGTCTCGATTGCCAACTCTCAACTTCAAGACATCCTTCACATTTGGTGACACTCTTGAGTTAGCATCCCAAAATTGTTGAATTTCATCCTTGACAACATCTGTTAGCTTCTTATCAAAACTTGGAAGTCTCCCACCATAAGCCCATGTATCAATTTGAAGGGGATCATCAAGTCCTTCTCTTCTTGCAAGTGCTCTACCCAAAGTTTTACTGTCTATATTGAAGTCAACACAAGTTTGTCTCATCACCAAGCCTTTCTCAATTGATGACTTATTAAGGAGGTTGTAATAACCCTCCAAGCAACTCTCTTGTCTTTTTCTCTGCTAGTCTTCCCAATGCTATTGAGAGCATTGAAAAGATTCTTCACAACAATGGCATTTCTCTCCATTTTCTTGTTCACATGAATCTTCAATTTCACAAGCACAGGTCTCATCTTTTGCATCTTTAACAACTGCACAAAAATTTGACATTTCTCAACCAATGTCTTGTTTCAAAAAAATTGATCATAAAGTCTTGAAGCCCACAACCTAATGGTTCTATGTGACCTCTTTCCTTCCCAATTATTCATAATGTTCTCCTCAATTTCAATTAACCATTTAGGTGTTCTTGAAAGCCCCAAATTTGAAGATTGATTATCTTTATTGCAAGGGACTTCATTTCGCATATAATTTGGAGATGTATAACATTCATGTGGTTCTTGTGCAACATTTTCATTCCCAAAGTCTACATTTTCAATCTCCATCTGTGCATTTTCAAATTGAACATCCTCTTCACTTACAACTACATTTACGGGGTCACCTTGATTAATGTTTAACATACCTTCTCTCCTTCTTTGGTGATTTTCCTTATCTTTTTCCCTATATGCTTGAATTTCGTCATCTGTCAACTTCCTCTTGCATTTAGCCTTTCGACGATTGGTGCTTCCCATGGTGAGACCACAAGTCGACAAAAATCAAACAATGGGCCCCAAATCACATTTTTTGTTTTGCAACGCGTGAAAAAAGTATAAAATCCCGTGATTGTTTGCTCTATGGGGACAGGGAATATTTTGGTCAAATATTGCCTGGGAAAAATTGAGTACCCGATATTCTCCTGCCAATGAAAAATCGGCAGGAGCAAATGAAAACAATTGAACTTTTACATATATTTATGTATATAATATATCTATAAAAAAGAGGCATATGATATATATAATGTATATTATATATGTACTAATGTATTATACTAGACTAATGTATTATATATATTAATGAATTAAATATACTAATATATATAATATATTATATATATACTAATGTATAATATATACTAACATATATATATATATATATATATATATATATATATATATATATATATATATATATATATATACACACACACACACACTAATGTATACTAATATATTATATATAATATTACAAATTAAGGAGAAACTCTTGCAGAAATATGGAAATTATAATCTTCCTCCTAGAGCATACATTAATGAAGTACACCTTATCACACCTTATCACACGTTAAGACCCCTAGAGAGTCCCCATGACCCCTTTTGATGCATTGGAATGCTCAAGTCTATCTTAAGGGGTCGTAGGACCCCTTAAGATAGACTTGAGCATTCCAATGCGTCAAAAGGGGTCATGGGGACTCCCTAGGGGTCCTAGTACGCATTATCATGCTCAAGTGTGTCTTAAGGGGTCCTCTAACATGTCCTAATGAATTCTAAAGGGTCATCATTCCATCAAAGTTTCATTTGAAACCCTAATGACCCCTTAACGGGCCTACTGACCACGATTCGACATGTGGTGTCCCGAGACCACCCCATGGACCTCTTTCGAGTTCTACTAGGCAAAAGTCATCCAAATTTGGTATGTAGGTCCTCTGACATGTCCTAATGCATTGCAAAGGGTCCCCGTTCCATCAAAATTTTATTTGGAACCCTAATGACCCCTTAACAGGCCTGCTAATCCTGATTCGACATGTGGTGTCCCAAGAGCACCCCATGGACCCCTTTTGAGTTAGACTAGGAAAAAGTCTTAAAAATTTGGTTCGTAGGTCCTATGAAATGTCCTAATGGGTTCAAAAGGGTCACCATTCCATGGAAGTTTCATTTGGAACCCTAATGACTCCTTAATAGGCCTACCAACCCCGATTCGACATGTGGTGTCCCGAGAGCACCCCATGGACCCCTTTTGAGTTCTACTAGGCAAAATTCATCCAAATTTGGTACGTAGGTCCTATGACATGTCCTAATGCATTTAAAAGGGTCCCCATTCCATTGAAGTTGCATTTGGAACCCTAATAACCCCTTAACAGGCCTACCGACCTCGATTTGACATGTGGTCTTTCGAGAGCACCCCATGGACCCCTTTCGAGTTCTACTAGGAAAAATTCATCTGAATCATGGAATTAGGTCCTTTGAAATTTCCTAATGTGTTCCAAAGGGTCACCATTCCATCAAAGTTTCATTTCAAACATTATTGACCCCTTAACAGGCCTACCGGCCCCGTTTCGACATGTAGTCTCCCGAGAGCACCCCATTAGCCCCTTTTGAGTTCTACTAGGAAAAAGTCATCCAAATTTGGTAAATAGGTCCTATGAGATGTTCTAATGTGTTACAATGGGTCACTATTCCATCAAAGTTTCATTTCAAATCCTATTGACCCCTTAATAGGCCTAACGACCCTGTTTTGACATGTGGTCTCCCGAGAGCACCCCATGGACCCCTTACGAGATCTAGTAGGAAAAAGTCATCCAAATTTGGTACATAGGTCCTATGACATATCCTAATGTGTTCCAAAGGGTCACTATTCCATCGAAGTTTCATTTGGATGACACCTTAACAGGCCTACTGACCCCGATTCGACATGTGGTCTCCCGAGAGCACCCCATGGACCCCTTTCGAGTTCTACTAGGGAAACGCCATCCAAATTTGGTACATAGGTCCATTGACATGTCCTAATGCATTCCAAAGGGTCATTTTTCCATCAAAGTTGCATTTGGAACCCTAATGACCCCTTAACAGACCTACCGACCTCGATTCGACATGAGGTCTCCCGAGAGCACCCCATGGACCCCTTTCGAGTTATACTAGGAAAAATTAGTCCAAATTTGGTACATAGGTCCCATGACATATCGTAATGTGTTCCAAATGGTCACCATTCCATCAAAGTTTAATTTGGAACCCTAATGACCCTTTAATAGGCCTACCGACCCCGTTTCAACATGTGGTCTCCCGAGAGCACCCCATAGACCACTTTTGAGTTATACTTGGAAAAAGCCATCCAAATTTGGTACATAGGTCCTCTAACATGTCCTAATGTGTTCCAAAGG
Source organism: Chamaecyparis obtusa (assembly GCA_027943335.1). Classification (NCBI taxonomy): domain Eukaryota; kingdom Viridiplantae; phylum Streptophyta; class Pinopsida; order Cupressales; family Cupressaceae; genus Chamaecyparis; species Chamaecyparis obtusa. The sequence goes on along the minus strand of BSBK01005160.1, from coordinate 254,005 downwards.
GTCACCATTCCATCGAAGTTTCATTTTGAACTTTAATGACCCCTTAATAGGCCTACCGACCTCGATTCGACATGAGGTCTTCCGAGAGCACCCCATGGACCCCTTTCAAGTTCTACTAGGGAAAAGTCATCTAAATTTTGTACATAGGTTGTATGATATGTCCTAATGTGTTCCAAAGGCTCACCAATCCATCAAAGTTTCATTTGGAACTCTAATGACCCCATAACAGGCCTACCGACCCTAATTCGACATGAGGTCTCTCGAGAGCACCCCGTGGACCCCTTTCGAGTTCTACTAGGAAAAAGTCATCCAAATTTGGTATGTAGGTCCTATGAAATGTCCTAATACATTCCAAAGAGTCACTATTCCATCAAAGTTGAATTTCAAACCCTAATGACCCCTTAATATGCCAATCCACCCCGATTCGACATGTGGTCTCCCGAGAGCACCCCATGGACCCCTTTCAAGTTCTACTAGGAAAAAGTCATCCAAATTTGGTACGTAGTTCCTATGACATGTTCTAATGCATTCCAAAGGGTCACCATTCCATCAAAGTTGCATTTGTAACCCCAATGATCCCTTAACAGGCCTATCGACCCTGATTCGACATGAGGTCTCCCGAGAGCAACCCATGGACCCCTTTCGAGTTATTTTGGGAAAAAGTCATATGAATCATGGAATTAGGTCCTCTTACATGTCCTAATGCATTACAAAGGGTCATTGTTCCATCAAAGTTTCATTTCAAACCCTAATGCCCCCTTAACAGGACTATCAACCCCGATTCGACATGAGGTCTCCCGAGAGCACCCCATGGACCCCTTTCAAGTTCTAATAGGAAAAAGTCATCTAAATTTTTTACGTAGGTCCTATGACATGTCCTAATGCATTCCAAAGTGTCACCATTCCATCAAAATTTTATTTGGAACCCTAATGACCCCTTAATAGGCCTACCAACCCCATTTCGACATGTGGTCTCCCGAGAGCACACCATGGACCCCTTTTAAGTTTTACTAGGCAAAAGTCATCCAAATTTGGTACATAGGTCCTATGACATATCCTAATGTGTTCCAAAGGCTGACCGTTCCATCAAAGTTTCATTTGGAACCCTAATGACCTCTTAACAGGCAGGTACCGACCCTGATTCGACATGTGGTCTCCCGAGAGCACCCCATGGACCCCCTTCAAGTTCTACTAGGCAAAAGTTATCAAAATTTGGTATGTAGGTCATCTAATATGTCCTAATGCATTCCAAAGGATCACCCTTCATCAAAAGTTTCATTTGGAACCCCGATGACCCCTTAAGTCACCTATTGACCCCGAATCGCACAATGGTCTCCTAAGAGCACCCCATGGACCCTTTTCGAGTTTGACTAATCAAAATTAATCTAAATTGTGGAGTTAGGTCCTCTGACATGTCCTAATGCGTTCCAAATGGTCACCATGCATGAAAGGTTATCTCACGAGCCCTAATGACCCCTTAAGACACCTAGCGACACTGATTGGACATGTGGTCTCCTGAGAGCACCCCATGGACCCTTTTCAAGTTTGACTAGTAAAAAGTCATTAAAATTTGGTACATTGGTACTCAGACATGCCCTATTGCCTTCCAAATGGTCACTGTACATCTGAAGTTGCCTCACAAACCCTAATTAACCCTTAAGACATCTAGCGACCCCGATTCGACCTGTTGTCTCATGAGAGGATCTGTTATAACTTAAATTAAATATTAAAATATTATATAAAATATTTGAAAAAATACAATATTTAATAGACTAAATATATAATATATATATTATAAGATATATTAGATATTACATTTAATATATATTATCAAATATACAATATATTAATGTCCTATTCATTTTATATATTATATATATTAGACATTATATTATATTTTATTATATTATATACACAACAATATTTAATATATAATTTATAATATATACATATATATTATGTAACATTTATATTATAATATAAAAATATTGCATTTAATATAAATCTGAACAGACTATATACTTAGGCCGTTTAAATTGATATTATCGAATATATAATATAAATAAATAATATATAATATATATACTATATAATATAAAATATAAAACATAAAATATAAAACCTAAATATAAAATATATAAATTATTCATTGTCAGGGTGAAAGAAAAAAACATCAAAATTAAAGGGAAATAAAAAAAGAGTGGGAGGGGGAAACTTTTCAAATTTGAAATTAAAACAAAATCGGGTAATAGCTTTGGAAACCAAAGCTCCATGGTCAACGCTGAAGGTGTGCAAAAAATGTGTTTTTTCTTTGTTTTTCTTATGTCAGCACTTTGACCATTAGGTTGACAACTTTTTTTCCACCCGATTTCGATAAAATGAAAAGGGTTTCTTCAGATGATTGTCAGCTTTCCATCGATATAAGTGCTGTCAGATTTTGAATTCATTAAGTATTTATTAGTTATTTTCTAGTTCACTTACTTCTAAAGTCCTGATTGACATACTGATGGAAAAATAGCTATAACTTTCAAACCGTATAACATTTTTGAAATCCAAAAGATGCGTCACATTCTATGCTTCATCTAGTATAAGAAAAAATTAAAAAAAATTGAATTATGATAAGTTTTCAATGAGTTAAGGTGGTCAAACATGAAAGTTTTTAAATTCTAAAAGTGCTGTAGAAAAAAAATCATAATTAATTATTTGTTTGGAATAAAAATACCAAAAAATATGTGTCACATCCAAGCATGAGTCAACTACTTATATATAGAATATTATAAAAAAATATTATCATTTGCTTTTGATTAGGGTGGTCAGACATACACGTACTTCTTATTTTTTTGCTGAAATGTTTGTAGTGCTGCATTGCAATCTATACTTTTTACCAATCATATTAATTTTTTTTCAGAAAAGGCTTAGTATTTTAGAAACTAGATTCAATTTCCTACAAATTATATTGTTACAACTTTTTGATATTAGGTTGATAACTAGTTCATTTTTTCACGCCAAGTTGACTAATCCTGATTGTCTGATTTTTCATTGTCACTTAAGGGCATAGTTTGGCCCCTCATGATCCTGCACATACCCGGGGACTCTCTAGGTGCCCTAATGCATGATAAGGTGTAATAGTACCCCTAGGGAGTCCCTAGAACCCCTTTTGACACATTAGAATGCTCAAGTGTGTCTTATGTGGTATTAGGATCCCTTAAGACACACTTGAGCATTCTAATGTGTCAAAAGGGGTCATGGGGACACCCTAGGGGTCCTAGTATGCCTTATCACATGTTAGGACCCCTGGAGAGTCTCCATGACCCCTTTTGACACATTGGTATGTTCAACTGTGTTTTAAGGTGTATTAGGACCCCTTAAGACACACTTGAGCGTTCTAATGTGTCAAAAGGGGTCATGGGGACTCCCTGGATGTCCTAATGCGTGATAAGGTGCATTAGGACACTTAGGGAGTCTCCATGACCCCTTTTGATGCATTAGAATGCTCAAGTGTGTCTTAAGGGGTCCTAATACCCCTTAAGACACACTTGAACAATCTAATGTGTCAAAAGGGGTCATGGGGACTGCCTAGGGGTCCTAGTACGCCTTATCATGCATTAGAACACCTAGGGTGTTCCCATGATCCCTTTTGACACATTGGAACACTCAATTGTGTCTTAAGGGGTTCTAAGACCCCTTAAGACACACTACAACATTGCAATGTGTCAAAAGGGTTCATGGGGACTCTCTATGGATTCTAACATGTGATAAGGCATACTGGGACCCCTAAAGAGTCCCAATGACCCCTTTTGACACATTGGAATGCTCAAGTGTGTCTTAAGGGGTCGTAGGACCCTTTAAGACACACTTGAGCATTACAATGTGTCAAAAGGGGTCATGAGGACTCTCTAGGGGTCCTAACATGTGATAAGGCATACTAGGACCCCTAGGGAGTCCCAATGACCCCTTTTGACACATTGGAATGCTCAAGTGTGTCTTAAGGGGTCGTAGGACCCTTTAAGACACACTTGAGCATTCCAATGTGTCAAAAGGGGTTATGAGGACTCTCTAGGGGTCCTAACGTGTGATAAGGCATACTAGGACCCCTAGGGAGTCCCAATGACCCCTTTTGACACATTGGAATGCTCAAGTGTGTCTTAAGGGGTCGTAGGACCCCTTAAGACACACTTGAGTGTTCTAATGTGTCATAAAAGGTCATGGGGACTCCCTATGGATCTTAACGCGTGATAACGCATACTAGGACCCCTAGGGAGTCCCCATGACCCCTTTTGACACATTGGAATGCTCAAGTGTGTCTTAAGGGGTCGTAGGACCCCTTAAGACACACTTGAGCATTCCAATGTGTCAAAAGCGGTCATGGGGACTCCCTAGGGGTCCTAACGCATGATAAAACATAATAGAACCGCTAGGGAGTCCCAATGACCCCTTTTGACACATTAGAATGTTCAAGTGTGTTTGAAGGGGTCCTAAGACCTTTTAAGACACATTTGAGCATTCCAATGTGTCATAAGGGGTCATGGGGACTCCCTAGGGGTCCTAATGTGTGAAATCTCAATCCCAATCCCTAGGGGTAATAATATGCCCACAATCCCTACCATATTTCAGAGTACTGATGAGAAGCAATGGCAAAAGTTTGAAATAGAGGTGGTGTCGGCATTGAAGTGGTAATACATTCTTCATAATATCGTGGGGGGGGGGGGGGGGGGGGAGGGGGGGCACCATCGAAACGGCAAGGCTTTCCTCATAATGTCATGTCACCATTGATCTCTTCTTTAAATTTATTAATGCGGTTAGTTCTACAACACGTGCGTCACTTCTAGTACAACTACTCATTTTACCAAACCCTTCCCTACTCTCCATAATCTTTGACCGGTTCAAAGATCCATCCGGTTGTTCTTGTTTAACCTCCCAATTACTTTGTTCAACTACCGGATTATCAATAGGCATGGTACAATTGTCTAACACGACTAGAATCTATTTCGAGAACCTTTACAATTTAGCATTTCGGTTGAAAAAGTAGGGAAAGATACCATTTCATAGCCACAAGTGGTGGAAACAGAGTGATTCTCTTGCCCTCTGCTTCTATAATCTGCCTCCAGTGAACTATTCTTCAAAGCCTCCATTTCTGCGTAGCTAGGGTTTTTGGCACCTGTAAAAGGCACTACTATGCCACTGTAGGGACTCATTGTCGTGCTCTGAATCATATTAAATAATATTTAAAATGTAAAATGTATATTATATAATATATAATATATAATATATAATATTATATATAATATATAATCTAATATATAGTTTTTAATATTAATATATATTAAATAATATTAAATATAACATTTAATATATAATTCATATTATATAATATTTAATATATAACTAATATATAACAATTAATATATAATTGATATTATATAATATTTAATATATAACTAATAACTATCAAATATATATCAAATATATAACTATCAATTATATAACTATAATTGATAAAGTGGAACCAAATTTCAAAATTAGAAATTAGAGAAAGTGGAGGCAAAGCAAAAATTTGAAATTCTACCACTAGATTTGGGTACCCAAAAATATCGGGTACCCGATTAGGCTCGGTATTGGTTTGTGCACCAAACCTACCTGGTCAACTCTTCAAGTGTCACAAAAATGTGTTTTTCTTCTGTTTCTCTCAGTTCCAGACTTCGACCATGTAGCTGACGACTTTTTTTTCACCCGAATTCGATAAAACGAAAAGGGTATCTTAAGGAGATTATCAGCTTTCTATCGATATAATTGCTGTCAAATTTTGAATTCGTTAAGTAATTATTAGTTATTTTCTAATCGAGCTACCTCTAAAGTGCTGATTTAGATACTGATTGAAAAATGACTATATCTTTCAAATAGTATAACATTTTTGAAATCTGAAAGATGTGTCACATTCTATGCTTCATCTAGTATAAGAAAAAATTAAAAAAAATTGAATTATGATAAGTTTTCAATGAGTTAAGGTGGTCAGACACGAGAGTTTTTAAATTTTGAAAGCACTGTAGAAAAAAATCATAATTAATTATCTGTTTGGAATAAAAATACCAAAAAATATGCGTCACATCTGGGCATGAGTCAGCTACTTATATATAGAATATTATAAAAAAATATTATCATTTGCTTTTGATTAGGGTGGTCAGACATACACGTACTTCTTATTTTTTTGCTGAAATGTTTGTAGTGCTGCATTGCAATCTATACTTTTTACCAATCATATTAATTTTTTTTTCAAAAAAGGCTTAGTAGTTTAGAAACTAGATTCAATTTCCTACAAATTATATTGTTACAACTTTTTGATATTAGGTTGATAACTAGTTTATTTTTTCACGCCAAGTTGACTAATCCTGATTGTCTGATTTTTCATTGCCACTTAAGGGCATAGTTTGGCCCCTCATGATCCTGGACATACCCTTGACCTAACATTTTTTTAATTAATTTCTTAAAATGGGATCTCTCAAGGCTTAAATCATTATATTTTCTTTAAAATATGTTATTTCAACAAAAATCAACATGTCTGAAAAAGTGTAACCCACTATTGTGAGGTCACACCCCCCCCCCCCCCCCTCCCCCTTCTCTCTCTAACACACACACACACACATTCTTATGCTCATATTAATCCAATATTTTTTTGTTTCTCATTCATTTTGGGTTTGTTAGTATTCCTTTGTTGATGAACATGTCATTGCAAGCTACATTGTTGTACCTTGCTATAGAGATCCACTCCATTTTTCAACTAAGAATTTATAGCTTCCTCTAGTTTCCCCTCCCAATGTTCTTCTCTCCTACACATGCTAAGATTTTGTCCATCCATGTTAACATATTTAGTAGTGCATTGTAAAATTTATATGGTAGTTCAGTTAAATTTTTTGCATAATTTGTACTTAGAGTGAGTCATATATGTATAATGCCATAGAACATTTTTTTTCTTTTTTTATTTAAGTGGAGTTTGTTGGCTTTTGTAGTAGGTGTAATTCAAAATTACTTTATATGTATTGATGTTAAATTAGTGGATTTAGTTGTTTAGGAATACTTACTTCCCATTCGATGGGTTGAAAGTCTAGCAAATAGAAAAACACCTTTATAAAAGTCATTGAAATTTATATTAAAACAACTCTCATAATATTATTTTTTTGTTGACTTATCTTATTTATAATATAAAAATTTAGCTTATCAATTCATAAGTGTAATGCTAGATCAAATACAATCCACATGAATTTTTAATGGTTTATAATACAACAATAATTTTAGTATGAAAAATTTATGTGGATTGTAATTCATAAGTGTAATGTTAAAAATATGTTATTTCAACAAAAATCAACATGTCTGAAAAAGTGTAACCCACTATTGTCGGGTCACATCCCCCCCCTTCTCTCTCTAACACACACACACACACACACATTCTTATGCTCATATTAATCCAATATTTTTTTGTTTCTCATTCATTTTGGGTTTGTTAGTATTCCTTTGTTGATGAACATGTCATTGCAAGCTACATTGTTGTACCTTGCTATAGAGATCCACTCCATTTTTCAACTAAGGAATTTATAGCTTCCTCTAGTTTCCCCTCCCAATGTTCTTCTTTCCTACACATGCTAAGATTTTGTCCATCCATGTTAACATATTTAGTAGTGCATTGTAAAATTTATATGGTAGTTCAGTTAAATTTTTTGCATAATTTGTACTTAGAGTGAGTCATATATGTATAATGCCATAGAACATTTTTTTTCTTTTTTTATTTAAGTGGAGTTTGTTGGCTTTTGTAGTAGGTGTAATTCAAAATTACTTTATATGTATTGATGTTAAATTAGTGGATTTAGTTGTTTAGGAATACTTACTTCCCATTCAATGGGTTGAAAGTCTAGCAAATAGAAAAACACCTTTATAAAAGTCATTGAAATTTATATTAAAACAACTCTCATAATATTATTTTTTTGTTGACTTATCTTATTTATAATATAAAAATTTAGCTTATCAATTCATAAGTGTAATGCTAGATCAAATACAATTCATAAGAATTCTACCTGTACTATTGTTTAAAAAAAATAAATTATGAAGTAATTTTGTTGGTGGATTCAGTGGAGCAATATTTCAGAGTTATAGGATTCAGAATCTACAGTATACCTAGTTTTCATTACTGCAATTCTATAGTCATGGAAGCACATCTTTACATATTTGATTATCCCTCTTTGTTTACCAAATTATTTATTTTAGTTATGAACTTGCTCATTTCACAAATAGCCTCAGCTTGCTCTAAAAACCTTGCTGTAATGCTAGGAATCAGAGCATATTGTGATTGTAGATACAGGGAAATATGCTTTTCAAAAAGGTTATTTTGTTATGGTGAGTGGGCAGGGCAAATAAAAGTTGTCCAAATTTGGATGTATGAATTCTTACCTTCTATTTTTTTTTTTTTTAAAAAGCTAATGGTCAGAAAGAGAAATGACATTTGATGGAAGACTTCAAATGGCTTTGTTATTTAGGATTAATCGGTTCTTTTGGGTTAGTATTTAACAAACCCAAACCGCACTATATTCCCAATAATGTAAAGGTCCACTATCATGTACTTATATATAATATTATTAACAGCTTTGTTTTTATAGAGTAGCTTTATATTGGATGGTAAATAAAGGATATATTTATTTCATGTTATGTTTCAAAAATTTAATTTGTCTATATTTTAGAGATAATCATGTTGGTACCTGTTAAGAACTATAAATTGTGTGTTTGAGATATATTTTTAAAGGTTATTATAATACATGAAGATCATTTAGAAGTTCTATTATTTGATAATTAAAATAACATATTTTTATATCTATCATTAACATTTGTAGTTTTCAATTAGTAAGTACTTTATCTACATCACCAACCAACTCCACTTCATATTATATTTTATTTGAGGACATACTTGTTAACAAATTCAAGCTTTCTATATTATTATAGTTAGTTTCAATGATGCTTCTTAGTACCTCCATATTTTTCTTAGAGCATTTATACTTTAGGTGAGTTCTTTCTACAAGTACCAAATGTCCATGTCTACGTAGGAGGGAATCACACTTGAATTGGTTTACATAAGTTCAACCACCTTTGTGGATATCTAACTTCAATTAGTATGTTAGAATTTAGATGGTAAATGTCTATTGTACGTCACTTAGGTCAAAGTCTACATTATGTCAAATCTAACACAAATGTCTAATTCCATTTTATTTTTATTTTAAGCACATAAACTTGTTTACAACTTTAATTAACTCCCTCAAGTTGATTTAATCAGACTCAATTGATTTATATAATTATTTTGAGGGTTTGCATCATATTAATTGTTCTCCTAGATAAATTTCCAAAATGTATTTTATTCCCTGTGTAATACCCAAAACCTATTGATTTGGATGAAAACCTATAAAAATGCAACTAACAAATTTTTGAAATGTAAAAGTACAACACAACTATAATGCAACACATGTACAAGTTTTTCCATTGTGGTATAAAACATGCATACAACATACATGTCAACAAAAAGGATAGGGAAGGTGAAACAAGAATACATGAAGTATGATCATAAGACTCACTTTCCCTTATAAGAAACCATAAGCAAAAATAGAAGCATTATGAAGATGAAGAGCATTATTACTCTTTACATAAGAGAAAAGTTGCATCTTCATAATAACCACTCCTCTAAGGTTCTACATGAGATATGGATTAATGTCAAAGCCTAACCTTAATATTAAACTATAATGTAAAGTAATATCATGACTATACTAAGTAATGATTAAAGGCAATCTCTTAAGCAAGTGTATTATTTCATGTAAGACAAATTCTATTTATGTTTAACTAATTATTTTAATTATTTAAAATTGCAATGGGTAAGTGCACAAAAATGGGGGACAAAAAAGGGGTATAAGATTGCACTTTTTTTTATGAAATCAACAAACTCTGAACTTTGATAAGATATTGAAGATACTTAGACTCAAAATTTTAAGATGCAACAAGAACAAGAGTTCTAGTACTTTGAATCTAGTTTATTTTTAAAATGGTGGAGATTAAGGCCCTCACAAAGGGGGAGCACAAAAAGTGGTCATATTTTTTGTGAAAAACATAAAATAGCATCTGGTGTGCTCCCCCTAAAATGTTAACTTTTTTTTTGAATTTTTTTAATTGTTTTGATGAGAAGTTAGCTAACACCAAGTAGTTTATCCTAGATTTTTTTTCTAATCTTTTTTAATGAATGTGTGATTTTTTACAAACTTTCAAAGTGGAAACATCTAATATATGTGAAATTTGAGCATGATCCCCTAGAAATCACATTGAAAATTAATAAAAAATCAATTTTTTTTTTATAAAATGTGTAAAATGGTGTTTAGTTTCAAGTAAGTGCACCGGGATGATGTGCAAAAAAGTGGCCACATAAAAAATAAAAAAACTGTTTCATAACCCACTTGGGTTATTTGAAATTCAAAATTTGTAGGCTTGGGAAAAATGAGCCTTTCCCAAGCCTCATTTAAATATTAAAATATTTGGGTTCTCCATAACCCGTAAGGGTTATGAAGAACCTAAGTTTCCTCATAACCCGTACGGCTTAAGAGGAACATATTTCATTTCCTCTACTTTTCCATAACCCATTTGGGTTTTATAAAAATAGGAACCCAGGAAGGGAAGGAGGGAGGGACAGATGGGGATAGGAAGAGAGGAGGAGAAGGGGAGGGAGTGAGAGAGAGAGAGAGAGAGAGAGAGAGAGAGAGAGAGAGAGAGAGAGAGAGAGAGAGAGAGAGAGAGAGAGAGAGAGAGAGAGAGAGAGATCCCAAATACCAATACTACTTGCAGATTAACAACTCAGAAGTAACAACACAAAGAAGTGGAGAAGGAATGCAGATGTCTTTTATTGATTCATCAAACTTGATATATGTCGGGCTATAAGACCTTCTTGGTTACAACCAATACAATGAAATTCAATTACAGAACAATCCTCATACATGCGAGGATCCAAAAATTCAAATTCTATCTTCTATATTCTTCAACCACTAACTCCCTAACTCTAGAACAACTCTACTTATTTATACAAGAGGCCACCAAACACTTTAGCTCTAAAGATCCTTTAGATCTAGCATTGGAGAAAGCAACAACCCAGATTTAGGTCCACACATTTCCCAATGATTCATCCTAACATTAATATCGTGACTTTAAAATTAATTACCCATGTTGGTCAGCATCAAAAAATTAACTACACCAGTCGATGAACTCAAGAACCAAGAAACACCAAACACACCGAACAAACTCGGTAAAGAACACTACCGATCCAACTCGATAAAGGACAATAAAATGGTAACCGATCTAGCTAGTGACCGACATGAACACTTCACCAAGAACTCGAAAGTAGTTATCGAGAAAATTGAAAATGCTACTGAGTAGCCAAACAAGCTCTAACATATTTTTGGTTGATCTAGGATTTCCATAAACCCAAGATGCTCCTACATCAAACACCCAGGATTGGAAAGAAATGATTCTATAAATCATGTGTCAGGTACAACCTGAGCTAAATCCAACTAAGATTGAGAACTCCATGTACTATCTTTAATCGATTTGCTCTTCCACTTTACCAAATACTCCATGCAATCATTTCCTCTTGTGCTTCTACCAACTCTTTGTTCCAAAATCTTCTCAAATTCCTCTATCTACTTCTTCGGATAATCACTCGATAGTGTCACTTCTTCATCAGATTCATTATACTCATACAAATTTGAAATGTTGAATATAGGTGATATATCCATGTCATCAGGTAAGTCAACTTCATAAGAATTTCCACTGTCAAATTTATTCATCTTCAACTTACCATATGTTCCAATAGGAAATCTTCCTTTTTTCAAATGAACCATTACTTCATCACCAACATCAAAAAAATTATGTCTTCTTGACCTATCTGCATTATCCTTGTATTTATGATTACTCTACTCTAACTTATGTTTCACTTCCTCATGTAATGACTTCATCAACTTAACATTTTTTTCTCCTTCATGACTTCTCTTCTCTTCACCATCAATATCTCTCAACTCTGATATACCTCTCGGTTGTGTGCCAATAAAAATCTCAAAAGGTGTCTTACAAATACTGTTGTTCACTAAATTATTGTATGAAAAATCTTCTTGTGCTCACATTAAATCTCAATTACTTGGTTTGTCTCCAACTAAGCATCTCAATAGGTTACCCAAACTTCTATTTACAACCTCCATTTGTCCATTAATCTGTCAATGAAATGTAGAACTATATTTCAACTCAGTGTCCAACTTCTTCCAAAGAGTCTTCCAAAAATACCCAATAAAATTATTGTCTCAATTAGATATGATACTCCTCAATAATCCATGCAATCTGACAATCTCCTTGAAAAAAAGATCTTCTATATGCACTACATCTGATGTTTTCCTAAATGGTATGAAATGCGTCATCTTGAAAAATCTGTCCACAACAACAAATATGGAAACATTACCTCTTACTATCCTCGGTAAGCCAAGAACAAAATCCATGCTGATATCTCTCCAAAGTTTCTCAGGAACAAAAATTGGTGTATACAATCTAGTATTTTGACTTACTCATTTTTTCACTTGACAAACTCCACAAATTTTCACAAATTTTTGAACATCCTTATACACTTGAGGCCGAAAATACTTTTCCTTAAGAAAACTCAATGTCTTATCAATTCCAAAATGTCTAGCCAAACCACTACTATGGTTTTCCTTTATCATATTAGTTCTTATTGATCCTCTTGATATACATAATTGAATTCCTTTGAACAACATACCTTCTTGAATGAAATAGCCTTCAAACTTAATCAGTTGATTTAGTATAGGTTCTCTACACATTCTCCACTACTCATAAAAATCAGGCTCAATTTCATACAAATTTTTCATATTATCAAAACCAATAACTTCAATTCTCATTTCATTCATCAAAGATATTCTTCTACTCAATGCATCTATAACTCATTAGACACTCCACTCTTATGTTTGATCACAACTGTAAAATTCTACAAATACTCAACCTATTTCATATGTCTCTTATTCAACTTATTCTGACTACCCAAATATTGTAAAGCCTTATGATTAGTATACAATAGAAATCATTTGGCATCAAATAATGTCTCCATTTCTTCAAGTCTTGAACAATAGCATATAATTATTGATCATATACAGAATATTTCCTTTTAGCATCATTCAACTTCTCACTAAAGAAAGCAACTAGTTTACCTTCTTGACTCAACACAACTCCTATTGCACTACCACTTGCATCACATTCAAGTTGGAATACCTTATTGAAATCAAGAAAATGTAACACAGGAAATTCAACAAGCTTCTATTTCAAAGTCTCAAAAATATTATCAACTCCATGTGTCCACTTAAATTCTCTTTTATCTCCTCTTATAGTTTTGGTCATAGCATTACAAATTGAACTAAAATTTTTGATCTTAACTTTCAGTAAAAACTTTCCAAACCATGGAATGATCTTACCTCACTAACATTCTTAGGTGTATGCCACTCAAGAATAGCTCCAAACTTCTTAGGGTCCATCTTCAAACCATTAGCTGAAATCATGAATCCTAAATACACAATCTCCTCTTTCATGAATGAACACTTTTTCAAATTAATCAACAACTTTTCCTCTTTCAATCTCTACAATACCTATCTAATGTGCAACAAATGATCTTCTTTGGTTTTACTAAATATCATAATGTCATCCAAGTACATAATTATAAATTTACCCAAGAATATGTTAGAAATAGGGAATACTGAGAGGGGGGGGCAGGGAGGTGAATCAGTATTCTACAAAATTTTACTTTTTCTCAATTATGGATATAACCGATTAACTTGATTCTTGCAAAAAAAAGTAAACTAAATAGCATGCATATCAATAAATAAAATGAACTCATAACACATTATTTGTTCTCGAGGAAACCCTAGCCAAGGGAAAACCCCGGTGGGGACGATACCCACAATGATCCACTAATCAAAAGTATCATGTTAAGGATGTTGACCCTGTTAGGAGCCTGTTACATACATATAGTGTCTCAATCCTCATTGAGGGACTCTAGGCCTTGTTAGAAGCCTCAACCCTACTAAAAGTTGGTAGTACAAATAGAAATGATTACAAGATGAGCCCACTACCCAAACAAGTAATGTATAATGATTTCTAATTACAAAAAGGGCAAGGTGTATAACCTTTTACTGCTTCGCTTGCATATACAAAGTCTTCTTTCTTGACTTTCATAATTTACAACTTTGCATCAATATCTTTCGCATACATATGTCACACTTCTATCTTCACATTACATATGTCTTACATTTATACAAGTTATTAAGAATAATAACTTTTATAGTCAACTTTACAAAACATAAAGCACTTTAAAAAATACATATTAACTTGTTTTGCCCAAGGGTTAACATCTAGGATGTCATCCCTTTATATGATTAAGTTATTATTTTGATAAAAAAAAAATCCCTTAACTATTTACTTATTCTGTCTTCTTTCTTTATTCTGTCAGCTTCAAATTTGTCTCTGTAATATTGCAATAACTTCTTCCATACATGTTGTACAGACTTCCACTCTTAGGTGAGTCTTCAATATGTATCAAAATATCCATGTTCAAGTGCGCAAGCACTGAACTTACTTCTATCGACATTGCCAATCAAAAATGTCTCTGGTTAGACTGGGAAAATGTTGCTTACACTTAAACAATTTTATTCTGTGCTCTGTCATAACTGCTCTCTTTCATATGTGGTCTTCATATAGATCATATGTTTCCATAATGACAACATCTAGATATCTAACTCAGCCAAATTTCCAACAATCTCCCCCTTTGTCATTGGTGGAAACATATGAGAAAATTGGCTAAGTCATACAAAACTTCAAAATTATGGCCATAACAAAAGTATATCTTCATTGTCCTTATATCTCCATATATTTTATATATCATCTAATCTCCCCCTAGGAATATACTTCCATATATATATCAATATATCAATTTTTTGCTATCACTCCCCCTTTGAAAACAATGACAAAAAGAGTGCCAAAAATGTGTTCTAAAAAATGTTTACCTTTGATTCAAAATTGCAGAGCCGGTAGGCTTGCAACAAAATCTGTAAAATTTACTTTTATGCTCTCTATCTCCTTCTCCCATGCCTTCTTAATGGTGTCTGAAACATTGAGTAGTGCACATAAACCATAAGATGCAATCTCACATGCATGAAGGTTTGCAAAGTTGAATTTCTCATAAGATGTCTTGGATGAAAGATAGTATTCTAGTTGTCCTTCAATGATGCTTATCTTAATTGAAATGTGCTCTCTTAGAAGAGTGAATCTTCTCAATTTCCTTTCTCTTTCATCACTAAGAATTCTTATATCATCATTCAATTTACTGATTCTCTTTTCAAAATCTAATAACTTTGCATTTGGGCTGGATAAAATTTTTACCTATGTTTGAATTTCTACCTCTTTTGCTCTTATTTTCTTAGTTACTTTTGATACATGATTTTCTATTTTTGTACATTGAATAAACAAAGCTTTTCCTCTATCCAAATTGCTTCTTAAGTCCTTGATACACACATCCAAATTATTAATATCATTTCTAATATTCTAACTTATATCTAGAAATATTTTGGCCTCATAGGCTGCCTAAGCCTTTACTATAACTATGTCTGACAAGTTAGTGAATTCATTGTCAAATTCCTTCATAAATTCTTTAGCTTTTACCTGTGGATCTGCCTCTGTTATTTGACTAGTCACAACACTCTGCAACTTCTTTGTCACTTCTAGCAATGATCCTTCAAGGATTTTTACCTTCTTATTTTTACCAATAATTTTGTTTAGGGATGAGATCAGTTCAATTTGATCATCATCATCAACTTCTTTCCCAAAATTAGCAAAAATGGATTCTATCTGTGGTTTCTTTGTTGCAATCTCAGGGGTAGGATAGATTTCTACTTTACTTTGTGCTCCTTTCTATCCTTCAACTTCTATATTTACTTGAATCTCTCCTTGTTTTTCTTCTGCTTTCCTTGTTTCCTTCCTTTCTTCCTCAATTGGTCTGTCATGTTCCTCCAAAGCCGAATTGTCAAAAATGCTCTCAAGGTTGCTAAATAGATTGACATCACAATCCATTGTGATATGTGTTCCTTCCACATTCATTGATTCATTTGCAATGTTGATTGATGGTGGTGGAGAGGGAATTTTTTGGTGCTCAGCTTCCAAAGCTTGATCTACTACACTTGAGTGTTTACCAACACCTATAGTCATTACCTTTATGACTGCTTGTTTAGTTTCCTTATTAATTTCTTCATAACTTCCTCCCATTATCTGAATTGTTCTTCTTTTTGTTCTTAGAAGAATACCAAGATCTTTCATGGTTTCCTTGAAGTGGTCTTCACCTCTAATATCACATAGCTTTCTCACAAATTTTTCTCTAATCTTATTGTCTTCTTCAGCTGCTCTCTTCTTCTTGTTTACTAATTTCTCAAACAATTCATTAGGTATCTTCCCTTGAATAGTATCAAATTTCTTATTTGCTAAGATCATGTGTCTGACAACTGCATTCTCCAAGTTTAATCTTTCTGAAAAATTATATAGCTCATAATATTTGTTCATCTTGGAAAATTCTCCATCATTGATGATTTGAGCATTTAACTTGTCTATCTTTGGTTTCCATTTCTTCTTCTTGACTTCAATATCTTCATCATCTTTAATTTCTGATACTTTCCTTTGTACTGGGGAAACTATTGTTTTCTGTCTATTACCTGGTCCACTAGCCATATCCTTTACTCTTTTACCTAGTGGAGTGGTGGAGGATCTTATAGATTTTCTTGTTTCCTGTTCCTTTTCAACTTTCTCCACTTTCACTACATTCTAAATATTTCAAGTTTGATCTGCAACTAATGATAGGGGTGGAACAGACAAAACTTATTTCTATCCAATGTCTCTTATTGTTGTTACGGTCTGCTTTGCAATTAGGAATTCTTGTTTTGACATTCCTGTATCCTTAAGAATTTTCTTAATGGTTCTTTCCACTCTCTTCTTTGATAACTTTTCTTCTTATATAGACTTTTTGGAGTTGAAGTTCTCCTCATAAGTCCCAAATCTAGTGTTGTTCACATCCAACTTGCTCTTAATCAATCTATTCACATACTCTTATGCTTCAACTTTTGAAATTTCATATCCAAGAGGGTCTATGAATTCTACTCTAGGTTCAAATGCTTCAATAAAGGTAAAGTCAATGTCAACCATAAAGTATATTTCATCTTTGTACTTCTCAACTATAGCTTGTGGGATTCTTGATCTTTTCTTCATCAAGTTCTGAAATGATTTGACTACCAAGGTTACACTCTCATTAACCTTGTCTATAGGGTATCTCAGATACACCTTCTTGATTCTGTCCATGGTGGTTCTATTATCATTATAGTCTTCTCCAATAGTGAATGGAAATCTTCTCAGCAAATGGAAAAACATATATGTAATCAAGGATGAGAATCTAAACTGTGAGTTTTTAGTCTTCTTAATCTTCTCAAGGTTCTCAAATAACTAAATTCTCAAAATTTCACACATATCCACTTGAACTTTATCAACACACATCAGATAGGCTGCATGAATCATTCTAGTTGCCATGTCATCTTCTCTAGAGTTAGCACAAAACTTGGATGTTAAGATTTTTCATAAATATCTAACATCATCTTGTTGTATCTTGTTGATTACTATTCCTCTACCATTGTAGGATGACTTAGTATTGTTCAGTACTATTTTCTTCACATTCTTCTCATTGAATGGTATAACTCTAGATTTTGATAAACTAGTTACTTCATGAATTAGGTCTGTTGTTATATCAATCACTCTATCATCTAACCAAAACTTCCCATTATGAATTTTTCTCAAAATGATTTTGGTGCATTCATCATCATCAAATTCATGTTGTAGTGAATACCTTACGATTTCATTTTCATTTAGATGTTCAAACCTACTTTCAATGACATATCTTGATTGCATAATTTCTTATATTCCTTAGTAAAATCATTTTCACTGAGGGTTTCAAGTTTGCATCCCAAATAACCTTTAATATTCTCTAAATGCATAACTTCGTCTGATACAGACGATAATACTAGTCTAGGGTCTTCTTCCAAGGGTTCTACTAGTTCCCTTTTGACTATAGGTCTAATAGTATCTCTTATGTTATGAACAAATGAAAAATCCATATCTTCTACAAATTCTCTAACTAACTAATAGATTTTTTTAGTAAGATACATCAATTTCATGATTTAGGGCTTTTGCGTAGATCAGGCACAAAGTTCTTTCACCAAATCTTGCAAACTGCTTTCAATCACTGCTGTAATGATCTCCTTATTGATTATAGTCTCTTTAATGATCAAAAAAATTGATCATAAGCTTTTAACCTTTCAATCTTAGTAGATTCTAACATCACATTCAATTCTTTTGCCGCTTCTTTCCAAAAAGTTGTTCCTGCTTTCCTGCAAAACTTTAAACTTCTTGTGCACTCATATAACTTCATATTAGCTCATGCGCTCTTAACCATAGCATCATTACATCACATACTACCTTACATTAATTGCGCAAGACTCAATTCATCCTATACTAATTTCTACACTATCCTAAGTTCCTATTCTAATGCATTCTTAATGAATTAAGTACTTTGAGATGGGTTAGGAAGCGATTCACACTTACTATTAGATACTTCACCTATCTGATTACCTTCTGTGCTGAATATGTCTCCTTGATTTGTGGCTTTAACAAATTTCACTTCTTCTGAATTAGTACAACATCCTCTTTGACTATTTTTTGCATTCTCATTTCTTCTTGTATAACTTCTAGGATTAGGGTTTTTCATGTTATTCATTCTGCAAAACCTTGCTGTATGACCAAACTTGTTGCATATCTAACAAACTACTCCATTATTTCCATAGCTTGGTCTTGTCTAACTTATTTGTGATTTGCAATTCCTGGAAATGTGTCCAACCTTGTTGCATCTATAACATACTACTCCGTTTCTTCTGTTCATATCTTCAATAGGTCTCTTATCTACATGGTTAGTATCTCTAAACATTCTACTACTATTATTATCATTAGATCTAGGCTTCTTACATTCAATAGCTCTATGTCCAAAACCATGACAATTATAAAAATAACCATTAAGAGGTTTGAATTTCTTACATGTACAATCTTTCTTCATATGACCAAAAGTATTACATGAAAAACATCTACATTTAAATTCTCTTTGCATACCTTTAGGTGATTCTTCTTGTTTAGGTGGTTCTTCTTCTTTAGGTATATCCTCATATTTGTTAGCTTCATCAGATTTCTTTTCATCTATGTTTTCAGAAACTTTCAGATCTGGTTCCTTGCTTTCTTCACTTACCTTAGATGAGTTAAATCCAAGACCAATTTTATCATAGAATGGTTTTTGATAAGACATTTGTTCATCAATCTTCTCACTAGTGGAATATAGTCTCTCAAGATGTTGCTTAGACTATGTTGGTTCACCTTTCATAATTGTATTGTACTTTTCAAGTTCAACATACTGCAATTTTGTTTTCTCAAGTTCAGATGTCACTTTACAAAGTTTAGACTTCATATATTCATTCTCAAATTTCAGATTTGCTTCATTCTTGTTGTTTCCATCTTTCAAACTCAACTTCAGATTTACTATCTTTAATTCATGTTTAAGGATCTCATTTTCTTTTTCCATATTTTCATAACAATCTTCAATTTGAATTGTAGATTCCTTCTCCGATTTCAGTTCTTCCAGCTTCTTTTTCAGCTTCTCAATGAGGTTCTTTGCATCATCATATTTTCCTTTTAGAGTATCTCTTTCTTCAATAAGTATATCAATATGTTCAAGAGCTTCTTCAAGATTCTTCTGTAGCTGATCCATATCCATAGAGATCTTACTCAAGCTGCTAGGATTTCTCTGAATGATTCTTTTCTGAGTAACTAAGCTCTGATACCAATTGTTAGAAATAAGGAATGCTGAGAGGGGGGGGGTGAATCAATATTTTACAAACTTTTACTTTTGCCCAATTATGGATATAACAGATTAACTTGATGTTTGCAAAACAAATTAAACTAAATAGCATGCATAGCAATAAATCAAATGAACTCATAACACATTATTTGTTCTCGAGGAAACCCTAGCCAAGGGAAAACCCCGGTGGGGATGATACCCACAATGATCCACTAATCAAAAGTATATGTTAAGGATTTTGACCCTATTAGGAGCCTATTACATACATATAGTGTCTCAATCTTGATTAAGGGACTCTAGGCCTTGTTAGAAGCCTCAACTTGCTAAGAGTTGGTAGTACAAATAGAAATGATTACAAGATGAGCCCACTACCCAAACAAGTAATGTACAATGATTTTTTATTACAAAAAGGGCAAGGTGTATAACCTTTTATTTCTTCACTTGCATATACAAAGTCTTCTTGCTTGACTTTCACAATTTACAACTTTGCATCAATATCTTTTGCATACATATGTCACATTTCTATCTTCGCATTACATATGTCTTACATTTATACAAGTTATTAAGAATAATAACTTTTACAGTCAACTTTACAAAACATAAACCACTTTAGAAAATACATATTAAATTGTTCTACCCAAGGGTTAACATCTAGGATGTTGTCCCTTTATATGATTAAGTTATTATTTTGATGAACAAAATAATCCCTTAACTATTTACTTATTCTGTCTTCTTTCTTTATCATGTCGGCTTCAACTCTATCTCTGTAATATTGCAATAAATTCTTCCGTACATGCCATATAGTCTTGCACTCTCAAGTGAGTATTCAATATGAATCAAAGTATCCATGTTCAAGTGTGCAAGCACTGAACTTACTTTTATCAACATCACCAATCAAAACTATCTCTGGTTAGACTGGGAAAATGTTGCTTGCACTTAGACAATTTTATTCTGTTCTCTATCATAACTGCTCTCTGTCATATGCGGTCTTCATATAGATCATATGTTTCCATAATGACAACATCTAGATATCTAAATCAGCCAAATTTCCTATAGAATATGACACAAGGTTAGGATAGGGAGAGTGGCCAAAGGCACACCCTAATCAGATCCACCTTGAAGAGATCACACACGGAAGCAAAAAACACACAAGTGAGAGATAGGATGTAGATATCTTTCATATATTTACTTTAATTGATTCATACATTTGGAGATATAATGCCTTCCTGGTTTAGGCCAGATATTAAAATCAAGTACATGAGTCCTCCAACATGAGAGGATCTGACACAATCTTCTATCTTTGATGTCCTAATTGATGTCCTAAAACTACAAACAAAGATTTATATTATATACAAGAGGCTACCAAACAAGTTGGCCTTCAGATCCACCATCAATAGAAGGAATGACCAGATCTAGGTCTACATGCTTCCCAATGATAGGTACCATCGTTAAATCTGCAACCAAAATTAATTGCAAGAGTCGGCCTTAACAAGAAACTAAACCAAGCACCAGACAAGCATCACCGAGCGCTAGGGAAATTCACTGAGTGCCAAAGAGATAACCGACCAACACCAGTAAAAATAGGAAACTGAGCAACACCGAACCAACTCGGTCAAAGAAAGAACTGAGCCATACAGGGAAATACAAAAATGTTTTTGGTGACATAGGATTGCCAAGGACCCGAGATGCTCCTTCATCAAAATATTTTTAGAACCCCATTCATTAACCTCATACTCAGTGTATTAGTTAAGCCAAAGGGCATAACTAACCACTCATACAAACCTTCTTTTATCTTAAAAGAAGTCTTCTATTCATCACCTTCTATGATTATAATGTGATGTTATCCACTCTTCAAATCAATCTTAGTAAAATAATTTTCTCCACTCAAACAATCCATAATGTCATCCATTCTTGGTATAGGGAACCGATACTTAACTATTATCTTATTAATTTCTTTTGAATTAGTACACATTCACCATTCTCCATTCTTCTTAGGTTCCAATATATCTAGTACTGCACATGGACTCAAATTTTCTTTGATCAATCCTTTTCACAACAACTCATTAACTTGTTGGTTAAGTTCCTCATTCTCGGTTAGTGTTAGTCAGTGTGGTGCCTTATTTGGAAAACTAGCTCTAGGAATTAGATCCATATAGTGACTAATACTTATCATCAGTGGAAAACCATCAGGTACATTATTTGAAATGATCTCTATGTACTCAGTGAGAAAATTATCAAACTTCTACCGACAATTTATCTTTCATTTTCTCACTCGGTTTGTTAGGAATCAAAGGATAACAAACATCATTCTTCTTCAAATCCTTAACAAACTATCTACCTTACATCAAACAAACTTTCACAGATGTACATATTTCACCAACAGATTCTTCAACCAAAGGTAATAAGATTTATCTTTTTCCATCAGCCCAAATAGTATATTCATTCAATCTCCCATCATGTATAACATGTCTATGATATTTTCAAGGTCTACCCAACAAGATATGTCAACAATCCATAGGCATAATATCACACAACACCTTATCATAGCACTTTACAATTTTCAGGTTCACAAAACATTGTTCACTTACCATTAGTGTATGCTCATCTTTGATCCATGAAATTTGATAAGGTTTCAGATGTTTCAACCTTTCCAACTGCAACTTTGCAAACATTTCTTCTAATGCTAGATTCTCCGATATCCCACTGTTAATGATTACTTTCCAAACTTTATCTGTATCTATGCATCTATTCTTAAATAAGTTATTTCTTACCGAATCTTCCTTAGTCTTTTAAGTCTTTTGACCATCAAGTTTCCTTCCTTCTCAGGCTCATTTAGTGAACCTTCATGTACCAAAGAATTTCTTCTACTACCAACCTTCTTATTTTCATGTGTACAATCAAATGATCTATGTCCTTCTCCATAATTGTAACAAGCTCCTTAGAATCCTCCTGTGCCATAGCTACCTAAGAATTAATTACCTCTTCCTCAGATGGAAATAATTCAACTCTTGCATCTGAACTTTCTTTTCCTATGATGGGTACCCATTTTGTCTTTTGTTTTATCCTTGTTTTCCTCCATGTCCCTTGAAATGGTGGCAAACACCCATCCTCTAAAGAACTCCATTCCTCTCTTGGGACTGGGTATCCTTCTTCCATTTGAACAAAGATGGGGGATTCTTCATCATGAGAATAATTTTCATCATAGTTTCATGACGTTGTCCCTTGGGTAGGTTCAACTATTTTGGATATTTTTCTTACCGCTTAGGAAATGAAATTTTGGCAATCATGGTACTCAAAATTAGAATGACTGACTTGGTGCAAGAAGGAATATCCTAGCAGCATTAGTATGTTTGGATCAACCTCATGCCCAAGATGTTTCATATTCTTTGTCATATTATTGATGAAATCCTAAAGGATAACTTCAAGTATCTAAGGGTGTATCAATCCTTGGATAGGGATACCACTAGAATCATCCTCTTCTTTGAACTGGAACATCAAGACTCTATCAAACCGGTATACTCCCAAATCGGCCTGTGTGAACAAAACTTCATTGGGAGAGTTTTACTCAGTGATCATTTGTTTCAGTTTTGGCTCTGCATCAATTTTTTTTTGGTTGTTTAACCTTTTCCAAGGTAACCATAGTTGTGTGAAGTTGGTAGAAAACCAACCCATCAGGGATCTAGTCCATTCCCTACTAAGAAACATGCCATACGTTTCTGAGATATCCACTATGTGTATATCTATGCAGTCTTGTATAATTGGGTTTGTTGTTAGTTGTACATGTGAGAATCCTTTAGGACCCCAATGACCTTTACTTCAGTCTTATCTAGTTGAATCACAACCCTATTCATTAGTTGAGGACTCATTCCTAGCTTCTAACATATAGATAAGGGCATGACATTTCATGAAGCCCCTAAATCAATTAAACAATTATGTAAGTTATTTCCAAATATCTTAAGGCTTAGCAAGAACAGAGGCACTTTGACTCTATCCTTGAACATTGTTGGCATGGCCTCAGCTGTGTTAACAATGGAGGATGGATTTTCATGTTATTTCTTGGCATGGTTGGCTTAGAATAATCCAGTGATTTCAAAAGTGCTTCCCTTTGTGCAGGAGAACTTTGTAACATATCATACATTAACATATTATCCTTTACTCATTTTAGTTCCTCTAGTGCACTATATTTCTTAGTAGACCAAGTTGGGTTCTTGAGCATGGTAGGTTGATATTTTGATGCTAGGATAGAAACACTCAGGCCCCTAGGGGGTGAGAGATTATTGATAGCTAGCGGATCCAGAGGGGTGGGTTTCAATCTAGGGGGAATACTATCGGTCAAGGGTTCCCTCCTACTTCTTAGGTTGTAGTTGTTATGTTTTTTGTTTTGAAAAGCATGGACTTTGGAGTATTTAGGATGACCCTATTGGTGAAAATGAAAAACAAATTCTTCTTCTATCATATTGTTAGAATTATCCTCAGTTGCAGGCTCATAAGAATAAAAAACCATGGCATTGAAATACATCAGAGGATTGCCAAAGTTTTGGTTTTTCTGATTGTAAACCTCATTCCTACATTCATTATCCACGTGTCTTGCACTTGTAGTTTCTATGAAGTTGACTTAAGATGAATTATAAATATTTGTATTATCAACAGGTATGCTCTCATTGTTGGGTCATGTGTTCCAAGACCTATTATTTTTTTTCTTCCTAAATTGTTTGTCTTGCGAGTTGTTACTATAGTTATTGTTGCTGTAATTATTATAATTACAGTTCTGATTTTGTGGATAAGCATTTAGGGAAGCAACAGGCTATTGATAGTTCCCTTGGTTCTAAGATGGTTTAGTTTTATTCTTTTAAGTTCATTGGTCAATTTTGATAGTGTCTTCTTCACCACATCTAATTCGCTCACCAAGTTATTATCAGGTTCATTTGGTACAACAATCCTTTGTTCACTAAGTGTTTCCTTATGTGAGTCATATCCCAGGTATGTGATTGCAAGTGGCAGGGGAGCAACATATGAAGTCAGGATCGGGTTGAGATTTAGAGTGTGATGAGCCCGAGGTTGGGTATTGGTTGTAAATGGATTAACCATGGTTGTGTTTTCCAATGAGGGTAGAGCATCATAGGTTCCACCAACTTGTGGATCCATTTATTGCATTAAGGTAATGGCCTTGTTGCACACCTTTTCACAATGTATCTATATTTGATGGTGGCATTCTTTTGAGAAAGATGGATGTCAAAGGATCCAAGGATCGCAAGTATACTTGTATAGAATCCCCAATAGGTATGGTTTAAGGAGCTTCAATTCTCTAATGCATCTTGTGGAAATGATGATTGAAAATTGCAATTGACTCATTGTAGTCCTTTCTTGCTGAGATGAATTGATGATGGAGAGTGGTAGGATCAATGGACAATTTGAATTGGTTGAGGAATTTGGTCTCAAATTCATCCCAACTAGTAACAGACCCTCGTGGAAGATTTAAGTACCAATTATACATGAATTCTCCCAATGTGTAAGGGAAGAGACAACACACAACAT
Organism: Chamaecyparis obtusa; assembly: GCA_027943335.1. Lineage (NCBI taxonomy): Eukaryota > Viridiplantae > Streptophyta > Pinopsida > Cupressales > Cupressaceae > Chamaecyparis > Chamaecyparis obtusa. The sequence goes on along the minus strand of BSBK01005160.1, from coordinate 228,429 downwards.
CCTGATGTACAATCTCCTTGTGATTGAATATTTCTTTGAAAGAACATATGTGCTCCTCTACTATCCTAGATTCACCATAGATGAAACGTGGACAAAACTTTTTAGGGTTCTTAGGTAGTTCATGGAGCTAGCCTTGTAGATCTAGTGGAGAACTTTGTGCATTTTTAAAAAAGGCCATTAGAGGCAATAGTGGGACAGTAGAAAGTGTCCAAGCAACAATATGTGGTAACGGTGGATGATTATGGAGAACCAATTGATGAGGATGACTTTCATTTGGCTTTGCTTTATCATTGTGAGATCTGTGAAATTCTTTGAGTTCTTGGAATTCCCCTTTGTTGGGTGATGATCTAAGGACATGTTCAAACCTCTTGGGGGAGAAAGATCCAATATTTTGGGGTCTCCCTTTTGAGGGCCCTCCTTCTAGCACCAAAACTATTTAGCATTATTTTTACCTGAGACACTAGCTAGGAATTTGGATGAACAAATTCCCCTCTTGGAAGAATGATGAAATCAATCTCAAAGTTCTTTTTGGGATGGGTCTCAACCATTTGGATAGATCAATCGAAGATAAATGTGAAATTGTTCATGAGGAGGCCTTTTTTGGTTCGATTTTGGAGAGGGTACAAAAAAATCTTAAAAATGAATGATCTTTTTGTATTTTTTTAATCTTTTAATGAAAACAATTTCTAAAACATGTAAATTTAATATAATCTATTATGATTGATTTTCAAAAAATGTGAATAGAAAGGTAACTAGAATTGAATGCAAATTGTAGAAAGTGAAACTAATGGACATAAACCATCATTGAGAAATCTTGCAAATTAAATTAACATGAAGATGAAGAAAACCCACAAAATGAAGATTTGAATAACTCAAAACCCCAACTTTGCAGATGCAATCATCAATGGAAATAAATGCAGATGTAAGATATATCAAAATTCACTAGATCATGAAACCACCACAAACATATGCACACATTAAACAAATTTTTCTTGAAGCACCAAAGAAAAATATTCCTAATAATTCATCACATCAAGAAAATGTAGCAATGATAAACACCAAATCAATAAATCGCAGATCAAAATCACCATACAATCAATTGGATCTTTGAAGAAAAAGAATGAGAAAACTATTGGAAAAATGGTCAGCACTCCCCTTGGGATTCGTGACATGGTTTAACCACCTCTTGTGTCTTCTATAAGTCTATTGGTTGTATCGGGCATTAACATGTCGATCTTTTGGTGCAACGACAACCACTACTTGTAACAAGTGGTATCAGAGATTGGTCATAGGTTTGAATTCCCTCAGGTACCACTGAGGGGGAGATTGTTGTAAAAATGATTAGTGCTCCCCTTAGGATTCATGATGTCCTTTAACTACCTCTTGTGTCTTCTATAATTCTAGTGATTGTATCAGTCATTAATAGGTCAATCTTTTGGTGCAACGACAACCACTACTTATAACACAAACACACATCCATAAACTTCGCAAAGATAGAAGAAAATTGTCACACCATGATTGAAGAACCAATTATATATATTGTATTACAATAATAACCAACCATAATTACATTATTGATTTACAATTTATAGGGCTTCACCCTTTAGGGAAAACACAAAATTCGTAGCTAGGGTTTCAGCTACGCATGAAACTTGGAAAATAAATTTAAACTAAATCTTATTGAAAGGAAACTATTATTAAAGCAACCCTAAACTATCCAACATAGATTTAATCCACATGCATTACAATTTCAAAGCCTAAGATGCATTAAAAAACTCAAAATCCACTTTGGAGTTCTACTGTTCTTCACATCTTTCTTCAAAACTTGGAGTTCTTCCCATTAATCCCCATCATGGCTCCTCCTCGAGATTCTAACTGATAGATACCTCCAAGGCATGTAAAAAAAACCCACAACATGCGATCCATTAGACTGAAAACTGATTGTAGAAGGCAGGAAGTCTTTGACGGCATAACCCAGAAATTTTGGACCTTGACCCCTACTCCGAAAAATAACTCTTGAAAAAAATGACTAAGACAAAAACTCTATGCCAGGAAATATTTTGGACTTTCAGAGGTGGAAAGGCTGAAAATTTGGATGTGTCAAAAAAAATTCTTTATGCAAAAATTTACTAAGTCCACAACTGAACACTTAGTCATTAGGAAGGATTTCTAGATGTGCCTTCCGAGGCCTCTCTACCATCTCTTGGACTTATTCAAAATCCACCATTTGGATACTCCCAAGGAATTGTTGTTGCTTCTCTCTAAAGGAAACCAATTCAATAGAAAAATATTGTATCTCCTCCTCTTAGGCCAATATCTTCTGCATATCCTCCTTCTGATAGAACATTTGTTGGAGGTCATCCTTCATCTTCACACCATTCAAAATTTCCATGAATTGATGCACGATGTCTTTTATTGGGTACATGGTTTGGCTATCATCATCATCATACAAATCCAAGTCTAGAACTTTAAAGAATTTTTTCAATTCCTCTACCCAAATCATTCGTTCATCCCTCTTTTTATTAATCTGGCTCAAGAATTTTTGATAGATATTGAATGCTTCAGTTATATCCTTGATCCATACATCAAAATTTTCAAAATCAGAACCTTTATAAATATTTACAAAAATTTGGAAGCATTTCTTCCTTATTATCTTAAGGTCATTTCTGACCTTCTACCATTTCTTTATCTAGCACTTCTAATCCTTCCTTGATGCCAATCATATCCACCAATTTTGTGATCTCCCAAAGAATTCCTCTAAAAGGTCTCAAAATTGTCCTTAAGGAAGCCCTTGTGAACTCCTCAATGTTAGCCTTCCAATATGAGAAAGCATGAATAAAATAATGTGGTGTATCCATCGACATTTTAGGAGTAGCTCTCTTTTCCAAAACAACCTGTAATGAGGCCTATGGGTTGCTAAGGTCAATGGGACCTGTCGATTTTAGAATAAATCTTTTCATTGCCTCATTTTTCTCCATCAAAACTTTGATCTTCTCCTCATCTTTATCCATAAATCCTAGAGCATGCTTTAATCCCAATGTGGCCAATTTTTTTCTCCCCTCCCTTGTAGGATCACCTAGATCCACTTCTTCAAAGACATAGTCTTCGGGAGTTATCTTTGCCACACTTGTGTCAATTGTTGGCACCACCACTTGTGCTTTCCACCAGCCCCTATGATCTTTATTAATATATGAAACTATTATTGCCTAGGAACTTGATTCTCCTTGGTGGAAATCTTGGCCTAGCACTGCTATATCAGTGTCATCGTCATCTGAATATACCCTTACTCTTGGTTGTATCTCTTTGGTAAACTAGGTAGGTTTGGTGAAGACAATTATTGGCTCATACAATACTATTAAAAATGAGGTCACCTATTCCTATTATATCTCATCGTCTTTTTCTTTTGGTAGCTCCTCTCTTACCTCCTTTTCTTCTTCTCCCTTCAACTTCTCATTGACCTCACTCTCATGAGGAAGGGCACTCTCTTCTTCTATCTCCTTTTCCTGCTCATGTGCCTCTTTTAGGGTTGCCTCAGAAGAAGGTATAGAATAAGATGGTGGAAGAGTGGGAGGATTAGGTGGAGGAGTAGGCATAGGTGGTGGAGGAATAAGAATTTGAGGTGCTGATTGAGGGGGAATGGAAGGCTGAATTGGAGGAGGATTTGGGGCAAGAGGAGGATTTGGAGCAAGAGTAGAATTTGGGGAGTAGGACGAGGAGTAGGTGAAGGAAAACATGGTGGGGGTGTGGGAATATGTATCAGAGGAGGGGTTGGAGTAGGGAATTGGATTGGTAGAGTCTGGAGTGGAGGTTGAAGTGGAGGAGTTGGGAGTGGAGCTGTTGGTATTTGAAGTGGAAGTGTAGATGGGGAAACTTCATCATCATTTTCCAAGGGTACCTCAACTAAAGGTTCCTCTTGGCTTGATTCCTTCATTTGTTTTTCTGACTCACCTCATGGTAGATCTTTGTCTATCTCCATTGGCTCTTATGCTATGCCCTAAGGTGTTTGCTGAGCTAGTTCATTATCTAATGTTGACTCATCTGCAGTCTTTTCTAGAGTTGAAGCAGTGAATTGAGTTGGAGAGGGAGAAAATGAAAAAGGAAATTGATCTTTGAAAGAAGTTTATGTAGTAGGCATTTATTGCTCTGACATTTTCTCTTTGAATCCATAAACTCATAATCTCCCAAGGCTTCCCATGGATCTATCTCTTCCTCTTGGGTCACTGTATCAACATCAATTTGAAAATCCTCTTCCTAAAATTTCCCTTTCTTCAAGAAGCCTCCCGATTGAGTCCTTCAGGCTAGGGGAAAATCATCTTCTTCTTCCTCTACCTCTTCCTCTTCCAACATGGTTTCCAAGTACGGGGATGTAGATGAACTTTTTCTTTTATAAACATTTCCCTCCTCTAACCCCATAGTCTTGGGGCCTATAACCCTTACTCTTGGTGACCTTTTTGGAACAATGGATTTTTCTTGATTGCTGGAAGAATGAGCATCAAGTGGAGCAATACTCCCTATCATTTGGGTCTTCTTTGGCTTGGCCCTTGGGTTAGATCTATATTTTTTTTTTCTACCCATGCCCGTACACTATCAATGGCCTTTGCAAAGAATCTCCCTTGAATTGAGGCATTGACACCTTTTCTCCCTTCTTCTCTTTAGAAGGTGGGTCAAGCTATTGTTTCATTGGCACCATATCTATCTGGAAATGTCTATTCATCCAAGATTTTGTGGTCTTTATCACATGTCGAGCCTTGAAATTTATATCATCATTCTCCTCCTTGTCTACTTTGACATTCAAAATGGCCCTTGTATAGCTTTTATCTTGGTTATACAACATGTCCAGGACATCCTCAGTGTCTACATCCCATACTTTTGGTGGAGTGCGAAGGAGTAAGGCATCTTGTGCTAGATCTTGGGTCATCTGACAATAATCATGGATTCTAAGTTCATAATCATCTATACAATTCATCCAAAGATCCTTACAATGAGGCTCATGAATGTAATTTCTTCCCATAATATGACTATAAGTGCCTCTAGGGTCAAATTTGGTCCTTATCATATTGAAGTACTATAGAGGGAATTCATCCCACTCATATACCAAAGACTTATAGACCTTCATGTCTTTTAGAGACTGGGGGCCAATCAAAATGGGAAAATCCCAGTAGTGCTTCTTCTTGTGTTTGATGTGCTCATATGCATCAAAAATATTTTTGGCCATTTCTAGAAGGATAATCTTGTTTGATGGAGACTTCATAATTTTTTTTGGAGTAAAAGTACTCCCGACCACCCTTATGTATGTGAAAGTCTTTAATTGAATATAGTAATCCCCCAAGGCCTTCACTTTAGTCACATCTTCCTCCAAGAGTCTCTTGGAATAATCACCCTCAATGGAATGGATGATCATGAAGAGGAATGCATCATTGATGATTTTGTATTCAAAGATATCTTCCCCTAGGTGCTCCTTTCTTATGAGCTGAGGGTACATAGTGAAGGACCAAGCATTGGTCTGACCCATGGCTCCTACTCTAATGAGTCCTAGATACACTACTTGGGAAACAAGTAGGTACATGACATATGAAGTCATGTAGAAATATGGGTCATTCTTCACCATAGTTAACTACCTATCCAAATTATCATTAAGGATAGTAGCCCAATCAAACCTTTCTCTTCTCCCTTTTATCTTTTCAATCAGAAGGATCAACCAAGGCTCAAGTTGGATAGAATTTTCAAAATCGTACACTCTTCTTATCATGGTGATAGTATCCTAGATGTCCTCTTTCAAGTATCCCCTCCTCATATCTATCTTCTCCAACTTATTCTTGGGAAGAGATTGTATTAGGTACTCTTTATTGACAATCTTGTATGCTAATTGGGTTTCTAAATTGAAGAAATGCATGCCTTTTTTCATAGAGAAGGCATAAAACTTGTCTACTCCTTTAGGTAGATGTAAGACATCTTCAATATTATCTGGCCTCGAGTCTAGGACTACTTCTCCCATGGTGTTCTTCACAAATCTCTCTTCTAGTACATAGTGTTGTGCCAGGGTGATGATCAAATATGAGGAGAATACTCACATAGGATGTGCTATTGTGCTCACTAGGCTGGAGTAAACTAATGAAGTGCAATCCTCTAACCTGCCTGCTGGTTAGGCACACTTTACCAGGAATTCATTCCAGTTAACATTTCCAAAATCCGTGTCAGTTATCTCACTATGAAGATTTCCCACCTTTGAAAGAGCATGGTATCCTTTAAAATAGAACTTTATAGTTGGGGATGTGGTTTTCTTTGACATTCTACAAAATAAATGGACATTGATCTATAAAGGTTATAAGAAACAATCATCTAATTTTGAGCAATAAATGACCCAAAAACCCTAGATAAAACAAACCCAGAAGCCTAAGTCACTAGAAGGCTTAGAAATTAGATTTCAGGGTTTTGAAGGTTTAGAATCTGAAAGAATATTTGGCCTCCAATATGATGAAATAAAGAGAAAAAGCCCATACAATAGCTTCTTTGCAAGTTTAGAGTTTCAACATTTCAGAGGTGTATGATTGGTTGATACTACTAAAATTCTGAAATATGAAATTTCAACAATGAAGGTCCAGAGTTGAACATTGAAGGTTTGAAACTATGAAAGGAGTTAGCTGAGTTGGGGGTCTGAGGTTCTTTGGTGTTTCAGAGGGAGAAATTTTATGTGTTTTTCTGGGTCCAAAACTCTGAAGTTAGGAAGCTATTCAGATTTGAAAAATGCCAAGTCCGGGAAGGTTTTAGAGATTTTAGAGTCTGAAGCTGCAAAAATCTCAAATAAAACTCAACGGGAAGCTGAAAGGGTGAAACCCTCCCACGCCCTAAAATGACTAACTTCGAGGTGATCTCGAGCATGAGCCTACAAGAGAATTGAAAAAATGCCTCAAATACCCTAAGCAAGGGCAAGGAAAAATGAAAGCAAACAAAAAACAATAAGAAAACCCTAGCTAGACTGAAAAAAAACCCTATCTGCAACTAGCGAAGAAAAAACTAAGGGAAAGACAAAACCCTAGCCCAAGACCAAAAGGCAAAAAATGCTAAAAGACTCTACCTCAAGGGTGAACCAATGAGAAGGAGGCACGAACACATCTAGATCAAGGATCACAAAGCACATAGAAAGCTGGAAGTTCAATGCTCTTGAATTGCTCTAAAAATGTTAGGAGACAAATCGCAAAAGTGACTAAAAACCTAACTGATGCACCTTATATAGGCTTCCAATAAAGGTGATGTCAGGCACCTTTCTGAACCATCAGAGGTTTGACCTTTCAGTCTTTTGGCATTTTGGAGGTCCAAGAAATACAGGACCTTGGACACCCCGAAAGTTTGAAAACCCAAACTCCTATTGACCTGGGTTTAGACTTTTGGACTTTTGGAGCATCGAATGTCCGACAAGGCTGAAAGAGAAAAAAATTGAAAAAAATGCTTTGTATGGGGTTTTAGAATTTTGCACCTTTAGAGTTTGGAGAACACAAAAGTGTGAAAGTGTGAAAGACTTAGATTTCCTCTGAAAAGAAGGCTTTTGGCAAGGAAAATACAAACATGCAAACAAAGAAAAGGACAAAAGGGCCCGAGGGGCACAAACAAATGAAAGAAGAAGCAAAAAAAAAGAAAAGGGGGGGCCCTGGCCAAGCAGCCAATGGGGAGCATGGTTGTGGAACCACAACACATGATACACATATCCTGATACCAGATTTATAATTACTAGAACAACTTCTCAAATATGTAGACATGTTGCCCAAAGAACCACTTAGCAAGACAACTAAATTTGGACCCCCACACACTATGAAGAGATCCACACACAAGGTCAAAATCTCTGTCACATGTTAATGTAGTCCATGTCATAAAATATCAAAACATATTTTTGTTAGCATGAATGTTGATGGTATTCCTATGGGGGAGTATCCTAGTAATGATGGAGGTACATTACAGTGACTAGGTGTTGCATTCATGAGAGAGTTTGTCATTGATGTCAACATATGTTCTTGACTAGTTGTCTAGAAGCCTGCTATAATGCCAAAAAAATAGAGCAAAATAGAACTACAATTTTTTTCTAAAACCTAAGGTTAAACTACTATCGTACACACACAAGCCACTAAGTTTAAGACGTTCAAGAAAACTGAACAAATATTAGGAAACATCTAGGTGAGCCTAATAATAGTTGACTAAGTTTGACCAGAGTCTGCAAATAGGTTCAAACCTAAAATCCACTACAATTTTTAACTAACCTAGAGTTTGACTGGTTTTACTTGGTATATCGAGGTTAAAGAGATTTATGTTGTTAACCTCAAAGTTATAACTGGACACTAACCGCACAAGGATCTAGCAATTATTTAATATATAACTTCATCGAAAAGGGTTGAATTGATTATATTAAATCAAATGAAGTAATTTAACCAATTTACCCCCTTAAAGGGGTAGGTTCAAACTAAATAATCTCGAGAGGTTAATCATAAAATACAACTAATCAATTATATAAAAATCAAAATTAATACAAACATAAAATATGCCTAATTTAGATAGATCTAATGTAATAGATTGACTAAATGAATCAATAATTAAAAAGTCATCAATCCCTTAAAATATAAAATAATACAAATAATCAATTACATGCCTGAGATAAAGGATGCCTAACAACTACAGAATGAACTCTAGATACCCATTAAATAGTTAATTTAATTATTAAGTTTTAATTGAGTCATTTAATAATCTAACCTTCAATAGGTTTCCAATTTAAATAAATATTTATTAAATTGAATTATATTGTGAAGTAATTATTTAAATATATTTATCTAATTGAAATAATTGATCTAATAAATTAAACCAAACTATAACACACTATGCTTAAGACTTCTAAATATAATCTTGTTAGAAAGTGGTGTTTTGGGGCACTAGGGATCACTTGAGGGTTGTCATTCATGGAAACACTTATGTTGGAGTGATCGCATGCAGAGAGTTTTGATATTGGAGTCACAGTCATAAAAATGACTAAGTACTAAATCAGGACAACAGTGTACTGTGGAACAATTTTGATCAGCAATGACAATATATGATGTATTATGGATTGCAAAGTTAATATAAGTTATTTTGGGATATGTTTATGCTTCAGTTAAGTTCGCACGTGTTTTGGTGATTAGATCAGTAAGATACAATGATATGAAGGTATGCAAAGTTAGAGAATCAATATAACAGGGCATATGAGTAGTTGCAAAGATTAAGGAAAGAATAGTGGATATGGTACCATGCTAAGTCAAATGGATAAAGTATATTGATGAATCTTTGGTAATATAAGATCAATGACTCTATATTTATCATTTACATAATTTATTATTATGTTTTGTATGGTGTTTGTAAAGCCAACTAGATGGTAGATTTTGTATAAGTATAGAGTTTTTTGTGGAAGTGATATGTATGGATGTAATATTGGATGAGATGATGATTTGAATATGAGAGCAGAGAGAAGATGCAAGATCAATATGTGATAGAACTACAACTGGAACTATCTAAGCAAAGGAAGTGCTTGTATTGTTCATTTTGGAGAAATATTTTGAGACAGTTTTGATTGTTAGAGTTGTATACTCACCACCTTTAACCAGGTGTTTTGCATCCCCTAACAGGGTATTTTATTCCTCTACCAAGGAAATGTACTATGTAACAATTAGCTCCTAACATGGCTAGATCTCCTAACAAGTATATAATATTTTAGTACATAGTTGTGGGTATCATCTGCACTGGGGTTTTCCCTTGGATAGGGTTTCCTTGAGAAAAAATCATGGTGTTTGCTATGTGTTGTGCTTATATGTTCTTTTCATTTCAACATTGTTTTGGTTTATTTATAATTGGTTGAAGTTTAAATCAAAGTATAGTAATACTGATTCACCCCCCCCCTCTCAGTATTACCTAATCCTAATAATTTCTATTAGAGCTATTGGCCCTTGGAGAGAAAGCCTAATAGCTTAAGGTAGATCACAATGGATTCAGAAAGTTTGCAAGAGAAATTTGAAGCAGCACTTGAGGATTTGAACAAAGAGAAGGCTGAGAATGGTATATTGAAATTCAAACTGAGAAGAGCAGAAGGTTTCATCAAGAAACTAAAGGAACAAATTGAAACTTCAAGAAATAAAAAACAAGACCTTATGGACAAGATCCAAGAAGATTCAGATAATGATACATCAGATCAAGTAAAGAACTTGGAGAAAGAAAAAGAGAAAATCAATCTTTTGATGATTAAAGAGATTCAACATGAAAATGATGCAAGGAACAAAGTTGAAGAGTCACTAAAAGAAGAAAATGAGAAGAGAGGACAAATGAAGACTGAAATTGATCACTACAAGGATAAATGCCAGGAATTGGAGAAGTACAATGCAATCATTAAAGGAGAACTCACTCAATCCAAATTTCACATTGAGAAGTTGCACATGAGTAGTGATAAAATTGATGATAAAAGAGAAAGACAGAAACCTAAAGAAGACATGACTGGAGTTGGATTCAATGAAGAAGAATGTTCTAAGACCAATGAAGAAGAAAATGAAGAAAAGAATGAATAAAGAGCTACTAATGAAGAACCTAAAGACCATATCAGACCTTTCAAAGGTAGATGCTTTCGATGCAACAAAGTTGCACACATGAAAAGAGATTGCAGAAGCAAAGGTACCTCTAAACCCTTTACTAGTTACTATTATAGTTGTTATGATTATGGACACAAGAAAGAAGATTGTAGAAAACTAGATCAGTCAAGGTATAAACAATATTATGTCAGAGAAGAGTTAGCAACCAAGGTTACATGTCTTAAATGTAATAACTTTGGGCATACTACAAGATATTGTAAGCTGCAAGTAAATCAGGAAGGAATGAGACCACACACATGTTACAAATGAAACAACCTTGGACACATAGCGAATTTCTGTAGATACAATGGAGAGAACAAAAGAAGAGGACCAAGAGAACAAAGAGAACCACCTCTTGTGGTTATAAGGAAGAATGTTGGTAATAGTGGAAAAAGTCTTAATGAGTACATGGATGATTTTGAGAATCATTTCAAGAAATCAGAAATAAAAGAGGATGATAAGATATGGAAGGCGAAGGAATTCAATAAGGCATTGGTTTAGGGAGAGACAATAGATGATACTATGTCTTCGCATGATGAATTCTTTGAGACATCGACCTAGAAGGCTACACAGCCTTAGGGGGAGCATTGGATGTAGATATCAGAATATATCTAGCCCCTGTAGAGTAAGCTCGTGTGAGCTTAGGTATGGTGTGTACATACACTATGGAGTCTATGGTTGAGAGTGCAGCACTTGGAGATACATTTTCCATGTTCGTGAGTTTTGTGTTGATTGGATAGCATGTGAAGTTGAGCTACCAGTGTTTAATGCACTTACTCAACTTGTGAAGGATAAAAGATCTTTGAGAACATCATTTTAGTACTATTTGTTGATCAATGACTAAGGAGAGAAGAGTTATGAAGCATTGCAATCATCTAGCAGAGAGATTTCATGATCGCGTGAAGCAAAGTGTCAGATTCTAGCGTGTTTAAGGTATTTAGACCTATACTCATTGAGAATTTATGGATGCACTAGTTATCTTTGATGTTTTCGATATATCTAGGTACAAGTTTAAGAGACATCCATTTAAGTCTTGTGAGGATGATCCAGAAGGAGCCTTTTCACAAACCCCTGTTGGCGTATTGCATGTAGAAGATATTAGGGCTTATATTCACTACAAATATGAGATCATAGGAGATGTGAATATTTATAGTAAATTGGATGCTATGATAGAAGAAGATGGATATATGGTAGAGGAATTTAAGCACCTTGAGAGTCAGTATATCATTAAGCTAACCCTACTTATGGAATTCATGGAGACAGAATGGTTCAAGATTATTCTTAGTAGAATCCATGATCAGTTCATATAGATTGGAGAACAACCAGTGAAAACATGTGCACAGATGATCCATGACATAATTGGATTAGATAATGAAGGATCCTTTCTTGTAGCAGAAAAGAACTTAAGGAAATAGGTGGAAACCCTAACTTGCTCAAAATGGGATAAGAGGGAAATGACATTCAATGACATCTTCTAGCAAGATGTTAGATTAGTATAAATGATATTGGGCTAAAAACTATACTATAGCAGAAGACCAAACTCTATTTCTACTGGTGTTATTATGATGGCCTATAGAATGGTCAAGGAAAATAAGAAGTATAACCTTTGTGAAGTGTTAGCTCAATAGTTTCTAGAGAATGTAAAGGTAATAAGGAAAGATAGGAATAAAACATTAAGGTTTGGGTCCTTGTTGATACACATGTATATACATATCATTCACAAGTTCCATGGCATGCACCCTATGGAATTGAAAGATAATGTACCCACTGGAATTCAAATTTCAAAGAGTTATAGAAGACAAGAAAAGAATTGAGTTGATGGTGAACTATTTGATTGGACCAAGATACTACAAAGGTAGATGAAGGAAAGGTATAGGATACCTGAAGATATCATTGAGAAGTATAAGGACACTATATGTTTCATGGTTGAAACTGATTGTGTTTGTTTTGAGGAAGTAGAACTGAGGAAGAAATTGTGTTACCCTATGGGGTATGAAGTAAGTTATGAGATCTTGACTATGTAGGTAGAGCATGTTCTGGTAGTAGAAGTAGACCCTACTAAGGAGAGATGGGGAACTTATAGGGAGAAGTCAAGAAAGATCAGAGAAGAACAAGAGAAGGTGACAAGGAAGAGAGGAATCAGTAAAATTGTTGAAGATATTACTATGAAGGTAGGAATCACTAAGGAGCAGTTGAAAAGAATAAGAAAAAAGATGGAGGAATCTTCTATCATGGCTATTGATGCACCTACCCCTTCTAAGGTAGGAAAGATAGTTAATCCTATACCAGACATAATTGACCTATCACCTACACAAGAGGAAACAATACAATAAATTATTCCCACGAGCATTCCTAGAAGATCTACAAGATCAACCAAGCAGGATAGTCCAAAGGAAAAAGTGGTAGTAGTGGTAAAGAAGAAAAAGGAAGAAAAGGTAACTAAAAAAGAAGAGGAAAAAGTAGCACAAAAGGATCCACAAACCTTGTGGAAACAAGACCTTAAATCATTGCAAAGATACTATCATTGAGTATTTATTGATCTTTAAGAAAAATCCATTGGAGATTGAAGGAAGCATCCCAAAGGAACTATACAATAATTTGGAAATCAGAAAGTAGTTGGCACAGTTAGAAGATGAGAATAGAAGGAAAAAAGATATAGAAGACATGCTACATGTTGTCTCTATACAAGAAAGGGAGAGGATAATAAATGAGCTGAAACCCTTGTTGAGGAAAAAGGCCATACTAGTGAAAATCATGGCTAGAAAGTATGATGAAGTGATTGAGGACACTCAAAAGGCATTGTATCAAATCCTTATGAGTGATATGCCAAAGGAAACCTCACCTCCTAAGGTCACCAAGCCTACATCTTTGGGATTAGGAGAAAGCTCTAAGGTAGTAGATGTAAGTGAGAAATCTAGCATGCAACCAAACTTCTTTGTCTCTGGTGTGCCTATGACCGTTTACACTTTACATTGTGTGAATGATCCATTTTTGGATAATTTGGATAGTGGGATGGAAATTAAAGATCAAGGACAGGTAGAGGAAGAGAAAATAGAGGAGAAACAAGAAGAGAAGTTACAAGAAAGGAAGGAAGAAGAAATTAGAACAGAGAAAGTAGCTAAGGTAAGAATGGAACAAAAGATAGAACCGGACACATCCTCTACTTTATTGTTGGAAAGTATATCCAAATCGGTAAGTGCTAATGTAGATAGCATGGATGAGGATGAGATTATGAGGCTATCTTTCATGGCCTTCACCAAGGCTAAGGAGAGGTTAGTGTAGAAAGGGGACAAAAGAGGAAAAATAATGACTGAGGATGTAGAGATAGTAAAAAAGTTACTTCCTACACCGATTAATTTTCAAGGAAAGTATGAAGAAGAGAACCTAGGCATGGCTCTAGATAGCTTTGATAGTCACTTTGAGTCATTTCTTAAGACTACAAAAGATAAGGCAAAGAAGAGGTTCCTGGAGAAGAAACTGAGAGAATTTTGTCAGTCCATCTCATGGGACTTAGACATTCTCAAGGATACTACTCTCAAAGCTAAGAGTTGTGTAGCACAAGGAAGAAAGATTTACAGTTACTGCATAAGTCCTTGGAGTCATGTAAAGAATATTGAGGAAATTATAGCCAAGGATAGGGCTACTCTTGACACTCTGATGAACAACTATGAAACATATTCACTAATTTTGATTGGAATGGATAGAAAAGCATCCAAGCTATTGGATAAGATCAATGTACTGGAAATAGAGAAAGGGAGTGGTAGATAGATTTGGCTTTTTGAAGAGCCTGATAACCCTGAAGCTTTCAATGCTGGAGACAAATATATCAGAGATGGAAAAGGTGGAAGGCTCAATGTCCATTTCTACACCTACTGATCTTAAGGAAGTGGATACAACTCAATGGATTAATCCATGTTAGTGAGCTATTGATCAAATCATGGGCTGAGGAAGTGAAGATCTTGGAAAATTCTTTCCAAGATGTCTTAAAACTGATGAGTAAGAACTAAGTCTTTTTTTGCTTAGTAGTTAATGAAATTTTTTAGGTACCTTTGCCATTGATGTCAAAGGGAGAGGAAGAGACAAAGAAAAATGTGAAGAGTGAAAGAAAGAGAAGAAAAATAATAAGAAAAAATAAAAAGATGTAAATAAAAAAAATTTAAAAAAAAGAAGAAAAGAGAAAAAGAGATATGTATAGTTAGTGCTTTAACACTTTGGTCAGCGATGACAATATATGATGTATTATGGCTTGTGAAGTTAGTAGAAGGTATTTTGGGATATATATATGCTTTAGTCAAGTTCGTATGTGTTTTGGTGATCCAATCAATAAGATACAGTTATCTGAAGGTATGAGAAGATAGAGAATTAGTGTAATAGGGCATATGAGCAGTTGCGAAGATTAAGGAAAGAATAGTGGATATGGTAACGTGCTAAGTCAAGTAGATAAATTATATTATCGAATATTTGGTAATATAAGATTGTTGACTTTATGTTTATCATTTACATAATTTATTATTATGTTTTGTATGGTATTTGTGAAGCCGATTGGATGGAAGATTTTGTATAAGTATAGAGTGTTTTGTGGAAGTAATATGTATGGATGGAATGATGGATGAGATGATGATGATGATGATGATGATGATACGAATTTGAGAGCAGAGAGAAGATGCAACATCAGTATGTGACAGAGCTACAACTGGAACTATCTAAGCAAAGGAAGTGCTTGTACTGTTCATTTTGGGAAAATCTTTTGAGACGGTTTTGATTGTAAGAGTTGTATGCTCACCACCTTTAAATAGGTGTTTTCTATCCCCTAAAAGGGTTTTGTATTCCTCTAGCAAGGAAATGTGCTATGTAATAATCAGCTCCTAACAGGACTAGATCTCCTAATAGGGATATAATATTTTAGTACATAGTTGTGGGTATCATCCCCACTAGGGTTTTCCCTTGGCCAATGTTTCCTCAAGAACAAATCATGGTGTCATGAGTTATGTGTTGTGCTTATATGTTCTTTTCATTTCATCATTATTTGATTTATTTATAATTGGTTAAAGTTTAAATCAAAGTGCAGTAATATTGATTCACCCTCCCTTTCAGTATTATCTAATCCTAACAAATCTATTCAAAGTCATAATGATTCTAATTTGTTAAGATTTTAGAATTTAACCAAATTATCTAAACCAATTAAATATATATTCCTATTAATAAATTTCCCTTCACCTAGCCCATATAGGCAACTAGGGAGGAAATTCAATAGAACATATTTTAGATGTAATTCAATTTTGATTTAAGTCCTCTAAGTCCTCTAGAAGAATCTAAGTCATTATTGACAACCAATTGCCTAACAAAACAATTCATTTAAAAATCTAATTAAGTCTCCTAAGATGAAGACCTCAAAGAAAATCAAATCTACTATATTCTTCTGGAATTCCCTAGAAAATTCAAACCTCTAGATTAAATCTAAAGTCAATATTATACACTATGTTAAAATATTTACTAACTTTGAAGTCCATAATCTATGAACTATTCTTAAATCCTCATTCTCAAACCTATAAATTAACCTATTGTGAAGAAAAGCCTAAGGGATCAAATCCCTTAAGGCTTTATTTCTTTTTTATTCTTTTTCTTTTATTTTAATATGTTCATTTTTTTTGGATTTCAAAATATATTATATGATGCTATTTTTTTTAATATCTCAGAACTTAATATATTTTGTGCCCTAACTCCAACACCCCAGTTTTATTGTTTGCATGCAGGAGGAGGACAAGGTTGGGCACACCTGACAATGACAACAAAAAAGGCATGGTGTCATGGCTCGTCTGCAGTGGTGGCCACACTGGGCGGCACCAGTGTGCCACACCCGACACCTACGTGGTAGTGGGATGGGGGTGCCATATGGTAACCCCATCACCATTGTGTTAACATAGTGGTGGCGGTAAGAGAGAAGGGTGGGGGTCGGGTAGGGCTTCGGCCCTCCCGGCCTCCATTAACAACTTCTTTTTTTAATAAAATAAAAGAAACTTGCATATCAAATGTAATTTGATTTTATAATATTTATATTTGTTTTTAAACAAAACTATCATAAACATATGATATACGATTTGGGCAAAAGGGTTATTCAATAAGAATGAAGTGTGTGTGTATATATATATATATATATATATATATATATATATATATATATATATATATATATATATATATATATTATAGAGTTAGAGTACATAGATATTTTAATACTTATTTATTATTTCTTTTTTAAACTATCAAATAAAATGTAGAAAACAAGGGATATATATTTGCTTGGAATTAATTTTCAACCTATTTATATTAAGCTCAGGAGAAAGTAATTAGGTGTGCATGTTATGCACTACTCTAATTTGGATAAAATAAAGAAAAGAATTTCTTTTTTTTCTAAAAGAATAATTTTTGTACTTGATATAAACACACACACACACACACACATATATATATATAGTATTTATTGTATTTATAGTTTAATCATATGTTTTCCCTTCATGGAGTAGGTTATATATTTAGTCCTTTATAATTTTAAATAGTTTCATATAATTCTATTTCAATTAAACTAAATATAACATGGTAAGTTTTATAGAATTTATATAAATACATATTATTATCCCTAAAGGTATTATAGGGCAATAAATGTTATTATAATCTCCTCAAGATTATTTAAGTTTACCCTTATTATAAGAATATTAATTATGAGAGTCATGAAGCTTACTTCTTTCTTTTTTTAAATTGCTTTAGCTACAAATTACATATGGTCTAATTTTTGAATTTATTTTAAAAGGAATAACATAAAAAGTTATTTGCTATAATTTTGAAACAAGTGATATCTAACTAAGATTGAAATTTTCATCAGGGAAAGAGTATAACAAATTATCAACAAGAGTTATATTAACTTTCCTACCATATCTTTATTCAAGAATACAATGACTTTACAATTTTACAACTTCAATATGAACCAAAGAGTTATAACTCTCTCTCTCTCTCTCTCTCTCTCTCTCTCTCTCTCTCCACTTTTGTGTTTCTTGCATAATGCGCACACGCTATGCAAGACTAAAATAAATGCTCTTATCCATTATAGACCTCATGAAAGAGGCCCACATTTTCTGTAAACTGTCTGATTTTTGCATTTTATCCAACAAATATTTGCTTTTCATGGTGTTCAGGGTGACAAAGAAGCATATTCTATCAAATTGCACCATCTTTTTGTTTAAAAATCAACATCAAATTATGAAGGTCAATCATTCTTCACCAAAATTTATCGATTGAGGTAAGTTTTTTTTTTTTTTACATGTGAAATGTGAATAAAGAGTCTTTTGGTTTATAATTTGTATGATATAGACTTTTTCAATACATAATTTGATATAATTATAATAAATTTATATTATAATTTGTCATATTGTAAGAGATTAATAGTATAATTTGACTTATTATAATAGATTTATTTTATAATTTTAAAATTGTAATGAATTCATATGTAGAAATCATCATCATGTCGAGGAAATGATAAAACACTCTAACACTGGAAGAGCATGAAAGAGATAAAGAGAAGAAAAGGGAAAGAATGAGACAACTTTGTGAACACAAAAAAATGCATACCATAGAAGAAGATTTTTCTTTGGATGAGGAACATGAAACATCAATACAAAGCAAGAGAGAATTAGAATTGGAAACAAAATGACAATGAATGAGAAACTTGCATGCAACAAGATAATTGAATTATGAAGATGCGGGTGCATCATCTATGAGTTCCCAAGTTGAAGAGATATCATCATCCAATGTTGGAGGTATGTCATGCCTCGCAAGGGAACCGGGGAAGAGAACAAAGATACTCTTTGTTAAAGAAAACCTAAGTAATAATTTATGAAAAATTTTGAACTTTAAAAAGAATTATGTAATCAAAACTTAAACTTAGATTCCTCCCAAGGTTCCCTTTTCATTTAAATGCATGATTCATTCAAATCCATTAAGTGAACTAACAACAAAATTTAATTCTCAAAGCAAACTGCATCATATCATTAAGAAATACAAAATATTTTCATTTCTACTTTCCATTTAAAAATCATCTATATTCCTAAGTATCCTTTATGAACAATGTAACTTATAAAATTTATCCAACTCATTTGATACATTAAAAATATACTACATTAGGTTTTTCAATAGCTTCAAGTAATAATGAAAGCATGTTACATAATTTGGAATGTTACAAAAATCCTTTTCTTTTCCAACATACATCTTAAACATAGAGTTCACATTTCCCTTTTCCTTTCTTCCTAAGTCTACCTATTCCAATTACATCATTTTGAAATACATTATTGATTACATTGCATTCAACTCCTCATAAGAGGTAACAAAATTTTGCATCACGAAATATAATCACAAGGCCTTCATTCTTCATAACTGGTACATAAGCATGCATGAATCTTCAAGCACTATATCTGCAAAAGATACCTCGATAAAAATGTTTACCACCCAACCACGTGGATACCTATAAGGTCCACTCCCTCGTGCTAGGAGGTAAACACCAAGGTCCACAAAGAAGGAATAGCTAGGCCAAACCTAGGGTTGGGTAATCTTTCCCAAAATAGCAGATGAAAAGAGAGTCAAAGTATAGATCTTTCCCAAAAGGTTCTAAGGCTTGGGTAGAAACTCTAAGTAAAAACCTAAGTGAGTGTCATCACATAGCCCTCACTCCTTGGGTTGTCCTGGTACTAGCCACTTCGGGCCCCGGCCCCCAAGTAGGCACATGCGGGATCGAATGCCTTTCATACAGACAAGTGCCATTCGATTGTACCTACGCATAGGTACCTTCTCCCACTCCCATCCATAGCCTTTACTAGAACTAATGGCATGGGTGAGGCACATTTAATATTTTTAATGTTTTAACCCATTCCCATCAGTTTAATTAAATTTTCACTTGTTAAATAACTCTTCAGTCGGTTATCCTGGTTCTAGCCACTTTAGGGCCCCGGCCCCGCACTGAGAGCCACTCACTAGGTGTTGTTAGGTTTTCTACCCTCAACCCATACATCACAATTACATCATACACATAGTAGAAGCACATTGTAAACACATTTGAAAATTGCTACAAAGAATTGGAAATAATAGGATAGTTATGTATGTTTAGAGAAATTAAGTACGTTTAAGAATGTTTAAACTGTCTTGACTCTAAACCCTAAACTGCTCCTTACAAACATTCTATCTCAACAAAGGCATCTAAATGTACTAAAAATAATCTCCACTAAACAAGGAATGAACAATCTTCAGGTTTATACAAAATTTCTTTCTAAACCTAAAACTTGGCTAATCCTGAAAATTGACTAAGTCTGATTTAATTAAAAATCTAAAATTTAAAAGTTACAACTTAACTCCTAGGAACCTGAAACCTATTCCAATGGATTCAAAGGGTACCTAATCCCTTTATACAAGTATAACTTAAATTATAAGAAATTAAAGTACGTAAACTTATACTTAAATGTTGTTATAATTGTATA
Source organism: Chamaecyparis obtusa (assembly GCA_027943335.1). NCBI lineage: Eukaryota > Viridiplantae > Streptophyta > Pinopsida > Cupressales > Cupressaceae > Chamaecyparis > Chamaecyparis obtusa. The sequence goes on along the minus strand of BSBK01005160.1, from coordinate 208,283 downwards.
AAGTCTAAATCCTATTTTCCTCGGTTTTACTGGACTGGTCGGTTGACATAGTATTGCTCGGTTGACACACTATCGACCTGGCCCGGTTAACACTAAACCGACTTGACTCGGTTAGCACACTACCGACCTAGCTCAGTTAACACACTACCGACCTAGCTCGGTTGACACATTACCGACCTAACTCGGTTGACACATTACCGACCTAACTCGGTTGACACATTACCGACCTAACTCGGTTAACACATTACCGACCTAACTCGGTTGACACATTACTGACCTAACTCGGTTGACACATTACCGACCTAACTCGGTTGACACATTACCGACCTAACTCGGTTGACACACTGAGCCGACTGGAACTGCAGAGAACGACTGTCAACTTTGCCTTGCGGGTAAAACTGGGCGTCATGGGGACTAAGGTTGCCTAATATGAGCACAACCCATTTGAGATATCCCAATTTCCCTTCAGAAACGGCCCATCAATCCTCCCTATCTATCTAACAAATATATTCTAGATCTGGGAAAAGAAAGGTGGCACATAAATAGACATGAAACAGTAAGGTTGCAACAAAAGTTCTAAAATTTGGAAGCATTCATAATACATCCAGTGACAGTAAAATACACTACCCTACTAGATCAAAACCACTTCTACCCTCCCAGGGAGGTTTCACCACAGTGAACATACAAACATTCGTAAAATATCTTTCCACAAACACATTTCAAATACATAGAAAATAAAACATATATATATATATAGTTTTCGATTCTAAACAAAAAGGTAAACAATCATAATCTCATCGAGTAATAGATCATTCATATACACAAGATAATAATACTACAATAATGCATATATATATATTTTGCAACCATAGCACAATATACAGAAACTTTTCCAGAAATCTAGATTTTACATTCATTCTACAAAACAAATCTACTTCTCAAGATGGATTCCAACCTGGAGTCCTGCGAAGACCAGTTGGAGAAGAAGGAAGATCAAACCCTCTCCAATGTTTCCAACACTCCTTTGAATCCCTTTGCTTGCAATCTTCCAGCCTCTACCCGTAACAATCCAAATGCCAAACTCACAGGATAAATTTCCTACAACAATAATAATAATCCTCTTCTCCCAATCAACTCTTCTCCCAACTCTCTTTACACAGGAAATCTTTCTTGTAAATAGGATGGAGGAGGAGGTTGCACGGGTAATCCAACCGGTGCAACCATCTCAACTATCCATCCGTTAATGAGATGGTTTTTTGAAAACTCATTCCCGAAAAGGGATAAATAGACTATAATCTAAGTCCCTAAATTTAAGGATATTAAAATAAATATTATAATCTTAAAACAATTTATTAAATTATTTAACTATGGTAATAGGATAATCCTATTTACCATACCGCTAATTGATGTAATTATTTATTAATATAATAAATGATTACATGGTAATAATTATATATAAATATATTTATGCATATGCATATGTGTGCACCCATATGCCTATGTGTACATATATTATTATTATTATTATAAATATTATTACAAGCATAATATTATTATTATAAAACATATTATTATTATTTTTTTTATTACTATAGACTCTTTGTCGTTATTAGTATTATAAAATAATACCATAAATAAGGTACATTATTATTAATGTTAAACATTAGAATAACATTATTATAAACTATATTGTTTATTCATACCTTAATCCCAATTCTAAAATATATATGCATATATTAAGTAGCGACTAACATAGGTTAGAATTTTACCACTATTATTTAAAACCTTTTATTATTAATATTTCCTTAGACATTAAAATACCATAAAATTAATCCTTATCATGGGTATTAAAACCACATGATTTAATTGCACTCAAAATCGCTCCTAATGAGATACGCTACTAAATCATACCCTCAAATGAACAATAATCTACATCCATGATCTACTAATAGAATTGAACATATCACGAAGGCAAGAACTAGCTACAAGATCCACAATTCCATCAACTACAAAACCACATAAGACATTTACACAAGGGACTAACCTGACACTTCCCACCTAAGGATAAAAGGATCAAAGGTGAAGTTTCTTCCTGTGGACCTAGTGATACCTCCGTAACAACAACAACGATCAAGGATTTTGAGGGATCGCTCAGACTTGTGAAGCCAGGTGGAGACGACACCCAGTACCTACAATCCTGCATCACCAAGAAGAGATACATATATATACATATGGAGATACAAATCAGATATATGCAAGCAGATGACCAAGATCGATACATCGTGTGGACCTCAACTAAGTGAGTAACTACGACTTCATCCTGGAGTCATGAAAAACACATCAGACACATCCATGAAACATAAAACATCATGATAGTGGTTAGATTCAAATAATTGGGTTAGATCCATATAAAAATAGATAATTTTCTAATCTCATAGACATGTAATTACTAACCATAAATGAGCATATTCATCATGTCATCATCCACAAAACATAAATGTAAATGTATAGTCTTGACCATAATAATAATAAAATGTCCAAATCAGAAAAGTCTAAGTATCGCCATAGGAGAGGTATTACATCCTCCCCCCCTAGAGTTAGGCTTACTCCTGGAAGCCTACAAACAAATATGGATAAGTGTCTCTAAGTCTATCAGCATCTTCCCATGTGGTGGAAGATTCATCATTGGGGTCCCATTGGACCCTTGCCTACTCTATGGTACGACCCCTGAGGGTCAATGTTCACTGCTCCAAAATGTGTACCAGCTCTAAAGCCAGTTGCCCATCCGCTACCTGTAAAGCATTCCAATCCAACACATGAGTTACATCAGGAATATACTTCCTAAGTACTAAAACATGAAACACATCATGAATACAAGCAAGGCTGGGTGGCAAGGCAAGCCAATAAGCTACTGGTCCTATCCTCTCCAGGACCTCAAAAGGGCCAACAAATCAGGGTGCCAACTTAGAGCCTTTTCCATAATGGATTGGACTCTTTTGTGGGTGCACCCTCAAAAAGACTCTATCACCAAGAGAGAAGTGTATATCAGTCCTGTGAGCATCAACATACTTCTTCTGCTGATCTTGGGCTGTCAAAATATGCTCTCTGATGCGCTTGACCTGCTGTTCCATATCCTGTAACATCTCAGGGCCTAGAAGTACCCTGTCCTCCAATCTGTCCCAACTTAAAGGAGTGCAGCATGGATGACCATATAAAGCCTAAAAAGGGGACATGCCTAAGGAACTGTGATAACCATTATTATAAGAAAACTCTACCAAATATAGATACTCTTCCCAGTGGGTCTGTCTATCCATAACATACATTCTGAGCATGTCCTCAAGAATCTGATTGACTCGCTCCATCTGCCCATCTGTCTCGGGATGATAAGTGGAGCTGAAGTTGAGCTGAGTCCCTAAGGTATGCTGAAGTGAAGTCCAAAGAGTTGATGTAAATACTGGATCATGATCAGATATGATTCTCCTAGGAATTCTGTGGAGTCTTACAATATCCTTCATGAACACTCTAGCAATAGAAGCTGCTGAGTACGAGGACTGCATAGGAGAAAAATGGGCTACCTTGGTGAGTCTGTCAACTATTACCATGATAGCGTCATGTCTCCTAGGAGTAACTGGAAGTCCCACAATAAAATCCATGGAAATAATGTCCCATTTCCATTCTGGCACTAGGTGAGGTTGCAATAGACCAGTAGGGTGTTGATGTTCTACTTTTACTCTCTGACATTCTAAACATCTAGCCACATAGTCTGCAATATCTCTCTTCATTCTTGACCAATAGTACAACTGACGTAAGTCTGCATACATTTTCTTCACCCCGGGATGTGCCAAATAAGGAGCCTTGTGTCTTTTCGAGAGGATAAGTGCACGAAGGTCTCCTTCCACGGGCACATAGATTCTATTTTGTTGTCACAGCAACCCAAGGGTGTCTAAGGAATATCCTAAGAAGCGACCTTCCAAAGGTCTTCCTGACTCTATTTCTATCTTAACCTCCTGAAACCAAGAGTCAAAAGTGAGAGCTTCCCTGATTCTTTTCTCCAAATTTGTGCTAAGGGCTATTGCTGATAAAACATGTCTGCGCCTACTTAAAGTATCTGCCACCACATTTGTCTTTCCTTGGATGTATTTCACCTCAAAATCATATTCACATAGGAATTCCATCCACCTACATTGTCTGGCATTTAGGTTGGGTTGAGAGAAGATGTACTGAAGGCTCCGATGATCTGTTTGGAGTTCAAACTTGTGACCCAACAGAAAGTGTCTCCACTTTACTAAGGCGTGAACTACTACTGCAAGTTCTAGGTCATGGGTGGGGTAGTTGAGCTCATGATCTTTAAGCTTCCTTGACTCATAAGCCACAACTTGTCCTTCTTGCATAAGAACCACCCCAATCCCTTCTAGTGAGGCATCTGTGCAAACTATGAAGTTTCCTGATGGTTCAGGAACCACCAAGATTGGAGCACTAGTTAATCTTTCCTTCAAACATTGGAAAGCGGCCTCACATTTTTCTGACCAAACAAAATTTTTGCCTTTCCTTTGCAAGGAAGTAATGGGATGTGCTATTCGAGAGAAATCTCTGACAAATCTTCTATAATACCCAGCTAGTCCCATAAAGCTGCGAACTTCAGGGACATTAGTCAGAGTTGGCCACTCCACTATGGCTTGAATTTTGGCTGGATCAACAGCGATGCCATTCCCTGATATGACATTCCCTAGATACTTAACTTCTATCTGAAAGAATTTCTTATGAGTCGAGATTTCTTCATTTGAGTGCTTACTATTGTTGGTGTAAGTACACGGTGTATGACATTACTATATTTTGTGTATGATTTAGAACCCACACTCTCATATGCAGTCATTAGATTCTTTATAATATATTTTTCACTTGACTCATCTATCGTTCTTAGCCCAAGAATCTTCATGATGGGCCTAAATTTCAGATTTCTCATCATTTCAACAAATAGTTGACATCTTCCTATCACATTTAAATTCTCAAAAAATGATCTCCAAATATGATTAGCATTTCTTTGACAAGTACACTTGGGAATCATGTCAGACATTGCTAGCAAAATGTTAGTATCAATACCACTCAAAAAATTTGGCTTTCTATAAATAATTCTAGGAGCATCAAAAATAGTATGTGTGAATTGCATACCATCTTGAGTGCCTTCAACATGACATGATATTGTGCCTACACCTTGGGATGTAGATAATGGTGTGCCTTCATCATGATACAATTGTGTGCTTCCACTTTGGGATGTAGACAATGGTGTGCCTTTAACATGATACAAGGGGGTGCATACACCTTGGGATGTAGACAATGGTGTACCTTCAACATGATACAAGAGTGTGCCCACACCTTAGGAAGTAGACAATGGTGTGCCTTCAATTAGAGCACTAAGTTGCTACACTGGGGCCTAGGGAATTTGGCCCATGCTTCTTGAAACTTAGTATTCATCTTAGGAAAACTTAAAACTAAAATCAAACTAGGACCCATAAACTTATCCTTCTTCTTACTCATGGCAGGATGCCTCCTGTAACCCGTGGTAGAAGAGGAGGTGCCCAAAACACTCCTCCTAGATCTCAACATGAAAGTTCTCAAGAAGAAGAACAATATGAGGGAACAGGAGATCAATCTAATAATCAATCAGGAGGTTTTCAAGGGGCTCAAGTAACAGAATTATTACAATAGATTCTTCAAAGGTTAGAGGCAGGGTAGGATAGAAGCCACCATGGGGAGAATAACACTCACCATGAGGAGAGGGAAAGGAGTCCTAAGAGGAGGGATCAGGAAATGGAAGAAGATGCTTTGCATGCTTCTCACATGCGAGACCTCCTTAGGACTAAGACTAACCCATTTAAGGGAACTCAAGGTGGATCTACTGCGCAAACTTGGTTGCTAGAACTAGAAAGGCTTTTCTCCATGCAATCTTATAGCAGCAATACTAAGGCTCGGTTTGTAGTCATTCACCTTAGAGACTTTGCATCCACTTGGTGGGAAACAGAGAGAGAGAAACTTCACATAGATATTACCACTCTTTCATGGGAACTATTCCTAGAACTCTTTCAAGCCAAATTTCTATTTGACCACTGGAGATGCGAAAGAGCCAAGGAGTTTCACAACCTAAGGTAGTTAACTATGTCAGTTGATGACTATGAGAGAAATTTCTTGGAACTCAAGCCATATTCAGGATATAAGGATGATGAACCCATGTTGACTCAACACTTCCTTAGAGGACTCAATGGTCATTTGGCCGGTAGTGTATGAATGTTTGAACCTCAGACAGTTAATGATGCAGTCATCAAAGCTCACCTTGAGGAACAAAATATAGCCTTGGGGTTAGGAGGTCAAACAGGTGGCCAAGGGGGTAATGCCTTCCAAGCCGGGTCAAGTTTCAAAGGAAATCAATCTCAAGGTGCACCTGGACCTAAAAACTATCCTCCTAAAGGAAGTCAGAACCACCAGAAAAGGAAGTTTTTCAACAACACCAACAACAACAATTACAATGGAAACAATAATAAAAGTGGAGGTTCTCAATCCAACAATCCTTGCAACTGGCAGTGTGCAAAGCAATACCCAAACCCTCAACCAGTGCAGAGTATGCCTCAGAATTCTAGTCGGGGTAGCTATCAGGAGTCTAGCGCACCTTCTGCAGGAAGGAATTTTGTCAAGAACAATGGATGTTACTCTTGTGGCCAACATGGGCACATTGCAATTAATTGCCCTCAGAAATCTACTCCAGCAGCTAGCTATAGGTAGGCCTCTTCAGAACCAACGATAGGCAATGCAAGCATAACTCACCGAGTATTTTCCACTTTAGACCATGGACAAGCCAATCATCAGGGAATAGTCATCGAAACCCCAGGTTTGTTAAGGGGTATCTCTACCACCATATTATTTGATTCAGGAGCAACAGATTCTTTCATTTCACCCTCTTTAGTAGAGCAATGTGGGCTAAAGGCAGTAAGGCAAGAAGATAGGTAGCAGGTCGAACTAGCCTCCGGGGCAAGGATAACTTCTGACTCTTATGTCCATAGCTGCAAGTTAGAACTTGGACCATTTTCCACCTTAGTAAATCTTCGAGTAATCCCTCTAGGTTCATATGGAGTAGTTTTAGGTATGGATTGGTTGGATGCTCACAAAGCCACTTTAGATTGTAGAAACAAAAGCATTCAATGCTTAGATGACTTAGGATCAACACCATTGTCTACATCCCAAAGTGGAAGCACACAATTGTATCATGATGAAGGCACACCATTATCTACATCCCAAGGTGTAGGCACAATATCATGTCGTGTTGAAGGCACTCAAGATGGTATGCAATTCACACATACTATTTTTGATGCTCCTAGAATTATTTATAGAAAGCCAAATTTTTTGAGTGGTATTGATACTAACATTTTGCTAGCAATGTCTGACATGATTCCCAAGTGTACTTGTCAAAGAAATGCTAATCGTATTTGGAGATCATTTTTTGAGAATTTAAATGTGATAGGAAGATGTCAACTATTTGTTGAAATGATGAGAAATCTGAAATTTAGGCCCATCATGAAGATTCTTGGGCTAAGAACGATAGATGAGTCAAGTGAAAAATATATTATAAAGAATCTAATGACTGCATATGAGAGTGTGGGTTCTAAATCATACACAAAATATAGTAATGTCATACACCGTGTACTTACACCAACAATAGTAAGCACTCAAATGAAGAAATCTCGACTCATAAGAAAGACACGAAAATCATTGAAAATAAGTAGAAAGTCTCTAACAAGAGCCTTGAGGAGGCGTCAAAGAGTGGAAGATCCAAATGGAAATGAGTTATGGACATTTTCCGATAGACTACCATGAAAAGATAAATAAATTTTTGAAGCTTTGAAATCCTTGATTGAAGAATTTTGGAAGAATAACACATGGGTATATCCTAATCAAAGAGATGTAAGAAGGAGGATTGGTAGTCGAATTCGTGTTCCACATCCAAAACATTTATTGGATTCAACTCAGATACAATTTTTTGCAAAAATTATACATATGTATCCTCAAATTAAAATTAGTCAAAGATATTTTGAAATGGTTAAACCTTTTTATGTGAAGATAAATCACACATGCACAAGTTGTTGTTGTAGGGTACATATTGAATTTTCTAACCATTTTGATTTTTATAGGAATATATGTGTAGATTTACACTCTAACAATGTTTTGAAAGATTGTAACATAAATGTCCCACCTAGATCTTCAAGGGACTTAATATCTACCATTTTTTGTGAAAGAGTGGATGGTCAACAATTTTACAAGCTCTCATGCTTGAATGGTACATGCATAGATTGGGGAGGTTTGAGACATTTGCCAATTTGTCAACATATGGAGAGTACACATGCAATCGATAATGAAATAGTGGAATTTGGAAAATATAAGACCGTGACATACAATCTAAAAGATGGAAATGAGGCTAAAAGATGTGATTTAGTAATTGAAAATATTCTATTGTATTAGTTCATGGACATTTTTCATAAATAAATTATTTATAAGTGTATCGTCAGAAAATGGAAGCACTTACATTTAGGACTGGTTTAGCCCTCCGAGTAAGTGGTTTGGGCTCATGTCAAATGCCCTAAATGGGTCTTTGACTTAGATATATTTTTTCCCCTATCCTACCCTATTTTCCACTTCTTTCCTACCTATTTCTGGTATCTTGGTCTGAGATTTTGAGGTTCTTGACCTCAGGGTCAAGGTTGACATTCTGGGTCAAGGTCAACCTTAACCCTGACCTAGGTTAGGGTTGACCTCAACCCTGACCCAGGGTCTAAATTTCAAATACCAAAGATTTCTAGATGTTAGGGTTTGGAAAGAATTCTTTCCCACTTTCGAGTCGGCTACTTTGGGCTTCGAAATGGTGACTCTTAAAAGACATTTAATATAGGTCCACTTATAAGGGTATGAGCCTAATGGGAATTTATTTCTTATATGTTGGCCTCTCTAGAAGTTGGTGTCCTAGACTAGTATAGAAGGAAGCCTTCTCCTCTCATTTTAGGAAGGAGAAGAGAAAGAAAAGAAAAAAGGCGAAGAGAAAGAAAAGAAAAAAGGAGGAAAAGAGAAGGAAAGAAAAGGGAGGATCATCTATGCCTAATTTTTCAAAATGAGCATTGAAGTATTCAAGCATTCAAGATTCAATTTATCAAGGAGATCCATTGTTAGCCATTGAAGGATTCAAGCTCTATGGAGCCCTCTTGTTGAAGATTTCTCCATCCATATCTATTCAAGCTTCTTCCTATTACAAGATCCATTCAAGATTGTTGTTGAATGTCTAAAGGAAATTAATTTGACACATCCTATATCCTATAATTCTACATCCATTTGGATCATCCATACTTGTGGATTCAAGGATTCGAATCCTCCACAACAGTTTCAACATAAGCAAAGGTGAATTATTCTATTTACTTTGTTTACTAATGCAATTTTAATTCTATTTCAAGGTTAATTCCAAAACTAGGGTTTGACCAAGGCAAACCCCTCATTCAAACAACAAAACTATTTTTCTTGCAGTTGCAGGTGTGGAACAACGAATTATAGAACACATTTGGATACCCTTTTCGACAAACTTTTAGGATCCACAAATAGAATTTCTGTCAGAGCAATGTAGGTCAAGGTCAACATAAAGGGGCACGATTGCACCCCCATATTTGGGTCAAGGTCAACCTAGCTCAGAAAAGAAAAATATTTATGGGTTTTCTTTGTCTTTGTGTTTCTGTTCTAGGGAATGTTGCAGAATTTACAGAAACTCAGTACAGACACCAGAAAACATCAATTTCTAGATTTGCTATACTTTGAGGTTAGTATTTGTCTTTAATTCATTTTAATTAAGATTTTAATATGCTCTTCCAAAATGGAATGTAAGGTTTTCCTCTTTCTTCTTATTACTAATCGATTGATTCATTTATGCATTGACCATTTTATTGTGGTTAATCAATTTGGATCTTTCCTTTGGGAATTTGGGGTTAAGAAGAGAATCTTACCTTCCCCAACTCTTCTATATATAAAGGATATTATTTACATGTTGGTGAACACATCAACAATAACCAATCATCACCTCATCATTTTTTATTCTTTACAATAAGTATGCAAGGCATACACATAGAGCGAGATGGTTGGATAGGCAATTCAAGTTGTGCAAGGACACATTCCCACTTGATATCATTGTTTCAGTTGTGGAATTTGAAGATAACTACGCACTACAACCATAGAATGAGGCACAAGAAAAGTATTACAGCTCTCATTAGGTTTCTATATTCATTCATATAGCATTCATGAATTCACCTGACAATATAGAGGAGAAAAAGAAGATATTGAGGGAGTATCATTTTTATATCAGAAATGATCACTCACATTCTAAAGAGTTTGTACATAGTTTCTTTCAACTATTGTATGGTGATTTGGATAATAGGGGTATATCATATCATTGACATACCATATGGTTAGATAATTGTGCATCATAATTCAGTAATTCTCAGATGTTTTATTGGTTGTGTAGGATGCATAATATTACTAGAATTCAATATATGTGAAATTTCACAGAGGCCGGTTATGGAAAGAGAGAGCATGATGGTGCAAGTGCATGTATTAAAATAAAATTAGCACATGAATAATTAAAGTACAAAGAGAAATAAACATTCTTAGATGTGAGATGTATTGTCCAGTATTATAATGCTACAATGGGTCTAGGTAATGAAGGTGAGTCTACAGATCATAGATTTTTTTGGTTGATGGATGAAACTAACATTGCACCATATGAGGATTGTTCTACACTGACAAAATCGAGTGAGCTACACTCTTTTAGAAGTTGTAATGTAGGTTCATGGAGTATCCACACATGACATATGATGTGCTTTTGTTCATCATGTGTAGATGAAGATTGTGATGGGTGAGAGTCAAAGGAATGGGTTGATGAATGGTATACACATATTTTGAGCCCACTTGACTCCTATCATCCCCATGAATCACTACAACTGATAGAAATGGAATCATCCATTAACTTTGATATCTTATTAGATCTAGTACAACCAAGTAAATTGTCCACATATAGATAATCTCAAATTTAGTACTTTATCGTAAATATTTAGTGAGCTAATGTCATCATTATGTTTATATCATTGCATGCCATGTTTTTTCTATTATTGCACCTGAAGACAATGAAGAAGGGACAAATTATTATTTGTGTTGTTCTGTTGAGGCAAAAAATAAATTGGATCACTCGGTTATCAATGGTGAAGAATTAGAATACCCTATAGGAGCAGTGGTTATAACTGATACATGGCTTAAGTAGTATGGTATGGAGAACCCTAGGTTGTGGTTGTTCAAGGATTGGGAGGAACATAGAAAGATTCTTCATTATTCAAACCTTGTCATTGCATCAAATGTCCACTTGATCAGATATGGGGGAAGACCACATAATAAAACTCTTTGGAAGGTTCATGAGTCAGACCAAGAGGCAATACTTGAGACAATAAAGGATTGGGAAGATCCAATTGGTTTATTGGACTAAATGGAGATACAAAATATTGTAATGTCAAATCCACTTGAATACTGTTAGAATAACTGAGAGGGGGGTGAATCAGTTATCCAGTGTCCCAATTCAAAATGTATAATTCAAAACAATTTCTTCACTTTCTGCTCGTCAGTAAGCAATAATAACTATCACTATCTGTACTTTTACCGATTACTAGTCTAATACTAAATTGTTTACTGATCAAATCTACCATGTAACATGAAAAGTATGATAACAAACAAACATCACAATCAACACATAACACAAAAGATTTAATGTGGAAACCCTGTAAAGGGAAGAACCACTTGGGACCGGCAACCCAAAATTGTTCACTCTTCTAAAGTGATGTTGGTTAAGACCCAACCCTATTAAAGGTTACAAACACACTGTCAGGTGTGACCTTGTTAGAGGATTTTAGACTAGAATTTATCGTCCAACCAGCATTCACTATGGGTTGACAGGATAACAATGTTCATTCTATGAATGATACATCATAAGACTTTCATAGTCCACTCGGTTAAGAGATTTGAACTGTATACAACGGTTAAATATGTAACAGTAAAATGAACTACCTTAATACAACTTCAATTATAGATTACACATCAATATTTAGTCCATACAAATCCTTTTGATCAATATTTCACTTTAGTTTCAATACTGTATCAACTTACTATCTGTCGGTAATAGCTCTCTGGAGCTCAGTAAATGTTCTACAGCTTGGTAAATGTTCTACAGCTCGGTTCTCACTAACTAGTATGATCAGAATGCATGAAACCTTGTTCACGCAAAATTCCTGTAGCTTCTTCTTCTTCTTCTCCTCTACGTCTTACTAAAGAAATTATGTTCTCTTATAGAGACGAGTAAATCATTTTCTTCTCCACCATCAGATTTTTCCGCTTAATCACATTCATAGATTTTGCTGCTTAAAAATTTCTTAGTACTTGTGTCAATAACATGTTTCAATCTTCTCCATTAGATCTTCTTTGAATTTTGTCATCCGTTGATCTGTGTAACAAAAATTATCTGTTACCTTGATGTTATACTTTTGCCAGCTCATCATTCCTATCGGCTTAAACTAATCATTTAATTCATTCTATTCCACTCGGTTAACAAAGAATGCATCGGTGAACACTGCTTGGTTAATACTGCGGTTAGTATACACTACACTCCGTCGGTGTATACTAAAAATGCTTCATTTACCGATAGCACTGCTTTGTGTCTTTCAACTCTATACTCCATTGTAGATGAATGCAACATAATAAAGTCAATATCATCAAGTCATAAACTCATCAATAAGTTACTCAATGTGTTCCTTATCCTCATCTATCATGTAGAATTCTCTGTTCTTCATCTCTTTTCCACTTTTCTTCAGATGTCTCAGTGTAGTAACTTACAAGATAAGTGTTGTCAAACTAGTTGACATCAATGACAACATAATACTGATTTAATAATATTACATATCTAATCAGAAACTTCTTAGTGATCTTGCAATCACAGATCCTTCAATTAGATTCCAAATCAGTTGTAGTCCAACAATCTCTCCCTTTGGCATTGATGGCAAGTCAAGTAATATGAAATGTACCATACATATACCAAACATACATTCTACAACTTTATAAACAAATGTTGTAAGTTGAATAGACTTAATATGTTTAATTGCTACGTTACTAAACCAACATTAAGTAATACATCTTTACCTTTATGTAGTTGTGATCTTTTCAGTTCTCCTGTTCCCACTTCTATTCTTTGTAACTGATCTTCAGTACTCTATCTCATTCAGATTGTCTCTCCCTTAGATAATTGTTTTCGGTGCTTGTTCCTTTTCATAATTGGTTTTAATCTCTCCCCTTTTCAGTTTAACTCTCCCTTTTTCATTTCATATTGTTTATCTCTCCCTTTGATAGCAATGCCAAAGAAATAAATAAACAACCAGCTCTGTAGTACCCAAGTAACTCTCTATGGTGTTCAATACTTCCTCTGTATCTCTGTATACTGATTTCTCATCAGTTCAAGTTATCAAACTTAATCACAACCTTGAACATGATTCAAAGTGTGAGCTATGCTGCATCAACATGAATGATCTTCTGATAATAATTGGCTGATGCAACATCCAGATCACCTTAGTGACCGATAGATAGGGGACAGACCCCAAGTCTAGTCCTCAGGTATTCAAATGTGTCCTTCGGTAGGGGTTTTGTAAAAATATCTACAAGTTGTTCTTTGGATGTAACAAATTCTAACTTAACTTGCTTCTCTTGCACTTGTTCTCTCAAGTAATGATACTTAATAGATATATGCTTTGTCTTAGAGTGCATCATAGGATTCTTTGAAATATTAATTGCACTAGTGTTGTCACAGTATATAATCACCGGGTCAGTGATTACCTCATTCATTCCTTCCAACACTTGTTTGACATATGCAATGTTTGAATAGTTAGTAGCAGTAGCAACATACTCTGCTTTAGCTATAGACTGAGAAATACAAGCCTTCTTTTTACTTGTCCAGGTTACAAGTCTTTCACCAAAGAAAAATGCTCCTCCGGTGGTGCTTTTTCTATCATCCACATTTCCATCCCAATCAGCATCAGTGTAAACTTTCAGTTCAAACTTCCCTTCCTTAGAATACCATAATCCATAATTCTCTATTTTCTTCAAGTATCTTAAGATCCTTTTTGTAGCTATCATGTGTGATTCTCTAGGATTAGTAGAAAATCTTGCAACAATTCCTACAACATGTGCTATATCTAGCCTACTGTGAACTGCGTACATTAACTTACCAATCATGGATCGATACAATATCTAGTTTACCTTGGTAGTTTCATCCTCCTTTGTCAATTTGCATCTAGTAGCCATCGGTGTTCCTACAAGTTTAGCATCTTCCATGCCAAATGTCTTTAGTACTTCCTTTATGTATTTAGATTGTGTGATGAATATCCCATCACTCTGTTGAATCACTTGTAGTCCAAGAAAGAACTTAATCTCTCCGAACATAGACATTTCAAATTCCTTTTGCATTTCATTAGAAAATTCCTCGCAGACAAGATCTGAGCCTCCAAAGATAATGTCATCAACAAATATTTGAGCAATGATAATAGTATCATCAGTATCACCTTTCACATATAGATTTCTATTTTCACTTGTTCTAACAAATCCAATACTTAACAAGTAAGTATGAAATCTTTCATACCATGCTCTCAGTGCTTGCTTTAGTCCATATAAAGCTTTATGTAATCTACATACCATGTTTTTATTGTCGGGATCAACAAATCCTTCAGGTTGTTCAATGTAGACTTCTTCTTCAAGTATACCATTCAAAAATGCTAACTTCACATCCATTTGATAGACTTTGAATTTCTTATGTGTAGCATATGCAAGTAGAATTCTAACTCCTTCTAATATAGCAACAGGTGCAAATGTCTCACCATAGTCAATGCCTTCCTCCTGTGCATATCCCTTACATACTAATCTAGCTTTATTTCTTGTGACTTCACCATTTTCATTCAATTTATTCCTGTATATCCACTTGGTACCGATAACATTCTTATCTTTTGGTCAGGGTACTAAGGACCAGGTTTTGTTGTTTTTGATTTGTTCTATTTCCTCCTTCATTGCATTAACCCATTCTTCATTCTCTAATGCAACTTTCACAGTCTTAGGTTCAAATTCACAAATTAAACATGTACCTTGTCTTGTTTTACTTCTGGTTTGCATTCCAGCATGTCTGTCTCCAATGATTTGTGTTTTAGGATGATGTCTTCTAACAAAACTAGCCAAGACTTTATTTCTCCTTTCTTGTTCATCCTGCTCAGGGTCATTTTCTTGCTCGGTAGCTTCTTCATGTTCACTAGTTTGTGGTGCCTTTTGTACTGCATTGATTCCCTGCTAACCGGTTGACACTGTCTACGGTGTCGGTAAACACTCTAGATATTCAATGTAAGTGAATCTACCATAGTCTTCCAATTCCTTTGTACTTTCCTTAGTGTACTTATCATCAAATTCATCAACATGATCATTAGTACTTTCAATAATCTTATTTGTAGCCTTATTCAAACATTTGTATGCTTTACTTGTAGTGGAATATCCCAGAAATATCCCTTCATCTCCTTTAGAGTCAAATTTTCCATTTCTCTCATCTTTCAAGATAAAGCATTTACTTCCAAAAATTCTGAAATAACTTATAGTAGGTTTGTGTCCAAACCATAGTTCATAAGGTGTTCGGTTTGAGTCCTTCTTCAGTTGTACTCGGTTAAGAACATATACAGCTGTGCTGACAGCTTCCCTCCAATATGTCTGAGAAACATTCTTCAGTATCATCAGTGTTCTAGCACAATAAATTATAAACCTATTCCTTCTTTTAGTAATGCCATTTTGCTGAGGTGTCCTCGGTGTAGATACCTGTCTCTTGATTCCATGCTCATTGAAAAAGTTAGTAAATTCATTAGAGATAAATTCACCTCCTCTATCAGATCTTAAACATTTTATTTCCTTTCTGGTTTCTTTCTCTACCTTAGCTTTATACCATTTAAACATTTTGAAAGCTTCAGATTTCTCTTTCAAGAACATAACAGTCATCGGTCTAGTATAATCATCAACAAAAAGAATAAAATATTTATCACCAAAACAACTCTGAGTTCTCATAGGACCACATAGGTTGGTATGAACCAACTCAAGTATCTTCTTTATTGAGTAGTCTTTTCTTTTGAAACTAGACTTAGTCATCTTACCTCTTTGACATTCATGGCACATAGCATGATCAAGTTTTGTCAAGTTAGGCAGTCCTCTAACTCTTTTCTTTCTACTAATCTTGATCATGTTGTCAAAGTTCACATGGCATAACCTTCGGTGCCACAACCAAACATCTTCATCCTTTATTAGCAAACAAGAAGACTGATCCATATCAAGAGAGAATAGATTACCTCTTGATTGTGTACCAGTTCTGACAAGTCTTCCTCCATCATCATAAATCTTCACCTTTTTGCTCTCAAAAGCCAGTCGGTGGCCTGAATTATTCAACTGTGCCACACTTATCATATTATAGTTTAGTCCATCTACCCAATATGCATTTTCACATTGTAATCTATCATTGATCATAAGTCAGCCTTTACCTCTTACCATACAAGGTGCATCATTTCCCATTCTCACAGATCCTCCATTATATTCAACAAGATGATCAAACTTCTCTACATCACTAGTCATATGATGTGTGTTGCAATGCCTCACCAGGCAACCTGAGAGGACAAGACATAAAACCTCTATAAAATGCAAGTAGTAAATTTTTTTATTTTATTTTAACTAGAATAATATTCATCATTACACTTCATATTTCTAAAAGAAGAAATAATTTTCTACTACTTGAATGTAAGATTTATACAACTTAAGTCCTCACGGGTTCCCTAACATCGCTACTAAAGCAACATCATATAAACCATTTACATGCATAAGATATTCATGGAATCATGAGCTTAAAAGATCTACGTTCATTTTAATGCATCAAGTTAAATGTCCCTAACTTATTTCTTTTATTAAACATAAGTTAATCATCCAACATCATTATTCCTTTTATCAACTCATTTCATAAATTCATATTGATTTCATCTACATCTACTATCCTTTATATCACTTTTCTCTAATAATTTAGGTAAGAGATTAATATTCATTAAGGTAGGCATTATCCTAGGTACTTCATTAACATGAACCAAGTATTAACATTATAATCAAGTTACTATTTTATTGCATTGTTTCATCACCATTCATTGTTAATAATTCCAATCACTAATCTAACATTTCTCAATAATTTCCTTGGATCCTTTCATCAAGAGAGAATACATTATTATTGTGATACATCATTATATATAACTATATTTAAGATGATTTCCTTTACATATGGACAACATAAGAGGATATGAGACATAACATAAACACTTTCTTTTAATGCTAGTAACATGTCCAATATTCCACATTTTTTTCCCTTTCTTTTACCTAGAACTACCCATTCCCTTATGCATTGCTTTGAATTGAGATTACATCAATACTACAAGACTCATTTTAGGAGATTAAAATTACATGAATAAAGATACATAAGTACATCTCAACATATTAAAATATCCAATAAGAAATCTTCAACTACAGATCTGGAAAGGAATATGTGCTAGGATCATCTAGAGAATCACAAACAATATCTCGATATAAATATTAACCACCCAACCACGTGGAACCAATAGGTCCACTCCCTAGAGTTAGGAGATAGAACCAAAGGCCCATACAAGAGGTAACAACTAGGAAATTCCTAAGGTGGTGATAAAATTTCCCCAAAGTCACAACACAAAAGAAAAGACAAGAAGACCACAAGGACTACCAGAGGCGTGATCAAATTTGGTAGAGACTCTAAGCTACAAGCTAGGTGAGTGTCACTACATAGCCCTCACCCCTTGGGTTGTCCTGGTACTAGCCACTCTTGGCCCCGGCCCCCAAGTAGGCACATGCAAAACTGAATGCCTCTCTTACAAACAAGGTCATTCAATCATACCTACGCATAGGTACCTTCTCCCACTCCCATCCTTAGTCTTTACTAGCACTAAAAGCATGGGTGAGGCACAATTAATCTTGATTAGTGTGTAATTTCCCATTCCAAAATCTCCCATTCCCAATTCATTTATTTAGGTTATCACTTGATTAAATAACTCATAGTAGGTTATCCTAGTACTAGCCACTTATTGCCCTGGCCCCTCACTATGAGCCACTCACCTAGTGTACTTAGGTTCCCTAACATACATATAAAAATCATAAGAACATAATAGATTCATCATCAAGAATTCATATCAATTCCATAACAACATTTGATTGAGTTTAGGAAAACATATGTTGTCCCTAGTCCACTTGACAATCCTAAACCCATTATGGCATTCAGAATGTTCCAAACATATAAGAAGACATCCAAGTGATATTATAAACATATTCAAAGTAAAAATAGATCCAATTAACAAAAAAAAAATTCTAATAGCCTTTGGTAACCATACAAAACCCTAAGTCTTAGTGATGTTCTTAAACCAAATTATTTCAAGCAAGGATTAAATGCAAAGAATAGTCATCATAGAACAGTCATCCATATCTTCCACAAAAAAAATAATAAAGACAATATATTTAGTGGAGATTTAAATAACATAATTATGGACTCTCAATTTTATTTTTAGGAAGATCCAATGGTGGGAAAGAAAGTTATGACTTCTGGTTTAAAACAGAAAATTCTGGTTAGGGTTCAGACCTGCCTTCACTAAAATGATTGTAATTTTCACAATAGATAATTAAAATTCTCCAAACTAATTGAAAATGAAAGATAAGACTTAGGAGAATCTCTAATATCAAATTCAGACTTTTATATAATCATATCAGCCTGTAGCATATGAATACATTTGACAGAAAATTCAGAATCAAGAATGGACAGGCATAGTCTACCAAAATGTCAAAAATAAGGCATTAATTAGACCCTAAAAATAAAATCAGAGAGATACCCATTTGAGATCTAGAAATTTTACTTCTAGAAAATTAATTTGGTAAAACCATAGATCCAATTTAAATTATTATAATAATAGATCTCAAAAAATGGGTTGCTAAAAACCCTAGGAAAACACATGCCAATTATTACAAACAAAAACTCAAAACTTTAAAATAACCACCGAAATGAAAATTACAGATATAATAAATAATGATAATATATAAATAGATCCATATTCTATTAGAGACATAAAGTAACTAAAATATTCAATCCATACCTCATGTCCTACGAAGGTTGAATCGAAGAAGGAAGGAAACAAAAGAGAAGACAAATCCAAACTTGAGATGCATCCTTCAAACCCTATCCACTTTCAGAAATCTTCATGAAAGAAAGAAATAATTCCATAGAAAAGAATCCCTCTCTCAACTACTAAAATTTTCACAAAAATGTCTCTCTCCCAAAAGCAAAGATAACCAAAAATTCTTAAAGACATATGCTTACAAACTCTCCCTTACATCTCCAAGTTTACTCTCCAAAATCTCCATGAAAAGTAAGGTCATCCTCTCCTCAATGATTCAGCCCCAAAATCCCCTCTCTTCAAATGAGAAATTAGTTCATATAAATAGATTTCCAAAGGTTGAGAGGAAAAGTAACCAACTCCCAACTAACTCTTAACTAAAGGGTATTATAAAATAACTTAATATCATACAACTATATTACTCAAATATAAAATAAAAGATGATTTGTATTCATTCATACACATATGTAATATTATCCTAACATATATGCATATGACATCATTAATTGCATATATATATATATATATATATATATATATATATATATATATATATATATAACCTATCCACATTATTAATAATTAACAATTGAGAATAATATACCTCGCATTATTTAATATTTAATTATTAATAATACTATACTTTACATTAATTCCAAAATATACACCATCAACAATATCCACAATAATTAACATATAATCACATATAAATTTTATATATATATATATATATATATATATATATATATATATATACATACATATATATACACATATATATATATATATGTACATATATATATAGATAGATATGTACATATATATATATGTGTGTACATATATATATATCTATGTGTACATATATATATATATGTGTGTGTACATATACATATATATATGTGTGTGTGTGTACATATACATATATATATATGTGTGTGTGTACATATACATATATATATATATATGTGTGTGTACATATACATATATATATATATATATCTGTATACATATATATATATATATATATATATATATATATATATATATATATATATATGTACATATACATATATATATATGTGTGTGTGTGTGTGTACATATATATATATATGTGTGTGTGTGTGTGTACATATATATATATATATGTATACAGATATATATATATATATCTGTACAGATATATATATATATATCTGTACAGATATATATATATATATATATATATGTGTGTACATATATATATATATATATATATGTATACATATATATATATATATATGTATACATATATATATATATATATGTATACATATATATATATATATGTATACATATATATATATATATATATATATATATATACATATATATATGTGGATATATATATATATATACATATATATATATATATATATATATATATGTATATATATGTGTGTGTGTGTGTGTGCACCCATATATATATATATATATATATATATATGCCAAATACCAAACACTATAATCTATAAGATTATGAAGTAATAGATCACAATATTATTACCTATTTATAATTACTATAGGATATAACACTAAGGTAGAATAAAATCACATGCCTCAAAATAAATCTAATCATCCAAAGAGGCCATAAAAATCAACTATGAAACATATCAAGAAAACCATAAGATCAAACAAGGTCAACCAAAGTCAACAAGGAAAGTCAAGCCAAACTCCTGACCAAGCATGAAACTCTGAAACACAACATAGAAAGATTAACTAAAATCATACCAAGAAGGAGAAATAAATAAAATGAGTAAACAAATCACACAACCAAATGAATTCAGGTGGCCACAAGGCACTAACTACAAAAATGCCCAACCAGGTGTGCTGGATCTGGGTTTTTCACCCAAAGGTTGACTGACAAAGAAGGAACCCTAATATTCCCCAAATTGGAATAATGACAAAGGAAGACTCATGCAGGGACCTTAGTACTATCTCCATAACAACAACCATCAAGGATTTGAGGGCATGCTCAGACCTGTGAAGCCAGGTGAAGTCGATGCTCGGTACCTACAAGCCTGCATCACAAAGAAGAAATACATATGCATGGATATACATATAAAAGAAGACATTGCAGACAGATGACCGGGATCGATACATTGTGTGGACCTCAGCTATGTGAGTAACTATGACTTCGTCTTGAATCATGAAAAAACATCATGTATATATATACACTCAAAGCATGTAGCATCATCATAATGAAGGTTAGAATCTCAAGCATTGTGTTAGTCTCTTATCAATACTAATAATAAATCAACATAATCAAATCATCAAGTGAGATACAGGATTCATCCAAAGTAACCTTAATAGAAGAAAATATAAATAATCACTTATATATCTATCTATCAAGTACATATCATATAGCATCCTAACTATATTCATAAAGGTCTTGAAGGTACTTAATACATACACGGAGATAAATACATACAAAAATGATACCTTTAGACAATATGTCTAATATTAGAATCCTTGAGTACTAACTTATGAAATTATTATAAACAAACTATAGGAATAGATCAAACAAGTATCATGAACAACTTAAGCTATAAGAAAACATCGAAAGATCTTAATTCTTCTAGAAAAACACAAAACTTATATTAGGGTTAGAGGGGTATTACATGTGCAGCCACTGTCTATGATCCATGTATCATTTCTGCTTACTTTAGAGATCAGGGCTGTCTCTTCATGTTTTTCTTCCTCTTATGAGTCATCTTTCATAGCAACAAATACAACTTCTATATCATCATCAAAATCAGATTTAGTTTCAATATCTTTGCTATGTAACATACCTTTTTTCCTTTTTCATCTCGGTTGTCTCTGTTGTTGTGTCAGTAACCTCTATTGACTCTTCTTTCCTTAGCTTCCATCAGATCAATCTTTAGATCTATCATCATCTTTCTTCTGAGGACATCTAGCAGCAATATGATCGACTTCTTTACAGTTAAAGCATGCTAAAGGTAGCTTGCCTCTATACGTTCTTTTTCCTTTGGGAAATCTTCTAGCCATAAGTGCTTCAAGCTCTTCAATTTCATCATTGGTATTGTCATCACTATCACAATTCTTACCATTCCTACTAGACTTTCCAATCTTTAGAGAAGACATGAAAGTAGATTCAACAGAAGGAACAACACTGTTATCAAAGTTGTTTAATTCAAAGGTTGTAAGTTTACCAATCAGAGTGTCAAGAGTAAGGTTGGATGTAGCTCTTGTTTCATGAATTGCATAAATCCTGATTGCATAAACTGGTAGCAAAGTTCTAAGAATCTTGCTTATCACTGTTTCGTCATCAATTACTCCATTAGATGCTCTAATAGCATGTACCACCTCTTTGAGTCTATTTGAATATTGGACAATATTTTCACCTTCTTTCATTCTCATATCATCAAATCTGCCTCTCAGACTTTCAACTTGAGCTCTTTTGACATTCAGATCTCCACTGTAGATTTGTGTTAACTTATCCCACATTCCTTTGGTAGTTGTGCATGTCTTGATATCTTCAAATTTAGCATCGGTACAGGCAGCAGCAAGTTCCATCATAGAAACATTGTGTTCATGCTTATCCTTCAGTTGATCAATAGTTAGGGGACCAGTGGGTGGTTGCATGTAGCCATTTTGCATCAAATCTATTGTTGAGTTCCCAATTCTAGATATGTGTAGCTTCATTCTACTTTGCCATACTGCAAAGTTCTTTTTATTCAATTTTGGTACTTCCCTCTTATACATCTTGAGACCTTTATGCTTAAGTCCTTAAAACTCTATTCCAAGCAACTAGTGCTCTGATACCAATTGTTAGAATAACTAAGAGGGGGGTGAATCAGTTATCCAATGTCCCAATTCAAAATGTATAATTCAAAACAATTTCTTCACTTTTTGCTCATCTGTAAGAAATAATAACTATCACTGTCTGTGCTTTTACCGATTACCAGTCTAATACCAAACTGTTTACTGATCAAATCTACCATGTAACATGCAAAGTATGATAAAAAACAAACATCACAATCAACACATAACACAAAAGATTTAACGTGGAAACCCTATAAAGGGAAGAACCACTTGGGACTGGCAACCCAAAATTGTTCACTCTTCTGAAGTGAGGTCGGTTAAGACCCAACCCTGTTAAAGGTTACAAACACACTGTCAGGTGTGACCTTGTTAGAGGATTTTAGACTAGAAGTTATCGTCCAACCAGCATTCACTATGGGTTGATAGGATAACAATGTTCATTCTATGAATGATACATCATAAGACTTTCAGAGTCCACTCGATTAAGAGATTTGAACTGTATACAATTGTTAAATATGTAACAGTAAAATGACCTACCTTAATACAACTTCAATTACAAATTATAGATCAATATTTACTCCGTACAAATCCTTTTGATCAATATTTCACTTCAGTTTCAATACTGTATCAACTTACTGTCCATCGGTAATAGCTCTCTATAGCTCGATAAATGTTTTGCAGCTCAGTTCTCACTAACCAGTATGATCAGAATGCATGAAAGCTTGTTCACATGAAATTCTTGCAGCTTCTTCTTCTTCTCCTCTACCTCTTACTAAAGAAATTATATTCTCTTATACAGATGAGTAAATCATTTTCTTCTCCACCATTAGATTTTACTGCTTAATCACATTCATAGATTTTGCTGCTTAAAAATTTCTTGGTACTTGTGTCAATAACACGTTTCAATCTTTTCCATTAGATCTTCTTTGAATTTTGTCAGCCGTTGATCTACATAACAAATATTATCTGTTACCTTGATGTTATACTTTTTCCAGCTCATCATTCCTATCGGCTTAAACCAATCATTTAATTCATTCTGTTCCACTCGGTTAACAAAGAATGCATTAGTGAACACTGCTCAATTAATACTATGGTTAGTATACACTACACTCCATCAATGTATACTAAAAATGCTTCATTTACCGACAACACTGCTTTGTGTCTTTCAGCTCTATACTCCATTATAGATGAATGTAACGTAATAAAGTCAATATCATCAAGTCATAGACTCATCAATAAGTTACTCAATGTGTTCCTTATCCTCATCTGTCATGTACATCTTTCCTCATGTAGAATTCTCTATTCTTCATCTCTTTTCCACTTTTCTTCAAATGTCTCGGTGTAGTAACTTACAAGATAAGTGTTGTCAAACTAGTTGACATCAATGAGAACATAATACTGATTTAATCATATTACATATCTAATCAACAACTTCTCAATGATCTTGCAATCACAGATCCTTCAATCAGATTCCAAATCAGTTGTAGTCCAACAAAATACTTAGACAATTTCACATTGCGCTCTAACATACTAGCTCTCTAACCTATGCGATCTTCATGTAGATCATATGTTGCCATAATGACAACATCTATGTAACCAACTGAGCCAAATTGCCAACAATTATACCAATGACTTGCAGGAACATAATAATTGGAAGGCCATGGAAGCACCTGAGGAGGACAATTCATGATGGTTTCATAAATAAACATATAGTGCACAAATATGGAAATAAGTACAATGTCAAAGTTCTATCACATTCCTTATTGAAATGAGAAACATTACGTATCTTTCAAACTATCAGTCATAGCATTGAACTGTTTGTGCCAAAAGCTCTGATTGGCCAAGTAAACACTAGTGGCAACCTCATTTGGCACACAAACTCGCTCGAATTATTCTGACCACTCTGAACCAAAGTATCCCTCAAGGTCCCTTCAGCATGAAATCAATGATCTTTACGGGGTCATATCACAGAGATTGTGTGAGGTATCATCAAACCATTAGGTGCTATAGGACCATGTTGCCAAGACCTACAATAACCTATCTCAGTTTTTAGGGATTCAAATTCATTTAAATTTGGCAACACATTATTGGTTGATGTCAAAACTCAAAGTGTTCCTCAGTTGAAATGAACAACATTGCATATCTTTCAAACCATCGGTCGTAGCATCAAATCGTCTACGCTAATAGCTCTGATTGGCTGAGTAAATACTAGTGGAAACCTTGTTTGACACATAGACATGGTCGAACGCTACCGACCACTCCGGACCGAAGTGTCCCTCAAGGTGCACTCAACATGAAATCAATAATATTTATGGGGTCATAGCTCGGAGCTCGTGCGAGCTACCATCAAAATTTTAGGTGCTATAGGACTGTGTTTCCAAGGCCTATAATAACCTATCTCTATTTTCAAAGATTCAAATTCATTTAAATTTGGAAACACAATCTTGGTTGATGTCAAAACTCAAAGTGTTCCTCAGTTGAACTGAGAAATATTGCATATCTTTTAAACCATCAATCATAGCATCAAACTGTTTGTGCCAACAACTCTAATTGTCTAGGTAATTGCTAGTGGCAACCTTGTTTGGCACACACACTCGGCCAAACTTTTTCGACCACTCTAGACCAAAGTGTCCCTCAAGGTGCACTCAACATGAAATTAATTATCTTTACAAGGTCATATCTTGAAGCTCATGTGAGGTATCATTAAACTGTGAGGTGCTATAGGACCATGTTGTCAAGGCCTACAATAACCTATCTTAGTTTTTAGGGATTCATATTTGTTTAAAATCGGCAACATAATCTCAGTTGATGTCAAAACTCACAGTGTTCCTTAGTTGAAATGAGAAACATTGCGTATCTTTCAAACCGTCGGTCGTAGCATCGAACCGTTTGTGCCAAGAACTCTGATTCACCAGGTAAATGCTAGTAGAAACATTTTTTGGCACAAAGACTCACTCGAATGCTTCCGACCACTCTGGGCTGAAGTATCCCTCAAGGTCCTTTCAGCATGAAATAGATGATCTTTACGGGGTCATATCTTGGAGCTCGTGTGAAGTATCATCAAACCATTTGGTGCTATAAGACCATGTTGTCGAGGCCTATAATAAAGTATCTCAATTTTAAGAGATTCAAATTCATTTAAAATTTGCAACACAATCTCGGTTGATGATGTAGGAGCATCTCGGGTCCTTGTCAATCCTGTGTCACCAAAAACATATTTGAGTTTGTTTGTGTTGCTCAGTTCCTTCTTTGACCAAGTTGGCTTGGTAGTTGGTTGGTTTCCTTTGGTTACCAAGTGTGGTCAGTTATCTCCTAGGTGGTTGGTTGTTTCACCGGTGCTTGGCAATGCTTGTCTATTGCTCGATCATCCTTGCTTATTGAGTAGTTTATTTTGAGTTCCTGTTGAGGCTGACTTGTGCATTGATTATGGGTTATAGGTTTAATACTAGTATCCATCATTAGGAAGTGTGTAGTCTCAGATCTGATCGTTCCTTCCATTGATTGTGGATCTGAAGGCTGACTCAGTTCGGTAGCATCTTGTATAAATGTAGTTGTTTGGTTAAAGTTTAGGGAGTCATTTTTTAGATAGAAGATAGAAGATTGAGATTGTTTGCAGATCCTCACATGTTTGAGGACTTCTGTATTTCATTGTAATATCTAGCCAAAACTGGGAAGGCCTTACAGCCTGGCATGTATGAATCCATTTGAAGTTAATATATGAAAGATCATGCATTTTCTCTCTCCCACTGTATTGTTGTCTCTTCCATGTGTTGTTAAGAAAGGTGGTTCAAATTAGGGTGTGCCATTTCTTGGCCCCTCCTACCTTCGCTTGCGTCAGGTGGTATTAGAGCCAGGTGAGATATGGATCTAGGTTTGTGAATCTAGATTTGAAGGTTCCTTCTTGTGAATTCCTAGTTGAATTGTTGTGGGCTAGTAGATTACGATCTGACCTGCAGTTGCAAAGAGGTTTCAAGATGGTTCGTGGGAGGCAAGATGCGAATCCAGGATTGGCAGACATGTTGAGACAAATTACTGCTAGATTGGAAGTTGTTGAAACAACCTAGAGAAGAGGAAGACATCTTGAAGATGTTAGTGATGATGAAATTGAGGTAGAACAAGGTGATGTAGAACCTGCACCTGAGATGGATCAAGGTGAGGAAAGATTCTTGAAGGCTTTGACAAGTTTGAAGTCTACACCACACTTTAATCCTCCTAAGTATGGTGGAAAGTTGGACTCTGATGAATTGATGGATTGGATCATAGAGATGGAAAAGTATTTTGAGTATGAAAATGTACTTGAAGACAAGAAAGTGAAAATTGCAAGCACAAAGTTGAAAAGTCATGCATCCTTATGGTGGGAACATCTGTAGATGGACAGAAAGAGGAAAGGCAAAAACAAAATCAAGGTATGGAGTAAAATGGTGAATAAATTGAAAGGAAATTTCATAACTTGTGATTATTAGATTAACCTAGTTAGGCAAATGCAAAGTCTAAGGCAGAAAGATAGCTCGATAAAGGATTATATTAAGGAATTCTATAGATTACATATCAAATATGGACATGATGAAGATGATGTGGAAAGAATTGCTAGATACCTAAATGGTTTGAGAGTTTCCATCCAAGAAGAAATCAGTTTGGTCAAATTGGAGAACATTAAAGAGGCTTATCAATTTGCATTGAAAGTTGAGGAGAAATTAAACAAGAGACATGAGCAAAGACAAAGAGGAAGAGGTGGTAGATTCCCTAGAGGAAGAGGAAGATCTTATGGTGAAAATAAGAGATCTGAACCAAAAAAGACAACTCTAGATAAAGGCAAGACTAAGTGGAAAGGCGAAAGTTCATTTAGAGGCAGAAGCAATAACTACTGAGGTGGTTATAGCAGAGGAAGTTTCTGAGGAACTTGTTACAATTGTGGAGAAGAAGGACATAGATCATTTGAGTGTACACATGCAAGTAAGAAGGCTGGTAATAGTAGAAATTCTTTGGTGCAAGAAGAATCACTAAATGAGCCTGATAAGGAAAATAACTTGATGGTAAGAAGAGCACTATGGAATGAAAGTAAAAAGGAAGATACGGTAAGGAAAATTTTGTTCAAGACCAGATGTAGAGTTTCTGACAAATTTTGGAAGGTAATAATTGATAGTGGTAGCTCAGAGAATCTGGCATCTGAAGAGATGGTCACAAAATTGCAGTTGGAAAGGTTGAAACATCTGAAGCCCTATCAGATTTCATGGATCAAAGATGAGCATACACTCCTGGTAAGTGAATAATGTTATGTGAATTTGAAGATTGGAAAGTAATATGATAAGGTGTTATGTGATATCATGCCTTTGGATTGTTGTCATATTTTGCTAGGTAGACCTTGGCAATATGATAGACATGATATATATGATGGAAGATTGCATAAGTATACTATTGTGGCTAATGGAAAGAAAAAAATCTTGTTACCTTTGATGGAAGAACCTGTTAATAATGTTTTCACATCTGTAAAAGTTTTCTTGATGGAAGGAAGAAAGTTTGTTAAGGATTTAAAGAGAAATGATGTATGTTTTGTTGTGATTCCTAACAAACTGAGTAAGAAAATAGAGGATAATGTCCCTGAGGAGATTGATAAGTTACTCACCGAGTACAGTGAAATAATTTCTAATAATGTACCTGATGGTTTGCCACCGAAAATAAGCATTGATCATTGCATGGATCTAATCCCTGGAGCTAGTTTACTGAACAAGGCACCTCATCGTTGACACCTACCGAGAATCAGGAATTGAACTGACAGGTTCAAGAGTTGTTGGAGAAAGGTTTGATCAGAGAAATTTTGAGTCCTTGTGTAGTACCTATGGTATTGGCACCTAAAAATAATGGAGAATGGTGAATGTGTACTGATTCCAGAGAAATCAACAAGATAACAGTGAAGTATAGGTTTCCTATACCGAGAATGGATGATATAATGGATAGTTTGACTAGACAAAAGTATTTTACCAAGATTGATTTGAAAAGTGGGTATCATCAGATCAAAATCAGAGAAGGTGATGAATGGAAGACTTCTTTCAAGAAAAAAGAAGGTTTGTATGAGTGGTTGGTTATGCCTTTTGGCTTAACTAATGCACCAAGCACTTTTATGAGGTTGATGACTGAAGTTTTGAAGAAATTCTTGGATAAGTTTTTGATTGTATATATTGATGAAATTATAATATTTAGTAAGACCAAAGAGGAAGATTTTCTGCATGTTAGACAAATTTTGCAGAGATTGAAAGAAGAAAAGTTGCTGATAAATCTGAAAAAGTGTTCATTCATGAAAGAGGAGATTGTGTATTTGGGATTTTTGATTTCAGCTGATGGTTTGAAAATGGATCCTGAAAAGGTTGAAGCTATTTTGAATTGACCTACACTTGTGAATGCTAATGAGGTAAGATCATTTCATGGTTTGGAAAGTTTTTACTGAAAGTTCATAAGGAATTTTAGTTCAATTTGTAATGTTATGAATGAGACTATGAGAGGAGACAAAAGAGAATTCAAGTGGACACATGGAGTTAATAAAAGTTTTGAGACTCTAAAGAAAAAGGTTGTTGAATTGCTTATTTTTGCATTGTCTGATTTCAATAAGGTATTTCAAGTGGAATGTGATGCAAGTGGAAGTGCAATTGGAACTATGTTGAATCAAGAAGGTTAACCTATTGCTTTCTTTAGTGAAAAGTTGAATGATGCAAAAAGGAAATATTCTATGTATGATCAAGAATTCTATGCTATTGTTCAAGCACTGAAAAAATGGAGACATTATTTGATACCAAGTGAATTTGTGTTGTATACTAATCATAAGGCTTTATAGTATTTGGGTAGTCAGAATAAGTTGAATCAAAGACATGAAATGGGTTGAGTATTTACAGAGTTATACATTTGTGATAAAGCATAAGAGTGGAGTCACTAATCGAGTTGCTGATTGTTGATAACAAGGTCAAAGACATAAAGGCTAAAGTCAGTAACAATGGGAACATGATTAATGAAGTCCCGAGTCATAGAAATGAGGAACTTGGTGTGGCTGTCATGAGCCTCAATATGCTACACAACTACTTGGAAAAAAGCCAGCTGAAAAATATGACAATAACCGTTGAGGAGGATGTTGGGAATGCTAGTCCTGGAATGAGAACTAGAGGGTGCACTCAGAGGAAGATCCCTGAAAATCCAAAGGCACTAAAGGACCTGAAAGATGCTATCTAGAAGATGGAGGACCTAAAGATGAAGGTAGAGAAAATGATAAAAGACAATTAGTATGGTCTGGTTGGTAGCTGGGTGTTGCTGGTGGTAGTGCTACTAACTATTTTTCTTTTCTTTGTTGTCATTTCTAGTTGTGTTTTGGGTCTTGCTTTTATCTTTCCAGTAGGCATCTCTTTTTGGTAAACTTTTATGCTATATCTTTTTTCTTTAATGTAAATGGTTTTGGATTCCATTCAAAACATGTTTTTACCTTAATAAAAAACCAAGTTGTTGATGCATTGAGTAGAAGGATATCTTTGATGACTGAGATGAAAATTGGAATTTTAGGCTTTGATGACATGAGAGATTCTTATGAATTTGATCCTATTTTTCTAAGCTGTGGAGAAAGTGCAGAGCACCTATTCAAGATCAACAGAGTACCAAATGGGATAAATATTTTATGCAAGGAGGTATGTTGTTTAAAGGTATTCAATTCTGTATACCGAGAGGACCTATGAGAACTAATTTGATAAAAGAGAAACATAGTGGTGATTTGGCTAGACATTTTGGTGTTGATAAGACATGGATCTTGCTTAAGGAGAAATACTTTTGGCCTCAGTTGTATAGAGATGTTTGAAAATTTGTGAAAAGTTGTGGAGTTTGTCAAGTTGCAAAAGGAGTTAGTCAGAATACTGGATTGTATACACCAATTTTTGTACTTGAGAAACGTTGGATTGACATCAGTATGGATTTTTTTCTTGGCTTACCGAAGACAGTAAAAGGTAATGATTCTATATTTGTGGTTGTGGATAGATTTTCTAAAATGGCACATTTTATACCTTGTAGAAAGACATTAGATGCAGTACATGTAGTAGATATTTTCTTTAAGGAAATTTTAAGATTACATGTATTATCGAGGATTATTATCTCTGACCAAGACAGTAAATTTTTTGGATACTTTTGCAAGACTGTTTAGAGAAAGGTGGGTACCAAGTTGAAATATAGTTCTACATTTCACCCACAAACTGATGGATAGAAAAAGGTTGTGAATAGAAGCTTGGGTAATCTTTTGAGATGTTTAGTTGGAGACACACCAGGTAATTGGGATTTTGTGTTGGCACAAGCAAAGTTTGCATACAATAATTTAGTGAATAGGAGTACTAGAAAAACACCTTTTGAGATTGTAAATGGCATACAACTGAGAGGTATATCTGATTTGAGAGACATTGATGATGAAAGAAAGAGAAGTGTTGAAGGAGAAAATATTTCTGAGTACATGAAGACATTGCATGAAGATGTGAAGCTGAAACTAGAAAAGAGTAATCAGAAATACAAAGATAGAGCTGATAGATCAAGAAGGCATAAGACTTTTGATGTTGGTGATGAAGTGATGGTTCATTTGAGAAAATGCAAATTTCCTGTTGGAACATATGGGAAGCTGAAGATGAAGAAGTTTGGACCTTGCAAGATTTTGAGAAAATTTGATAGTGGAAATGCATATGAAGTTGAGTTACTTGATGACATGGATATATCACCTATTTTCAACATTTCTCATTTGTATGAGTTTCATGAACCTGAAGAAGACATGACAGTATCGATGGAATATCCTAAGAAATAGAATGAAGAGGTTGAGCATATTTTGGAATAGAGAATTGGCAGAAGTACAAGAGGTAAAAAGTATATGGAATATCTGGTAAAGTGGAAGAATAGACTAATTGAAGATAGTTCATGGATTTCATAGTATGATTTGGATGTAGCTTAGATCATACCTATTGAATGATTCAAAGAATCATTTTCAAATAACCCCATGTGTCTGATGCAGGAGCATCTCGGGTACTTGGAAATCCTGTGTCACCAAAAAAATATTTGAGTTTGTCTGTGTTTCTTGGTTCCTTCTTTGACCAAGTTGGCTCGGTAGTTGGTCAGTTTCCTTTGGTTACCGAGTGTGGTCGGTTATCTCCTGGGTGGTCAATTTTTTCACTAGTGCTCAACGATGCTTGTCTATTTCTCGGTCATCCTTTCTTATCGAGTAGTTTATTTTGATTTCCTATTGAGGTCATCTTGTGCATTGATTATGGGTTATAGATTTAATACTGGTATCCATCATTGGGAAGTGTGTGGTCTCAGATCTAATGGTTCCTTCTGTTGATTATGGATCTAAAGGCTGACTCAGTTCGATAGCCTCTTGTATAAATGTAGTTTTTTGGTTAGAGTTTAGGGAGTCAGTTTTTAGATAGAAGATAGAAGATTGAGATTGTTCTCAGATCCTCGCATGTTTGAGGACTTCTGTATTTCATTGTAATATCTGGCTGAAACTAGGAAGGCCTTAAAACCTGGCATGTATGAATCAATTTGAAGTTAATATATGAAAGATCATTCATTTTCTCTTTCCCACTATGTTGTTGTTGCTTCCACATGTTGTTGAGAAAGGTGGTTTAGGTTAGGGTGTGCCATTCCTTGGCCATTCTTGCCTTCGCTTGCGTTAGTTGATGTCAAAACTTGCAATGTTCCTCAGTTGAAATGAGCAACATTTTGTATCTTTCAAACCATCGGTCTTAGCATTGAACCATCTGCGCCATCATTTTGAAGCACTTTAGATTTGGTTACTAACCATTTTGAGTGAATTCTACATGATTGAATTGTAGTAGTCAGTTTGTGCATTAAATAGAGGATGAATTAGTTGTATCCATCCACTTTCTATGGTTACTTGTTAGGAATAGTCCCAAGAGATAACTGAGAGGGGGGGGGGTGAATTAGTTATCTACAAGATTAAATTATTTATCCAATTAAGTATACTTAAACATAAAGCATAAACACAATTAAAAAAACATGAACACAACACCAATATTTTAGTTACAGGGAAACCCAAATAGGTAAAAACCCCGGTGGGAATTAACACCCACTAATATTCTGCACTAGATTATTATGATCCTTGTTAGAAGATCCTTAACCCTGTTAGGAGTTGCTCTACAATATATTTAGTACTGTAGACCTAGTCAAGGGTCAGACCCTGTTAGGAGTCTTTTACAATTGTCCTTGTTAGGGGAGAGGATGCACTATCTGAGAGCACACTGCTCAAAGGGGTGAAGGCTACAACCTTCTGTTTAACAGACACACACTATATCTAGATCTTGGTGAACTGCGCTTTGACCTACTATCTGGATTAGTTCCAATGAATATCACAAGTACTTTACTTGGTCACATAGACCTTCTTCTGATGGCTCAACACTTCACACACTCTACTCTGCTCTGCTCTACTTAATCAACTATATGAACCACACTCAAGCAATCACAAATGACTGCCTATAAATATCTTTCCTCTAAATTATATAATCAAGTTAGCCTATTAGAACCACCTTGAAATCATATTAGAGAAACCATAACAAACTCCAATAAACATTCTATCAGCTCTACTATGCACGCAACACATTCTGGGACCTGTCCAATAAGATAATTGTAGACTCACTCTACACACTGTCGGCTCTACAAAAACAAATGGATCTTTCTTCTCAAGCTTAATTACTTAATGCCCTCTTAATAAATCATCAATAACTCTCCTCTAAGCTTAAATCCAAGGGCACATACCCTAAAGATAGGTGCAACTCAAGAACCAATAAAATCTCTTTCAGCTCTTCTGAATAAACACAAGAAATTGTTACTGGCGAATAGCAACTGCATAACTTCACTTCTATTCATCAAAAAACTATGCATCCATGACTAAAACATCACTAACATGTCTTCAACATATATCCAAGTGTGCAAGGCTCTATGATAACTATACAAACAACCATACATAGAACACTGTATGTTACTCTGTCAAGAACACTACTAACACAAGCTACTATATAAATGTTTGTACTAATAGTTAACCTCTGCACCCATGATATCATGCTGATATCATGTCCATGTTACATATACTAAAATCTTACTGAATAAGACTTCCACACATGCTACTTTATATATGTTGTCATCAATGACAAACATACAGTCAGTACTGGCCCGCTGGAAAATCTCCAACAATCTCCACCTTTGGCATTGATGGCAACATGTGGAATGAAAAACTACCACCAACCCAAATAAATATTTCTTTAATAACATTCTCCATTTCCTCATCAAAACTCCCCCATAGATGAATCCTCCATATGTTACAATATTTTCTAATATTCTCCATTTCCTCAACTGTACTACTATCTTAACTAAATACTGCTCCTCCTTAGTATATTACTCCTCCTTTTGCTTCTATTTTTCATGACTCTATATATTACTCCCCCTTTGACATCAATGGAAAAGGTCACCATTCATTTTAAGCACTGGTACTACTCCCGAGGTAGAGTAGTCAACCTTCCATTAGTCCCTAAGGACTGATGCCTTCCATTCTTTCTTCTAAGTAGAATCAGGGAAGGGAATTACTCCCAACTTCTCCCTGAGATACTCAAAAGTATCCATAGGAAAGGGCTTTGTGAATATATCTACCAACTGATCTTTAGTACTCACATAGTCTAACTTGACTTCTTTCTCTACCACTTTCTCTCTTAGGAAGTGATACTTGATCTCAATGTACTTTGTCTTTGCATGCATCACAGGGTTCTTTGACATATTGATAGTGCTACTATTATCATAGTGAATAAAAATAGGATAATCAATCTAAATTCCAAAATCCTTTATCATCTACTTGATCCAAACAATTGTAGAACAATTCAAGGCTGCTACAACATACTCCACTTCTACTATTGATTAAGAAATACAATTTTGTTTCTTGCTTGTCCAAGTGACAAGTCTATCACCAAGAAACACTGCTCCACCTGATGTACTCTTTCTGTCATCAACACATCCTACCCAATCTGCATCAGTGTACACATGAAGCTCAACATTTTTTGAATTAGGATACCATAGACCATAATCTATAGTGCCCTACAAGTATTTGAATATTATCTTTACTGCCATGAGGTGACTTTGTTTAGGTTCTGCTGCAAATCTTCTAACTATGCCAACTACATTGGAAATATCAGGTCTAGTATGAGTAAGATATATGAGTTTACCAATCATAGACTTATACAATGTTATATCTACTACTGGTGAGTCATCTTCTTTTGTAAGCTTACATCCAGTGATCATAGGGGTTCCTACTACCTTGCAATCATCCATATTGAATTTCTTTAGTATCTCTTTCACATATTTTGACTGATTAATAAAAATTCCTTTTTCTATCTGTTGCACATTTAGTCCCAAAAAGTATTTGATAGGACCAATCATACTCATCTCAAACTCATTCTGCATTTCTTTGGAAAATTCAGCACTGAGTTTGTCATTACCTCCAAAGATAATGTCATCAACAAATATAGCTACAAGTAGTAGACCTTCATATGTCTCCCTAATGAATAGATTACAATCTACTACTCCTTTCTTGAATCCAATATTTGTTAGATATCCATCTAGTCTCTCATACCATGCTCTAGGGGCTTGCTTAAGTCCATAGAGGGCCTTCTTCAATTTGCATACCATATCAGGTCTGTCTGATAAGGTGAATCCTTCCAGCTTCTCAATGCATACTTCTTCTTTCAAATCTCCATTTAGGAATGCTAACTTGATGTCCATCTGATAAACTTTGAAGTTTTTGACTATAGCATAAGCTAGAAATAACTTAATAGCTTCTTCTCACAAGTGCAAATGTGTCTGAATAATCAATGCCTTCTCTTTGTGCATACCCTTTACATACTAACCTTTCTTTATTTCTTACTACTGTACCATCTTCATTCATCTTGTTCCTGAATATCCACTTTGTTCCAATCACATTCTTATCACTAGGTCTTGGGACCAGTTCCCAAGTGTCATTCTTAACAATCTGATCAAGTTCTTCTTTCATAGCATCATGCCAATTTGAATCATTACATGCATCTTCAAAACTTAAGGGTTCAATATGAGATAGTAAACATACTGCTTCATTGTTAGCTGAGTTCTTTGCTTGTGACCTTGTTAAGACTTTGCTTCTCTGATCTCCAATGATGTCTGTCTTGGAATAATTTCTTGATGTAAAATTTGGAACTTTAGGTGATGCTAACTTATCAGCCTTAGGAGTTTCTTCTTCACTTGTCTCAGGGTCATTGAATAATACATCAATACTATCAAACATTTCCTCAATGACTATCTCACTAGTGGAGGGTCTAGGTTCTTCTTCAATCATGGGTGAGTACATGATATCTTTCTTGAACCATAAAATTTTCATCAATATTTACATGAGCACTTTCAATGATCTTTTTCAATCTTAAATTGAAACATCTATAAGCTTTACTTTTAGTAGAGTAACCAAGAAAAATACCTTCATCACTTATTGCATCAAACTTGCCTACGGCTTCATCCCTCTTGATGTAGCACTTGCTTCCAAAGATTCTAAAGTATTTTATTGTGGGAACATTACCAAACCATAGCTCATATGGTGTTTTTTCAGCATCTGGCCTCAATTGAATTCTATTGATGGTATAGACTACTGTATTTACCACATCTCTCCAATAGGTGTGTGCAACTTTTCCTTCTATCATAATGGTGTGTGTTGTATCAAGAATGATCCTCTTCCTTCTCTCTACAATTCCATTCTACTGAGGGGTTCTAGGTGCACTCAACTATCTCTTTATGCCATGTTCTTCGTAGTACTCATAGAATCTGTCAGAGGTGAATTCTCCTCGTCTATCCGATCTCAAAAATTTTATCTTTAGTCCAGATTTATTCTCAACCTTAGCTTTGAATATTTTGAATTTCTCAAATGCTTCTGACTTATCTTTCAAGAACGCAACCCACATCATCCTAGTATAATCATCAACAAACAAAATGAAATACCTTTCACCATAGTATGATCTTGTTTGAGTTGGACCACATAGGTCTGTATCAATTAGATGCAACTTGTTCTCTACTAAATTTTTCTTGCTCCTGAATGAATTTCTCACATGCTTTTCCATTACACATTCCTTGCATATAGTATCAACTATCTTTTCTATGCTAGGTAGATCTCTTACTGCCTTTACATTGCTTATCTTTACTATGTTATCAAAGTTTATATGACATAGTCTTTATGCCACAATCAACTGTCATCAACTTTAGCAACAAAACAACTTGCTTCTGGATTGAGTTGAAAAACATTACCTCTAGTCTTTGAGCCTGATGCAATCATAACACCATCTTTGTTTTTAATGATGCACTTGTCATCTTTGAACTCCAACTCATAGCCTTTTCCAAGTAACTATCCAACATTGAGAAGGTTATGTTTCAAACCATCAACATAAAGAACATCATCAGTACTATTCTTTCCATCCAAGGTGATGGCTCCTCTACCAACTATTAGTTTAGGAGTGTTGTCTCCAAATCTAACCATACCACCATTGTATTTGTCCAGATGAACAAATCTATCTTTATCACCTATCATGTGATGTGAACAACCACTATCTATAATCCAGTCTTTCCTTATGTTAGCTTGTGAAATCAATGCTAGCTCTTGATTCTCTTTCTTATCTTTATGAACTATCTTATTATTCATTTTGTCTACAATAGCAATGAATCCAATTTCTTCTTCACCAGATTCTTCATCTGAAACTCCATTTCCAGCATAGTAGCATTCCTTAGAGTACTTAGGCTTGTAATCCTTTTTGAACTTTCTAGATCTAGTAGGACACTTAGATGCAAAGTGACCAATCTTATTACATAAAAAGCACTTAAATGGTAATTGACCTTCATATATTCCTTTTCCTTTCTTTTCTTTTTTGGCAATCATAGAAATGAAATCATCTAGTGTTTTCTCTTCATCATCATCATCAAAATTACCAGAAGTGTTTGCAGATTTCTTACCATGAACTATTGCTTTGAAAGCTATTTCACTCTTTGGTTCTGTCTTCAATCTTGAAATCTCAAAAGCTGAGATTTTGTTGATCAAGGTCTCTCTCTTGAAATTTGATGTAAGTTGCATGGTCTCATCAAGGATGTTGATCTTGCTTTCATATTCAGGAGTGAGAGTAGTCATTAACTTGTCCATGATGTCCTCCTCTGAAATCTCTCCACCAATGTTTTTGATTCCAGCAACTACTTCATTTATTCTTTGATTATAAGCTCTAATGTTTTCTCCAAGAAGAATCTCTAATGCATTGTATCTTTTCTTCCATGTCTTTCTCTACGCATCCTTTGCTTGTTTGTCTCCTTCAAATGTGTCTTCAAGGTGCTTCCATATTTTGTGGGCTGTATCTACCTTTTTTATTTCTGAAAAATCACCATCAGATAGGGCACTAATAAGGGCTTCTTTAGAAATAGCATTGTAATGAAACAATTCCTTTTTCCTATTAGTAGCATCATCCTGTGCATGGTCTTCTAGGGTAGGTATCTTGGTTTCTTTGATAGTTACATCAAAAACTTCAAAACCAATGCACTGCAAATGAGTCACCATCTTGTTCTTCCAATCAAGATAATTCTCTTCATCAAACTTAGGACTTTCTTTCCTAAAGTATGCCATCTGATTGACCTCAAGCTGTTAAACTTTCTCTCTGAGGCACTTGGCTCTGATACCAATTGTTAGGAATAGTCCCAAGAGATAACTAAGAGGGGGGGGGGGGGGGCGTGAATCAGTTATCTACAATATTCAATTCTTTATCCAATTAAGTATACTTAAACATAAAATATAAACAAAATGAAAGAACACATGAACACAACACCAATATTTTGGTTACAGGGAAACCTAAATAGATAAAAACCCCGGTGGGAATTGACACCCACTAATATTCTGCACTAGAGTATTATGATCCTTGTTAGAAGATCCTTAACCCTGTTAGGAGTTTCTTTACAATATATTTAGTACAGTAGACTTGGTTAAGGGTTGGAACCTATTAGGAATCTTTTACAATTGTCCTTGTTAGGGGAGAGGACACAGTGTTTGAGAGCACACTGCTCAAAGGGGTGAAGGCTACAACCTTCTCTTTAACAGATACACACTATATTTGGATCTTGGTGAACTACACTTTGACCTAATGTCTAGATCAGTTCCAATGAATAGCACAAGTACTTTACTTGGTCACATAGACCTTCTTCTGATGGCTCAATGCTTCACACACTCTGCTCTGCTATGCTTAATCAACTATGAACCACACTCAAGAAATCATAAATGACTACCTATAAATATCTTTCCTCTAAATGATATAATCAAGTTGACCTATTAGAACCACCTTGAAATCATATTAGAGAAACCATAACAAACTCCAATAAACATTTTGTCAGCTCTACTATGTACACAACACATTCTGGGACCTGTCCAATAAGATAATTATAGATGCATGCTACACACTGTCGGCTCTACCAAAACAACTGGATCTTTCTTCTCAAGATGAATTACTTCATGCACTCTTAACCAATCATCAATAACTCTCCTCTAAGCCTAAATCCAAGGGTGCATACCCTAAGGATAGGTGCAACTCAAGAACCAATAAAATATTTTTCAGCTCTTCTAAATGAACACAGGAAACTATTACTAGCAAATAGCGACTGCATAACTTCACTTCTACTCATCAACAGACTATGCATCCATGACTAAAAAATAACTAACATGTCTTCAACATATATCCAAGTGCGCAAGGCTCTATGATAACTGTATGAATAATCATACGCAAAACACTGCTTATTACTCTGTTAGGAACAATGTTGACACAAGCTGCTATATAATTGTCTGTACTAATAGTTAACCTCTACACCCATGATATCATGCTGATATCATGTCCATGTTACATATACTAAGAGCTTTCTGCATAAGACTTCCACGCATGCTACTTTCCATATGTTGTCATCAATGACAAACATATAGTCAGTACTATCCTGCTGGCAAATCTCCAACATTACTATGGATGTGGGATGGATCCAACACTTTTATATTATGTAATTTTCCCTTATTATGCCAGATTTTAATAAATATACAAGGTAATTACCAAAATGTGCAAGTTGACAGGGTGATAGGAGTATGAAGGGTCATGGGTGTAGCAGAAGGAGTTTGGACTGAATGAGAGGGTATCTTTACTTTGGAACATGTTAGGACATGGTGTAGGATCAAAGAGTGGATCCGAGGAGAGATTTTTAAGCCAATTGTGAGAAAGTCCTAATTATAGGCTTGATTTTGTGAGGATTTGTGATTTGGTGTATGTGTAGAGGGTCCATGGCCTAAAGGATGTCAAAATCCTTGTTTTTTCTATATTTCAAGAGACTTTAGTAAGTTTCAAGGTCAGGGGATACAACCATGATAGGGTTGCTTTGTAAAATGGGGCTATTAGGCCTAGACATGAAAATGGAGCAACAATTTTTGGAGGAGAAGTTTTGAAACAAGTGGGATTGGTTTCAATACATGTTTAATAAATTGGAAAAGGGTATTTGGATCCCTAATTTTTTTTGGGAGTCATTTGAATTAATTTGAAGAAATATGCAAATTTCTTGTTGGATAGGGCTAGTAGGACAGGCCTAAAGAGAGCAGTTTGGTTATGGGAAGATAACCACTAAATATTATGAGTTTGAATATGGGAAATGAGATGTTTGGAGTATTTTGAGAACCTTTTAAGGTTTTGGGTTGGGTCTTGGAGTTAATCCTTGGTTCAAGGAAAGATTAGAGTGTTGTTACAAAATAAAGGAGAAATCTAATATTCTCCTATGATGATTACACATCCACCACTAGCCTCTACATCAAAATGAAACATACATATTCTAATAAAGTATAAATCATATAGTAACAATATACATCGATAAACATACAAGCATAACTATAAGGCATGAGAAATTTACAAAGCATAAGACATCCACATAAACATAAATTAGTATACATCAATACACCTGACACATGAATTGCTAACCTAAAACATAAACTATATATTTGTAGGGCATGAAGCCAAATATATATGCCCAATAATGTCATACATAGAATATATCCAATATAGTTAAAATGGCTTCCTCAAAGCCAAATGGATGTACAATGTGTCACTTATACAATATACAAAAAATATGTCCACTAATGCCATATAGGCATACAATCTATATCCCTAATCTATTCCTTTCCCGCCAAGGGAAGAAAACAAATCCCGAGCTGTCTTTGATTGTCATCGATGGAGATGATTAGGATTAAAGTGGGAAAATACTGAAATCTAATTTTTCCAAAATTTCATATGTTTTAGTAAATTGCAATTTTGAGGGTCTTCGGTGCATTTTTGGACAAACATGCTGCTCGAGAACATGATGGAACATCAATGTTTTTGAAATTTCATTCAAGATTATTTGAATACCTTTCCAACGCATCAAATGGTTCGTAATTCGGAGCTAGGATGAGAAAGTTATGCCTTCTCCAAGTGGACCTAAATTTTATATTTAGTTTTTTGATAAATTTTGATAGTTTTAATAGTTTAATTGTAATAAACATTATGATGACTCTTCATTTCAATTCCAAGGGATTTGTGTGACCCTTGGGATCCATCCGACTTGTATAAACTCCAATTTTGAATAGAATGGAGATAGTTTTTGGTTTGCAATCTTCTTGTTCTCAATTTTCCTGTTGAATTCTACAATACTGCAGGTAGCACACCAGGTATTGTAATCTGGTTTTCATAAATTAGATCAGGAGATGTAGTGGATGTTGTAGTCTTCCAAGTGCACTCACTAGTCCTCATGTCTAGACTCTTCTGCAGCTTGAGTTGAAAAAAAAAACATATAAGCATCAATAACTAATATACATCAAAATTAAATTATACAATGATATAAAATAGAATATTCTCTTACCACTAGCAAATAGTCACTATGTACATCCACTGAAGGCGCATGCTAATGATATAGAGTAATAAATCCCTACATCAATGATCAAAATAATAATTAAAATACATACAGGAATATCATTAAAAAATTCAATACAAACTATTAAAATAATAATTAAAATTAAGTGATCTTTTTCATACCTCAATCAGTGCTTCAGAACTAGCTATTGTTGCAGCTACTCCACGATCCAAAGTATCACAAACAAAAGGAGTCTCTGATGTCAATAACTGAAAATGAAACAACAAAAGTATTATGTAGTTATCAAGATTACATATATTTTTTACAACCCTACTAATGAATAAATGGTACCTCTGTGAAGATTCCACCATGTCCTTCAATGTGTGGTGTCGATGTTGAAGCTCCAACATTAAAAACTAGTGCAATTGTACATGGAAATTTATAAGACAACCATTCATATAAGATTGCACTACTGACATGTTAATTATAATGCATTATTACATATATACCTGTGGACTCAATGATGACATCACAAAGCTAGGTGAAGGAATGTGATCACCACAATGACCATTTTGCCTCTAAATTTTGATCATAATTTGTCGATTAATTTAGTTATTCATTCATTTATTAATTAAATATAATCAAGTAAATCAAATTAACATTCAAATAAAGATACCTCAAGGAAAGTGGCATGATGCCCTTTGTTGTCTTTTGTGAATGTCGATGGTC
Source organism: Chamaecyparis obtusa (assembly GCA_027943335.1). Classification (NCBI taxonomy): domain Eukaryota; kingdom Viridiplantae; phylum Streptophyta; class Pinopsida; order Cupressales; family Cupressaceae; genus Chamaecyparis; species Chamaecyparis obtusa. The sequence continues at coordinate 165,435 of BSBK01005160.1, read as the reverse complement.
CACCAGTGAACTAATGCACATGCACAATAAGTTATGATACAATCATTCATATAATTACATAATAATTAAATATATTAATTAAAATGCTTTATTTGATACATACTTGTGGAGTTGATGATGAAGTGTAGAAGCGGACTAGAGGATCATTGCCACTGCCATTGACAGTCTTGTCCTGAATTTTGATCATAATTAATAAATACTAAATTAATTAGTTATTCTTTTATAAATGAAATATGATCAAATAAATTTAATTAACTTGCAAATATTTACCCATGTGTCAATGCCAAATGTCATATTTAGAAAATCATCAGTCATCATTCCATGATCCTCTTCCTCTCTCTTAGTAGTACCAAATGTGCACAAGGATCCACATGACCAAAAAAATACCCCCTCAAAGATTGATCATGGTGACCCTCAACTAAAGGAGTGGCACACTAAATGAGAGTCTCTGTGAGATCACTAATCATGCCTAGTGTCTCCACCTCTACATGTTCCTTCACAATGGAAGGAACACTAACATGATCCACCTGTGGCTTGCCAATAGGAACCCTAGGTGTGTTAGGGTCACGATGTGCCCCTTCTCTATCAAATGATGACCCCCCTTCTCTACCCTGAGAATCTAGAAAGTCTAAATAATTTGGCACCTCGTTGAGTACAAACTCACAATAGAGTTTCCTCAAGAAATATATAGGAACCTCATGATTGTTACAGGGAGGGGAATCAAAGACCATCCACCATCTCTCCCAAAAGTTTTTTTTTTATATCTTCATTCAAGAATCAATGAATTGGGAACCTATTTGCTATAGTTCTAAGAGTATTAGTGTCTCCTGACTTTTTAAAGAGTTTGCAAATGTCATCTTTTGGGATTTTTTTATTTTTTATGTCCTGATATGACAATTTATTTGCATAATATTGTTTTTGTTCTTCTCTTTTATCATGTCATAAATTAAGTTTCCCACTAAATGAGCCTATGTGGGTCAAGATTGATTCCAATGATTTTTTAAGTCTTTCCCTTCTAGGATTGTAGTAATAGAATATTTTAACCTCCTAGTTAAAGATTCTAATTCTATTTTCCCTCTTTCAATTTGGTTGATCAAAATTTCCTATGTTCCAGGAGGAGGTTTCTTGATTGGTGGAGATGGTTGAGGTCATTTTCTTGGTTATTTTCTTCATTAATTTGTTCATGAGGAGAAGATGGAGGGTTTGGTTGAGGGAGATCATTTCTTCCTAGCAATTAAAACAAAATCAATCTTAAAATCCTAATTACACTCAAAATCTAAGAAAAGAAAATTTGACAAAACAAATTGCTTCAAAACTAAAATTTCAATACAAATAAGAGGCATGGGCTATAAAAACACTTACCTCTTCTTCCAGTTTGAACTTGACAATGTCATGGAGCCATTCTTTATCTAATTTGATGAATGAAACAAGAAGAATGCCTTTGTGTATGCACTATGAGAAGCTCTCTTTGGCTGCAAACATAGGTATGTGGGAGAAAAATGAGCCTTTGAAAAGCAAAAAAGACAATTTATATATTTTACATAGCGTGTACGTGCTATAGTGCACATGCACTCTTTTTTGAATTTCCCAAGCCTAAGGCTTGGGAAACCCAAGCCATAGCATGTGCGCGCTATAGTGTGTATGCACTATGGCCATTGGGGGGCCAAAAAGGAATGTGGAACCTTCTTGGTCCTGCATCTTTATGCATATACCCATAAGGTTGGTCATTTTGCATCTAGATGTCCAGCTAGAATACCTAAGAATAGGCCTAAATATGGGAAATACAAGAATTATAAGGAATGCTATTAAGCTAGTGATGGATCTAAAGATTTAGATGATGAATTCAATGATGTGCTAGGTTTTGTTTCTATCAAAGAAGAGGATCATGTCTATCAAGAAAAATCCTTAGTTTCTCATGTTGATAGGAAAACTAATTGGATAATTGATAGTGGATGTTCACATTACATGACTAGTGACAAGGATAGATTCATTCAGCTAAAGAAGTTTGATGGTGGTGTTGTAAGATTTGGTGATAATAATCCTAGAATGATTGTTGGCAAATAATCAATTACTTTAGATGGAAAGACTAACACTAATGATGTACTATTTGTGGATGGATTAAAACATAATTTGTTGAGTATTGGACAACTTGTGGATAAGGGATATCATTTGGAATTCAAGGATGGTCATTTCTCTATTAGAGGAACTAATGGAGAATTGATTGCATCTGGTACTAAGACCAGAGGTAATATATTTCAATTGAACTTTACTGAGGTTAGTTGTTTTGTTGCAAGAATTAATGATAGTTGGTTATGGCATAAAATGTTTTGTCATATCAAATTTGATAACATGGTAAAAGTATCCAATAATAATGCTATCAGAGATCTACCTAAGATTGTGAAACCTTCTAACACTACATCTAGAGAATGTGTTTTGGGAAAATAGACAAGAAGTGGTTTTGCAAGAAAATGATACTCAACAAATGAAAAGTTGGAACTAATTCATATAGATCTTTGTGGACCTACATAGACCAAGTCATACTTTGGAGATAGGTACTTTATCATATTCATTGATGATTACTCTAGAATGATGTGGGTTGTATTTCTTAGAGGAAAAATAGAAGTATTTAAAACTTTTAAGTTTCATAAGGAAAAAGTTGAGAATGAGACAAGCTTGAAGATAAAGTGTTTGAGATCAAACAGAGGTGGAAAATTCACCTCACATGAATTTAATATATTTTGTGAGAAGCATAGTATTATGAGGTAGAATTCTACACCTAGGTCACTACAACAAAATGGAGTTGCCAAAAGAAGAAACATAATAGTTCTTGATGTTGCAAGAACCATGTTGATAGAAGGAAAAGTTCCTCATATGCATTGGAGAGAAGCAGTCAATACAACAGTATACATAATGAATAGAGTAAAAATCAAAGAAGGTACATGCAAGACACCATTTGAGGTATGGTACATGGTAAAACACCTAGTGTTAGTAATTTTAGAATTTTTAGAAGTAAATGCTACATTAAGAGAGATGAATGTATAGGAAAATTTGATACTAGAAGTGATGAAGGCATATTTCTTGGCTATTCTACTAGAAATAAAGCTTATAGATGCTACAATATGAGAAATAGGAAGCGAATTGAAAGTTCTAATGTGAGAGTGGATGAAAAGTTTCAAGTTAGAGAATAATGCAGTGGCTTTAACCAGGCTATGAGATTTCTTTTGAAAATGTGAATATAAATCAGGAAAATATGCATACACTAGTACATTTGACCTAGTTTTTCTACCAAAACTTTTGACCATGGTATAAAAAAGTTTTGGTTGGTTGATTATAGAAGGAAAAGTTTCATTTTTTTTTTAATCCATGCCCGTGTTAGTCAAAAGTTTGACCAATACTACATAAGTCAAACTTTCAACAAACACAGGGGCATAACTTTAACAAAAAAGATTTCATTTCATTATTATCATCAGTGAATTTTTTCATTGTAGCATGCGTGCAAAACCTCATTGGCACTGTGTATTGGAAGCTCATCGGCTCTGTGTATTGGAACTGCAGATTGGAAGCTCATCGACACTGTGTATTGGAAGCTCATTAGCATTGTTGGAACCTCATTGGCACTGTGTATTGGAAGCTCATCGACACTATGTATTGGAACTGCGGATTGGAAGCTCATCGGCACTGTGTATTGGAAGCGCATTGGCACTGTGTATTGGAAGCTCATTCGACACTGCGGATTCAACATTGAGGTTTGAATTTGAAAAACCAATAAAAATGTAATCTTTTTCAAGTTCAAAATGGAACTATTCTATTTTATTGTCTTTGTGGGGAGAACATTCTATTTTGAATCCATGATGTTGAAGTTTGTGTGCTAATTATGTAAATACTTTATTGTAGTTTTGGTATTGTGCCCACAAGACTCTAAATTCCTTGATGGCTCGACTCAGAAACCCTATAGTCAGCCCTAAGAATAAACTGGGCTCGAGGACTTAGAATAATCAAAAACCCTCCAAACGGTTGCCTCCATCCTAGGTACCCACTGTCAAACCAAAATCAGTTGACCCTAGCTAACCTGATCAATTAGTCTAGTGTGATTCTGTGTTAGTCAACAGTGCTGGAGTAGGTGGTTGAACTGCACAGAGGAATTTACATGAAACATTGCAGATAGTGTATTCTAACTGAAACATTCCACTAGATCCTACTCCATTGTTTGATTATGGGAAGAAGCACTATTGTAAACCAATAGAGAATTGCCAAGGATAGTGAACTCCACACTTGGAGACTTGAAATACCTACTAATCAGTGAATGTTAAGTGAGTAAATTTTGTTTATATAAAACCAAACAGAAATCAGAATTGGAGTAGGACAGCAGCAACAATTAGTATTCGTGGAGGGAATAGTAACTCTAGGAAGTCACATAAACTCAATTGAAGGAATCTGCAATTAAGGGAACCCTCTTTGACTAAAAATATTGGAGACATTCAAAGACTTTAATTATATTGATAGAATTGAATATTTCTTGAAGAACATTAGAGTAAGTGAGAATCGTTACTCTTTGGATAGAAGGGTTGTTCAACTATTGCTTCTAGTTGTGAATAGATTGGTTTGTAGACTGAGATTGTAGTTATTTGGGTGATCAATGAATCTGATCTTATTGGATAAGTTTAATAGTGTGATGTAATTCATCACATGATGGGAGAATTTGTGTCAATGTGATGGAAAAACCATGTCTTCTGTAAGTTGTGATATATTAGATGATAATTAGGCCTTTATAGGGATTACACATCCATTATGTTTCTAGGAGAAGGATTATATAAAGGAGATGGCTAGCATTGTAAGGCTAGCTATTTATTGTAATATCATGATGTGGATTATTTGGAGATATAACATGGACCAAGATTGGATGTAGATCATATTTACTGTCACATATGAATTACTAGGATAGGTACCAATCTTACTATTATGAGACAGTAAATAATATAAGCTCCTCAAGCATGAGTTGGATGATGTGGATACATTAGTTCTTATATCTACATAATCCACATCATCCAACTCATGCTTGTGGACTAAGATTGGATGTAGATCATATTTACTATCTCATAATGACTTACTAGGATAGGTACCAATATTACTATTATGAGACAGTAAATAATATAAGCTCCTCAAGCATGAGTTGGATGATGTGGATACATCAGTTCTTATATCTACATAATCCACATCATCCAACTCATGCTTGAGGAGCTTATATAATAATCAATTGATTAATGTTTTTGGTTTTGATGTAGTCCTCTCCAACTCATGCTTGAGGAGCTTATATAATAATCAACTGATTAATGATTTGAGGGACATTTTAATTGCCTATTCTAATCACTAATTTGAGGAACAATGATAGTGACTGTGAATGAAGATTGTATTCTTATTGTTTTGAAATTTTATGAGGGGTTTTATGTAATCTTAGGTTTTGTGGAAGCACTATTGTAAACCAATAGAGAACTACCAGGGATAGTGAACTCCACACTTGGAGACTTGAAATACCTGCTAATCAGTGAATGTTGTGATGCAGGAGCATCCTGGGTGTAAGAGCAATCTTGCATATTATTTTTGTTTCTCTATTTCTGTTATGTATTTGTGGTATTAAGGGGAGCACCCTTCATCAAGTGGTATCAGAGTAGGAGTTCCTGAGTGTGTAAACAGATCACCGATTGTGAGGTAGTTTGCACTAGATCACTGACTATGAGGTAGTTTGCACTAGGACTATGGTTAGGGTTTCAGTGAGAAGTGTGAAAATGCCTCCATGAAGGGAATGTGATGGAAGAGCTAGTGTTGTAACACCTAAGGTTAGGGAACTACAGAGACAAGTGTGAGCATTACAAGAGGAGATTCATAGAGGAATGAATCTTAATGTCAAAGACAAAAGTGAGGATGAAGCCGAAGAAGAAGATCAAGAAGGAGAAGTCAAAGTTGTGAACCAGGAGGAAGAAAGAATTTTTTGAGCCATTTCGAAGATCGGGAAGAGACCTAAGATTGAGGTTCTGAAATTTTCTAGAAATCTTAACCCAGAGGAATTGATCGACTAGATCAATGAATGTGAAGAATATTTTGAGTATGAAGATATTGAGAAGCCTGATAGGGTCAAATTCGTGAAAGCCAGACTGAAAGGTCATGCGAAGATCTGGTGGCAAGAGATTCAATTAGAGAGAAATCAAAGAGGAAAGGATAAAATCACAAGATGGGATAGGATGGTGGATAAATTGAAGTGACAGTTCATTCCTATTGATTATGACCTTGACCTACTAAAGAAAATGCAAAGTTTGAAGCAAGCGGGATGATTTGTTCAGGAGTATACAGAGGAGTTCTATCGAATCCTCATCAGAACAGGACATGTGGAAGCTGATAAGGAGAAAGTAGCCCGCTACCTTAATGGGTTGAGGCTGAGCATTTAGGAGAAGTTGAATTTGGTTCAAATGAACATTATTGAAGAGGCATACCAATTTTCCCTAAAAGTAGAGGAAAAGCTGAACAAGAAGTTTGAGAGCAGACAAAGCAGAAGAGGTCATGATGAAAGATCTAGTGGATGGTCATATGAAGATCGAAATGAAGATCCGAAAAAGTAAGATGAGGCCACTAATAGTCAAAATCAAAGAGGAGATAATTTCAATCATTTCCAAGATCAGAACAATAGAGATCAAAGAGGAAGAGGAAGAGGACAAGGTTCAGGAAGAGGAGGCTTCCGTGGAACATGTTTTCACTATGGAGAAGAAGGTCATAGGGCATTTGAATGTCCTCAATGCCAAGGAAGGATAGATAGAAGGAATGAAAGCCAGGCCAGAGTTGCACATATAGATGAAGATGCCAGCTCATCAAATTATGAAGATGCTGAAAGAGGAGAAACACTGATTAACAGAAGAGTTCTGCTGAGTGGTGAGAATGAACCTGAGCAAAGAAGGAGCCTATTTTGCACTAGGTGCAAGTGTGAGGGTAAGTGTTGTGATGTGATTATTGATAGTGGTAGTACTAATAATTTGGTGTCAGAAGAGATAGTGACAAAGTTGAATCTCAAGAGGTAGAAACATCCACATCCATATCGGGTTTCCTGGGTACAGGATGACCACAAGGTCATGGTTAGTGAACAATGCCTAGTGAAGTTCAAGATTGGCGGGTACCATGATGAGGTACTATGTGATATCATATCTATGGATGCATGTCATATGTTGTTGGGTAGACCTTGGCAATTTGACAGATGTGTTGCACATGATGGTCATGTGAATACCTATTCCCTGACAAAGGATGGAGTGCGACATAAGCTAAAACCATTGATGGAAATAGAAGAAAAGGTATGTGGTAATGCGAGAATAACTTTTGTTGATAAAGGAAATTTCTCAAATGGTATGAGGCATGAGCATATGTGTTTTACCTTAATTCAAAAGGCTGGGAAAGAGGAAATAGAAGATGTACCTATAGAAGTTGCAAAATTATTGAATGAGTTTCAAGATGTTGTATCTGTTAATGTGTCTGATGGATTACCATCAGTAAGGAAGATCAATCATCAGATGGATTTGATTCCAGGAGCTAGTTTTCCAAATAAGGCAGCACACAGAATGACACTAATAGAAAGTGAAGAGTTGAAGATAGATTTGAAGTTTAGTTCATCACATCATCCATAGATTGTCTATGGAAGTAGTCCAAGAAATGCATCTGAGTTGAGAAAGATAGATAAAGGAGAAATAAGTAGTGCTGAAGCTGAGGATTTTGCAAAACATTTGAAGAACATCCATGAGGAGGTGAGGAAGCACATTTCCAAAATAAATGCGCAGTATAAGGCTAAGGCAGATGAGAAAAGGAGGCATAAGGAATTTTAAGTTGGAGATGAAGTCATGGTTCATTTGCGGAAAGAGTGATTTTTGGTTGGTACATATAACAAGATGACAATGAAGAAGTTTGGGCCATGTAGGATACTGAAGAAGCATGATTCAAGAAATTCATATGAGGTCGAGTTTCCTACTGAGCTGAATATTTCACTAGTATTTAATGTTTCATATCTGATAGAGTATCATGAAGGAGGTGTTGAAGATGAGGTTATAGTAGCACAGTGGAGTATTCTAGCAACCAGTTTAGATAACAAGGAGATTGAAGACATACTGGATAGTCATGTTGGCAGAAGCACAAGGAACATAACATATGAAGAATATCTGGTCAAGTGGAAAGGATGACCTGTTGAAGATTCATCATGACTAACAAAGGAGGAGGTTAACCATCTTGGTTTTCCTTTGCACACCTGAGTCGTGATAGGGTCACTTCTCAAATTACCCCAAGTGTCTGATGTAGGAGCATCCTGGGTGTAAGAGCAATCTTGCATCACCAAAAAAAAAAAAATTATGTTTTTGTATTCAATAAGGTCTATCTTGTGCAGAGCTACTATTTATGGAAACTTTCTATTTTCAGTAAGTTGGTCATTCAATCTCGAAATGTTCTAATTTCTTCCTTGGAGGTTCATTTTGGTCATATCAGCCTACCAATAAAGTTTCATTGGCAGATCAAGTCTAGTTTTGAAGATATTGAAGATTTTCGATATTGGCAATAGGGTACAGAAAATTTGAACTCAATTTTGAAGGCTTTAGAGGTCTTAGATGAGGTCAAAACTTTAGCTGAATGAAGCTTGCTTAATTCAAATTTTGTAGAGCTCCTTGCACCCTTTCCAAATTGGGATCATAATAGTCAATCGGGTCAACGGGTGATGACTTATGGTCTTCGAAAGTTGGGTCACCTCAAATAGCAAAAAATGATTTTCCTTCAAAATTTTTGTTTGGGTTTCAAAAGATATTTTGAGCTGACTTTGATGTAATAAATTGTAAAATAAAATAATTCTAAGTTTGGTCGGCCCTAAGGGCTAAATTTTTGGAACCTTCTCGGGCGGTGGAAATTGCCTATATAAAGAAGGCCCGTAGTGTTGTCTAGGGTAGTTCGGGGGTAGTTTGGGATAGTTCTGGGTAGTAGATCTGGGTATTGATTCAAGACTTTGTCCTACAAAATATTTTAAGGGAATGCCCATGTGGCTTTGCATATTGTAATTCTGAAAGTCTGTAATTCAACATTTGTGGAGATAATAAGAAGCCAATTTTTTGTTCTTGCATATTGTTGTTGTTTCTCTATTTCTGTTATGTGTTTGTGGTATTAAGGGGAGCACCCTTCATCATGTTGACATTACATATAATGTGGAAAACAATGTAGTCAACCTTATCAAGAAACCTAAACCTATTCCAAAACCTAGGCATGAACCTTGCATAACCTTTGATATCAAGGAAACTATTAAGGTTGTTGATGGACCCCTATACATTACTATGAAGATGAATCAAGAGCTCTCTTGAGGAGTGCTTATTGATCCTATGTATGGTGACTGTTATTACCAAATAACATCTCTTTACCTAACAATTTCATCAAGAAACTTATGAAAAATCTGATGTCATGGTTAAGGTGCATGATCATTTTACTTGTTCTACCATAAGTTTTATGACCCTTCCTATTGAAGTTGGTAAGAAGAGCTTAGATTGTCACCTTTGTCACTATTCCTAAATCCAATCAATTCCAAGTAAGACTAGGTCATCCTTGGCTTACTTTAATGAGAGTTATACCTTCTACTATCCATGAATGTTTGAAGTTCCCTCATAATGGAGAAATTATCATGGTCAATCAAAAAGTCATGGAAAGTTCCTTATAGATATTTGAAGAGAGTCCTATTATTCATTACATTACTTGCAATATGTATGTTGATATTTCATTGTCTCTATACATGCTAAGTGTTTATATAAGAGTGGGGATATGCTATGTAACTTTACTTAGTCACGGTCTTAATTATATAAGGATATATACTTAATCATAGTATAAACTTGAATAAAAAATAGATAATTTTAAAATAGAAATGTGAGGGGACTGGGATATTATAAAATAATGAGCATATCTTTGAGAATTATCCTAAGATTGTAGGGCTCAAATATTCATTGTGATTAATACAAGTTTGTAAACATTGATTGATGTATTTTGAGGTCATATAATATGGAAATAAGACAACACCTACATAAATCTTGATATCATCACAATATAACATATTTTGATTCTCTGCAAATTTGAACAAGTTTTCATTCACAATATAACATAAAATGTTCTGATTCTCTACAAATTTGAACAAGTTTTCATTGTGGGAAGTGTAGAGATATACTAGAAGCCTATTTCCATTCATTTTGATGAATTAGAAGTTCACTATCATCAATTATTGGTCTGAATATATTTTATATATTCTGTGTTAACTGTTTAGATGCCTGGGGTTACTTGACAGGCTATAAGTTTTGAGTTTCTTTTGCAACAGTCTAGGTTCTCACCAAGATATGGCCTTCCCATGAATTCCAAGGGCCCATATTTCATGGGAAGCATTCATCTAACATGTATTATGATATTCTAACATATTTTATGCAGGAACAGTGCTAATCATCATTGACTGTAATGAAACAGTGAGGGTTTCTTTGATGAAGTTTGTAGGTACAGTGCAGCAGTAGCAGATCGGTCTGAAGGAGGAGAATATATTATGATTTGGATCATCATATAATGATCATTTCATGGTAAAACAATCACTTGTTGAACCTAGAATGGATTGGAGATAGGAGATTTGAGAAACCCTTGCATTGAGGGTTTAGAAGTACCAAATTGGGGTTTTGGGGGTTCCCGGTGGACTGAGTCTTATCCCTTTATAATTTGTTCATTTTTAACCATTATATAACACGTATGAGAGTTTGGAGTGATAAGGATAAAGGGAGAGTGATGATGCTTTGCAAATTGGTAGTTTTTCATGCTATTTAAGGGTCACTGTGTGGGAACAGTCAGACCTGGTCCAAAGAAGCCCATAGTAAGTTTTTGATATGTTTTAGTACTTGGAAAAGGGTATTCATAAATGCTTTTTCTTTATCAAGTGCTTTGGGAAAAGGTGAATTTATTTGGGTTTGTATCCTGTTGCAGGGATACTAGAATTGCAATTAGGTCTCTGGGACTGATTAAGAAGATTTGGAATATTGGGAACATGGGTTTGACTGAGAATCTTAAAAAACTTTGAATCTAAGTTAATAAAATCCTATCATATCAAAAACACCACTTAGGAGTCTTGGAATAAGTTTGGTGAGACAAGTCTCTAAGTGCACTTAAGGGTTTGGTAAGTCATAAAAGAGTAAGTATATATCCTTATATAATTAAGACCATGACTAAGCTATATAAGAGTGGGGTTACAAAATATTATTGAGCCATATTGAAGTGGAACCCAACTAGTTTCCATATTGAGACCCAAGTTTTATTTTTGCATCATTTTTATATTATGGTTTCATGATATTTATTGACCTCTTGAGTACCATAAACTTGTTAAGAAAATAATATGAGAAGAAAGAAGGGGTACCATGGTAGGGTTGGATGATTGTATGTTGTGTATGAATTATGGCTAAGGCAAGGAAAAACCTATCTTGTAAGGCCTGTTCGGTTTTCAACTCTTGTTATATTAGAAATTATGTTGGACATAATGTTATATTGTGATGATATTAAGATTTGTGCAGGTGTTAACCTTTTGGAAATTATATATACAAATTTTAGGTGTGTCATGAATTTCAGTCTTATTTCCATTTACTAGAAAACATACAAATTTGGAAGGTAAACATACAAATTTAGAATCCATAGTTGTGCTTTAGGTTAGAGTCTAAGATTTTACTTAAAGATTTTGATGATGTTGTTTTAGATGACATTGGAAATGCTCATGTTGGCCATACATTTTACTAGTATGAGGCCATCCCTTTTGATTATAGTTTTGAGGGTTTTGTGATTGATTTGGTATGATAAATGTCCCTTTGCGTTGCAAAATTATAGTTGAGAAAATGGTTGTTCAGTAACGATTTGTATCTGCAGGTTGCAAACAAATCATCCTTCTTCCACCAATGAGTCATTCCATTCAAGAAAGACCATGTTTGATGATATCAACACACAAAAAAATAGGGAGACAATTGCTAGACTATGGTCTAACTTAAAAAGAAAAGGTGATGGAAATTGTTATTGTCCTTGCAAAATTTGTAAGGGCTTAAAGACTCGAAGATATCTAATCAAAACACCTGAGGAACATTGTAGGCAACATGGTCACATTGAAGGGGGAAATGAATTTCATCCATTGGTATGTATTTTAATAATTTATAAAATATATAAGACATGATTTGATGATGACATCATGGTCATGGTTAATATAAGGTCATCATTTTCATATAGGTCAACCACCCTGGGTTTCATGTTATGGACCATGACAATCTGGAGAATGTGGATTTCCAAATGAGGGAACATGGAGGTGTGAATATAGAAGTAGAAGGTAATGATCCCATGGAAGAAGGCCATGATGATGAAGAAGATCATGATGATCAAGATGATCATGATCATGATGATCATGATGTTGACACAGAGCTTGATGTACCTATACTTGAGAAGGCACATGAGCACTTATATGAAGGCTCCCAAACAACTCTTCTTGCCGTTGTATTGTTGTTGGTGAACTTGAAGGTTATGAATGGTTTATCCAATGTAGCAATGACACGTATGTTAAGGTATGTCATCTATTTTCATTATTTTAGTCGTAATTCCCTTACAATTAACATTGGGTGAATCGTGTAGAAATTAATATTCTTTAAATTAACAAATTATATTTTTGGTCATAGGTTGATAGGTGAGTGTTTGTTACCACCATCAAACATTCTACCTCACTCGTACCGAGAATTATCTGCCATTATGAAAGATATTGAAATGAAGTATCAAAAAATACATGCATGTTTGAAAGATCATAGTATATATCATAAATAGCATGAATTTGCAATAGCATGCCCTATTTGTCATATTAGTAGATATCAATTAGATCAAATAACAAAAAAGTGCCTCGCAAGGTTCTTCAGTTTATTATCATTATTCCACGTCTGCAAGGATTATTCAGGTGCAATAGCTTGGCACAATTTATGGATTACCATGCACACAATAGAAGTCAAGATGACATTATGAGAATGTCTATGGATGGTTCAACATTTAAGGAAATAGAGGAAAAATGGCCACGCTTTAAAGAAGAACCTCGTAATCTCAAGCTTTCATTGGCAGTGGATGATGTCAATCCATTTGGAGAGATGAGATCTACTTACTCAGTGTGGCCTATTTTTGTTATCAACAATAACATTCCTCCTTGGTTGTCCATAAAGAGGGAGCACATAATGTTGGCACTGATTGTTCCAAGTATTTTTTGATTTAATAGTCATCTAAATTAATTTATTATAAATAATGCATCAAAATGGTCATAATAATTATGTAATATTTTTGTTCATTCAACTAGGTAAGTACCAAGTTAAAGATATCAATGTATATATTGAGCCCCTTCTCGATGATTTGATGGTGTTATGGAATGGGATCACTATGTATGACATCTCTAGACCAATAGAACAAAGACAATTTCAATTCCATGCAATGCTTGTATGGACAATACATGATGCCCCTGGGCTAACACATTTTTGTGGTATGTTCTCTTCTTAACATCTCTTTTTTGGTATGTTATAGTGCTAACACAAAGTTAACCTATTTAATCCAATTATACATGATCTTGTAGGTCTTCAGATAAAGGGAAAATTTGCATGTCCAATTTGTGGTCCAAAGACAAAATCTTGTCATTCAAAAAGTTTAAGAAAGCAGGTGTTCAATGAGAATAGACACTTTCTCCATAGAAATCATAAGTACCGAATTACCAAAAAACATCTTTTCAATGGGAAAGAAGAGACTACATCAAAGCCATGGAGAATGACACCTCGCCTATGGAAGTTGGCATACAATAAAATAAATCATCGAGGTAATGTCATTCCATCTCATGGTTTTTGTTTCAAATTTATATTTTGATATTATGTTTTGTTTACTGATGATGTAATTGATGCTTGTGAAGGTCGTCAAGGCATCAATGACCACCTTCCAAAAGGACTAAAAAGTTATCCTATGCAATTTAGTAGGTTGTCATACTACGAGCAACTCCCAATCGTGCATTTGTTTGATCCTATGCACATTGGAAAGAATGTAACAGAGACATTATGGAAAATATTGGATGGAAGGAGTGACAAAGACCAAATTGTCAAAATTTGTAGTGACATTGAAGAATCCAACCATGCAATGAAAAATGTCATTCAATCAAATAATAATGGAGACGAGATTGATACAAGTTCCCTTAGTTGGTTATTGTCGGAGCAGCAGAGCAATGCTATAAAAGAAGTCATAAAAAAAATATGATTTCCCACAGGATTTGCTACGAACATAAATGATCTCATATCAAAGAAAAATGAATTTGGGCCAGAGATGAAAACACACGATTGGCATACATTTATTAAGGTAATTCATGTTATTTTTTATTCACTATATATTTGTATACTGCATGTAGTTTTCATTGCATTATTTTATAAAATATTGACAAGATCATTTTACAAATATTGCAGTACGTTCTACCTCTATCTCTCCCACACCACTTTGCCAACAGTGTCAAACAAGTTATATATGATCTTGGAAAATACATGAGGTGGTTGTCATCTAAAGAAATGAATAAAGAAGATATAAAATATTGTAAGAGAAAAATTCCTCTTCTTATGTGTGAAATGAAAAAGTGTCTACCTTCAACTTTTTTCAATGCACAAGAACACTACCTCATACATCAAGTTGAGGAGATTGAATTGTGTGGACCTATACCAACTAGGTCAATGTGGATGGTTGAGAGACACTTAAAATTTTTGAAAGGCTTGGTTCGATAGAGAGCACATCTTGAGGGTTCTATGGTGGAGGGATATATGGTATATCAGACCATGGTGTACATTAGTGAATATCTTCGTAAGTTTGCAGCAAAGATCCATGTAGATCATATTTGGGATCCCAACTCCATTAACAAATTTGAAGGGGAGTACTTGATGGGAAAAGGTAGATTGAGGAAAGTGAGAGGTAAATCTAAGATGTTATTGTAGTTAATTAATTCTTATAAATCTTCAATATAAGTTATTTATAATTGGTGTATTTTTTTTATACAGTTGGTTGAGAGTGGGATGCAATACATTTGTATATTGTGAACAATCTTGATTGGATGATGGTATGGTTTGAACGATGTCAACAAAATGGTTGCTCATTAACATGGGAAGGTGTTGCTTCATTGGTTAGAGAAGCTCATGGTAATGGAGATTCCAATGTTACGCCAATGGTAATTGATCTAGCATATGGTTTAAGAGGTAGAGAGGTACGTACAAATTTATTAATGATCATGACTCGTATGTTTCATATCAATTCACGATGTAAATAATTTACACACTTGAAAAATTGCAGGTCAAGCACCACAAAGCTATGTACTTTCATGGCCACAAATTTTGCATAAAAAAGTTGGATGACACAAAGAAAACTTGTGATTCTGAGATAACTACAGTTTTTGAGGTCACCAATATATCATCTAGAAATGACATACATCCTCAACAATCTCAAAATCAATACTATGGCATCTTGGATGATATAATTGAGTGCGACTTTAACTCATTCAAAGTAGTTCTATTCATCGTCAAATGGTACAGACTACAACTGAATCAAAATGATCTAGATAGAACTGTTATTCAACATGATAATCGATTTACAATGATTAATACAAGGTCATTTGAGCCAGTTGGAGATGAACCCTATTTTCTTCCAAGCCAATATGAGCAAGTGTTTTACTTAGAGGTTCCACATAAACAGGGTTGGTCATTTGTTGTTAGACATGATCCAAGAGGAAGGCCAATAAAGTATAATGTTATGGAAGAAGAAGATATTGAAGATGATGAAGAAGCAGATGATGAAGATCAAGATGATGGTGATGATGATGATGGTGATGGTGATGATGGTGATGATGATGGTGATGATGGTGATGATGATGATGATGATGATGATGATGATGGTGATGATGGTGATGATGATGGTGATGATGGTGATGATGATAGTGGTGATGATGATGCTGATGATGATGATGATGATGATGATGATGATGATGATGATCAATGACATGATTGAAATGATCAATGAAATGATTGACATGATTTATTGATTTCAATTGTAATGATTACATATTTATTGTGCTCAATTCTAATGATTAGTACAACATATGTGATTTATAATTACCAATGTTTTTCTTATGATGCTCAATTAATTGCTGCTAATACATGTATATATTGTGTTTGATTATCACCCTTTTTGCAAACATGCAATTGACTACAGACATAGTCACCCCTTCTGTTGATGATCTTGCATTCCATATATAAGGTAAATTTGTTCATGTTTATGATGTTTCATATTGTTCATGTTGTCTTCTAAGTTATTTGTAGCATACGTATCATGCAATTTTTAGCTAACTTACGCTAAATGATTAACATATGCAGAAAATTTAACCCCTTTGGCATGGATCGTGCACAGTGACATGGATCAGTAGGTATAAGTTAATAAATAGATATAATTTTCTTATATTCTTCTTGTTTATCACTGAGCACGTATGTTATAAATAGACATATTATATAATCATATAATGTATATATAGACAAAGAAGAACCGTATAGAAATATAATTATATAATCACTTTCAACTTAGAACATTTTATATCTCCCATGTATAGACAAAGAAGAACTGTACATATGGGTCATGACTTGATTATTCTATATATATTATTCAAATATTATCAAAATTATATTTGAAGTGGGGATGTGACAATATCTCATTTGATGGATTGCAGGACCCACCAAATAGGTACTTGTCAGGTCCATCTACATTGAATGAGGGAAATGAGGGAATGCTAGATGAAAGTTCTACATGTAGTATGGCTAAAATAGGGAGATCAACTAGAGGTCAAAAGATTAGAAAAAAATTTGATAAATGCATGCAATTTTTCCTTGCTAATGGGGGGTCATGTTCTTATGATGATGAGACCAAAGGTGACATCAAGGTGCCCTTTCAGTACACACACATTGAGAAAGAATGGGTACCCAATGAGCTACCTCCAATTAACACTAATTTTTGTGTTAATGAGAGGATATATTGCATTGCTCCATCCTCATTACATGGTTTGGGCCTATTTTCCATGGATGGGATAAAAGTATGTTACAACAAAGTTGTTGAATTGTTCAAGTATGTCAGTCCATGTTACAATTACAATGATTGGATGCAGATTGTTCAATATAAAAAAAGCATGCGTAGGTATGCACTATCAACTAATTATATACAATGGAAAGAAAATGATCAAAGTAAAAGATTTGCAATGTACATTGATGGGAGACCAAAAGCAACAGGTAATATTGTGGGTTTTATAAATAGTACACAACCTTCCTCAACTAATAAGCAACCCAATTCCATATTTGAGGTGCATGAGGGGAATCAAGTTTTTGTATGTGCAATAAAATCAATAAGTGCAGGGGAAGAACTGCTAATAGATTACCATTTAAATTTCATAGATACAAAAAAAGTTATGATCATGAGGGTGGTAAGTAGTATATACCATTTTATTAATAAGTTTTTTTTTGCTAAGTCTATTGCTTTTAGTTCGCTGAAGTTTTTATATTTAATCTTTGTCATAGGACGATATGGATCCCGCACATGATAGAGGCCACGAGGATGCTCCTCCCACCCATTCTTCAGCAAGGGTAAACCTTATTGAAATTGTACAAATTAGATAGTTGAAAAATGTTATATTATTACGTTATTTTATTTACTGTTTTGGAGTTTTTATGATAGTTTTACTGATATTCCTATCATAATTTGATGTTCAGGATAGGGGAAGAGTGCCTGCAGTAAGTACAGAGGCAATAGCTACCCCTTCTGATGATGATATTGTAGAAACACCTAATGTAACAATTATGTTGAGGAAAAAATTTAAAAAAATCAATTTAGAAATAATGAGAATTTTAGATGAAGCAAATATTCCAACCAAGGAGATGCTAAAGAGGCTATCTAAATTGAAAGCGCAAGCACGTCATTATGAAGTAAGCAGTAATGAATATTTAGTTATAACAAAATTTTAATAAAGGTTTATAGTTTATACTCTTTTATGTTGTGAAGTAAAATATGTAATATGTGTTCTTGTTACAGGAATTTTTGGCAATTGATCTAGAACCTGGTCAAGGACAACACGGTGAGGCTGGTACTAGTAGAGGTCCAACCACCTCAGGTAAAATAATCCTTTAGTTGACAAGTTACAAGGAATTTTTTCTTTGGAACATTCAAAAACTTCTTAAGTTAACTCTTACTTTTATTATTTCAGAATGTCTTTGCTAACAATGTATTGTTCAGGTCATCAAGTGCAGGAGACTCCTCCTAGGATGTCGACGGACGTCCATTCAAGATTTCTGAGTGCAATGTTGGCAATAAGGGGCATGCAAACATCGACGCCTTCATGGTCTATGCCAGCTGGTAAATCCTTGTTTTGCTATATTTGGTTTTGTGTTAATTATGATTTGATAATTTGTACTTTAATCTTGGGTGCATCACATAGTGGATTATTTTTTTGGAGTAGGAGATACACCTGTGGCATCATCTAGTATGCCAGATATAGATCAGAGTACGTGTATTGGTGATAATTCACCATCATTTCCTGGATCTACCTGTGTTTCTAACACGAGAGTTATGCAGACGTCATTGTTGATTGACGATAATGAATCGATGCCTTTAAAATGCCCTAAGCTTCCAGGTACTTTAAATAATTATTTTTTATATTGTAATATGCATTTACCTATTCATAACAAGTTTTGGATTGATTATCCCATGACATTTTTTGCAGGAAACGTTCATTTTATAGGACGCTTTATGACCTCGCACTGCATATATGTGAGACCACCATACGTATAAGGTGGAACATCATAAGTGAACTAACTTTATCCCACTATTTTTTTTTCATATCATTAATTGGTACATGATTTTTCCTTTCATTTGGGTCTTTTCTTTTACTATATCTAACACTTTTGTGTTTTTTCTTAAAAGGTGGAACTTGCAAGACAAAAAATTAAAGGGTAAGAGTTTAAGGTTGGGGGACAATTCTATGGAAGTCTTTTAGAAATGAGAGATGTCACTCAAAATGGGTGCTTGTTTTCAAAAAATGGGCGCCCGTTTTAGGTTCGGGCACCCGATCCTAAATTCAAAAAATGGGTGCCCGTTTCTATATTTTTTATTTTTTATTTTTTAGATTTAAAAATGCATTTTAACACTTTGAATTTTTTTTTAAAAATGGGTGCCCATTTTTTGAATTAAAAAAATGAGCACCCGTTTCTTAACACATGAGTGAGAAGCACACATCCGCCTCGAATTTCATTTCAAATTCGGTTTGGTTTAGGCTTTGTAGAACCAAGCCTATGCCTTGACCTCCAAAAATTTGGTTAAGGCACTAGAATACTAGATTTTTGCCTTGCCATAATTTTTTGAGGGCCTTCCCGATTGTATCATTTTATGAAAAAAAATCCATTAGAGTTCTCACTCTCCTGATTTCAAAAATGTAAATTTCATAGTGATGTGATTATTTTTACTATTTTTGCATTATTTATTAGTTAAAAGTGGTACCTAAATGTAAAATAGCGAGGTTCACTAAAACATTAATAACTTTTTTGTTTTTAGGTTTCTTGGAAAATAAATTATATGAGATCAATCTAGATATAATTCTTTTGAAGATAAAAAAAGAATTTTGAAAAAATATGAAATTCTCATCAAATTATGGTGTTTGTACACCAGAGGTTTTGAAAATGTATTTTATAGTCAATTAAAAATTAATAAAAAAAAATATATTCAATAAAAAAATAAAGAAAAATATGCTGATCAATATTTGGTGTCTTAGGTATATTTTCCTAGAAGGATTTACAAAAATTCATTTATTTACGTCAAAATATGGTGTCCGTACACGGCTATGGTATGGTCCTGAAACAGGCATTTTGAAAACATGGTTTTTAAACATTCCTACTAAAAATCAATTTATACCATGTGGGTATTTAAATAAATTACATATTTGAAAAGTAGACTCTGAGAACTACATTTTCTATTACTAAATTTTTTTGAGATTCAATCTCTAAGTGTCTCAAATTTAGACATCAATTGATAGGAAATTTGAAAAAAAGGGAAAACACTTCCACTTTTTGCCCAAAAGTGGGACTCAACTTCTTGCAGCCACCCTAAAAGATTAGCTCATTAAAGATTTAGAGCATGAGTTTGGTAATAATATTTTTGACAAGAAGAAAATTTTAGAAAGAGCTTGCAAACATCTTAAGACTGTGAGGGACTCATATAGAAAGAGTCTCGTCCAGAACCCAAAGTACGAGCATCCTCCCTTTATTCCAGTGAGGGATTGGAATGAGTTCATTTTGGATGCAAAGGAGAAAGAGGAAGCTCAAAGAGGAATTACACTAGCAAATGAGAGAAGGTATGTAATAGTATTAACTACTAGTGCAATGTAATAATGCACTAATTAGTGATCTTTATATCTATATCATCTAACATATTTCAAACTTTTCATAGGTTGCAGGACACATCAAAGGCAACAAAGGCCAGGCTACAAAAGATTGGGCAGCATAGACTTGGCTCTGGTGGATATTCCAAAATTAAAGCATGAATTGTAAGTAGTAGTAAATGAATTGCAGAGAAAAATTATTTATAAAATGCAAATAATTTTGTTTAATCAAAAAATGTAGGGCTCTGAATTTAATTTAGAGGCCATGACAGAACACAAAAAAATTGCCTTCAAGGAAGGCTATCAAGTCGTGGCTGAATGCCTATGGAAAGCTCTCACTAGCCCAACCAAAGAGTCTCCTTCATCATGTGCACAGGTAAATATGCCAAAAAATATATTATAAATTGAATACTTGAGCAACAATCTATTTGATAATAATGTGCATGACATTGCAATGCAGCCTCTTAATTGTGACATAGATCATACACCGCATGATGAAGCCCCTGATGTGCATTGTACTATTGATGGAGGTGCTCATTTGCTATTTAAAACTAATTATGTAATTATTAATACAATTTAACATCTTAAATTGAACTTGGTGTAACCTTTTTGTGTATATTTTAGAGGATACAAAATCATGTCATGCTGAACAAGTGCCGGAGGATGTTTAGACTGATCACCATGTAGATCATGTGGCACATTCAGGTAAAGAAAATCTATGTTTTGTTCTTTTAAACTTATTTTTTGATTTATAGTTCTTTTACTTAAATAAATACTTGTAATTCACTAATATAAAATGGTGTAAATTTAACTCATGAAGTAGTTGTTATTGCAGCAGACCCCCCTTTGGCACAGTGGCCTCGTGTTCCTGAACAGATGAGGAGGAGACATGCTTTGGAATTAGAATCAGTAGAGGAGGGGAATGAGGAGGACATTGATCTTCCTCTTAGAAATTACATGATTCAAAAAAAAACAAGAAACCCAAAAAGAAATGATTGTAATTAACATTTTTTGCTAATGAAAGAATGTTGTCTTAATGGATGTAATTTTGTACTAGTAATGTTGATGAATGATGTGTTAATGAATTCTTCATGAATGTTGTGTGTTAATGAATTTTATGTATTAATGAATTATTCATGAATGTTGTGTGTTAATGAGTTTTGTGTTAATGAATTATTCATAAATGTTGTATGTTAATGAATTTTATGTGTTAATGAATGTTATCATGTGATTATAATGATTGAATGTTATATTTCAAAAATGGATGAATGAATGAATGTTATTAAATGTTAATGGGGAATTTAGAGTGATGTTAGGGGGGGGGGAGGGGCCAAATGAGTTTCTACCTTCATGTGGTTGACCTTGTTTAGTAGAGAATATTAAACTATTCTCGAAACCAAGTGAAGCTCAAACTTTAAAGATAAGCTTAGAGTTAATAGCACGACAACCAATTAGCAAGTCGAAATGAAGTTCTTCGTTACAGGTACCTTTTTAGTTTTTAAAGCACAATGTCATGTTTTAATATTGTGTATTTTTTTTCTTATGTCAAAGTATTCTTTTACTATAAGAACATAATTTATGACCATTTTAGTAACTATTCTAACATCGCTTTATGACAAATCCTATTTTGGCAAAGATGGCGATAAGTGGTGCTGTCTATTCCTTGGGAGATTGGATTGCACAGGTCTGTATCTCAAAATCATTTGCATCCTGACTACACATCCCTGAATAACTCTGCTTCCAAGTAGACCCTATGAACAAACTCAACAAAAGAATGGAAGGCTGTTTAGAGTTGGGAATAAGAACTAGAAACAAAGATTTTATTAATTGATCATCTCCTTGTGCTTGATTGTATTTCTCAACCTTGCTTTCTCAAATTTAAAGGCATGATATCCCATATTTTGTATGATAGGGGATATGGATTGGAATGATATATGGGACAGCAGTCCAGACAATTGTTCTGGCTATTATTGTGTATCGATGTGATTGGGACTGAGCAGTAAGTACTAAATTTCATTTGCACTTCTTTATTTGTAAAACATATAATTTTCTAAGTGTCAATGAATGTTTTTGAAGTGTTAAATACATTTATAATTTATTGTTGTTCTGTACTAATTACAGGCTGCTCAAGCCAAAGAGAGAGTTAGTAAATGGTCTCCAGAGGATTTGTCCTAATACTAAGGTAACAGATGCATCATCATGTTCCAATGATGTACAAACAACACATGAATTGATGTGCTTTGTCTGAAGTGTATTCATGTGGAGGCTCTTGCTTTTTTTTTCAAGTTTTAATTCTATTAATGTTGTAGATTCAAACATAGTTTTAAGAAGGTTTGCAGTTCCATTTGGAGAACAAGTAGAGTCATTTCAATTGTTTTCGTAGCTACTCATATGAGGGAAAAGGAGGATCTATTTTTGTAAGCATTCATGAGATTTTCATGAAGATTCATAGGTTATTGGATCTAGTTTTTCAATTCTATTATGAATTATTTATATATGATGATTTTTTTTTATTACATGAAGTTTATTCAATAGTATATGTGTGTTTTATTTATAGTTATTATAAAAAAAAAATTGTTATATTGATAATTTTTCTCTGCTATAATTTCCTTTAGGATTTTCCTTTGATAATGCTAAATTTCTTTAGAGAAATGTCTCTTATGAGGTACCTTTGCACTTGACATGGTTGCAGTCTTTTCTAGCCCTTATTATGCTTATAGTCTTGTGGCGCCTTAATTCTTCATTTCTCTTTTTTCTCTCCTCTATAGGAATATTTAGTGAGTAGGATTTGTCATGTTTACATTGTGTATTTTCACCTCTTTTAGTCCTTACTTGAACTTTGTGATCTTAGTCTTTTTCATTTTGCATGTAATCAGCCTTGCTTAAGTTCAATAGTTCTTTGGGAAATGTTTGAGAGGCCATTAGGACTCCTGAATTATCCAACAACTATCTCATGGAGTCTAATAATGGCCATAATTAGAGTGTCAAAAATACCAATGCTCCATATTCATGGAGCAATAGCTATTGCAGGATGGGGCCAATGATAACAAAAGACTTTAGAAGACCAATAATTAGCCCTTTCGATGATAGCACTAAGAGTGAAAATATGGTCAATAGTCTCCAATTCACATACTTTCAACAACTTCAACTACAAAAGTGATCTGGAAATGGCCTGCAATATTGCAATTGAGGGTAGTTTTGTAACCTAGAGGTAAGTCTAATGATCAAGGTGAGGCTTTCCCCAAGAATTAGAGCTCATTACACTTGGATATTGACTAATAGGTAAGCCAAATAAAGTTTCAAAACAGTTATAAGAATAATTGAGTCCAATGTGATCTCCTAGCACTCAAGCTGGAATGTTGACTAATGGGTAAGTTTCAAGGATCAAGGTCATAACTTCTAGGTCTATAACAGTTGTTTTGGCAACTTATTTTATAGTAAGAACAATGCACCAAGATAAGAAGGTACAATTTGTGAAAGCGGATTCCTTGCAAAATAAGGGGATATCATTTCATATGCAGTGTGTTGGTGATAGTGAAGTAATATTCCTTCAAACATTATTTGTGCATTACTGATTAATGTTTATGTCTTATTTGTATCTATTTATTATTGACATTCTTCTTGATGAATTGGTTTCTAGGTTGGGAGTCCATT
Organism: Chamaecyparis obtusa; assembly: GCA_027943335.1. Lineage (NCBI taxonomy): Eukaryota > Viridiplantae > Streptophyta > Pinopsida > Cupressales > Cupressaceae > Chamaecyparis > Chamaecyparis obtusa. Next base: position 141,290 of record BSBK01005160.1, on the reverse strand, counting down.
GGCAGATCCATATCTTGCATTTGTAGCTGGTATGAATGGCTTAGCGGGGCCTCTCCATGGTTTAGCAAATTAGGTATAAAATATATGCGTACTATTGCAATGAATATTGATGAAAATAGGCTGAAATAATGGGACAATGTTCTCAAATTTCAATTGCAAGGTGCTATATTTTATTTAAAACTCATATTATATCCCTTAGATTGCCACAAGGAGCTTGTGGAGTAGCAATCTTATTTATTACAATTGTTCCTAACTTGTTATTAATGCAATAATAGAAGATGTGGTTTAACCTTTATCTCATTTCCTTAGGGGTATGTACAAGATCATGAGGGGCCAAACTATGCCCTTAAGTGGCAATGAAAAATCAGCAAATTAGGGTTAGTCAACTTAACGTGAAAATTTCAAACTAGCTATGAACCTAATATCAAAAAGTTGTAAGAATAGAATCTGTAGAAAATTGAATGTAGTTTCTAAAATACAAGGCCTTTTTTGAGAAAAAGTTAGTATGATTGGTGAAAAGTATAGATTTCAATGCAGCAGTACAAAAATTTTAGGAAAAAAATAAGAAGTAGGTGTATGTCTGACCACCTTAATCATAATCAAATGATAATATTTTATTATAAGATTTTATATATAAGTAGTAGACTTATGCCTGGATGTAACGCATATTTTCTGGTAATTTTATTCCAAAAAAATAATTAATTATGAATTTTCTGCTACAACATTTTCAAAATAAAAAAACTCCCATGTCTGACCACCTTAACTCATTCAAAACTTTACAAAATTCAAAAAAAAAAAATTCCTTATAGTAGGCGAAGCATTGAATGTGACGTATTTTTCAGATTTCAAAAATGTTATACCGTTTGAAAGTTATAGTCATTTTTCAATCAGTATATAAATCGACACTTTAGAGGTAGCTCAATTAGAAAATAACTAATAATTACTTACCGAATTCAAAATTTGACAACAATTATATCGATAGAAAGCTGATAATCTCCTTAAGATACCCTTTTTGTTTTATCAAATTCGGGTGAAAAAAGTCGTCAGCTACATTGTCAAAGTCTAGAACTCAGAGAAATAGGGGAAAAACACGTATTTGAGACATTCCAATAGTTGACCATGTAGGTTTGGTGCACAAAGCAATACCTAGCCTAATCGGGTACCCGATATTTTCAGGTACCCGATATTCACCTAAATATGACGACAGAATTTTGAATTTTCACTTTGCCTCCACTTTCTCCCTCCCATTTCTCCATCCTTCATAAACTATATATTAGTTATATATTAGATATATATTAGATATATTAAATATTATATAATATCAATTATATATTAAATGTTATATAATATATATTTTACATTAAATATTATTTAATATATATTAATATTAAAAACTATATATTAGATTATATATTATATATATTAAATATTATATAATATACATGTTACATTAAATATTATTTAATTATATATTAATATCAAAAACTATATATTAGATTATATATTATATATAATATTATATATTAAATATTATATAATATAGATTTTACATTTTAAATATTATTTAATATGATTATGAGCATGAGCATGAGTCCCTACAGGGGCATAGTTGTGCCTTTTATAGGTGCCGAAAACCCTAGCTATGCAAAAATGGAGGCTTTGAAGAATAGTTCACTGGAGGTGGATTATAGAAGTAGAGGGCAAGAGAATCACTCTGTTTCCACCGCCTGTGGCTGTGAAATGGTATCTTTCCCTACTTTTTCAATTGGAACACTAAATTGCAAAGGTTATTGAAATAGATTCTAGTCATCGGACAATTGTACCACGCCTGTTGATAATCTAGTAGCTCAACAGAGTCATTGGGAGGTTAAACAAGAACAATCAGATGGACCTTTGAACCAGCCGAAGATTATGGAGAGCGGGGAAGGGTTTGGTAAAATGAGCAGTTGTATTGGAAATTATGCAGGTGCCATAGAACTGACCGCATTAATAAATTTAAAGAAGAGATCAGTGGCGACACAACATTATGAGGAAAGTCTTGCCATTTCGATGGTGTTGCCCTGATATTATGAAGAATGTCTTGTCGCTTCAATGCCAGCGCCGCCTCTATCTCAGACTTTTTCCATTGCTTCTTATCAGTACTCTGAGATATGGCAGGGATTGCGGGCTTTTACACATCATAGTCCATCATAAATTCTTTATAAATCATCACGCGTTATAGTATTTTGTGCGTTTTTGAATGACTTACTCAAAGAATTTAATTTTTACCATAATTTTGGATCCATGGATTGTCATTTTGTGCTTGAAGAGAAGCTACGGATTGCAAGAATTTGATAAATTTAGTTTATCTCATTTTCTTTCTCTGCCATTTCTGAGTAATACGATTTTGTTTTTGTCCGTCTTAAATGATTTCTCTTGAAGTTAATGAATTTTTTTAGATGATTTTGTTTAAAGTTTTAACGAAATTTCTTCCATGGATGCTAATGAAATCTCTTCCATGAATGTTGATAAGATGTTTAAATTCAAAGTTAATAAATTCTATAGCTTGAATGTTCTTTGTTGTAGAAGCTTATTTTCATGGTTTGTGATTCATGCAATTCCTTAATAGTTTCACTTTTAAAAGAATTCATAACTAGATTTTCCATAGCCAATTTTATTCTTGATCATTGCAATATTTTCTCCTCCACTGAACATTTTGTAATCAGTTGACATACAATCACATTTTTCTCTTGGCCAATTCTATGGGCTCATGATTGAGCCTATAGATCCACAAAAGGGTTGAAATCTAGATCTGGTGGAAGAGTAGTATTAGCAAGAAGTCATTCACTAACATCTCATTTGGGTAATGGGGACTCCCTAGGGGTCCAAGTATGCCTTATCACATGTTAGGACCCCTAGGGAGTCCCCATGACCCCTTTTGACAAATTAGAACACTCAAGTGTGTCTTAAGGGGTCGTAGGACCCCTTAAGACACACTTGAGGGTTCCAATTTGTCAAAAGGGCTCAAGTGTGTCTTAAGGGGTCTTAGGACCCCTTCAAACACACTTGAGCATTCCAATGTGTCAAATGGGGTCATGGGGACTCCCTAGGGGTCCTAGTATGCCTTATTACGCGTTAGGACCCCTAGGTAGTCCACATGACCCCTTTTGATACATTGGAATGCTCAAGTGTGTCTTAAGAGGTCCTAAGACCCCTTAAGACACACTTGAGCATTCCAATGTGTCAAAAGGGGTCATGGGGACTCCCTAGGGGTCCTAACATGTGATAAGGCATAATAGGACCCCTAGGCAGTCCCCATGACATCGTTTGAAAAATTGGAATGCTCAAGTGTGTCTTAAGGGGTCCTAGGACCCCTTCAGACACACATGAGTGTTCCAAATTGTTGAAAGGGGTCATGGGGACTCCCTAGGGGTCCTAGTACACCTTATCACACATTAAGAACCCTAGGGAGTCCCGATGACCCCTTTTGACACATTGGAACACTCAAGTGTGTCTGAAGAGGTCCTAAGACCCCTTAAGACACACTTGAGCATTTCAATGTTTCAAAAGGGGTCATGGGGAATCCCTAGGGGTCCTAGTATGCCCTATCACATGTTAGGACCCCTAGGGAGTCCCCATGAGACCTTTTGACATATTGGAATGCTCAAGTGTGTCTTCAGAGGACTCCCTAGAGGTCCTAGTACACCTTCTCACATGTTAGGAACCCTAGGGAGTCCCATGACCCCTTCAGACACACTTGAGCATTCCAATGTGTTAAAAGGGGTCATGGGGACTCCCTAGGGGTCCTAACGCATGATAAAGCATACTAGGACCCCTAGGGAGTCCACGTGATCATGTTTGACACATTGGAATACTTAGGTGTGTCTGAAGGGGTCATGGGGACTCCCTAGAGGTCCTAGTACACCTTATCATGCTTTAAGACCCCTAGGGAGTCCCCATGACCCATTTTGACACATCAGAACACTCAAGTGTGTCTTAAGGGGTCGTAGGACCCCTTAAGACACACTTGAACATTCTAATTTGTCAAAAGAGCTCAAGTGTCTCCTAAGGGGTCTTAGGACCCCTTCAAACACACTTGAGGATTCCAATGTGTCAAAAGGGGTCATCAGGACTCCCTAGGGGTCCTAATACACCTTATCACACATTACGACCCCTAGAGAGTCCCCATGATGCCTTTTGACACATTGGAATGTTCAAGTGTCTCTTAAGGGGTCTTAGGACCCCTTAAGACACACTTGAGCATTCCAATGTGTCAAAAGGGGTCATGGGGACTCCCTAGGGGTTCTAGTATGCCTTATCACATGTTAGGACACCTAAGGAGTCCCCATGACCCCTTTTGACACATTGAAATGCTCAAGGGTGTTTTAAGGGGTTGTAGGACCCCTTAAGACACACGTAAGCATTCCAATGTTTTAAAAGAGGTCATGGGGACTCTCTAGGGGTCCTAGTACACCTTATAATGTGTTAGAACCCTTAGGGAGTCCCCATGATACCTTTTGACACATTGGAATACTCAAGTGTGTTTTAAGGGGTCTTACGACCCCTTAACACGCACTTGACTATTCCAATGTGTCAAAAGGGGTCATGGGGACTCCCTAGGGGTCCTAGTATGCCTTATCACGTGTTAGGACCCCTAGGGAGTCCCCATGACCCCTTTTGACATATTGGAACACTCAAGTGTGTCTTAAGGGGTCATAAGACCCCTTAAGACACACTTGAGCATTCCAATGTGTCAAAAGGGGTCATCAAGACTCCCTACAAGACCTAGTAGATGTTATCACATGTTAGGACCCCTAGGGAGTCCCCATGACCTCTTTTGACACATTGGAATGCTCAAGTGTGTCTTAAGGGGTTGTAGGACCCCTTAAGACAGACTTGAGCATTCCAATGTGTCAAAAGGGGTCATGGGGACTCCCTAGGGGTCCTAGTACACCTTACCACGCGTTAGTACCCCTCGAGAGTCCCCATGACTGCATTTGACACATTGGAATGCTGAAGTGTGTCTTAAGGGGTCATAGTACCCCTTAAGAGACAATTGAGCATTCCAATGTTTCAAAAGGGGTGATGGGGACTCCCTAGGGGTCCTAGTATGCCTTATCATGTGTTAGAACCTTTAGGGAGTCCCGATGATGCCTTTTGACACATTAGAATGCTCAAGTGTGTCTTAAGGGGTCCTCAGACCCCTTAACACACACTTGAGTGTTCCAATGTGTCAAAAGGGGTCATGGGGACTCCCTAGGGGTCCTAGTATGCATTATCATGTGTTAGGACCCCTAGGGAGTCCCCATGACCCCTTTTGACACATTAGAATGCTCAAGTGTGTCTTAAGGGGTCCTAAGACCCCTTAAGAGACACTTGAGTGTTCCAATGTGTCAAAAGTTGTCATCAAGACTCCCTAGGGGTCCTAGTATGCCTTATAATGTGTTAGGACACCTAGGAGGTCCCCATGACCCCTTTTCACACATTGGAATGCTCAAGTGTGTCTTAAGGGGTCCTAAGACCCCTTAAGATACACTTGAGCATTCCAATGTTTCAAAAAGGGTCATGGGGACTCCCTAGGAGTCCTAGTATGCCTTATCATGTGTTAGGATCCCTAGGGAGTCCCCATGACCCCTATTGACACATTGGAATTCTCAAGTGTGTCTTAAGGGGTCGTAGTCCCTGGGGGTCCTAGTATGCCTTATCATGTGTTAGAACCTTTAGGGAGTCTAGATGACCCCTTTTGACACATTGGAATGCTCAAGTGTGTCTTAAGGGGTCCTAGGACCGCTTAACACACATCTGAGTGTTCTAATGTGTCACAAGGGGTCATGGGGACTCCCTAGGGGTCCTAGTATGCATTATCACGTGTTAGGACCCCTAAGGAGTCCCCATGACTCCTTTTGACACATTGGAGTGCTCAAGTGTGTCCTAAGGGGTCCTAAGACCCCTTAAGACACACTTGAGTGTTCCAACATGTCAAAAGGTGTCATCGGGACTCCCTAGGGGTCCTAGTATGCCTTATAACATGTTAGGACCCCTAGGGGATCCCCATGACCCCTTTTGACACATTGGAATGCTCAAGTGTGTCTTAAGGGGTCCTAAGACCCCTTAAGACACACTTGGGCATTCCAATGTTTCAAAAGGGGTCATGGGGACTCCTTAGGGGTCCTAGTACACCTTATCATGTGTTAGGACACTCAGGGAGTCCCCATGACCCCTTTTGACACATTGGAATGCTCAAGTGTGTCTTAAGGGGTCGTAGGACCCCTTAAGACACACTTGAGTGTTCCAATGTGTCAAACAGGGTCATGGGGACTCCGTACGGGTCCTAGTACACCTTATCATTCCTTAGGACCCCTAGGGAGTCCCCATGACCTCTTTTGACACATTAGAATGCTCAAGTGTGTCTTAAGGGGTCCTAGCTGGAATGCTCAAGTGTGTCTTAAGGGGTCCTAGCACCCCTTAAGACACACTTGAGCATTTCAATGTGTCAAAAGAGGTCACGGGGACTCCCTAGGGCTCCTATTATGCCTTATAACCAATTAGGACACCTAGGGAGTCCCCATAACCCCTTTTGACACATTGGAATGCTCAAGTGTGTCTTAAGGGGTTGTAGGACCCCTTAAGACACACTTGATCATTGCATTTTGTCAGAAGGGTTCATGGGGACTCCCTAGGGGTCATAATATGCCTTATCACATGTTAGGACCCATAGGGTGTCCCCATGACCCCTTTTGACACATTAGAATGCTCAAGTGTGTCTTTAGAGGTCCTAAGACCTCTTAAGACACACCTGAGCATTCCAATGTTTCAAAAGGGGTCATCAGGACTCCCTAGGGGTCCTAGTACACATTATCACATGTTAGGATCCCTAGGGAGTCCCCATGACCCCTTTTGACACATTGGAATGCTCAAGTGTGTCTTAAGAGGTCCTAAGATCCCTTAAGACACACTTGAGCATTCCAATGTTTCAAAAGGTGTCATGGGGACTCCCTAGGGGTCCTAGTATGCCTTATCACATGTTACGACCCCTAGGGAGTCCCCATGACCCCTTTTGACACATTGGAACACTCAAGTGTGTCTTAAGGGGTCTTAGGACCTCTTAAGACACACTTGAGCATTCTAATGTGTCAAAAGGTGTCATGGGGACTCCCTAGGGGTCCTAACACATGATAACACATACTAGGACCCCTAGGGAGTCCCCATGACCCCTTTTGACACATTGGAATGCTCAAGTGTGTCTGAAGTTGTCATAGGGATTCCATAGGAGTCCTAGTATGCCTTATCATGAATGAGGAGCCCTAGGGAGTCCCCATGACCCCTTTTGACACATAGGAATGCTCAAGTGTGTCTTAAGGGGTCGTAGGACCCCTTAACACACACTTGAGCATTCCAATTTGTCAAAAGGGCTCAAGTGTGTCTTAAGGGGTCTTAGGACCCCTTTGAACACAATTTAGCAGTACAATGTGTCAAAAGGGCTCATTGGGAATCCCTAGGGGTCCTAGTATGCCTTATCACACGTTAGGACCCCTAGGGAGTCCCCATGACCCCTTTTGACACATTGTAATGCTCAAGTGTGTCTTAAGGTGTCCTACGACCCTTTAAGACACACTTGAGCATTCCAATGTGTCAAAAGGGGTTATGGGGACTCCCTAGGGGTAGGACCCCTTAAGAAACACTTGAGAATTCTAATGTGTCAAAAGGGGTCATGGGGACTCCCTAGGGGTCCTAGTACACCTTATCACACATTAGGACCCCTAGGGAGTCCCGATGACACCTTTTGACACATTGGAATGCTCAAGTGTGTCTTAAGGGGTCACACTTGAGCATTCCAATGTGTCAAAAGGGGTCATCGCAACTCCTTGGGGTCCTAGTATTCCTTATCATGTGTTAGGACCCCTAGGGAATCCCCATGACCCCTTTTGACACATTGGAATGCTCAAGTGTCTCTTAAGGGGTCCTAGGACCCCTTAAGACACACTTGAGGATTCCAATGTTTCAAAAGGGGTAATGGGGACTCCCTAGGGGTCCTAGTATGCCTTATCATGTGTTAGGACCCCTAGGGAGTCCTCATGACCCCTTTTGACACATTGGAATGCTCAAGTGTGTCTTAAGAGGTCTTAGGACCCCTTAAGACACACTTGAGCATTCCAATGTGTCAAAAGGGGTCAAGACCTCTTAAGACACACTTGAGCATTCCAATGTGTCAAAAGGGGTCATGGGGACTCTCTAGGGGTCCTAGTACACCTTACCATGTGTTAGGACCCCTACGGAGTCCCCATGACCGCTTTTGACTCATTGGAATGCTCAAGTGTTTCTTAAGGGGTCCTAAGACCCCTTAAGACACACTTGAGCATTCCAATGTGTCAAACGGGGTCATGGGGACTCCCTAGGGGTCCTAGTACACCTTATCACATGTTAGGACTCCTAGGGAGTCCCCATGACCCCTTTTGACACATTGGAATGCTCAAGTGTGTCTTAAGGGGTCTTAGGACCTCTTAAGACACACTTGAGCTTTTCATTGTGTCAAAAGGGTTCATGGGGACTCTGTAGGGGTCCTAACATGTGATAAGGCATACTAGGACCCCTAGGGAGTCCCCATGACCCCTTTTGACACATTGGAATGCTCAAGTATGTCCGAAGGGGTCCCCTTCAGACATACTTGAGCATTCCAATGTGTCAAAAGGGGTCATGGGGACTCCCTAGGTGTTCTAGTATGCCTTATCACGTGTTAGGACCCCTAGGGAGTCCCCATGACCCCTTTTGAAACATTGAAATGCTCAAGTGTGTCTTAAGGGGTCTTAGGACCCCTTAAGACACACTTGAGCATTCCAATGTTTCAAAAGGGGTCATGGGGGACCCCTTAAGACACACTTGAGCATTCCAATGTTTCAAAAGGGATCATGGGGACTCCCTAGGGGTCCTAGTATGCCTTATCACACGTTAGGACCCCTAAGGGGTCCCCATGACCCCTTTTGACACATTGGAATGCTCAAGTGTGTCTTAAGAGGTCCTAAGACCCCTTAAGACACACTTGAGCGTTCCAATGTTTTAAAAGGGGTCATGGGGACTCCCTAGGGGTCCGAGTACACCTTATCACATGTTGGGACCCCTGGGGAGTCCCCATGACCCCTTTTGACATATTGGAATGCTCAAGTGTGTCTTAAGGGGTCTTAGGACCTCTTAAGACACACTTGAGCATTCCAATGTGTCAAAATGGGTCATGGGGACTCCCTAGGGGTCCTGACACGTGATAAGGCATACTAGGACCCCTAGGGAGTCCCCATTACCCCATTTGACACATTGGAATGCTCAAGTGTGTTTGAAGGGGTCATGGGGACTCCCTAGAGGTCCTAGTATGCCTCATCATGTGTTAGGACCCCTAGGGAGTCCCTATGACCCCTTTTGACACATGAGAATGCTCGAGTGTGTCTTAAGGGGTTGTAGGACCCCTTAAGACACATTTGAGTGTTCCAATTTGTCAAAAAGGATCAAGTGTGTCTTAAGGGGTCTTAGGACCCCTTCGAACACACTTGAGCATTCCAATGTGTCAAAAGGGGTCATCGGGACTCCCTAGGGGTCCTTGTACACCTTATCACATGTTAGGACCCCTAGGGAGTCCCCATGACCCCTTTGACACATTGGAATGCTCAAGTGTGTCTTAAGGGGTCCTATGACCCCTTAAGACACACTTGAGCATTCCAATGTGTCAAAAGGGGTCATGGGGACTCCCTAGGTGTAGGACCCCTTAAGACACACTTGAGCATTTCAATGTGTCAAAAGGGGTCATGGGGAGTCCCTAGGTGTCCTAGTACACCTTATCACATGTTAGGACCCCCAGGTAGTCCCGATGACCACTTTTGACACATTGGAATGCTCAAGTGTGTCTTAAGGGGTCACACTTGAGCATTCCAATGTGTCAAAAGGGGTCATCGGGACTCCCTAGGAGTTCTAGTATGCCTTATCACACGTTAGGACCCCTAGAGTGTCCCCATGACCCCTTTTGACACATTGGAATGCTCAAGTGTGTCTTAAGGGGTCCATACTAGGATCCCTAGCAATTCCCCATGACCCCTAGGAAGTTTCTCTCTCTGCCTCCAGTGAACTATTCTTCAAAGCCTCCATTTCTGCATATCTAGGGTTTACAACGCTTGTAAAAGGCACATTTAATACAAAGATTTAGCCGACCACCTTTAATGACCTAAAAGAAATGAGAAAAAAATTTAGGCCAAAAATACATACCACATTTCTGTATGTCGTACCGTAAGCTTCAACAATCCAGCTGGCTTCCTCTGCTAAGGCACGAAGAACTTCATTAATGTATGCTCTAGGAGGAAGATTATAATTTGGATATTTCTGCAAGAGATTCTCCAAAATTTGTAATATTATATATAATATATTATTATATGTATTATATATATATACATATATATATATATACATATATATATATATACATATATATATATATATATATATATATATATATATATATATATACATATATATATATATATACATATATATATATATATATATATATATATATATATGTATGTATATATATATATATGTATATATATATGTATATATATATATGTATATATATATATGTATATATATATATATGTATATATATATATATGTATGTATATATGTATGTATATATGTATATGTATATATGTATATGTATATATGTATATGTATATATATATATGTATATATATATGTATATATATCTGTATACCAAATGTGAAGGATGTCTTGAAGTTGAGAGTTGGCAATCGAGACCACACTCCACATCCTAAACATTATGTGGAGGTAAGTCAAACAATGTTGTATAAAACAATTTGTGAGACACATCCAACATTGAAAATATCACAAAGGTCTTTTGAATTCGTGAAGCCATTTTATTGTGTACCCCTTAAGATTCGAAATACATGTTGTTGCAAATATCATGTTGAGTTTTCAATGCATCATGAATTATTACTGTCCATTCATTCTACTTTGCATACTAATGAAATGCTAGAGGATTGTGGTGCAAGTGGTCTTCCCAAATCATCAAGAGACTTGCTAGATCAATTTTTATGTCATAGAGATGATGGTTGTTTACTTTATAAAAAAGATTACTTAAATGCCAAGTGCTCAGAATGTGGTGGCTTGTCCAAGTTTAGAACCATTTTTCATGAGGGTTTGGAACACAATTTTGGAAAGACACTCATCCAAAAAAAGGTATATGAAACAGTGAAATATACATTGAAGAGTGGAGGTGAAGGCTCTAGATGTGAGTTAGTTGCAAAAGAATACAATGTTGCTAATTTTATCTCAAATTTCAAGACAAATCTTTTTTACAAGTATGAAAGGCATAGTCATAGGTCTCAATAGTTGGATCAACAATTCAGGACATGTAAGGACACTTTCCCCATTGGAACTATTATATTCATTGTCTTTGCGGAGAACTATACATTGCAGCCTCAAAATGAGACTCAAGCTCAATATTACAATTCCATTCAAGTTGCTATTTTTGTACACATCACATATAGACATTCCCTTGATAGCACAAAAGATGAGAAAAAGATAATCAAAGAGTGCCATTTTTATATGAGTGACGATAGGTCTCACTCTCATGAGTTTGTTCAACATTGTTTCTAGAACTATTTTGACTTCTTGCAGGAAAATGGTATTGCTATGGATAGGCATCTCATTTGGTCAGATAATTGCACCGGTCAATTTAAGAATGCCAGAATGTTTTATTGGTTGTGTAGAATGCATGTGGAGAGAGGTGTACCTCATATTTGGAGTTTTTTTGAGTCAGGGCATGGGAAAGGGGAGCATGATGGATCAGGTGTGTGTGTGAAGAGAGCTCTAGTTAAGGAGCAATTGAGGATTTCAAGTGTTGCACTTCTTGATGCTCATTCTATTGTTGATTGGTGTACTTTAGCATTGTCACACGGGGGGACTCTTGATTCTACAGTGCGTAGATTATTTTGGTTGGTTGAGGAGGGAACTATAGGAGGTAGATTGGATTGTCAAATAGTGAAAGACTCTTCAAAAAATGCATTCATTTCGAAGCTCCAATAGTAGTACATGGACCATTTGGACACGAGAGTTGGCTTGTTTTTGCCCCATGTGTTTTCAGTATGATTGGGATCATTGTGAGTCAAGTGAGTGGGTGGATACATGGGTTCCACAGTATCTGACTCCTTTAACTTTGACACTCTCTATAAGAAATGCTGACATGGACACTTTAGTTGACTATGACCATCTTTCAGATCTTCTGAAGCCAGGAGATATTTTTGCATTGGTTGCACCGTAGGGGAATGATGAGAGGTTAGATCATTGGTTAGCACATTGTGTACAAGGTAAATAGAATCTTGTACAACTGATAATAGATGGTGATGGGTTCACATATCCTACTGGTTTAGTTGTTGTTGTGGGAACATGGCTATGAACATACATGATTAGAAAGAATGGAGTTCCCACATTTGAAGACTATGAGAATCACAAAACTATTCTCATGTATTCACACCTTGTTATAGCAACACATGTCAAGTTGTCAAAGCATCAAGGAAGACCAAAGACAAAAGAACTTTGGAATATTATTACTGCTAATCATGAAGCACTATTGGAGACCTTGAAGCAAAGAGATGACCCTTCAGGAACACTTGACTAGGTAATAAGTTAACTTAGTGCATTGTTTTCTAAGTTCGTTAAGCTTAATTTCAATACATTAATTTGACCTTTCTTAGATTGTATTTTGAGTCAATAAACTTGGTTTTGTATGTGGATTGTAACTTGCACAGGAGCACCTATGAAGAAACCTACGATCACCATGGATCCAATTAGAGATAGAAGGACAAAAGGATCCTTAATGGTTAATTGAGATCTTTTGAAGCCTATAATGGAAATTTGTAACAATCAATTTGATTTAAAAGTTAAATGTCCTAAAAATCTTCATAAGGACTTATGACCAAAATCATGTATGGGTGGCCAATAGTGCCAAGAAGGGATCTTACATGTCATATACTTATGTCATTTGCATGGTTTGAATTCTTACATGTTTGATTGTTGTTTCTAATGCTTTAAGGATATTATTTTTTATCATTTCAAACAATCTATAAAATTTAAACCTCAAACATAATAAGCTCCACAGTTCAAATTTCACAAGCTTAATCATGATTAATTTCACAGTTCAAATTTCAAACATACCACTAACAGTCAGTTGAAAGCGGCTCAGCAATGTATCTTTCAAATTGGAAGTGATCTTCTGTGGCTCATATCTCAGATCTCGTGATAGGTATCGACAAACCATTAGGTGCTACATGATCATGTTTCTGAGGTCTATAATAGCCTCTCTCAGTTTTGGGTGATTCAACTTCATTTGCATTTGGCAAGGTGATCTCAGTCAATGCCAAAATTTTGAGTGAGGGTCAGTTAAAAGTGGCTCAGCAGCATTTCTTTCAAACCGTCTAACCTGAAATCAAACTGTCTACTCCATTGGCTCCGGTTGGCCGAGTAAATGCCAGTGACAATCCCGTTCTACCCATAGAGTCACCGGAACGCTCGCGACCACGCTTGACCCAAGTGACCCCAAGGTGCACTAAGCACGATTGGGCAGCGATATTTTAGGGCTCATATCTCGGACCTCGTGAGAGGTATCAATAAACCATTAGGTGCTATAGGATTTTTTTTTCAAGGTCTACAATAACCTCTCTCAGTTTTGGGTGATTTGACTTCGTTTGCATTTGGCGAGGCGATCTCAGTTGATGCCAAAACTTGCAGTGAGGGTCAGTTGAAAGTGGCTCAGCAGCGTATCTTTCAAACCGTCTAACCTGGCATCAAACTATCTACTCCATCAACTCTGGTTGGCTAGGTAAACGTTAGTGACAACCCTGTTCTGCCCATAGAGTCATTGGAACGCTCGCGACCATGCTCGACCCAAGTAACCCCAAGGTGCACTAAGCACGATTAGGCAGTGATCTTTCGGGGCTCGTATCTCAAACCTCGTGATAGGTATCAAAAAACCATTGGGTGCTATGGGATTTTGTTTTTGAGGTCTACAATAACCTCTCTCAGTTTTGGGTGATTCAACTTCGTTTGCATTTGGCAAGGCCATCTCAGTCGATGCCAAAACTTGCAGTGAGGGTCAGTTGAAAGTGGCTCAACAGCGTATCTTTCAAACCATCTGACCTGGCATTGAACCATCTACTCCATCAATTTAGGTTGGCTGGGTAAATGCCAGTGAAAACCCTATTCTACCCACAGAGTCACCGGAACGCTCGCGACCACCCTCGACCCAAGTGACCCCAAGGTGCACTAAGCATGATTGGGCAGTGATCTTTCAGGGCTTGTATCTTGGACCTCATGAGAGGTATTGACAAACCATTAGGTGCTATGAGATCATGTTTTTGAGGTCTACAATAACCTCTCTCAGTTTTGGGTGATTTGACTTCGTTTGCATTTGGCAAGGTGATCTCAATCGATGCCAAAACTTGCAGTGAGGGTCAGTTGAAAGTGGCTCAGCAACGTATCTTTCAAACCATTTGACCTAGCATCAAACCATCTACTCCATTAGCTTTGGTTGGCCGGGTAAATGCCAGTGACAACCCCATTCTGCCCATAGAGTCATCAGAACGCTCGTGACCACGCTCGACCCAAGTGACCCCAAGGTGCACTAAGCACGATTGGGCAGCGATCTTCCAGGGCTCGTATCTCAGACCTTGTGAGAGGTACTGACAAACCATTAGGTGTTATGGGATCATTTTTTTGAGGTCTACAATAACCTCTCTTGGTTTTGGGTGATTTGACTTCGTTTGCATTTGGCAAGGCGATCTCAATTAATGCCAAAACTTGCAGTGAGGGTCAGTTGAAAGTGGCTCAGCAATGTATCTTTCAAACCGTCCATCCTGGCATCAAACCATCTGCTCCATCAGCTTTGATTGGCCGGGTAAACACTAGTGACAACCCTGTTCTGCCCATAGAGTCACCGAAATGCTTGCAACCACGCTCGACCCAAGTGACCCCAAGGTGCACTAAGCATGATTGGGCAGTGATCTTCTGGGGCTCATATCTCAAACCTCATGAGAGGTATCAACAAAACATCAAGTGCTACAAGATCATGTTTTTGAGGTCTACAATAACCTCTCTCAGTTTTGGGTGATTCGACTTTGTTTGCATTTGGCAAGGCGATCTCAGTCGATGCCAAAACTTGCAGTGAGGGTCAGTTGAAAGTGGCTCAGGAGCATATCTTTCAAACCGTCTGACCTAGCATCGAACCATCTGCTCCATCGGCTTTAGTTGGCCGGGTAAACACTAGTGACAACCTCATTCTGCCTGATGGAGCCTTAATTTTTTACAAAAATTAGGGCCTCCATTTGAGAAATAATGTTGGAGATTTGATAAGGTTGTCATTGATGTCATTGAAGGTTTTTTGGTTGCTCACAAGATATACAAACACATACTATTAAGTGGAGATAAAAACTAAGACAGATAGCAAAGACTATTGAATAAATAGCGTCGACAACTATGCAACTTTGCAACGTTGGAACATTAAGCATCATATCAGCATTTGAATGGAGTGAAGTATACACACCAACAATTAATGATCAAAGTCAACCCAAATAAATTTCATTTCCTCATAGATGTTAACAACTGCAGCATATTACAAAGATGACAAACATATTATTTGGAAGAATATTGCAAGAGGCGGTAAAGTAAAACTCATCATGAATGTCCAGTCAGCAATAATCAACCCATGAAGCAACAACTTCATCAAATGAAGTGAACACAACATGAGTTAAAGATTGATTAAAAATATGCATATGAAGACATTCGAAGGAGCCATGTAGTAATAAAAAATAAATATACACAGTGCTGAGCATAGTTTGAAGGCAGTATTAAAATCATTCAATGAACATTTGAGAGACGATATATTCAAGAGATGTGTTTTTGTAAGTCTGAGGGATATCATGTTGCACAAGCAATCATATATTATACACAATGAAAAATTCAATAGTCACATGTCATATCTATCAATGGTAATATCGAAGATTGGAAATGAAGACCATAAGCTTATACGATAATGGAGATTTTTTATAGCATGAAATGAAGGCTCCTGCATACACGATGATATTGAAACATTATTGCCAGCAGTTAAAATTATTCTAAGTGGGAACAAAAAGCATTGAAAATGATAATATATGAAATTAGCAATGCAAGTATGAGACTAAATGCGCACACAATGAAAAATAGCGACATAATTGATGGTATAGAATTTGTATACGAAAATTCATAGAAGTGGTAAATGAAACTCTCATATTAGCAGTGATTGAAGTTTTAATTTAGTGATGAAGAGCAGATGGCATGGTTTTTGTTTTGTATAGAAATGATCTTCAGTATTGGTACTAATGGCCTCATCATCATCTCAGGCATAGGGAAAATTAAGCACCAAAAATCTAGGAAATCTATAGAAGTTAAACCTCAAACATAATAAGCTCCATGAACAGGGTATTCCAGAGTAAAGAAAAAAAAATGTAACTTCAACACGATATAATTTGAATCATAATTATAATCATAGTCAAGATATAACTTCACCATTCAATTCCATAAACATGAATAATAAATATGTATATACAAAAGATGACGCAATTATAATATATAAATGAACATGTTCTATATATGTATCAAATGTATCAAAAGTATGTCCATATACAAATATGGCACATGCCATTTCAAAATGCCTACAAAATCAATGTTTTAAGGTGTACAATGTGGCATATATGCCATCTCAAAATGTGCCAAGTGTCATCTCTAAATGACCACAAAACTAAAACTGCATCCTATGTTGTAGGGGGATCATCAAAATGTAGCCTCTTTGAAGAAGTGTTAGGCTCTGATTAATCCTGCATAAAAAATGAGTTCAAACCAAAGTTAGATTGCTTACTTTATATGATACACACACACACACACACACACACACACACACACATATATATATATATAATTCATAATTCAAACACTAATTTAATTAAAATTATAACTAAATACAAATATTTGTACTTGGTCTCTCAATCGCCTACCACGATCAGGTGTCCTAGCATAAGTCCTAGGTAGCGAAGGGACCATGCCAGCAATACCAACTCTAACCTATAAATATATATTTTCAATAATGAGATTAGTAGAATGGTGCAACATAGAGTAATAAATCTACAAAATAGGATGATAGCATAATAAAATTACAAATTGATTGAACTAAAATTAAAACTTACATCTGGTGATCCCTCCTCTAGAATAGTGGGCTGGGTCAACAAAGAAATGAAAGATTCTCGTGGGCCCTCCCTCACAGTCGGAGTAACCTATGAGAGTAAAAAGATTGTCAATTATATATCAATGTACTTCATCATAGAAACCCTGGTTACAAAATACAAATAAAAATATGTAAAAGTCTATGTACAATCAGGCTATCACTCTTAATTGAGACATTTGTAACCCTACGCTACTGAACCGGTGTTGAGACATCATCAATAGCCACACCCTATACAATAAAGTGCAAGTAAAATATTTATTACTACACACAAGTGGCATACATATGCATGCATAATTAATCTTAAACAATTAACTACCTTTCCTTTGTCGAGACCTGATGAAGGAACCCCCTCATGCCCCCCACTGACATCAGCTATAGCCTACAAGAACACAATAATATGACAATATATATTACTAAATGTATGAATTTTATTGCTCTAATTGATAGAGATTTAAGCATGTACACCAAATGATATAAAAAAAAACTAATGGGTACATAATTTATAATATACCATATAGTCATCAAGGCCAAATGAAATGGCCGAAAGTGTGGACTCATCCACTTGTCTCACCTCATCCTATGTCATCGAGTGAACATAAATGGAAAAAATATATATACATAAGTGCATGCAATCATTAAAACTAATCTAAATAAATAAATTATTTTTAAATTAAATAAGTCATGTGACAAATTTATTTATAATGTTTACTCTTACCGTATCAATAGGAGTCAATGGCTCTGCATGCACCTCTTGAGCACTCTCATGAGATGTAGATGCTCCATGAGGTGTTGCAGCCTCTGCAGCTACGTCTCCTATATCCTCCTCATCAATATCATGAAACTGATATGTATCAAAATCAGTAAGCGGTCCGAGGCACATATGCCTGCACATAATGCACATATGGGGCTCGCATACATGTGAACTCCGATGAGATGTCGATGCGCCAGCAACATCCACAGGAGGCAACACTGACTTGGTCTATGTGATCAACTAATCACTCAGTAAATGAATGGCCCTAATAGTATGTGAGGTAGCCTCTGCAATGATATCAGGATGCTGCACTGGAGGAGGGGGTGTGACATCAGTGGGGGGGACAAAGGTAGTGGCTTTTCAACGCTGGGAAGATGGCCCAGTCTGAGGAGCTCCTTTGCCTATGCCCATGTTGGGCCTAATACTCTAATAATCAACATGGTGACCAAGCACAAACTCAACATACAATTTTTTAATGAAATAAAATGGAACCTCCAAATTGCTATGGGGTGGTTTATCAAAAACCATCCACTAGTGATCCCAAAAGTTTGTGCGCATTGCTTCATTTGTGCACCATTTTATTGATAATTTGGGCTTTTTGTGGTCAATTGGTATTTCAGTTTTAGGATCAACAAAAAGGGCGGCTATATCTTCCTTAGTTATATTAAGGGCCGCAATCCCATCATGGTCAAGCCCGTCATCAAATTGGGCGTGCATATCATCACGCCAATGAAGAGTAGCATTATGTTGTTGTGTGAGTGTGTCAATATTTTCAACAATTGTATTTAGTGTGGCAAGCATGGGACCTAATGTAGGTATATTTTGATACGTGTTTTGGAAACCTCATATCCTGTTCAAATTTTCTTGTATCAAATCTTGTAAAGATTTAGGGTTTAGATATGGAGGATTGTTTTCAGGATCGTTATTTGGTGCGGGAGGGTTATTTTCTTCATTGTTGTCAGCCATGCCTAATTAAATAAAAAACAAATCTAAATTTCAATCTAATTTCATATATTATTACAAATATAAATACAAAACCCTATTTTTAAAAAAAATGCTACATTTAGCATGAAAATGAAATAAATTAATAAAAATTATACAAATAACTACTTACTGAATATGCTCAGAGCCGAATTTATTGTTTCCAATATCAGGTATTTGAAAATATATCAGGTATATGAAAATTGCAGAAAGAAACTTGAAGAAAATCGTGCAAGGAAATGAAGAAAAGGGCTTGTGGGTTTTGGATTTATGCCACAGTTATCAGGTACCCGATAAGGTCTATGCTTTGGTGGTAGGTTTGCCTAGGTTTACTAACACCCATGCCTACTAAAAAGTCAACAAGCACTTTCATGCACTTTTGGACAAGTGAAAAGTGAATATTTTTCACATCGCCACTTTTTGGCCCCTCATGATCTTGCACATACCCTTAGATGATAAGATCTATCTAAATATGAATGAAATAGAATGTTTTATACTGCATTGACTGTGTAAAGATATCTTATATAATACTGACAGATGTATGAAGACTGACTTCATCTCAATATTGGTCAGTATGTCACAATGATGGAATCCATATAATATTATTCCACAAGTATGTCACTATCGCTAATAGAAGGTCTGAGTTATATGCTATTCTTTGATATAATATCTTATATCCATGTTAACTATATGCGGTTCCAGATTTCTTTAAATGTGTATCTTATGCCATGACTTCAAGCCCTTTACCATTTCCAACAATTTATCATGAATCATGCGTTTAGTAATAGTTTGTTCAGCTCCCTCTTATTCATAACCACTAGTGTCAATTCAGAATTTCATTGATTTGTATTGTTGTTGTTCTTGCATATTTTTTCCAATCTTTTTTTATTCTTCCCTTTTTGCAGGCTGGAAGATATATGGAATTGCCATCATTTTGGTGCTTTGCAATAAACAACCTCAATCATGCATGGAATCTAAGTTTTAGCCAATATATTTTGCTTTCCCCAGGTCCCCGTCTCTAATAAAAATTAATATGTCCTTCCACCAATGAAAGATAAGATATTTTCATTTGAATAATAATATCTTTTCACTGTAATGATATTATATATTTTGCTCATGCCAAGCTTAGGAAATAAGCCCATAAAGGATTGAGTTCTTATTATATTTCCATCCTTGCCTGTATACAACTTATATGTCTCCATCTCTCCCGATTTTGCCTCTATCCACTGACTGTATCTCCAGGTATGATGGAAATTCATTTTTCTTCTAATACCATGTTCTCCATTCTGATAAGTTTTCTCTACTATAATTTCCTTTAGGATTTTCCTTTGATAATGCTAAATTTCTTTAGAGAAATGTCTGACACTTCAATGTTTGACACCTTAGATGAGTTCGCAGTAAGAGGTGCCTTTAGTCACAGGTCCTAGTCTTCCCCATCATATCCTTCCCCAACATGTGCCCAGGATTCCTAGTCTTCAAGGCCTTTCTCCCAAACCTGCCAATTCAAATCGTCTGCAATGCCATCTTCTAAATGTCACATTTTTGGTCACATTTTTTTTTAACCAAAAGTTAGTGTTGGTCACTTTTTTGACCTTCATACATTACTATGTTTGACGAGAATGCTATGCATTCGACGACACCTCGAAGAACTTTTGGTGGATATTTTGACTAACCTATGGTCTCACTTTTGACCTTTACACCAATAGAATCAATGAAAATTCTATGCATTCGATGTCTTATTCTTCCAGTTCCAAGGAATTGATTCAGTCGATAATTTGACCACTTCTAGGGTCAAAATTTCAACTATTAGTTTCCTTGTAGAATATTCAACACAAAAACATCGACCATAGTTTTAGTCATCTGTTCGACCAATTGGTGTAGAAAAGTTGACCAATTCTCGTCAAAAAATAGGGTGAAATTTACTAGTGATACAACAAAGAATGAGAATGAAAGGAATGAAGCATCTCAAAATGTCTTGGAAATTGATAATGGCATAAATGTGGAGTTGAGAGAACAAAGCACAACAAAATATTTTTTGAGAATTCATCCTAAGGATCAGATCATTGGTGAAAAAAGAAAGGGAACTAGAACAAGATTATAGAACAGAGAAGAGAGGTCACAAACTACAAATGCCATTTGCTTGATCTCGCAAGTAGAACCATAATCCACAGATAAGGCATGCAGAGATGATTCATGGATCAATTCCATGAAGGAAGAACTGGAGAAGATTTAGAAGAAAAACACATGGGAATTGGTTCCAAGGCCTAAAGACAAAAATGTGATTGGTACCAAGTGGGTATATAGAAACAAGATGAATGAAGAAGGCATTGTTGTTAGAAACAAATTTAGATTAGTATGTAAAGGGTATTCATAGCAAGAAGGAATTGATTTTGAGGAGACTTTTGCACCTATTGCTAGAATTGAGATAGTTAGATTATTCTTGGCTTATGCTACTTACAAAGATTTCAAAGTATATTAAATGGATGTGAAATCATCTTTTCTTAATGGAGACTTGGAAGAGAAACTATACATTGAGCAACCTGATAGATTTCCTTTATCGGGAAATGAAGATCTAGTTTGTAGGTTGAAAAAGGCTCTATGTGGACTAAAAAATGCACCAAGATCTTGCTATGCAAGATTGGATAAGTATTTAATTCATTTGGGATTCAAGAAGGGCAACGCTGACAAGAATTTATACTTAAGAATCAATAAGGAAGGTATCTTTATTATTGAAGTTTTTGTTGATGATATTATTTTTGGAGGAAATGATGAAATGATTAACAAGTTTGCAAAAGAAATGAAAAGTGAATTTGAAATGTTTATGATTGGGGAGATGAAATTATTTCTTGGACTAAAAATCAATCAAAGTAAAGAAGGGATATTCATATCTCAGACCAAATATCTCAAATAACTATTGAAATTTTTTGGCATGGATGACAGTAAACTTGTTGGAACCCCTACGGTAACTGGAACTAAGTTATCATTGGAAGATGAAGAAAAGAATGTACCTCAGAAAATGTATAGATCAATGATTGGAGGTCTTCAATACCTAACACATACTAGAACTAATATTGCTAATGTTGTTGGAATTGTTGCAAGATTTCAAGTAGATCCTAAAGAATCTCACCTTATGGCAATAAAAAGGATATTCAAATATCTAAAGGGTACAATTGAGTTTGGTATAGGGTATGATAGATCAAAAAAATTTACATTTCATGCTTTCACTAATGTTGATTGGGTAGGGAATGTAGATGATAGAAAGAGTATTAGTGGAGGAGCATTCTTCCTTGGTAAAAGGTTGATTTCTTGGCTTAGAAAGAAGCAGGATTGCATTTCTCAGTCCACAATAGAATCAGAGTATGTTGTAACTCCAATCAATTGGACAAAGATCATGTGGATAAATTAGATGTTAAAGGACATTGGAGTATGTCTTGAAGATTCAATTAATATCTATTGTGACAATACTAGCATGATAAATATGTCAAAGAACCCTATTATGCAATCAAAGACAAAACATATAGAAATAAAGTATCATTTCTTGAGAGATAAGGTAGCAAAGAAGGAAGTGAAGTTAGAATATGTGAATACATAGGAGAAATTAATGGAAATTTTTACAAAACCTCTGTCGAAGGATACATTTGATTATTTGAGAGGTGTGTTAGGGATCATACCCTAGCCTGCTCTTGAATAATTAATGCATAAATTGCAGTAGTCTAGAAACATCAGAGTACCATTTCATTATCTGAATTGAATGCTCGATGCTTCCCCTATGGGGGAGTATATGTATTTTAGGTGAGTTACTGAGAACTCTTGGAGACATAATGAAACCTTTGGCATTGATGTCAGTGGGGGAGAGAATGATACATGAAAAATAGTATGAAAAAAAAAATAGAAAAATAGTATGAGAGGATCATCCTTTGGAGGATTCGATGATTGATGAAGAGGATTTGAAAAGATGTTAATGTAGATGCAGTATAGGAATGTTTGGTATTTATGGAACTTAAATATTTTTCATTTATGTTGCCATCAATGCCAAAGGGGGAGATTGTTAGAATGAATGTTGATGGTATTTCTATGGGGGAGTATCCTAGTAATGATGGAGGCACATTACAGTGACTATGTGTTGCATTCATGGCACAGATTATCATTGATGTCAACATATGTTATTGATTGGTTGTGTAGAAGCTTGTAGATAGGTTGCAGAGAATTGTATAGACACAAGGCAGATAATTAACATGTGAAAAATTAGAGAAAGAATCATCATGTGTATTGGGTCACCATCTATGATCGCACATGGTTATGACTTGACTAGATACAATTATGACTGATTGACTGATAACTATTTCATAGGAGACAGAAATAGTGTTTTTCACAGAGTTGATTGCAAAACTTTATGGATAGCACTCATAGTTGTTTAAGTTATGAGGTGCGAACATAGGTTCATATTGGAAATTGGATGAAGAGCTTATTACAATCATATGGAGTTGTGATCGTATAGGTGGCATCATAAATGGCGTGTTTATTGGTGAAGACCTATTTGGAGGCTGACTTGGAACACGTTTCAAGTAATATGATGAGCGAGCTTAAATTCCAAATCTAAATGATAAATTGATATAATCGCCATGTTGTAACATTGTAAGAGGTTTCATGTGCTTCTTCGCATGGGTCCATTTTGTATTTTGTAAATAGGATTTATCCTATGAAGGCCGACTTAGATATAATTGGTATAACTTGCATATAAGAATTGAAATCCTTGGAAAATAGGTGTGCAAAAATAAGAAATAATTGCATATGCAAGATGCAAAGGTGAATGTGAGCTTGAGGATGCGTTGGATACTATTTGAAGAATATTAGTTGTGCACTTAGGCACAAAGTGGAGCTTTCTTGGTAGTGGTTGAGTACTAGAAGCAGTTTCAAAATAAATTATCTTAGTCTTAAAATTGTAAGGTTTGGAGAACCTGAGGGTGGCCTTAACTCTCAAATCTCCTGATCAGGTTCATGTATTGTACACCCCTAAGAGGGTAATTGCCTCTAATAGGGTTGGACTCTTAGCATTGTTGATTCTTTAATTGGGATCACATTGTAAAGGCTCCTAACAAGGTATGTCCTTCAACCAGGACCTGCCTATTGTAATATTTGGCTCCTAACAGGGCCAGAACTCTTAACAGGGTTATTATACTCATAGTACAGATATTTGTGGGTACCATCCCCACCGGAGTTTTTCCCTTATAAAGGTTTCCCTCGAGAAAAAATCATGGTGTTCATGTGTATGTGTACTATTGTTGCATTTACTTTTCAATTCAGTATTTTATTTTGAAGTTGAAAGATAAAGTTGGGATCAACTGATTCACTCCCCCCTTCTCAGTTGATTAGGACATTGTTATTCTAACAATTTTTGGACTAGGAAAAAAATTGAATAGAACTGTAACACAGACGACTCAGTTTAAAGAACACCAAGAACAATTTTTGGATCATCAAAGAATGTCACAACCTAGATCCATCAACATAAGTATCAATACACCTTCAGCCTTGATTTTTCGAGAATAAACCTTTCAGAAAGCACAAATGATGCACAGTTAACTATAACTGTAAAAAAAAAAAATTGTTCACTAAACCACAGATATTCAGATCATACAGACTTCTGAATATAGGACTATAACATTGAATCATCTTTGAGTTACAATCTCTTCACATAATCATAGGATACATAACTACCTTTACTGTCCTGCGTTCATACTTGTCTTCTATTGCACTACTTTGAATACATACATGTCTTACACTATTCTAAAGGTCTTGTACACAAACTTACTCCTCCAAGAAAAGAAAAGTTCCAGACCAAAATGTTTTTGTAACCACAAACACCTATGGAACACAATGTTTGACATCAATGACAACAAACAACCAAACATATATTTCTAACATTAAAGACTATTAAAGATAAATATTGTTGGTAAACAGATTGTTCTTCTTTTTTATTCCTTTTATTTGCCCAATTTATATCAAAGAAAAATTTTGCTCAATAGTTGGGAAACTATTTATGAGAATATCTAGTTTCCCTCTGAATTGAGGTACAACTCCCTATGTGAAAAATATTCAATGAATTTTGTTTCAATTCTAATCCCTACTGCAAATATGTTCTTAACCAGAGAATAGTAGAGGAAACCGAGTTCCACCCAGGCAAGTGAAATCTCAGGAAGGATTTAAATGCAAAGATGCTATGCTGATGATCTTCACAATCTTATGAATTTCCCAACACAGCAATATGAAAAATGCAAACTATGAAATGCAATTGAAGAATGATCATGCAAATTATGAAATACAAATGAAGTAGCTGATGCAATTCCACAACCAGTTATAATTCTCTGATTATCCTAATGATTGGCTAAATTGAAAACAACAAAACAAAACTCTATTTATTTCCTCATCTTGAATTCAACACAATGAAACCAACATCAGATACAGATAACGAAAGTGGACAATAAAATAATGGCACTAAACTTAATTGACTCTGCAACCATCTTCACACCAAAAATTTGCCGACATTTTTATTTACTTTTTCAACAATATATATAGAGATTACAATGTACGATCTCTCATGAGAATGTGAGATGTTTCAAATTCTAGAATTTGGAAAGACTGGAGACTAGCACTTTTGAAACTACAAACAAAAGAGCCAAAAAGACTTTGTCTCTTCATCTAACTTGCCTTTGAGAATGTGAAATGAAAAGACTTCATCATCTTCCTTTGCCGTGATCAATCTTCATCCTTCTTAGATGCATAAGGAACGTCTGGCATTACCTCTAACCATGACTTCATTTGATATTCAAAAGCATATATCCACTATTTTATTGCAGCAGTTATCCTTTAAAAATAACCAAAAACTCATTCCTTTCACCAAGCATCTTTGATGACTTACGTTGTCGCATGATCGCATAGCAATATTTTAATCCATGCGATCATGTGACCACTCTATGATTGGTCAAATCTACAAGCATCTTCGGTCCCACCAAGCTATGTGTCTTCATCCCGCCAAGCCGCAATGAAAAAGACATATCATCGTGGGAAAATGAGAACCATCGATCGAGCCGAACACAAAACTCTTTATTGTGACCAAAGGAAATACATCTCCATGTGGCAAGATCTCACCTTACCACAAAGAATCTTCCACGGCTTTGAAGGATAACAGAAATCCATGATTTTTCATCGTATATGAACCTTTTGGACCCACCACCACATGGCACAATCCCATTATAATTTGGTACAGACTCCTTGTCATTTATTATCTTCTCTCATCTGCCCGAACTTCCATTGTCGCATGATCACATAGCAATATTTTAATCCATGCGATCATGCGACCACTCTACGATTGGTGCATCTATGCTATCAGAGTACGTGGGTCCCACTGCCACATGGAAGTTCTCGCTATGTCGCATTAGTTATTTTTCGGGCCTCTCTCTGTCGCGGGATACTGACCATCATCAGATTGAAACTTTGAATGTTTTGAACCGTCGATGCGATGTCATAACTCAGGTCCTGTTGAGAAACAGGGCCCACTAATCTACCTTTTTTACTTTTCGCATGATCGCATAACTCATATTTGGTTTATGCGATCATGCGACAGCCACAATTTTCTTCCTTGTCGCATCTGAAAGAGCAGAATAAGAACTAGAAAAACACTTATTCCAACTGCACATTCATTGCGGCACATCACACCTTGTAAGTTTCTTTTCAACCCACTGTTGTAAGCATACAATCATATTATACTGCCCATGTTATTGTTTTTAAAAGATGTTTTATGCTCATTGTTAAGCACGGTCTTTCAAACTTAATACAATTCGGTATTGAATAATCACTGGTTTTCTGATTATCATAAGAATTTCAGTGCTAAATCTCATTCAACATATGCTTGATAATGAGCAACATAACATGCATGATGACTATTTTATATTAGTTTGCAGGATGCACTATAATGATTTGACTTTTTTTTTTGTTACCACAGTCATCTATAAATAATGTTCTGATACTAGAAGTTCCACTTTTCTAAATAACATGATTGGGTGATATGTGTTCACTACAATTTTTAGGATGCCACCTCTACATTAGAGGGTATATTCTGAACCTCCAGTTCTGGCATCGTATTCTAAACAAAACAATCACTTTTCCCTGGCACAGAGCCTCTACATATTTGAAAGTTTATATTGCCATATGAAATGAACGTCTTTGAATAACCCAAACTAGCTCTGTTAATGCATCATCCATATGTAGAATCTTCTCTAACTTTTATGAATGCCTGGTAATTATGATTCCCAATCATTCTTCTGCTTGAAAAAGATCATCAATAAGAACACATTATCCTTTCCGGGTTGGGATCTATAACCTACCCAATACAAAGATGCTTTTAAATAACCCACCCAGCTTAGAGAAGGAAAGGCAATGACAGGGAAACCCGGCAAGAATAGCCTATCCTATGAAAGACTTAGACCTAGATTGAGACATGACCAGACCGGACTATGAGATCAAAATCTTCCACTTTGATAGCATGGGTACAGGATGAAAAGTGGGGCAACAGCTGGCTCCGATTGGGGACTTGAACATTCCCATGTTTAAGCAATGAATCTTGAATCTTTGGTTTCGCACATGAATGAAAGGGCAACAACACAACAAAATTGAACAAGGAAAACAAAGTAGCAAAGAAGCTAACGCACACAAAAGAAAAAGGGAAAACCAAACTAGGAAACAAACACTAGAACAAAACAAAACTATAGTACAGAATAGGGGATACCTGTTTTCAATTGGTCATTTGATATAATTTCAGATCTTGACCATTGTAGGTCAAGGGAAGTACCTCTCCATCTGGATATGCCAGCTTGAAAGAATTCTTCTCAAATGCCTGGTGGATAGTATAAGGACCCTTCCATAATGTTTCAAACTTTCCGTGCATCCCCTTGGGAGCTCTCCTTTTATCCCATAGTAATACAAGATCTCCAATCATGAATTTACGGGGCCTAGCTTTCTTATCAAACAAGTTCTTCACCTTCATTTGATGTTGAGTAATATGATCCACCATTCTTTCTCTTTCTTCTTCTAGTTTTCTCAAATACACAATTCTTTTCTCCAAACCATCCTTGTAAATATCATCCTCTATGACTATCCTCAACTTACATGTTGCCAACTCCAGTGGTAGTGGAAGGTTTTCTTCAACTCCATACACTAGCTCAAATGGAGATATCCCAATTGCTCTCTTTGGAGTCACTCTATCAGCCCATATTGCTTCATGTAT
Organism: Chamaecyparis obtusa; assembly: GCA_027943335.1. Lineage (NCBI taxonomy): Eukaryota > Viridiplantae > Streptophyta > Pinopsida > Cupressales > Cupressaceae > Chamaecyparis > Chamaecyparis obtusa. Next base: position 112,991 of record BSBK01005160.1, on the reverse strand, counting down.
CTTTTTGTGCTAATTCTTATGATTGTCTAACACCAATTTCATAACAATATTGATCAAGTTTTTATTACTTGATTCTACTTGACCATTTCCTTGTGGGAAATAGTCGGATGAATGACTGATTGAGATACCATACTCAAAACAAAAATTAGTAATTTCAATAGATGAAAAGTAGGCAACATTATCCATCACCAATTTATGAGGAACCTCAAATCTTACCATAATATTCTCCTTTATGAATTCACACACTACCTTGGAAGTGGTCTTCTTGGTTGCTTTAGCTTCAACCCACTTCGTGAAGTAATCAGTGGCTATAATTATGTAAGAATGCCCTGCACTAGATGCTGGATTTATTGGACCTATGAAGTCAAGGCCCCATTGCTGAAATGGACCATCTATGATAACTGGTTTTAATGGAAGTGCTGCTAACTGTGGTTTGCCGGAAAACATTCTACACTTTTCACATTTAGCCACCCAATGATATGCATCACTGAACATACCAGGCCAATAATAACATTGCCTCAAAATTTTAAAAGCTGTAACTGAAGAAGAAAAATGTCCTCCACAAGCCTCGTCATGAAAATTTTTCAGCAAACTCTCCTGTTGTTTCTTATCAACACACCTCAAAAACGTGCCATCAATTGATCTCTTGTAGAGCTTATCTTCCCAAATCACATATTTAGCAGCTTTTAATTTTAAATCCCTTCTTTGTTTGGTTGTCAATCCTTTTGGACATTCTCCATAAGTTAAAAAGTATGCAATATTTTCAAACCAAGGATCTTGGAGACTTACATTTAAAACCAGTTGATTTGCTGCCGGTTCTTCTTCTTCCAAATTTTCTGCTATGGCTTTACATAATGCATTTCCTCTAACTAATTTTGTAGGCTTAATTTCAATATCATATTCTTGAGTTTTGGCAATCCATGAACCTCTATTATTGCAGCCAACATCTTGTTGCGTTAGAATACTTTTCACAACAATATCAGGCACAAAAATCAAAGAATGTGAATGCAAAATATAAAAATGGAAATTGTTCAATGCTTTCACTACAGCATATGCATGTTTCTCTGATTGAGAGTATTTTAATTCATGCTCCTTCAAAGGTATACTCATGAATGCTATTGGCACCTGAATTTCTTCTTTATTTTCTTGCATCAAAATTGCAGAGAGTGTATGCTTTGAGGCGTAGTAGTATATAATGAAATCTTTTTTATAATCCGGATGACTTAAGACTAGTGCATTAGCAATTGCTTCCTTAATTTTATTGAAAGCTTGTTTTCATTGCTCATTCCATTTAAAAATAGCATTACCTTTCATCATGTCCACAATACATTTGGTAATCTCTGAAAAATCAGGGACAAATCTTCTAAGAAAATTAACTTGGCCAAAGAAAGATTTGACAGCGGTCTTATTTGAAGGCAAGCTTAATCTTTGAATAGCTTTCACACATTTTGGGTCAATCCTTATTCCTTCCTGTGACACAATATGGCCCAATAGTTTTCCTTCCGTTACACAGAAAACTTTTTTTTTTGGATTTAGAGATATACCATGCTCCCTGCATCGCTGCAGCACTTTTTCCAAATCATCTATGTGATCTTTCCTCTTCTTAGAAAACACTGTTAAGTCATCAAGGTAAATCACAATTATTTTGTTCTTCATATCAGCAAATGAAGCATCCATACCTCGCTGAAAAGTAGCACCAGCGTTAACTAAACCAAATGGCATTCTGTGATATGCAAAGGTACCCCAAGGAGTTGTAAAAGCTATTTTGTGTTGATCTTTCTTTTCCACTTCAATTTGATTGTATTCGAAAAAGCCATCCAGCATAGACATCATCTCAGCTCCAGCTACTATTTTTAATAGATGATCCATGTTTGGCAATGCATAATTATCTTTCAAAGAGGCTTGATTTAAATTGTAGAAGTCAACACATATTCTGATCTCACCATTTTTCTTTCTTACCGGCACAATATTTGCAATCCATGTAGAATGATGTATAGGGTAAATAATTCTAGCTTTCAACATTTTTTCAATCTCCCTGTAAATAGCATCTGCTACCTTTGGATTATAACATCTCTATTTTTGCTGAAAAGGTACAACATCTGGTTTCAGAGGAATCATGTGTTTGAAATTTCCATTCATAAAGCTTTTTAAATCTTCATAGCTCCAAGCAAAGACGTCTTGGTATTCTTGAAATAATTTCTTTGCCTTTTCTTTTTCTTCCAGCGTACAACACTTACCAATATTTATCATTTTGGGATTCATTTCTGTCCCAATATTTATATTTTCAAATTCTCCTGTAGTTGGCCCCTTCTCTGCTCTTTTCTTCTTTACATACATATCATGCCGATTAAAGAGCTTTTCTAGAGACACAAAATAAGGTGGGATTGTATTACTTTTTAATTGTATAATCTCTAAATTTTTATGTTTATCTTTCTCTGTAGAATCATTCAGATAATTACTTCCTTCTTCCTCATCAAGACTTTCAGCGTTCTCCAAAAATAGCTGCAGACCTTTATCATCATTAAAAATTTGCCAGTCTTCTATATTGTCTGGTATTGATGGCCTGTAAATTACTTCAATCTGATATTTCTTATCTTTAAAATCCAGATGTGGTAATAATAAGGACGCTGATACAGCCAGAGAGTCTTCTTTCATATTCATTTCTCTTGGGACAGAATTTATAGAGAATGCATCTAATCCTTCAATTTCATCCCAAACTCTGTTCCGTTAATTTTTTAACTTATGATTTTTCACTAAATACTGGCCTCTCACTTGTTTTACAACTAGCTCTACATCACCTTGAGCTTTTAGAATTTTAATTCCTCTTTCTTTTGCTGCTATGATGCCAAGAAGTAACACCTCATATTCAGCACTGTTATTCATGTTGTTAAATTCTAATTTGAACGCTAGAGGCTCCGGTTCACCAGTTGGAGAAATTAAAACAATACCAGCACCAAAACCAGATGATGAGCAGCTACCATCAAATTCTAGTGTCCAGATTTGTGTTTCTTTTCCAAAATTTTCAGATTCTGATTTTTCTAATTCATTTTCCACAGCAACATTTTCTGTATACAACATATAATTTCCAAACTCCAATTCTTGATATAAAATTTGGGCCTTTGGATTGTCTAATTTTTGAACTGTGAATTATTGCTTGAGACCAATCTAATTTAATCTCTCCACCTAAATCCCTACAAAAACTTCTGCTCAACAACATGCCATAACTAACAGGAATGTCTGCAACTAGAATGGTTAGAAGTATTCTCTTTTCTGGATATGCCGCCAATGCAACCTGTATGTCTTTGATTTGACCCACCAGACTCACTTGTTTGGCATCCATTGCGTAACATTTTCCATTGGCTTTAGTAAGCGTTAAGCCTAGAGCTTTAGCCACTGTATAAGGCATCACATTATCCGAAGCTCCAGAATCAATAATACAATTGCTTAACTTCCACTCATTGATGAACAAAGAAACATAAAATGGTTTTGGTTTTTGTCCAGGAGAAGTGGCTAGGATAGAATTTTCAACTTCATTGAAAAGATTTGCAATCAATGTTTCATCCTCTAATCCAGAAGTTGCAGCACGATTTAATTCAATATTTTCATCTTTACAATGCTCAATAAATATTTTCAATTCATTGGGATGTGATTTAAGATAATCAATGGCGAAAATCTGAATTTTACAATCTTTACAAAACTGAATAAAGTCAAAGGAACTACACTCCTTACCGGATTGCAAAGTCTTCACTCCTTGATTAGTATCCTGCGTTTTAGGTGCCGACTGACTTTGTTTTACTGGAGCATCTTTTGAATTAGCAACTGCCTTTGCCTTTTGTCCTCTAGTGAGCACATTATAAGTGTGTCCATTGATAGTGGCATAACATTCTCCCTACTTCTCTGAGTCTGATTCATACTCTAAAAATAAATTTCCAGAGTCGCCATTCGAGTATGACTTAGTCTCATCACCGGACAGGGGAAAATTGGGCTCATTGGTAGTCAAAAACTACATTCTACTGATCACATCTGGACAACTTTCACTATCATGATCAGTAGTCAAATGAAGCACACATCCGTTCACTTTTTTAGGTGGAGCTTCTATTGCTAACCTTTGTTGCAATCCAGGAAATTGCAAAGGTTTATTTTTATTTTCTTGCTCTGAAAAATTCCTTTGGTATGGATTATTGATTTTTGGGAGCTGTCTTTTCAAAGCAATCAGCTCATTAGATAACTTTTGAATCATTTCCTCTGATGAAGTGGTTCCATTTGTGCTGACTCTATTATGAATTTCATGCTTCCACCTTCCTGCAGAAATCATGTCATCTTCAAACTCTACAGTAGTTCTCTGGGCCGCCTCCAAATCTGCAGGTCTAGATCTTCTCAATTCAAAATTAATCGCGGGAGGCATAGCGCTAATGAAGAATGTTTTTAAATTGCCTACTGTAGGTCTACTTGCTGTTGGAATTCTATTAGTAATTTTGTTGAAACTGGCAACAAAATCTCTCATGCTCATAGAAGGTAGTTTCTTCATTGATGTCAGTTGAGCCAACAGAGCATGCTCATCTTCAGCAGTTTTAAAACGGTCTTCAAAAAATCTTCTCATGGCATTCCAACTTGTGATAGCTCCATCAATCAAGTGATAAAACCAATCCGTAGCAGCTTCAGTAAGAGTTTCAACAAATAATCTGACTGCAACATCTTCATGATTAACTCCTAAAATGTTTATAGCTGCAAAGAATGCTTTTATATGCTCATCTGTAGTAACCTTCCCATCTCCTGTGAACTTAGGTAAATTCTTCTAGTAATCAGAAGGAAGGGGATGGTAGACTGCAAAATTAAGTGGCCCAGTACAAGCTACCCAAGGTGCAGCCATATTCGGTTGATTTTGCAGAGGATACTGTGGAAAATTGATAACTTGTGGAGGAACAACCCCGTGCAAAGTCAATACTTGGCAAGTTGTAGAAAATGTACTTACTACCTTTGGTGGTGATGAAGGCCTGCTTCTAGCTTGACGTCCACCTTTCCGACGAGGTACTTCTAACAAGGGAAATCCAAGTACTTCTAAATTTTGGAAAGTTAGGTCCCTTTCACCTTGTTCCCTATCACTCTTTAAGTATCTTGATTGCTCGAGAGTGACTGTTTATATTAGTGCTATTTGTAACTCACTCCCTGATCTTCTTTCAAGTTCTGTGTATATTTTCAAATGCTTTCTGCTCATGCGACTGTTTTTCCTTCCCCAGCGGAGTCGTCAAAAATCTGTTGGTAAACAGATTGTTCTTCTTTTTATATTCCTTTTATTTGCCCAATTTATATCAAAGAATAATTTTACTCAACAGTTGGGAAACTGTTTCTGAGAATATCTAGTTTCCTTCTGAATTGAGGTATAGCTCCCTATGTGAAAAATATTCAATGAATTTTGTTTCAATTCTAATCCCTACTGCAAATGTGTTCTTAACCAGAGAATAGTAGAGGAAACCGAGTTCCACCCAGGCAAGTGAAATCTCAGGCAGGATTTAAATGCAAAGATGCTATGCTGATGATCTTCACAATCTTATGAATTTCCCAACACAGAAATATGAAAAATGCAAACTATGAAATGCAATTGAAGAATGATCATGCAAATTATGAAAAACAAATGAAGTAGCTGATGCAATTCCACAACCAGTTATAATTCTCTGATCATCCTACTGATTGGCTAAATTGAAAACAACAAAACAAAACTCTGTTTATTTCCCCATCTTGAATTCAACACAATGAAACCAACATCAGATATAGATAATGAAAGTGGACAGTAAAATAATGGCACTAAACTTAATTGACTCTGCAACCAGCTTCACACCAAAAATTTTCTGACCTTTTTATTTACTTTTTCAACAATATATATAGAGATTACAATGTATGATCTCTCATGAGAATGTGAGATGTTTCAAATTACAGAATCTGGAAAGACTGGAGACTAGCACTTTTGAAACTACAAACAAAAGAGCCAAAAAGACTTTGTCTCTTCATCTAACTTGCCTTCGAGAATGTGAAATGAAAAGACTTCATCATCTTCCTTTGCCGTGATCAATCTTCGTCCTTCTTAGATGCATAAGGAATGTCTGGCATTACCTCTAACCATGACTTCATTTGATATTCAAAAGCATATATCCACTATTTTATTGTAGCAGTTATCCTTTAAAAATAACCAAAAACTCATTCCTTTCGCCAAGCATCTTTGATGACTTACGTTCTCACATGAGCGCATAGCAATATTTTAATCCATGCGATCATGTGACCACTCTATGATTGGTCAACTCTACAAGCATCTTCGGTCCCACCAAGCTACGTGTCTTCATCCTGCCAAGCCGCAATGAAAAAGACATATCATCGCGAGGAAACGAGAACCATCGATCGAGCCAAACACAAAACTCTTTATCGTGACCAAAGGAAATACATCTCCACGTGGCAAGATCTCACCTTACTGCAAAGAATCTTCCACGGCTTTGAAGGATAACGGCAACCACTGGTTTGTCATCGTATACAAACCTTTTGGACCCACCACCACGTGGCACAATCCCATCATAATTTGGTACAGACTCCTTGTCATTTATTATCTTCTCTCATCTGCCCGAACTTCCATTGTCACATGATCGCATAGCAATATTTTAATCCATGCGATCATGCGACTGCTCTACAATTGGTGCATCTACGCTATCAGAGTACGTGGGTCCCACTGCCAAATGGAAGTTCTCGCTATGTCGCATTGGTTATTTTTTGGGCCTCTCTCCATCGCGGAATACCGACCATCATCGGATTGAAACTTTGAATGTTTTGAACCGTCGATGCGATGTCATAACTCAGGTCCCGCTGAGAAACAGGGCCCACTAATCTACCTTTTTTTACTTTTCGCATGATCGCATAACTCATATTTGGTTTATGCGATCATGCGACAGCCATAATTTTCTTCCTTGTCGCATCCGAAAGAGCAAAATAAGAACTAGAAAAACACTTATTCCAACTCCACATTCATTGCGGCACATCACACCTTGTAATTTTCTTTTCAACCCACTGTTGTAAGCATACAATCATATTATACTGCCCATGTTATTGTTTTTAAAAGATGTTTTATGCTCGTTGTTAAGCACAGTCTTTCAAACTTAATACAATTCGGTATTGAATAATCACTAGTTTTCTGATTATCATAGGCATTTCAGTGCTAAATCTCATTCAACATATGCTCGATAATGAGCAACATAACATGCATGATGACTATTTTATATTAGTTTGCAGGATGCACTATAATGATTTGACTCTTTTTTTTGTTACCACAGTCATCTATAAATAATGTTCTTATACTAGAAGTTCCACTTTTCTAAATAACATGATTGGGTGATATGTGTTCACTGCAATTTTTAGGATGCCGCCTCTACATTAAAGGGTATATTCTGAACCTCCAGTTCTGGCATCGTATTTTGAACAAAACAATCACCTGTCCCTGGCACAGAGCCTCTACATATTTGAAAGTTTATATTGCCATATGAAATGAACGTCTCTGAATAACCCAAACTGGCTCTATTAATGCATCATCCATATGTAGAATCTTCTCTGACTTTTATGAATGCCTGGTAATTATGATTCCCAATCATTCTTCTGCTTGAAAAAGATCATCAATAAGAACACATTATCCTTGCCGGGTTGGGATCTATAACCTACCCAATACAAAGATGCTTTTAAATAACCCACCCAACTTAGAGAAGGAAAGGCAATGACAGGGAAACCCGGCAAGAATAGCCTATCCTATGAAAGACTTAGACCTAGATTGAGACATGACCAGACCGGACTATGAGATCAAAATCTTCCACTTTGACAGCATGGGTACAGGATGAAAAGTGGGGCAACAAATATAAAGATTTAAAAAAAATGAACTTATCATTTTAAATATGTTGTAAATTTTTATTTTATATTGATATAATCTTTAAATTAAAAATCAAATCTTATAAATATCGATTCCATCAAATTTATCCAAAACACATCATAAATATATTAAATCTTAATACCTAATTTAACATGGTATCATGTTTCTCCTTGTAACTATCTAAACATCTTTTTAATTATTTTTTACTATAATGGAGTTGACTGAAAATGGAAGTACATTACACGACTATTCTCTACACAAAATAATACTATTGTACAGGTCCATACAAAAATTTAAATTTGCATACCACGATAGATTTTCGCTCCATTTAAACTACTTTGATCCTTATAATCCATCTTCACAATGCTGTAAAAAAGATAAAAACTCCAATAAAAACACATTGAACTATACCAATTTGCATTTTTGCATTGTATCATTTTGTCAGTAGAATAGACTCCTCTCTTTCTTAGTGGCCAGAATGGGAACGAGAATCCACCATTTCAATCATTTTGCAGATATCTTGATTTATGTTTTATCTTGAAGCAATGGCTGGCAATTTCAACTTGAATAAGCTGTAAGCCAAAAGCCCATCATTAAGAAGACTGAAAAATCACGGATGCCGTTCAGATTCAGTACAGCTTGATGAGCATTAACGTCCAAACACCAAATTATTGAAGCCATGAAAGCCAAAGGATAAGTTGTTCGAATTGTTGCTCATCTGAGACAGTCAAAAGCAAAATTGAAGGATGTGGGGTGCAAGAAAAAGATGGCAGAAATAATTTTAGCATCTTTTTATCAGTTATGTCTCACTACAGATGAAATTGGCCGACCGACTCCGCTAAAAGGTAGAAGATCATCTGTCGTAGTGAAGGACGAGAGACAACGCGTGCACTCTTTAAATGTAGTAGAAATTGTAGAGCTGGTTTCCATTATTTTCACGAATAAAATCTGATCTTTTATTCTCTTTTTCTTCTCTATCAACTCATGCTGAAATAATTTGGTCGCTGAAATGTTTTACCAATTTATCCACGCTTTACAGTTATCAAATTCTTATGCTGTCTCCACTTGGTTCTCAGTCTCAGATTTGGCAGTATTATAGAGGCATCTTCTATCTGAATTGATGTGATAACATGCTATTTCTCTTAGCTTAATTGGAAGTCCTTTGCAAGTTAAACTATTGTTTGTTTTTTCTAATTGAAGTGATTTTTACATATGATTTTCTAATATCATGTTTTTATGTTGTTGATCTTATGCTGCTGCTTAAATCAATTTTCTGCTTAATGAAAATAAGCTGTGGTAAAAGAGGGGGCAGAAATAAGCAACGACTGCTTATTGAAAAAAGACACGTGTCTTCACCATTTTTTTCTCATGTCCTTTTTATTTGCCTATTTAAAACATTCATTAAACTTAAGCAGCAAACATTACTATCCATGGGGCCACCCACAAATTGTGCCACAAAAGAATGAGCATCTCTTGCTAGCAAAAATAAGCTAAGCAGCAGCATGGGGACGGTCTTTTTAAGAGTAAATCTAACTTCCTCAATCTTCTTATACAGTTTTAACACTAAATTTGTGATGAATTAAGTAATTGAAACTCATCTCATATATCTATGAAGTTCAGGTTTTAACCTAAGTATTTTTTGGTATTATGATGTTAAATTTATTTTATATAACTCATATTGTGTAATTTATTTTGATGTGTCTTTGGACATATTAATATGGGAGTACATTATAGTGTACTCAAAATAAATTTGACTTTCTTAATGTTCATGATTTCTTCTTAGATATCTTGTGTGGATATTAGAATTCTATAATTGACTACCCCACAAGAAAATAATTTATAATTCTACATTAGAAATTAACTAGTGTCTGGACCACATCTTAAGCTTTTTGCAAAGTTTAAAGATATCTTTAAGTCAACATAATAATATATCTATATTTATATCTATATATAGTTTGTATATTTAGAATCTTAATATATTCTTAATTCATTTAGAGAGAAATTTATGCCATACAATCTATATTTACATAATTCATGTTAATGTGTCTTTTGACTTCCTAACATAGAAGTACTTTACAATTCACGTGAAACAAATTTGACAATCCTCATGCTCATGATTTCTTTTAAGACAATTTGTGTGGATATTAGAATTCAATAATTAACCTCCCTATAAGAAGATACTTTATAATTCTACATTAGAAATTAGCTAGTGTTTAAAATGGGGCACATTTTAACTTTATTGCAAAGTTTAAGGATATCTTTAAGTCAATATCATGTTTAGTAATAAATACATGTGTTACCATAATGTAAAGCTCAAAATGATTTTAAAGATGAACATTATCTAAGGGGTGTACTAAGCTCAATCTACACATGATTCAAATGAAGACAATAAAGGAGTTGAATAAGGATAAAAGGGATAACGTAATGAGCATATATATGGTTCTCAATAAAGTTTTAAATCATTAAGATTAGTATATTTGTTATTTATTATGAAATAGCATTATATAAATATATTTGATTATTTTTAATATATTTAAATTTTATAAATAAAAAATTTGTACATCTAGAATTCTATTATATTTCTTAAAAGTTAGTCACAAATTTATTGTATGCATTCTATATTAAAATAATTGATGGTAATCTTTCTTTTGACATACTAATATAATTTGAACTAAAAAAATTTACTTTCAAAATTCTCATGATTCCTTCTTAGGCATATTGTTTCTTAGACATATTGTGTGGATATTAGAAATTTATAATTGATGACCAAGAAGAAAATACTTTAAAATACTACACTAAAAGTTAACTATTGTTTAAACTAAATCACATTTTAGCATTTTGCAAATTTTAAGAATATATCTCTAAGTCAAACTCCATTTTCAGCAAAAGTCAACATCATGTTTAGTAATAAATATTTAAGAGTTACCATATTAGAAAGCTAAAAAGTTAGCATTTGAGATGAACACTAACTTAAGGGTTATATTAAGTTTAATAGATGCTTATATATTTAGTGTGGCATTCTTGAATTTTCAAGAAATTTGAATGAGTTTTTAGAACTTATCTATTTGATATTTTATCTTGAAACAAATATAGAGGATGGTTATATTGTGACTTTTAAAGGTCCTTCTAATTCAAAGAAAAAATATTATCATAAAAATGTGTTAAAGGTATCAACTATTTAAAACTTTAAATTTTTACATGCATGCATATAAACAAGATGTAGATTTCATTATAAAAATTATTTTTATATTGACAAATAAAAATAGATATTGTCAATTTATTTGTGCTATATAGATATCAAACTCTCACACTCACAAAAAAAATTGTCTACACTTGATCCTCATTCTTAACTGTGTAGTATTATAGAAGCATGTTCTATCTAAATTGATGTGAATACAAGTTATTTCACTTAATTTAATTTGAAGTATTTTGAAAGTTAAATTTAAGCTATTGTTTATTTTATAATTGATATAAATTTTACTTGTAATCTTCTAACAATAAATCTGATTTCCTCAATCAACTTAAGACACTTTTGACAATAAATTTGTGAAGAAAAAAGTGCTTGAAACTCACCCAACCTCATATCAAGATATTTCTATGGTGGCTAATATTTAGTACTTGTTGTTCTAGTGGTCATTATAATTTCTAACTTAAGCTCTTGTGACTCTAGATTTTGTCTTGATATATGTAAATTCATTGTTGTACAAACTTTAACATGAATTTGTGAGCATATATATGAATGGAAATAAAGAATTATTATGTTAAGATTAATATCATTTTGTTAAATTTATTAAAATATATATTATAAATAGGATATAATTGATTTTGTAAGCATTATAATACAGATATACACAAAATTTGTATATTTTGAATTATATTATCTTTATTTAAAAGCTAGTGACAAATTTATTTTGTATTATCTATATTCTTTTAAGTCATGTTGATGTGTCATTTGGCATGCTAATATGGGAGCAAGTAATAGTACACTTGAAATAAATTTGACATTTCAAATGCTTATGATTTACTCTTAGACATATCATATGGATATTAGAATTATATATAATTGACTACCCACAAGGAGATACTTCACAATTCTGCATTTGAAATTAACTAGTATTTAAATTGAAACACATTTTAATTTTTAATAAAATTTTATGAATATCTTTAAATGTGCATCATGTTTAATAGATATGCAAGAGTTACCATAATCTAAAACTAAAAGGATATTAAATATATTACATTAATCTAAGAGGTATAGTAAATTTTATCTATACTCGATTCAAATGAAGAAATAAGGGCCCATTTATTTGGCATGATGTTCTTTAATTTCCAAATAATTTCAATGAATTTCTAGATTATATTTATTTAATTATTTAAAATGAAACAAATAAAAAGGGGTTTCTTTTATATAATCCATCTATTGCATAATTATCTTAAAACAATAAGAGGGTAATTATATTATGACCCTCAAATGTACTTAAAATAAAGTTGATGAAAACAAATTTTATAAAAATGTATAGATTAATGATTGTTAAATGTTTGAAATTCTAAATATTTACCTAGAGGCGTGCATATATAAACTAATTGTAGCCTTCATTCTTCAAAGAATAGTGTTTATAGATATTAACATCAAGAAAATAAAACTCTCTCTCTCAAGGTGTCATAAAAATTCAACAAGATTAGAAGGTGTAGTACATCGAAGTGATAGCTAAAATATTCAACTAAATAAAACTATCCAAGAATTTTTTTTGTATTTAATTAACCTACTATTAAAGAAAAAATATTTCTTTCTATTTTAACTTCAAATATAAAATATCATGGATGCAATAAATAAATAAAATATATTTAGTAACTTCAACTAAATTTACTCATTCATTATCATATATCTCATTACTATATATTGAATTCTCTATATAGACATTGAAACTATTTTTGACAAAATTTGGTCGAGGTTCTTCAGGTAGAGTGGTTACCACATGAGATCCTAGAAAAGTAAATGGAGAGTTAGTTTTCACTCTCCATTCTTTTTAGTAGTTTCAATTTTGGAAGCCATGGTTGGCACCCAATTAAAATTTATGCCCCTAACACACATCCACAATGTAAGGAGGTATGGGAGGATATCACTTCTATGATCCTAGAAAATTATGATACCTTATGGATGGTTGCAAAAGATTTCAGCTCACCCCTATTCCCTTCTAAGAAACTTGCTATAGTGATGGATTATTCTTATATCATGGTGAAATTCATGGCAAACTTTATCAACAAAGAAGGTTTCTTTCATATTGAATTGTCTAAGAAACCTTTCACTTGGTCAAATACTAGGAAATAGAATAATCTCATTCAGTCAAACTTGGAAGATTCTTGTTTTTTTCATCTTGGGACATGGGCTATAATTTTACACTCTAGAAACCCTCCCAAAAAAAGTCTCTAACCACAATCTAGTACTTCTACAATGGATGGAAAGACCTTCAAACGGGCCCTCGCCGTTCTAATACAATATCATGGGACTTTCAAGACATTTTTTTCAAGATTAGTGGAAAACTCCTATATATGGTTCTATAATGTTTAGGTTTGCATAGAATTGGAAATAATTTGGAAAGGTATTAGAGGATGGAATAAGCTAAATAAAGAGAGTCAAAACTAATAGAATTAAAAAATAACCTATTGTCTTCCAATGTGAGCATGCAAAGGAAGAGAAAATGCATTGAAGTAGATGCAACTCCATCATATTCATTATCAAACAAAAGACAGATATCTTTAATAGTCTCATTAAGATCTAGAAGATGAAAGTCTAGAAAAAAATATGAAATATGTACTAAGTATATCTCTTAATGAAGTGCATCTTATACCCCAAAAAACCCTATTATAGATAATCATTGAAATACCTTGAGGATATCATTATATGCTCAGATGGAGGCATGTATTTTAATACTAAATGTATATCCTCAATCTTTTCATGTAGATTCAAAATGGTAGAATCCAAAAATACAAAAGAGATTTCTAGTAAGAATGTGTTCCAATGAGGCAAGTCTAGAGTATGTATATAATCTTGCTACAAGGAATCATTAGAAGCTCTAGAAGGAGAAAATCTATAATTTAAAGTAGCATTTTGTAGAGTATAAAACTCTTAAACTATAGAGGTGGTATCACAAAGAAGAGGAGGACCATTCTATTAACCTCAATATTATACATATGTGGAATCTTATTCAAAGAAGCATCACCCTTAGAAGTATCAAGATCCCCATAAAATTGGTGAATGAAGACTTAAATAATAAAAGGGGTATTAGTACAATCAATATGATGCTAGATACCCTTAGCAATAGTGAAAGATAATAGTTCATAGGCACCATAATTCTTCTTTAACCAATCACATTTTTGTTCACGTTTGCTTGGCTCTAGAATGAGTCCAAAGAGATAGGATAACTATGATTATTCATAATGTAGGCATTATTTATCCATTCTTTCTAGAATACATAATTCTTTAAATTTGACTAGAAAAAAAAATAGAAACCATGGCTCATGATGTTTAAATAGTAAAAATCATAATCTTATTTGTTATTGAGGAAATCAAATGTATTTGTCCTATTCATAGTATATTCCAATAATGTCTTTTAACACTATAATTTCTTAAATATAAATAATATTTCTACACTTAAAATTTTATATTAGACAACAAAAAAAACTGAACTCTAATTGAATATACCAATATAACCATACCCCAATACCAATAAAACTAAATATCAATCATCACATATCCTTAATCACCAATTCAATTTCAAATTTAACCTACTATCCATTTCAAAGCATTTAACATCGAGAATCAACATTAATTCAAATTCTATATAACCCTAAGTAGTCTAATTCATTCCACAACATTTCTATCTCGAACTTCCCACCATGTTTCTCTCTTAATTCTAATTGACCCTTAATATATATGAATCAGCCTCAAATGATTCAATCATAAAATCAAACGAGGCTATTTTATATGTTACACATACTAACAATAACAATTAATTTTGACAAACTATTTAGCAAGCACGATCATTTTTTCTAAGGAGAGAGATTGACCAGTGCATGGGTCTTCTTTAATTTGATAGATTTGGCAAGACAACTAAGTGTATTGTCCCGTGGAGACAATCCATTGGCCCAAGGTACGAATCATTAAGCACTGAAAGAAATGAACATTTTACATGGATGGTATTGTCGATTCGCTGTCAACAAAAGCTTGAATGAACGATTGAACCATAAACAATTTGTCCTTAGTTATTGTTGCCTCTTGCTTTGGAATCTAGGCCACTTTTCATTTCCTTCTCACTCTCTTTTCCCCTAAAAACTTCACCATATATCCTCATCTATTTAATCAATTATTGGGAGCCTACACTATCTAATCCAACCTGCAAGTTTTGCTCAAATCAAATCTGCCATATGCCAAACTCAATTGTTTCTTGGTGCAACAAATCCTGAGTAAAATGTTCCCCAGCTAAGAATTTAATCCAATAAAAAAGGTGGGTCGTTTCCCTGAATCAGCTAATGAGATAAATGAAAGTTGTGCAGAGCTGAAGGTGGGTCATTTTCATTGTTGAGAAGATTGAGTATGTATAACGAGAGCATTGGTAATGCAGAAGCTTCTGCAAATGGTGAGCATGACTCAGAGTGGCGATGGCCTGTTCCTTTTCTTTTTGGTGGCTTTGCAACAGTTGTGCTGCTTATTGCATTTGCAGCAGTTGTTCTCGCTCGCTCTTACTGCAAAGACCAGCAACTCACACAAACTGGCCCAAACATTGTTGCTTCAAACGAGTTGGCGGAAATATCAGTGGAAGATGAAGAACATAAAGTGGTGGTGATTATGGCTGGAAATGAAACTCCCACCTTCTTTGCAAATCCTGCTTCTTCAAAATTTGAAGATCTGGTTTAGTTTTTTCCACTGTAGCTCATGAATGCACATTTTTTTTTTAATTGTTGTTTTCTGTTTGAAGTGACCATCTTTTGTTTTACTGATTACCCACTTCTATTTCTGGCCTTGGAAAACAATTGAACATGGATAAAATCGATGTGCATTGAGTTTTTCCTTTTTTTATAGTGTTATGAGCTGTGACCGCTCCAGTCATGGATAGCGTTATGAGCATATATGGGAAACCCTAATTTCTATCTGAGAATAGGAATATATGGAGATTGTTAATAAATTTATATATGGGAATCCTAATTTCTATGTAAGAGTAGGAAGAATGGAGATTGTTAATAAATTTATATATGGGAATCCTACTTTCTATCTTAGTAGGAAGAATGTAAATTGTTAATGGATTTATATATGGGAACCCTAATTTCTATATGTGAGTAGCCATTAATTATGAGAGTATGAATGATGGGCAATTGTTAATAAATAGACGGCTGATTACTTTAATACCATTGGTAATTTCATTGTTTTGTGTTTCTTGGAATTCATATGACTGTCAAGATTGGTTTCTTAGTAATCCATTCTTCCTTCCTCAGAAGTTGGTTTTAGTGATGGGTTTTGTATCTAGGGTGATAGAGTACTCATTGGGAACATTATAAAAGGGTCCAAATATTTCAGATAGATGTATGATTTCTTCTATTGTTTAAAACTGTTTTGGATGTGTTTATTCATTTTTGGTTCCAAACGAAATGAGAGACTAATTACAGTACTGAAGTATATGATTAAATATTTGTAAAAGTAATTTTCTTGTGAATTTGATTGATGTGAAGTACATAGGATAAAGAGAGAAAAAATAACAAAAAGAATTTTGAGATATAGAATCTAAAGAAGATCTATGTAGATATATTATTTTTATTGTAAAAGTTAATTAGATTTCTTTGTTTTCAATATGTGATATTCGAATTGTCTTTGAGCTTTTTCTAAATAGCTTTTGTATATGATATAAGTATTTGTGAGTGAATTCAAATGATGTGAAGTATGTGGATAATGATAGAAAGTTAGTGAAAGGAATCTAAAGATAACTGATCTATGAATATTATCTTTATTTTTCGTTATTCTATCATTATTCAATCCTACATGTCCTATTTTTATAGTGAAAGTTTATTAGACTTCTTTTACTCTACATGAGATATTAGAACTTCCTTTGAGATTTTTCTTAAGGGTTAAATTTATAAAATTTGTTTGTGGTGAGAACTATGTACAAAAGAAGTTGTGAGTGAATCCAAATTTTGTGAAGTGCATGGATAAAGTAGAAAAAAATAACCAAAAAAATGAGTTAAATAGAATCTAAAGATAGAAGATGTACTCCTTAATAGAGATCAATAGATTGTTATTTACTAACAAAACTATATGTTTTTTATTAAGGTAAATACAGGTTTTGATTGGACCTGGAAACCATTTACAAAAGATTACATAAGATTTTCAATTAAGTTCATACAACCATAGAACGCTTGCTAAAAGACAAAAAATAGGACCCAAGCCCAAAAAACAACACTAAACCAAACTATAACAAAAAGCCAAAAAAAAATAGTCGACAATAGATCTACCAACAACCATCCAGCAAAAAGCCTACACAATTTACATCTTAGTTTTAGTGGCCTTTTTAGCCTCTTTCTACATTTCCTCCATTTTCTAGATGGAATCTTTGAGGTTTGGAAGTTCCTTAGGGATATCAGGAACTTTCCTCTTGAGGTTTCTTCTGGGTCTTGTACGAGGCCCTGTAGACTGATCTTTTCCCCCAACATCATCAACCATCATAATGGTAGTTTTCTCCAGTAGACTACTCTCCAGACAGGCATACAATGATTTTAAATTCGTAACAGAGGCCTTGAGGCCTTCATTGCTATGCTTCAGAATTTCTCTAATGTAGTAGCCATTATAACTGATGTTTTCATTAATCTCCTTTAGCTTTTCATCCACAATAGTAGAAATAGTGGCGTTCAGGTTATCATCAGTATTGTTTATATTTACCTTTTGCAAAACATCTTCAGTACAATTTTCCAGTCTTCCTTTAAGAGACTCCATTTCATCTTCTAAGGCCTTGAGGTTGCGACCCATTTCCTTGAGTTCCTATTTAAACCATTTTTCCACATCTATGTCATGTCCTACGGTGTTCCTTACCTCCTGAAGAATACTTTCATGAATATCAAAGCCAAAAGGTTTCTCTTTCTCCTTCCCAACTCTTATCATTTTCTCTTCTCTTTTCCCAACCCTTGTTATAGGCTTCCTGTGCAAAGTCCCTTCCTCTATTTTCCTTTTTTTCTCTTTTTTATTTTTCTCAATGCTCTCTTCCTTCTCTAAACCCTCCTCTTCCCTCTCCTCTTCCTTTTCAGTTTCTTCTTCCTCCTCATTTTCCTCTTCCTCCTTACTCGAATCTTCAACAATCTTATTCTTCTTCTCCCTCTTATTCCTTTCCTTAGAGGAAGAGCCCTTCAGTAAAATCTTTGGTTCCAAATCATCTTCCTTAGATACACCATCCCTTTTATCCTCTGGCTCCATCCCTTCCTCATTTTCTTGAGTAGAGGAATTTTGATCTTCAATGTCCTCTCTTAAATCTCCCTTACCCTTACTAACCTTATTATCCTTCTTCTTAGAACCAGACCCAGAAATTTCCTTTTTTTTTTAATCTTCTTCCCTTTAACCATTTTAGGGATAGCATTAGGAATATATTATCCCTAGCATGGTCTACTATTAGCAGAATTAATCCTTCATGTAGCACCGGATAACTAGGTTTTTTCCTATTCTCCAAAATACCATTGTTTAAAGAACTTAAGAGGTAGTAAGGGAAATAAACTTTCTTCTAGTACTTGAAATAGTTGACCAACACAAAGTAAAAGTTGTAGACCATGTAGTGCCCATCAAGAGTGAAATATTCCATCATAACTTTTATCACTTTGGCCCAAATCTGCTTAATCCTATCCATTTCTACATAATCTCCCAAGCATTGGACCAACATTTCTTCTTCTTCTTCATTTTTGGGGAAAAGCTTTATATCCTAAGATCCCATGCGCTTATTGTTCCTATAAAACTTCATGCCATCCAAAGGCATTCTTTTTATCTTAGAAATGAGATTCAGCGAGAGAGGGAAGGACTTACTCATCAGATTAACTCTACCATTTGCCCACCTAGCAGCAAATTTCTCTGTAATCTCCTTTTCATAACCATGAAGTCTTTCCAGATAGGGAGAAACCCCTACCTGGAATATTATGAAGGATGAAGGATATTATCTTATGAAGGATGAATATTGGATAATTCTTAATAGAAAGACAAGAAGTTTGATATCATAACAAAACTATATGTTATGAAGGATGAATATTGGATAATTCTTAATAGAAAGACAAGAAGTTTGATTAGATTGTGTCTATTAGATTTAGTTTTCCTTAATGTATTAGAAAAAGTTGAAAAAAAAACTTTGGAATAAATCAGGTACTTTATGTAAAGAAAAGTCTAAAAAAACTTCTTTGGAAGAAGTATTCATCAAGAAAAAAGATGGTGAAAAAAAGAAAACTTGAACACCTTTAATATTGTGGTAAGTCAAATATCTTTACATTAATTAAAATTAATGATAAATAAAATTGTATTACTTTGTCATTACTAAACAATATAAGTTAAGACAAATGTATTACTCTAGTAATGAGAACCATTAATATTATTTCTGCATTGATGAGTGGGAATGTAGAAACATCCATGTAATTAGAATTTATAAGAAAATATATTTCAAAGATTACAAATCAAAATATATGTCTTGGTTGGAAAAGGTAATTCTTGTGATATAAATATAACTAATTTACGGAATAAAAATCTAGGTGACAAGAGATTAAATTATAATCTATGTCTCAGTTGGAAGAAGTCATTCTTGTGACATAAATTAAAATAACTTCTAGATATAAAAATCTAGTTAACAAGAGATTGAATTCTAGAAGTAAATGTGTTGTTCAAGATAAAATTCAAAGAAAGGGGATCATAAGATAGAGTGCAAATCTTAAAAGGCTAATAATTCAAATTTAACAAAAGATGCATCTTTCATAGATTCAAAGATCTCAATTGAAAATATATAAGGGATATATTTGAAGAAAAAATGAATTTAGCATGATGAATAACTTGTAGATTTAAAGGTACCTCTTTTCATATATATTATTATAAGCACAAGCATTTTTAAGAATAATAATTTCTACATGTTATCCTTTAATAATTAAGATTTAGAATAAATCAATGATGAAAAAATAAAGATGTGAAACCTTATTAATGTGTAGATGATTAATTGTTAAAATGCTATTAACAAATTTGTTATTTCATTTTTAATCCATATTTCTACAAGATTAATATCTAAACAAACACCTCTTCCTTAGAAACTATTTTTAATGACATGTTTTGAGTGAAATGAAATAGATACCATCTACACCACTCTTCTTCTCATTTGAACATGATAGAATATTATAATGCAACTAATTTAAGGGTACAATGTAGGAAGATAAATGGTATTGGTTTAAGAATGCATTTGATCTTATGATTAGTCCATGAGTAATTCCCTCTTTCTTAGCAGCTTCTTTTAATCATGGATTTCAAATCAAGGGTCAAAATATCATTATTGTCATTAGATATATGATAAAGGGTCGATACACTTTTGAATAGGATAGCATAATATTTAATTTAAGACTAATTTGAGTCTACATTGGAATAAATAAAATTTAATATTGATTTATGAATATGTAAAAAATAGATGTGTTTCCACTATCACACCAGTCTTATCTTACTCCTTGAGGCATATGCATCTTTATGTTTGAATGATTAAAATATTTTACAAATTAAATGCCACCAACACAACTTGCTTAAGATATCAATACAATTCAATTTCTATGTTCGTGCTATTTTTTTAACTATAGAATGGTAAGGATAGCTTCACAATATTACTCCTAATGTTAAGAGTATAAACAATTTGATGATATAAAATAAACACTTAATTTTTGGGCTATAGTTTTGGGTTTTGGCCATAATTGTTTTACATTGTTTGACATCACTTTCATAGATTTTGGTTACATCTTTTTAACTTTACAATTGAGAAAACAAAAGATACCAATGAATTTTTGAATTAAAATTTATGGCCTCTAGAATTGGGGCCTCTCACATAAAAAAAGAAATAACATTTCGGGCACATAAAAGAGATTTAAGACGGAATTATATGTGTTGGCCAACTTAATGTTAGTATAAATATAATGTATTGCATTGCTTAAGGTAGTTTTATAATTAGTATGTATTTTAACTATATTAACTATTTTTGCATTGTATACATCTGCCTTAATACAATAATCAATATAATGAAGAATTCACCTTTTTTCTTTTCATATGGTATCAAATCCATTGACATGTAAGCAATTTTTATTGAGTATGATGTAGGGCTTTGTTCTTGGGAGTGCCTTTACATTGCAAGAAATTGATGGGTGAGATGTATCATATGATATAGAATATGAAGATGAGTGGTTTTTTATGAATATCAGAGTGTGAGATGAATTTGAACCCAAATCATTATTGGGTGCTATCAATCTATTTTAATATTGATATCAATGTGTCACTAGTTTAGATAGTTGTTGGAGTAGCAGTTATATGGTGGGATTATTCTATTAAAGTTTGATACAATTTGTCTCAACCTCTTGTTTCTCATTGTACCATAACCATTTTTATTAGTGATGTGATTACTATGGGAATACTTTGAATCAATAAAGGACTTGTTTGGATAATTTCACCAGAGTTTGAGTTAGTATGGAATGTTTGACTTGGAGATATGGCTATAAAATTTGTAGCTATAGTTGTACAAAGTTCTAGCTAGGAATAAAAAATAAATCTTACAAAAATAAAAATATAGAGAAAATAGAGCAGTAGAGAAAACCAATTCAATCTCTCATATTAAATTTACAAAATGAGTGAATAATTATAAAATACTAAAATCATCATAATTACTAAAATTACGGTGAACATGAAAAAGTAGAACTATTGTTCAAATTTGAATTATGGTGAAGGCCTTTAGTTAGAGATATCGCACAACTAAACAAAAGTAATTTAAAAAGGAAATTAAAACATGCAAAGTGGATACCCTTATTCATGGAGGTAGATCAAGTTGCATATTTTTTAATTCATAGAGGCAACTTAAAGTTATAATGCAGATCCACTATTCACAAAGGCGATTGGAAAATTTTGCTAACATCCCCTCCCATAAGTCCAACTAAGGAGAAAAACCTAATGAAAGGAAAGAGGAAAGAGAGAAAACCCAGTGGGAACAAAACCCCCCTCAAAAATTGAGATATGAAACTATATGATGTGAAGAAGAATATCCTTTGAGATGAAGAAGAGTGCATGTAACTATAAAATAACAAATGGCAAGGCTGGACGATGAACCTCCTTTGAAATCAAGATAGTGAGTATGATCAATTTTCATAATTCCCCACCAAGGAACCTGTGAGGACAACCTAAAAATACAAAAGAACACATGGCATAATTTAAAAAATATATATACAATAATGATTTTAACTTCTGGTATAATGATACAAATAATGAAACCAATTAAATGATGTAATATATTAACCACATGAATATGTATTGATCATTAAAACATTACACTACATCCACTTAGATTCCTCGACGTCGCGACTAAGAAATGTCTAATAACATAACTCAAAAAATTAAACCATAATTAGATCATTCACAAAAATTAACATCATTATCTATGTTCATATTAAACCTCCACTCCATATATTCCTAATCCAAAAAAAATTACATGATGATAAACAACATCGATATGTGTAACATATATATCACAGTTCAATGAATCATAAATACATAATGCAATTACATTTATATTATTCTATACAGAGAGTGTTTAAATGTATGATACCAATGATTCATAATACATAACATGATACAAATGCACAATAAATCTTCCACATGAAGCATGAAATTGAAGATGCAGCATGTCCATCCAAACACTCACAACCAAATCTGAACCTCAACAAAGAAAAACAATTACCACCCAACCACATAAAACCTTGAGGCTCGCTCCATCAATATAGGAGATAGACACAAGGCCCCACACCAAACAAGAAAACACATAACAAGTATATCACAAAGAATGCAAGCATACACAAAGGGCTTTACAAGGGATATCACATGGGATAACATGCAAGATATCAACAAGGATACCATGAGATAACAAAGATGAACTACAAGAAAAACTAAAGCGAATTCAAAGACATATGCAAGAGAGTGTCAGATCACATACCTCCCAACTATCCCAGATTACCTTGAAAGTCTCTCTTTAGACCCTAGGTCATAGGTGATAACTCATGTGGAACCAACAACCTTTCATGAGGACAAGGAAGTCGATCTACTAGCTCAATGCCACATAAGCAACTAGGCCTTCTCCAACCCATCCATGGTCCACACATGATTTCTCATGGCCATGGGAGAGGAAACATAATTATCTTGTTTAATATTTTATCCTAACCTGGTTCATTTTATTATGTTATCACTAGATTACAACTCCACAATGGCTTACCCTGGCATCTACTTAGGGCATGCCACGACACCCATTACGAGCCAATTCCCTAGCAATGCTTCCTGAAAAACCCTTCCCAACAAAACTAAAATAAAAAATGCATAATAATAAATGATCATCAATAAAAACATCTTATGCCCATCACATCCACATGGATGCCAAAGAAGCCATTATATACATATCATAATATAGATTACATATTGATGCTAATAAGTTCCAAGGCATAGTCCGAGCCAAAATTTCCACATAAAGGCATATTCCAAATCCAATAACATTTTTGAAGACCCACTAGACCAATCATACACCAAATAATTTAAATTTCATACATATGCCCAAAACACAAGGCATACATAAAATAAATCTCACAAATGATCATTGTCCATAAATAAATTAAAATAGAATAGAAAAGAAAAGAATAAAAATCATGATAGGGACCCATAAAGCCTTTGGTAACACTTACGAAAACCTAAATATCTAACCACAAAGCCCCTTACTATCACATAAAGAAACCAATCACAACACATATTCGGCATAGCTTTATGAACCAACTTCATAACGTCACATTTAAACTACATTTTCAGTTACACTCAAAATTACATTCTCACTATATAAAATCGATATAATGAAATCATATCATAAATAGCAATGACAATTAAAGAAACACTATAGCACAGTAAATAGAAATACACCAATTGAATAGATATAAAAGTCTTAACGAATATTATTTGACAATAAAAGTAAAATTTAAAATCAATTGACACAAAGATAAGCCAAAACATACTAACAAAAAAGCTGAAATCTGCAAACATATGAATGCAAAAAAAAGAGTCAATTCCAACTGGAAACAAACTTCCAAATCACATGTCAAACTGTAGGCAATACAAGACGTATGAGCTGATCAATGCTCTCAAAACATGGCACATGAAGGCTAAAGACCCGTATTCAATATTGTAAACCTTTCTTGGACTGTTATGCTAGTAATGCCCAAGAAAAATATGATTAAAAGACATAAATAACAAGTAGCTATTCACGAATTACGAAACGGCTCTACTTCTATTATAATTTCCACAAGAAACAAATTTTAACCTTGAGTTGACACCATAGGATACATAGTCTTATAACAACAAAATTTGTTAACGTAGACATTATGCTCCTTTTTGCTTGCAAACATATTTTTGGCAAGCATATTGATATTATTTTAAAATTGAAAAATGTGATTACAACTTTCCATTTGTCTAAATCTCATCTATGCACTAGCTATACCAAAATCATAGAGAATACCTCTTCAATGATTGAAAAGAAAGGAGATTTAACTCTATCATTCATTTATCTATCACCTCCTACAATCTCCTATCTACCTTTCTAAAAAATCCTTATAAGGTTCTTTCTATCCAAATCAAAAGCATCTTTCTATTTATCTTTTCGTGTATAACATTTCTTCCCAAATAAAATTTCTGTGGAAACCCTTAATAAGTGCATGAACAATGGTATCCAAAATATGGCGCATCTTGGAAAGATAATACTCCTCAATGGTGTGCAATCAACCAAGATCAATGTGAAAATTTGTTATTGTGAAAATATTACACTATTCAAATCCAACTCATTTCCTATTTAGCAACATTCCAACTCTACTTTTCTGTTAATGTCCAAGGATAGATTGTGTTGTAGACATTGTTAGTCAAATTGTCTATTCACTGTGAAGTAGCACAAAAATAATAATATACTTTGATGCAAATTCCAAATCAATACATAGATTGAATAAGTTGTTACGCATACAAACATGGCAACATAATAGAGAAAATACCAATAGATATATGCCCCTTTGAGCAACAAATAATAATGTGGCAGGTCTTGTCACCACGCCCTACATTTGCAAACTAAATAGACTCAAAAGGTCATTAATTCTATGCCTCAAAGTGTAGACCCCCTCAAGAAATCTAAAACTCCCTTAAAATAGCACGAACAAGAAACTCTACAAAACCCAAAAAACTATTCAAATTCCAATCAGGAATAATAAAGAGATCGAAATGCACTTTATACATTAAAGTTCCTAAAATCAATTATATCATTCACATATGTATATACATATATGTATTCATTTACTAAATCTATTAATTAATAGAAAAAAATATTTAATGTTGTATAACATAATTAATTAAATTAAAAATAATTAATATCAACTAAATAACTTTAATAATAATTAATGTTATCTTCTAAATTATATTAAAACAACAATAATAATACTTTAAAATATTTTAATAATTAACTAAATCCAAATTAAACATTATACTCCTAAAGCAACATCAAGACGATCAAGCTATAAATGCAAAAATAAATTAAGACAACAAAATGCACACAAAAATAAAACATAATCATATGGAAGGGTATTAGACATTCTCCCCCTATTAAACATGACTTACTACTAGAAGTTGTATATCGCACATTATTTATGTTTGGATAGTAATAATAATATTTTAGATTATTTTATGGTTAATAAAATCCTAAAATTAAACATTATACCTATATTACCTAAAATTTATTTTCAAAGAACATGAAGCAAGCTAAATATTCAACAAAACAAGTTAAATAAACCTTTAAGATAAGACCTACAAATGAAAGCAAAAACCAAAGGGAATGCAAACCTCAAAACCCCAAGAAGCCTCCAAAGTGTAGAGAATTTGTCCAAGATGGATATGTGTTCTCATAAACTTTGCTCAAGCTTCAATGGATGAGAGGAAAATTTGGCATTATAAGACTATGGTTGATGTTTTTTGGCTCTCAAATGGACATGATAACTTTTCTTGAATGGTGGATGAAAATGAAGGAGATGAGGGCTCAATTTATAGGCAAGAAGAGGGTTGAATAGACGGTCAAGATGGAAAGATGAGGAAGGGACAAGATGCATCCAAGAGAGAGAAAATTAGATTGTGCTTTCTCAAATGCATAGCATTGTGACAAGTGTCACAATGAGAGAGATTGAGAGGAGAGGTCAAATTCTTGAGGAATGTGACCATTTTGGGAAGAGGGATGGGGGAGAAAGGTGTAAGAGATGTGTAAGAGCATTCATGGTTGACATGAGGTTTGGGGTTGGGAGATGTGAGGATGTGACAAGAGATTTGACTTGGGTTTTCTAAACCATTTGATTAGGATTGTGCAAATGATTAAGGGGTGATTAGGCTTATATTAGAGGGCAAGTGGGAGAATTAGGAGGATGTGATGGGGGGAGAGAGAATGAGTGGAGGGTTGGATTAGCTAATCATGGGTCATTAGCTAATTAAGAGTGATTAGTATGTGTGAATAGATTGGGTTGAGTTGAAACTAAGGGTTTGGTAGTTGGGATGTGTTACGTTAGGAGTTAAAGTTAGGAGCCATGTGCTCTAATTGATTAAATAAGAGTTATTTAATCAAAAAAAGATATATGAATTAATTTTATATAGATAAATGTATTCATTTAAATTAATAGATGAAGGAGATTTAATTAATTAAATGGTTATGGGTTTCCATTATATTAATTGGACTATAGTTAATTAATTAGATTAATTAACTAGGGGGATGACATTAATTAATTAAATAATACATGATTATTTAATCAAAATGTACCTAAAATGTAGTGTTAAAGAACATGAAGAAAGCTAAATATTCAACAAAATAAGTTAAATAAACCTGTAAGAATAGACCTACAAATGAAAACAAAAACCAAAGGGAATGCAAACCTCAAAACCCCAAGAAGCCTCCAAAGTGTAGAGGATTTATCCAAGATGGATATGTGTTCTCATAAAATTTTCTCAAGCTTCAATGGATGAGTGAAAATTTTGGTATTATAAGGCTATGGTTGATGTTTTTGCACTCTCAAATGGGCATGATAACTTTTCTTGAATGGTGGATGAAAATGAAGGAGATGACGGCTCAATTTATAGGTAAAGAGGGTTGAATAGACGGTCAAAATAGAAAGATGAGGAAGGGTCAAGATGCATCCAAGAGAGAGAGCACATGGATTGTGCTTTATCAAATGCATAGCATTGTGACAAGTTTCACAATGAGAGAGGTTGAGAGGAGAGGTCAAATCCTTGAGGAATGTGATCATTTTGGGAAGAGGGATGAGGGACAAAGGTGTAAGAGGGAGATGGAGTGTGTAAGAGCATTCATGGTTGACATGAAGTTTGGGGGTTGGGAGATGTGAGGATGTGACAAGAGAGTTGACTTGGGTTTTCTAATCCATTTGATTAGGATTGTGCAAATGATTAAGGGGTGATTAGGCTTAGATTAGAGGGCAAGTGGGAGAATTAGGAGGATGTGATGGGGGGAGAGAGAATGAGTGGAGAGTTGGATTAGCTAATCATGGGTCATTAGCTAATTAAGGGTGATTAGTATGTGTGAATGGGTTGGGTTGAGTTGGAACTAAGGGTTTGGTAGTTCGGATGGGTTAGGTTAGGGGTTAACATTAGGAGCCATGCGTTCTAATTGATTAAATAGGAGTTATTTAATCAAAAAGGGATTTATGAATTAATTTTAAATAGATAAATGTATTCATTTAAATTAATATATGAATGAGATTTAATTAATTAAATGGTTATGGGTTTCTATTATATTAATTGGACTATAGTTACACTACAACATTTGGGGTCGAATATGAACAATATTTTAGGAAAACAAATGGCAAGCGTAGGAGCAGCAAGAGCGAGAGCGGGAGGTTTTTTGAATTCGAAGTTGGGTGGGAATCCAAACCTGCAGGCTGTGGGATCCTCAGGCGATGCCCTCTTCGATGGATCTCTTGTAGAATAAGACTCTGCAGACCCAGAAAAAAAGGATGGGGTCCCACGTGAAAAGCAAAAAGACCCTGGAAAGGGTGAAGGGGTGGGGGAAGAGAATCTAGGAATTCCTCCAAGATCACCCACAGCCATGATGACCTAGATACGTGACTAGAATGGAAAATCCCTTAGCCATCGGTGGTCAACTCTCTTTGGGCTTAAACCCATAGGCAAGTCCTCTTTCCCTTCTATTAAGGATTTATTAGACAAGGAAAAAGGCAAATATGCCATTGAGATTCTTGATGAGTTGGTTGATCACAACATAGAAACTATGGATCATACTCTAGTTGGCAAATTTGTAGGGTCAAGACCTAATATTGACATAGTTAGGATCTTTTCTAAAAATATATGGGACTTAAAGGGCCAAGTCCAAATCATAGCCATTGCAAAGGGCTTTTTGTCATTTGAGTTCTCCTGCAAAGAGGACCTTGATAAAATCCTTTGCACTGGTACCTGGGCCATAGGAAAGGCCACTCTGGCATTGCAAAAATGGATACCAAAGGTTGACCTCAATGATTCCTTCTTTGTCCAAGCCCTGATGTGGGTTAGACTACCAGAACTACCCTTGGAGTTCTGGTATGAAGATGTATTCGATGGGATAGCCAAATCCTTTGGCACCCTTCTTTTGATAGACCCAGTGAGAGTGGCAAGATGACGTCTTACCTATGTTAAGATCTGCATAGGGGTGGAAGAAGGCCAAGACATGTCAAAAACCATAGAGTTCTGATCCAAACTGGGAAAATGTGTGTAGAAACTGGACTATGAAAGCATCCCCTTTGCCTGTTTCCATTGTAAGAAAGCAGGACACATTGCAAAATCGTGTCACATGTTCCAGAGCTTGGAGAAAGAAAAGAAAGCTAGAATTTCCCAAAGAAAGAAAAACTCTAGAAAAAACATTAGCCGGGAACAGGCAAACCCAACAAGGGAGAAGACTAAACCCTAGGAGCACACTGAGGCCAACACCCATAGAGTGTAGAAGAAAAAGGAAAAAGCAGAGGTCAATCCTGAAACCCAAGAAACTAAGGCTGAAAAGGAAAATACAGAAGAAGGGGAGTTATCTAGACAATAGAAAGAAAACTTAGAAATTAGAGGGGAGTTCCCCCCTTGGATGGAATAGGTCTGGAAGTCAACATCCAACAAGCAATCTCAGAAGAGACCAAGGAAGACGGTCTGGATGAAGGAGGTGACTCGTGCCGTGGAACAAACTTCATATCCATTGTCCCAGACTCCCTTGAATCCCCTCTGGAAGTAGGCTTTTCTAGCTTGAAACAAAATAAGCAGAAAGGAACCCCATCTCAAGATTCCCATGCTTGTCATGAGAAGCAAGCCTCAAGGAGGGTTCTACAAATGGAAGAACTGATGGTTTCTACCTCCCCAAGGCAGTTCACCAAAATGGAAGAGCTCCTTGTGAAATACAAAGAAGAAAAGGAGGGTTAGTCCACGGTCCAGAAGAAGAATAAATCTAATAGTAGAGACCCTTCTTTGGTATCCCCTACAACATCCAGAAGTAGAAATAAAGTAGATGTCGAGGACAAACCAAAAAATCCAGGGAGAAAGAGAGAAAGTCAGATCAAACAAGAAGAAGCTAACAAGAATATAGTGGATGGGACTCAAAAAACCATCTAGGCAGTCTATACCTCCAATAAGAAATGAAAGTCATATCTTGGAACATACATGGGCTAAACAACTCACACAAGAATGACGTAATTAGAAATATGATAAGGGACCATAGACCTGACATTTTCTTAATCCAAGAAACCAAGATGCAGAAGGACAAGTTAGAGTGTATCAAATTTAGCAAAGTCATGGAAAACAAAGCTACCAGTTCTGATGGAGCCTCTGGAGGCCTAATGACCATGTGGAACTCTTTTCATCTCAAAGAAAAATTCATCTATGAAGAAGGTAACCTTATACTCTTGCAATTTACTAAAATTAAAGATAACGATAGCTAGTTCATCTTGAATATTTATGCACCTAACTCTAAAAAAGGTAGAAGGTCCTACTGGGACAAGGTCAAATCTACTCTGGCTTCCTCAAACCTGACAAAGGGTATTATCATGGGGGACTTCAATACTCCCCTAAAAGAAGGGGAAAAATAGGGTGAGATATCCTCAGACCTAGAAAGTAGGCAAGACTTAATGGATTTCATCAATGACCATGATCTCCTTGATATGGATCTCCAAGGAGTTGACTTCACCTGGTCCAACAGGAGATTAGGAAGGGACTGCATCCAAGTTCAGTTGGATCATGCCTTGATCACGTTGGACTAGATGAATCACTATTCTCTTAATCTCTCTACCTTGGTTAGAGCTAGCTCTGATCACTCTCCCATCTCCCTATCCCTCAACCAGATAGTCAAGAAAAGGAACTTCCCCTCAGATTAGAAAAGATGTGGGTCTCTCACCCAAACCTATAAAACAAAATAAAGGAATGGTGGAATATTGATGTTTAGGGAACTGCAATGTTCAGAGTGGTGAAAAAGCTAAGGAATATCAAATTAAATGTCAAACAATGGAACAAGGAAGAATTTGGCCATATATTTACTACTAAAGATAAGACGCTTAGTGACCTAAACCTCATTCAAGAAGAAATCCAAAAGGAGGGATATGATGAGAAAAGATTAAATAAGGAGAAATCTATCCTAATAGAATACCACAAAATCATAGGGCAAGAGGAAATATTTTGGAAGTAGAGATCGAGGTCCATTTGGCTAAGGGAAGGAGACCAAAACACTCATTTCTTCCATCTCTCCACTATGAGACATAGAGTGGCTAATAGGATAAGTAGAATTAAGAAGGGAGACCAAGTCTTGTAGGAGGATAAGGAAATTGTGGAGGAAGCCATTGCTTACTTTTCATCTCTCCTTTCAAAAGACCAAGAGCTATCCAAGCAAGATCAAGAAAAACTCCTCAACAATATCCCAAAAATTATAACTCAAGGCAAAAATAAATCCTTCTGCTCAATCCTAGATATGACTGAGGTCAAGAGAGCCCTAGACTCTCTCCCTAGAGACAAAGCCCCCGATCTTGATGGCTTCCCTATGTTCTTTTTACATATTTTATGGGATGTGGTGAAAAAAGATGTGGTCAAAGCAGTACAGGAATTCTTTGGCTCGAAAAATCTCCTCAAAGAGCTCAATGCCATTTTCTTGGTGTTGATCCCTAAGTCCTCTGGAGAAGATTTGATGGAGCTTTTCAAACCCATCAGCCTCTGCAACTCTTTCCTCAAGATCATCTCCAAGGTAATCACCTCAAGGATTCTCAAAGTCCTCCCCTCCTTGATCTCACAACAGTAATCTGGCTTTGTGCCTGGTAGATAGATCTTGGATTCTATAATGATGGTGCACAAAGTGATCCACTCCTTAGAAGCAAGAAATAGGGAAGGTTTTGTTCTCAAGCTTGACCTCTTTAAGGCTTACGATCAGGTCAATTGGCAGTTCCTTCTCAGAGTTCTTGATGCCTTTGGCTTTAACTCTCAAACTTGCAAGATCCTTCAACAAATAATATCAACTCCCTCTCTGGCGATCTTGATCAATGGATCCCTATCAAATTTTTTCAAACCCACCAAGGGCCTTAGGCAAGGGGATCCCCTATCCCCAATTCTTTTTATCATCCTAGCAAAATGCCTTGGAAGACTCATCTCTATATCTAGGAGGGAGGGGGCTCTGAAAGTCATTAATCCTTCCTCTGGGAACAATGTCTTCTCTCACCAAAAATTCATGGATGACACCATTCTTGGAGGAGAGGCCTCGGTGGGAGAAGCCAAAGTAGTAAAGGACCTTCTCAACTCTTACACCAGAGTGACTGGCCAGTCCATTAATCGGAATAAAAGCCACATCTCTTCATCAACACCCCTAAGAGGAGATAGAGGAAAATTTCTAACATCTTGGGTTGTGGTATCAATTATTTTCTATCTTATTATATGGACCTTCCCTTAGGTGTTAAACCAAGCCTTCTAGAATAAACTTATAGGCAGATTCAACAGGAAGCTTGCAGGTTGGAAAGGGGTTTCCCTCAATCAGGCAGGAAAGATTCAATTGGTCAAATCCACTCTGCAAAACCTCCCAACCTACGCTCTAAGCCTCTTTTCAATTCCTACAAAAGTTGCAGAGGCCATGGAAAGTATTCAAAGAAGATTCCTTTGGTCAGGCACTGAAGACCATAAGTGAATCCCTCTTATTGCCTGGGACAAAGTCTGCCACCCAAAGAAAGCTAGCAGCCTCAGAATAAGGAGAATAAGACCATTCAATAAATCTCTTCAAGCCAAATAGATATGGAGAATCTTTAACAACAAAGAGGAATGGCGTGACACTATTGAAGAAAAATGCCTCACAAATAACTCAATAAAGCTCTTCTTTGAAGAGACAAACTCACCAAAAGGATCTGTTATATGGAATGGTCTTCTCAACACAAAGGATTTGGCTAAATCCAAGGCAAAATGGAAGATAGGGAATGACCAATCCATAAACTTCTAGAATGACAACTGGCTTCACATGGGTCACCTGAGAGATTGTGAGCCTCTCAATACCTGGAGGGAAGAATGCACCCACACCTATGGCTCCCAAGCTAGCAACTAGAGAATGGATGACAAATGGGTGGATCTCTCCAAAGTTTCTCAAGACCTGGTTCCCCTAATGATAGGCCTCAATGCAGTCTCTCTCTCCTCTACTCAAGATGAGCTCATTTGAAAAGGTTCTCTGGATGGTAACTTCACAATGGCCTCTGCCTATTCCTCTCAGCTGCTTCAAACTCAAGAAGCTAAATCTCTTTGGGTTAAATCTTGGGTCCCTAGCCTTACTCCCAAAATAAATGTTTTCTTATGGCTCCCGCTTCAGAATCACAGTATCACAGTTTATAATCTCATTAAGAGAGGATTCCAGATCCCCAATAGGTGTGTTCTTTGTAGATGCCAAGAGGAATCAGTGTATCACCTATTTATTCACTGCTCTTTTGTACATAACATATAGAATCTCCTCCTTTATGCCCTGGATTTATCCTAGTGTTTTCCCCTATCTTTCCAAGATCTCTTTTCTCAATGGGCTTTCACCTTTTTTAACTAGGATTTCCACTTATTTTTCTCCTAGATCCTTCCCCACTTCTATTGGGGATTTTGGAAAGAATGCAACAACTGAATTTTCCATGATTACTCCTCTCCTCCTAAAATAATCTTTGAAAAGATCCACTTTTCTTTAAAGGAAAACTTTTATTACTGTGGTGTCTCTAATCATTTTGTAGGAAAGGTCTAGGACATGGCTTAGGAGAAAAGAAAAAAATGCACCTGGAGTTGCCCCTCGACAGGCTGGTCCAAAGCCAACTTTGATGGAGCTCCCAAAGTGAACCCTAGCCGGGCAAGAAGCGGAGGAATTATCAGGAACTACTTTGTTTTTGGTTTAGCGGCTGTCATCTCACCTCTTGGTCCTCAAAATAACCACTTTTTTGAAGCAAGTGCGGCCCTCCAAGTCACCAAACTAGTCCATGACATTGGGATCAAAAAGCTCTAGTTCAAAGGTGACTCCATGAATATCGTCAACTGCTTAAATTTCAACCACACCCCGTCATGGTCCATATCCAACATGATCAAAGAAACATGTGCTATTCTTAACTCTTTTGAAGTGGTTCACATTTCCCACATGTCCAGGGAATCCAATAGTGTTGCTAACTGGTTTGCTAACCTGGCAATTAAAAAGGAAGCTATGATGAGGTGGCATCATGACAGAGATTTCCCTCATGAAGTGAAGGATTTACTTGATAGGGATAGACTCCAAGGAACTGAGGGAATCATAAAAGATAATAATGAAAATTAATGGGGATTTTTGGAAGTGTCATTCCAATAATGACAAGTACTGGAGGGACAGAAAGGCTAATTACTACGTGTCCCTTCCACATGTTTTCTGGGTATTCATTCCTAAGAATTGTATTCCTACCTAAAGGAAAAACAAAAGAAAACTAAGAATGAATGTTGCTAGAAAGATTGATATCAATAGTTTTCAGCCTCACCAGAGAAATGCCCAAATTTGAGCTAGAGCGATCATTGGGGAAAGACACAAAAGGGTGTCCAAGAATGATAGTGCGAAGTGGAAGAGACACACAAAGGTTTGGAACACTCTACAAAAAGGGGAAATAACAACCTTCATCGAAAGTCTTCATGGCAGTAAGAAGGTGGTCACAAACATCTTCGTAAAAAGCTGGAATGAAGGAATTATGGAGATAGAGGGAAAGACCTTTACTATCACTAAGGAGGTCATTTCAAAAGTCATTGGCATCCCCATAGTTGGCAAAAAATTTTACAGGGACCGCAAAATCTCTAACAATGTCGTCAACAACTTCGTGAGAGATGAGGAAGAGAAGAAAGCTATCGTCAAGACGGGAACCTACTACCAACCCAAGGGAATGAAAATGTTGTGGAAGTTTGTTCTTAAGGCCCTAATCTCTTATGTCACTCTGGACACAAGGTTTGATAGAATAAGGACCTACCACTTTGTGCTACTGAACCACTTTAGGTACAAAATGAAGGTTTCCATCCCGTTCTATCTTTATTCCTTAATAAATGAAAATATTAATGGTTTTAGGGAGAAGAACATATCTAACTTTGCTTTTCATGAGGGCCTGTTACTATTAATATATGAATTCTTTAAAGCCCAAATTCTGGGAAAGGAGATCACGGAGAAAAATGAAAAAAGTGATGCTTTTGGGTTAGATTACATCCCCTCAGATGGAAACAATGAGGGAATGCACTCTGAGGATAATAAGAAAGAAGAGATTAAAAAAACCGAAATAGGGGTCCTCCTCAAAAAAGAGACTTTCGAGCTTGGCCAAAAAAGAAAAACCCTCCAAAAAGTAGGCCAAAAAGGAGATACCCTCAGATGAGGATTATAAAAACAATGATGAAGATATGAATATAGATGAAGAGGAGGGTAACTCTAAAGGAGAGGCCAGTAAGAAGACTGAACATGCCAAAGGGGAAAAATTCAATACCAAGGGGGAAAGCTTGGGCCATCTCTATGTTGACCTCACCATCAGTGAAGAAAACTCTCCCCCTCCCCCTTTAGGAGCCAAAGAAAATGCTCAGGACCCTAATACTGAGGAGCCCAACAAAGACCAGGGTAACCCTTCTACCCATTCCCCCAATTCGCAAGAGATCTCTAATGAAAAGAACTAGTCTAGAGGGGAGTATCAAAGTCAAGACTCTAGAAAAGGGGAAAAAGTATGGAGGAACTTCAATATGAACACAGTGTGGATGGAGATCATCAGGGAAGCAGTGAACCCCAAAATCCTCAAGGGAATTGATGGAAGAATTCAAAAGGAGGATCTAATTGACCACACACTGGTCGTCCTCAGCGATAAGGCCAGGGAAATAAAGATCAACCTCCTAAAAAATGCTAAGACTAGCATGTTGGACCAGTTCAAGTCTGTCAAATGGCTCTTCCATGACCTTGAAGATCTCAAGGACAATATCTAGAGCATGGTAGAAAAGGATCACAAAGCCACAGAGTAAAAGCATAGCCTAGATTCTAGGATTGATCATCTAGAAGGAAAAATAAAAAGCCTAGAGGAAACCCTTAAAGGCATAGAAGAGCAAAAATTCAAAACTCTCAAAGCTTCCAATGAGCATATCAAGTTTCTCATAGAAAAAATGCAAGAGAATATGGACAACAAGGATGAGCTGAGGACCATTGAGGATAATAAGGAGAAGCCCAACAAAGGTCCGGGTAAGAGAACCAAAGCCAGATCAAAGAAAAACTTGGCTAATGACAGATCCACCACATTTAGAAGATTAAAGAGGTAGTAGAGAAGATGGAGCTTCTCAAAAGCAATGCTATAGTAATGCTCAGGAACCTTGCCTGATCTTATTCCTTGGTGCCTTTATTTCTATCCCTTTTTTTTCTCTATTTTGACTGCTCCTTCTTTGTGGTAGCTAGTCTCTCAACCTACCTATGGCTTGTTTCTTCAATTGCTTTGTTTTTTCTATGTTATGAACTCTTTATCGATACATTTTAATTTTGATGTGGGTTTCAGGAACCCTGTAAAACCTATTTTACTTAATCAAAAACATTTGGGGTCTAATTTCAATGGCACTACCATTTGTGTGTGTTTTTTATGTTTATTTTTGCAAGTTCCCCCGAGGGTGTCATAATAGTGATGGTGATGTCATAATTTTGATAGCCACGTGATTATAAACAAAAAAAAAAAGAAAAATAAAGGCTTATTTGTAATTTTCATGAGCTGCAAAGAGGGCATCATGTGTGAAGAGGGAAGAGGGCACTGGAGTTTTTCTTGTGTGCATGAAGAGGGCACTGTGCAAGGCTCATTTGTAATTTTCATGAGCTGCGAAGAGGGCACTATGCACGAAGAGGGAAGAGGGCATTGGACTTTTTCTTGCGTGCGTGAAGAGGCACCATATGCAAAGAGGGCAATGGACTTTTTCTTGCATGCGCGAACTTGGTACTAACTCTACATGAATTTGAGGTAGGCCCGAACTGGACTTTTTCTTGCATGCGCGAACTTGGCCATGTCCTTTTTATTACTTGGTTTTATTGCATTGTATTTCATTGCTTTAAAGCTAGGGCAGCATCCATTTATTACTTGTTTACTCACTGCTTGGGGCCCCTGAGTTTTGATATGGGCATACATGATGTAAATTTGGTCATTGTTTTGTTTAGTTATATATATTATAAACAATTACAACAATAATCAATTTTGTTTCTTCATTTTCCATATAAAGTTGATAATTTTAGAGTTTCTTATGAGCCTAGTGATGATCGAAAGGCCTTGCACTCCTAAAATTTTGAGTTATAAGGTTATTGTCCTTCTCTGTAATTCATTCCAAGAAGTCACCTAGGGAATTCCTAAATATACTTTCAGAGTTTCTATAAAGCATTAACTAATTGGAGATGAAAAATAACATATTCATTTCATGCATATGTAGTAAAAATTTATGAGATACTAAAGAAGGCCTACTATTTGTCAGACAAATCTTCATTGTCCCCCACAAAAAACTAAGTAATAACTACTCCACCCTTGATTTTTTTTAACAGTGCACCATATTAGATAAAGTAGGTTCTATCACACATGGCACAGACTCTCTTCAAACTCACAATATGTTGCATGTGTAGTACAAAACTCATGAGATTCTAAAGAAGGCATCACTCTTAATCAGCCAAATCTTCCTTGTACCACACAAAACTGTGTGATAACTATGTCTACTCCAACCTTAATTGTTTAAGAATTCATCATATCATATAAAGTATGTTCTATCACACATAGCACAGAGTCTCTTCAAAATCATCAATACTTGTAGAAAAATAATTAATATAACTGATCTAATGACCTCCTTCATGCTAGCAGTCTGCAAAATTAGATCTTTATTTTAAATGCATTTAACACAAAAAAAAATTACAAAATTGAACCAATGGCATGTTTACAACAAAGAAATAGAATGATACTAATATGCTAAAAATTATATTCTGTTTAATACACGCCAAAGGACTAGTCCCAACAAGATGCCAATGGTATTCATCCTTGTCAAGTAAAAACTTAGAAAAGGTATAGTTTATCTTGATTCTTTATTAAATAGCATTTGAGAGTGAAATCTCAAATAGTTTAGAGCAGTCTACTTTGTGTTTTTTTCATTTTTATTGCTTGTGTTGCACATGAAGTTTCAATTAATCCATGGAAAGGTGAAAAAAATTTAATTGATCCATGGAAAGGTAAACAAGTGTTTCAACTAATCCATGAAGAGGCAAACACACATTTCGACTAATTTATGAAAAGATGAACAAGCACACAATAGGGGAAATCTTGAAAAATTATGACTACTACTTTAAAAGGTTTTAGTCATTCATGTGTTGTTATTTTAATCCCCTTTTCACCAGATAAGTAAAATCATCATCTCAAAGTTACAGTTATGGAGTTTCCCCTTTGTTTGATTCACTTTTAGTACCATTTACTCACTCAAGTTCCCAGAAAGGAAGCAAATCACATATAGATTATAACCTTCACCACACTCATTATGGAAGAGAGCATCTGACACAACTATATGAAAGATAGAAAACAAATTTTAACTTCCACTTGAGGAAAAGAACACATTAAGTTAAAAATTCAAGACATAAAGCAAAAATTGATAATTATGCTTATAAGATTCCAAAATGTTATTGTATAAGCAAACAAAACAAAGCAATTATCCACAAAAATTTAAAAATGTGTGATGTCTCAAAAGATATAATAGGTCACCTTGAACATTGAAATACATAGTGTGGGAGTAAAAAATCCCATATGAGTTCAACATCCAATTAATATAACTAAAATTGTACATGAAACAGTACTACACTCTGATAATAGTAATGCATCTTGTTAACATCTTTAACATGGAAGCAATTCAAGTTACTTTCTCTTTAATGTTAAATAGACGTAGAAAATAACTATAAAGCTAGAGAAAATAGGGTTATCTTCTCAGGTGGCACACTATCAAACACATATACTTCTCCTTGGTATGAATGAGTGATTTGATTAGTGGCATGTGGTTGGATAGGTACAATCACCTGAGAATCTCCAAGATTACCTCCTACTGAATGAATATCAGCCTCCATGCCATCATTTTCACCATCGCCTTCATATTTCTCTTCTCCCATACCATTGGTGGTGAAGCGAGTGTGCATGCTCATGCATATAATGCATATGAAGGTGCCCTGGATCTGTGCCTGGAACTTGGGCCTCAGGGTGTCCATGTACAGGCCATTCAATTTGGCCTTGAATGTGCATGTCATGCATATTCACATGGTGGCCACCTACGCGTCCCTAAGGAGCACCATGCATATGAGGTTTCCTATGAGTATAATAGCTATGATGATTATGAATTCCCTATGTTTTAGTGTCTAGATGGTCTGTATCAGACACCTTCTTCACATAGCTTCAATTAAGTCTCTATCAAACCCCTTCACACAAAACCAATGAATTTTGTAGTTGAAATCAAATAACATTAGAAAATATCCTTTCAATCTCTCAGACAACAACTAGACGACCCAATTCACCCTACATATCCTCAATTTAATTACTAAAACACAAGGAGTTGGCCCTTTCAAAGAATTAAATTTGAGTACTCTCATATAAAAATCTACCACTTTCTCCTCGAAATAGGAAGGCATCAACAATTTCTTAGCTCCTAACCCTAGCACAGATCAAATATACTGAGTCAATTATTTTTCATTGGAAGTTGCATAATTTTCTATTAATAAAAAATAATAAGACACGGGGATGTAGTCTACAATTTTTTTGATAAATTGTTTACTGTTAATGGATGATAGTATTTTAAATTCTAATAATTAAATAGGGAAAAGTTACATCAAAATATTATTTACAATAAAACAGCGGCCCTTAGGCATGGGTAGCACATTGCCATCCATTGACGATCTCTAAATTTACAAAACCCTTGCCATACAGAAAAACCTTATCCTCGCCTCAAAGTGAATAAGATACCATTTATGATCATAAAAATAACAAATGCTCATATGATGACTACAAAAGATGTGTTAACACAAGGTTCTATCTAGCCAAACAGAAATGGAATTTGAACTGCTAACCAGTGGCAGATAATTTCAATAACTTCAAAAAATAACCCTTTAAATTTTCTTTTAAAACAATACTAAATTGGTATGCATGGTTGTTGTCAGACATAAAAATCAGGAGTTGTAAAGGAGATGAATTGAATCCATTTACCTAGGTCATTTAATCCTGGCCATACATTATGTAGGAAGATGCAAGGATATAAGGTTGGTTGTTGATTTCCTCTTTCTTCTATGTCCGGTGAATGCAGCAAGCAACAGGTGTTAAAGATCCTGCAACTTTAATTATTGTAGCCATCCAATTTCTTAGGATGAGTATCTGCTTCACCCAATCATGACTTCAATCATCTACTTTTGTCCCACCCACCATAAATACAAGATGGCACAAAAATAATGAAGCAAAGAAGGAAATATTTTTTCTTTAACTAGGCTAGTTTTTATTTTTTATTTTTGGAAACCTCACAAATTGTGCCCATTCCTAACCTCAAGGTCCCATGGTGCCTCCATGTGCCCTCCAGCTAGTAAAGTTTTTCTTAATATTTTAGGAGTCAAGATACCTTACCTGTGGTCATTCATTGTCAAAACTACATGGTTAATATAAATGCATTTTTCCAAAACAAATTCTACATGGTTATTATCGTTAGGTTAATGACCAATGTGAAGGTAATGGAGGGGCCCAATGGGGGGTGTTAAAGGAAGGAACAAAACACTTCATTAGTGAGGAGAATAAATGAAATCTTCCATTAAAAAGAATGCTTTAAAAAAGAGATAATTAATTTGAGCCACTTCAATAAGAATTTCATATTCAATTATATATCATCATTTTCAATTGTCATCATTTTCCATTGAAACAAAATTGTGGAAGGAAGGAATGTTAGTCTAATAGGGAGACAATCACTAGATTTTTGTCTAAATTTCAAAGAGAAGGCGATGACAAATGTTATTGTCCATGCAAGAGTTGCAATGGCTTAAAGACAAGAAGAATCAAAATCAAAATAGAAAACAGACATTGTAGGGAGAATGGACACATTGAAGGGGGGTTTGATTATCATCCAGTGGTAAGTTGTTTGTTATATTATTTTCACAATTAATATACATATGAACCTGGAAGGAGGTTTGATTATCACATTGAAAGGGGGTTTGATTATCATCATTTTTATATAGGTCAATCTCCCCATTGTGAATATAGAAGAACATGGAGGTGTGAATATTGAAGCTAAAGATCATGATCCCATGGAAGATGACGATCATGCACCAGAAAACACATTTGAAGATGATGGTATGAATGCATTGATCATTGACACATTTGGTACTAGTGCTGCTGGTGCTACTATTGTTGATGATGATTATTATTATGATGAGGATGACATTGACATTGTCCATGATATACCTCTACTTGAGAAGGTGAGCATGACCCTTTACAAAGGCTCCCAATCTACTCTTCTCTCTTTTGTATTGTTGTTGGTGATTTTGAAGTTTATGAATGGTTTATCCAACATAGCAATGTCACATATGCTAAGGTTTGTCATATACATCATTATAGTCTATAAAAGGTGAAACATGTACCATTAAGATTGTTTATAGTAATGACTTATATTTTTTGTTGTAGAGTGATATGTGGGTTTCTGTTACCACCATTAAATATTCTCCCTCACTCATACCGAGAATTATGTGCCACTATGAAACATATTGGAATGAAGTATCAAGCAATAGATGTTTGTCCTAAAGATCATATTATTTATCATAAAGAACATGAAAATGCAACAGAATGCCCTAAATGCCATATGAGAAGATATTGAGATGATCAAATGACAAAAAAGGTTCCTCGCAAGGTTCTTCATTACATCCCCATTATTCCACGTCTGAAATGATTATTCAAGTGCAATAGCTTGGCACAATTTATGGATTACCATGCACACGAAAGAAGTCAAGATGACATTATTTGAATGCCTACGGATGGTTCATCATTTATAGACATAGAGGAAAAGTGGCCACACTTTAAAGAAGAACCTCAAAATCTCAAGGTTTCTTTGGCAGCAGACAATGTCAATCTGTATGGAGAGATGAGATTTGTTTACTCAGTGTGGCTTATTTTTGTTATCAACAATAACCTTCCTCCATGGATGTCAATAAAGAGGGAGCACATTATGTTGGAAATGATTGTTCCAAGTATTTTATTATTTTATAGTTATCTACATGTAATTATAAGTCTTGGAGTGAAATGGCCATAATAATTATCTAATGTTGTTGTTAATTCAACTAGATAAGTACCAAGTGAAAGATATAAATGTATATATTGCACCTCTTATCGACAAGTTGTTGGTGTTATGGAATGGTTTCACTATGTATGATATCGCTAGACCAATTGGACAAAGACAATTTTAATTCCATGCAATGCTTGTGTGGACAATTCATGATGCTCCAGGGTTGACACATTTCTGTGGTATGTTATGGTGAATTCTAGTTGTATGCGATAATTATAATTCTAAAAATCTACATATTTAATCTAATTGTATCGTTATCTTGTAGGTCTTCAAAAAAAAGGAAAATTTGCATGTCCAACATGTGGTCCAAAGATGAAATCTCATCATTCCAAAATTTTAAGAAAGTAGGTGTTTGATAAGTATAGGCACTTCCTCCCTAGAAATCATAAGTATCGAAGTGTGGAAAAACATATTTTCAATGGGAAAGAAGAGACAACATCAAAGCACTGAAGAATGACACCTCACCTATGGTAGTTGGAATATAATAGAATTTGAGGTAATATCATTCCACCTAATGGTTGATGTTTTAAAATTATATATTTTGATTGTGTTTTGTTGGCTAATTATGTACTTGATGATCTTGAAGGTCATGAAGGCATCACTGACCAACTTCCAAAGGGACTAAAATGTTATCCCAAAGAATTTAGTAGGCTTCCCTACTATGAGTAGCTACAAATTGTGCATTTGTTTGATACTATGCATATTGGAAAGAATGTAACAGAGACACTATGAAAAATATTGGATGGAAGGCATGACAAAGAAAAACTTGGCAAAATTTGTAGTGACATTCATGATTCCAATCATGCAATGAAAAATATCATTGAATCAAATAGAAATGGAGACTAGATTAATGCAAGTGCTCTTCCTTGGTTATTAACAGAGCAATAAAGTAATGTCATAAAAGAATTCATATAAAAAATTCAATTTCTTATAGAATTTGCTACGAATATAAGCAATCTCATATCAAAGAAAAATGATTTTGGGTCAGGGATGAAAATGCATGATTAGCATACCTTTATCAAGGTAAGTCACAGTCTTTTGTATTTACAATATATTTGTGTA
This sequence comes from Chamaecyparis obtusa, assembly GCA_027943335.1. Lineage (NCBI taxonomy): Eukaryota > Viridiplantae > Streptophyta > Pinopsida > Cupressales > Cupressaceae > Chamaecyparis > Chamaecyparis obtusa. The sequence continues at coordinate 69,906 of BSBK01005160.1, read as the reverse complement.
ACTGCATTCAATTTTCATTGTATGAAATGATTAGTTGACAATTTTTGCAATATTTGCTACCCCTATCGCTCCCAAAGAACTTCGACAAAAATATCAAACAAGTGATATATGATCTTGGAAAATGCATGAGGTAAGAAGTAATATTTGTTCAATATATCAAACAATAATATCAAACAAGTAATATATTGTAAAGTCTCGTATTTATATATTTTTGTGTCTTGAATCCCTTATAGGTGGTTGTCATTTAAAGAAATCCATTAAGAAGATATAAAATATTGGAAGAAAAGAATTTGTCGACTAATGTGTGAAATGTAAAAGTGTTTACCTTCAACTTTTTTCAATGCACAAGAACACTACCTCATACACCAAGTTGAGGAGATTGAATTGTGTGGACCTGTACATGCCAGGTCAATGTGGATGGTTGAGAGACTTGAAATTTTTGAAGGGTTTGGTACAAAAAAAAGAACGTCTTGAGGGTTCTATGGTTGAGATATATATGGTATACCAGATGATGGTGTACGTTACTCAATATCTTCCTAATCTTGTAGCAAAGACCCATATAAATTGCATTTGGGATCTCGACTCCATTAAAAAATTCAAAGGGGAGTACTTGGTGGGAAATGGTGGATTTAGGACAATGAAAGATAATAAATTCTGAGATGTTATTGTAGTTAATTAATTCTTAATCTTCAAAATAAATCTGTTGTAAGTCATCTATTTATTTTTGTACAATTGCTAAAGAGTGGGATGCAATACATTTGTTTATTACAAACAATCAAGATTGGATGACGGTATGGATTGAATGATGTCAACATTATGGTCATAGATTAACATGGGAATCCATGTCTTCATCATTATACAAGCTCATCATAATGGAGATCCGAATGTTACATAAAAGGAAATAGATTTAGCATATGGTTTAAGAGATCACCAGGTACTTATAAATTTGTTAATTAATCAACCATGTGTTTTTCAACTCATGATGCAATAATTTAAACATGTTTGACCTTATTGTAGGTAAAACACTAGAAGGCTACATTATGCAATGGTTATAAATTTTCCATAAAAAGTTGGATGACACGAAGAGAACTTGTGATTATAGGATAAGTGTAGTGTTCCAGGTGACTAATATTTCATCTAGAAATGACTTACATCCTCGAGAGTCATAAAGTTGATACTATGGTATTTTGGTTGATATACTTGACTATGACTTTAATTCTTTCAAATTAGTTCTCTTTGTTGTGAAATGGTACAAACTACGACTCAATAAAAATGATCTTGATAGAACTGTTATTAAAAATGACAATGGATTTCCAATGATTAATACAATGTTGTTTGAGCTAGTTGGAGAAGAGCCCTATGTTCTTCCAAGCCAATGTGAGAAGGTATTTTTGTTAGACATGATCCAAGAGGAAGGTCAATAAAGTATAATGCGATGGCAGAAGAAGATACCGAGGAAGAGGAAGAAGTGGAAGATGATGTAGATGATGATCACGATAAAGAGCTAGTCGAAGAAGAATATGAAGAAGAAGATGATGATGATGCTACTACTGATGATGATGAGGAGGAGGAGGAGGATGATGATGATGATGATGCTGATGATTATGACAATGATGAAAACAATAGTGGTGGTGATGATGTCGTTGACAATGATGAGCTTAATGATGAGATGGATGAAGAAGAATATTAATGACATGAATGAAATGCAAAATTATGCCAGATGTTTGGCATGTTTTAATGATTATTTTGGGTTGAAATATGCACTTTTTCCACTAATATGCTTAGGGTTTCATATTGACACAAGGCAAGGTCAAGAGCAGCCAAACAATGGCACACACTAATGAGCCAACCTACTCAACAACACGTGGAAGAAATTAACAACAACAGTGAGAGATAGACTGTAGGATCTTTCATTAATTTCCATCAAATAGAATCATACATGCCACGATGTAAGGCCTTCTTGGTTAGGGCCAAATATTACAATGAATTACAGAAGTTCTCCAACATGCGAGGATCTGCCAATAATCTCTATTCTACTATCTTCTTTCTTCTACCAAAACTGACTCCCTAAACTCTAACCAAATAGCTATACTTATACAAGAGTCTACTAAGCTGAGTAGGCCTTCAGTTCCATAATCAATGGAAGGAATAGTCAAATCTTTCCCAATGATGGATACCAACATTAAATACATGACCCATAATCAATGCACAAGTCAGCCTCAACAGAAACAAGAAGAAACTACTCAGTAAGCAAGGATGACCGAGCAACAGATAAGCATTGTTGAGCGCCAGAGAAAAAACCGACTGCCTAGGAGATAACTAACCATCCTCGGTAACCAAAGGAAACCGACCAACTATCGACCAACTTAGTCAAAGAAGGAATCAAGCAACACAGACAAACTCCAAAATGTTTTTGGTCACACAAGATTTCCAAGGACCCAAGATGCTCTTGCATCAGACACCTGGGGTTATTTTGAAATGATTCTCCAAATCATTTGGTAGGTATGATATGAGCTTCATCCAACTCAGATTGCAAAATCCATGAATTGTCTTCAATCGGTCTATTCTTCCACTTTACCAGATATTCCATATATTGTTTTCCTCTTGTAATCTTGCCAATTCTTTGCTCCAAAATTTGTTCAACTTCCTCTTTCTACTTCTTAGGATATTCCATCGGTACTATCATGTCTTCATTAGGTTCATGATACTCATACAAATCAATAATGTTGAAAAGCGGTGATATGTCCATGTCATCAGGTAACTCAATCTCATATGCATTTCCACTGTCAAATTTCTTCAAAATCTTGCAAGGTCCAAACTTCTTCATCTTTAGCTCCCCATATATTCCAACGAGAAACTGACCTTTCTTCAAATGAACTATCACTTCATCACTAACATCAAAAATTTTATGTCTCCTTGATCTATCAGCTTTGTCTTTGTACTTCTGATTACTCTCTTCCAACTTGATTTTCACATCTTCATGCAATGTCTTCATGTACTCAGCAAATTTTACTCCTTCAGCACTTCTCTTACTTTCATTAGTAATGTCTCTCAAATCAGATATACCTCTCGGCTGCGTGCCATTCACAATCTCAAAAGGTTTCTTTCCAATACTCCTATTCACTGAATTATTGTATGAAAACTCTGCTTGTGCCAAGATGAAATCCCAATCACTCAGTGCGTCTCCAACTAAACATCTTGAAATATTTCCCAAACTTATGTTCACAACTTCAGTTTGTCCATCAGTTTGTGGGTGAAATGTAGAACTATATTTCAACTAAGTGCCAAATTTTCTCCAAAGAGTCTTCCAAAAGTATCCAACAAATTTACTATCTCAGTCAGAGATAATACTCCTTGATAATCCATGCAATCTAACAATTTCCTTAAAGAAAAGATCTGCTACATGTACTGCATTTGATATCTTTCTACAAGGTATAAAATGTGTCATCTTAGAAAATCTATCTACCACAACAAATATAGAATCATTACCTCTTATTGTCTTCGGTAAGCCAAGAACAAAATCCATACTGATGTCAGTCCAAGGTTTCTCAGGTACAAAAATCGGTACATACAATCTAGTATTCTGACTTACTCCTTTTGCAACTTGACAAATTCCACAACTTTTCACAAATTTCTAAACATCTTTATACAACTATGGCCAATAGTACTTCTCCTTAAGAAAACTCCATATTTTATCAATACCAAAATGTCCAGCCAAACCACTACTATGTTTCTCCTTTATCAAATTAGTTCTCATTACTCCTCTTGGTATACATAACTGAATACCTTTAAAAAACATACCTTCTTGAATAAAATATTCTTCCCATTTTTTACTTGGTTGATCTTGAACAGGTGCTTTGCACTTTCTCCACAACTCAGAAAAATCAGGATCAGTTTCATACAAATCTCTCATCTCATCAAAACCAAGAACTTCAATTTTCATCTTGGTCATCAAAGATCTTCTTCTACTCAATGCATCAGCAACTCAATTAGTGAGTCCACTCTTATGTTGTATCACAAATGTGTAACTCTACAAATACTCAACCCATTTCATATGTCTTTGATTCAACTTATTCTGACTCCCCAAATATTGTAAAGCCTTATGATCATTATACAACACAAATTCACTCGATATCAAATAATGTCTCCATTTCTTCAGTGCTTGAGCAATAGAATAGAATTCTTGATCATACATAGAATATTTCCTTCTAGCATCATTCAAATTTTCACTAAAGAAAGCAACAAGTTTACCTTCTTGACTCAATATAGCTCCAATAGCACTTCCACTTGCATCACATTCTACTTGAAATACCTTACCAAAATCAGGTAATGCCAAAATAGGTAATTCAATAACCTTCTACTTTAGAGTCTCAAAACTTCTATTATCTCCATGTGTCCACTTGAATTCCCTTTTATATCCTCTCATAGTCTCAGTCATAGCATTACTAATAGAACTGAAATTCCTTATGAACTTTCGGTAAAAACTTGCCAAACCATGAAATAATCTTACCTCACTAGCATTCACAAGTGTAGGACAATTCAAAATAGCTTCAACCTTTTTCAGGATCCATCTTCAAACCATTAGCTAAGATCACAACTCCCAAATACACAATCTCCTCTTTCATGAATGAACACTTTTTCAAATTTATCAGCAACTTTTCTTCTTTTAGTCTCTACAAAACTTGTCTAACATGTAACAAATGTTCTTCTCTGGTCTTACTAAATATCAGAATATCATCAAGATATACAATCATAAACTTACCCAATAATTTTTTCAAAACTTCATTCATCAACCTCATAAAAGTACTCGGTGCATTAGTTAAACCAAAAGGCATAACCAACCACTCATACAAACCTTCTTTTGTCTTGAAAGTAGTCTTGCATTCATCACATTCTCTGATTTTGATCTAATGATACCCACTTTTCAAATCAATTTTGGTGAAATACTTTGCTCTAGTCAAACTGTCCATTATGTCATCCATTCTTGGTATAGGAAACCTATACTTCACTATTATCTTATTGATTTCTTTGGAATTAGTACACATTCACCATTCTCCATTATTTTTAGGTGCCAATACCATAGGTACTACACAAGGACTCAAACTTTCTCTGATCAAACCTTTATCCAACAACTGTTGAATCTGTTGGTTCAATTCCTAATTCTCAATAGGTGTCAACCGATGAGGTGCCTTATTCGGTAAACTAGCTCTAGGGATTAGATCCATGCAATGATCAATGCTTCTTTTCGGTGGCAAACCATCAGGTGCATTATCAAAAATGATTTCACTATACTCGGTGAGTAACTTATCAATCTCCTCAGGGACATTATCCTTTGTTTTCTTACTCGGTTTGTTAGGAATCACAGCAAAACATACATCATTCTTTTTCAAAGAGTTAACAAATTTTATTCCTTCCATCAAGAAAACTTTCATAGATGTGCAAACATTACTAATAGGTTCTTCCATCAAAGGTAACAAGATTTGTTTTTTTCCATCAGCCACAATAGTATACTTATGCAATCTTCCATCATATATAGTATGTCTATCATATTGCCAAGGTCTACCCAAAAACATATGACAACAATCCATAGGCATGATATCACATAAAACCTTATCATAGTACTTCCCAATCTTCAAATTTACATAACATTGTTCACTTACCAAGAGTGTATGCTCATATTTGATCCATGAAATCTGATAGGGCTTCGGATGTGCCAACCTTTCCAACTGAAACTTTGTAACCATCTCTTCAGATGCCAGATTCTCCAAGCTACCACTGTCAATGATTACCTTCCAAACTTTGTCAGAAACTCTACATCTAGTCTTGAACAAACTTTTCCTTACCGAATCTTCCTTTTTACTTTCATTCCACAGTGCTCTCTTTACCATCAAGTTATTTTCCTTCTCTAGTTCATTCGGTGACTCTTCTTGCACCAAAGCATTTCTACTGCTACCAGCCTTCTTACTAGCATGTGTACATTCAGAAGATCTATGTCCTTCTCCACAACTGTAACAAGTTCCTTAGAAATTACCTCTGCTATAACCACCTTGATATTGACTGCCTCTACCTCTAGATGAACTTTCACCTTTCCACTCGGTCTTTCTTTTGTCCAGATTTGTCTTTTCAGGTTCAAATCTACTATTTTCACTATAGGATCTACCTCTTCCTTTAGGGAATCTACCACCTTGACCTCTTTGTCTCTATTCATGTCTCTTGTTCAATTTCTCCTCAACCTTCAATGCAAATTGATAAGCCTCTTCAATGTTCTCCAACTTGACCAAACTAATTTCCTCTTGGATGGAAACTCTCAAACCATTCAAGTATCTAGAAATTATTTCCACATCATCCTCATCATGTCTAGATCTGATATCTAGTCTATAGAATTCCTTAGTATACTCTTTTACCGAGCTATCTTTCTACTTCAGACTTTGCATTCACCTAACTAGGTTAATCTAATAATCACAAGGTAAGAAATTTATTTTCAACTTATTCACCATTTTATTCCATACCTTGATTTTGTCTTTGCCTTTCCTCTTCCTATCCAACTACAAATGTTCCCACCATAAGGATGCATGACTTTTCAACTTTGTGCTTGCAATCTTGCCTTTCTTTTCTTCAAGAATGTTTTCATACTCAAAATACTTTTCCATCTCGGTGATCTAGTCCACCAATTCATCAGAATCTAGCTTTCCACCATACTTAGGAGGATTGAAATATGGTATAGACTTCAGACTTGTCAAAGCCTTCAAAAATATTTCTTCACCTTAATCCATAATAGGTGCAGGTTCTGCATTCACCTATTCTTCCTCAATTTCATCATCACTAACATCTTCAAGATGTCTGCCTCTTCTCTGGGCTGTTTCAATAGCTTCTAATCTAGCAGCAATCTACCTTACAATATCTGCCAATCCTGGATCTGCATCTCACCTCCCACAAACCATCTTGACAACCCTCTATAATTGCAGGTCAGATCACAATCTATTACCCACAACAATCAACTAGGGCTTCTCAAGAGGAACCTACAAACCTAGATCCATAGACCTAGATCAAGATCTCACCTCACTTTGATACCACCTGATGCAAGGTAGGGTCAAGAGGGGCCAAACAATGGCACACCCTAATGATCCAACCTACTCAACAACACGCGGAAGCAATTAACAACAGTGAGAGAGAGAATGCAGGATCTTTCATTAATTTTCATCAAATAGAATCATACATGTCGAGTTATAAGGCCTTCCTGATTAGGGCCAGATATTACAATGAATTACAAAAGTCCTCCAACATGCAAGGATCTGCCAACAATCTCTATTCTACTATCTTCTTTCTTCTACCAAAACTGACTCCCTAAACTCTAACCAAACAGTTATACTTATACAAGAGTCTACCGAATTGAGTTAGCCTTCAGATCCACAATCAACAAAAGGAATGGTCAAATCTGGGACCACACACTTCCTAATGATAGATATCAACATTAAATTTGTGACCCATAATCAATGCACAAGTCAGCCTCAATAGAAACAAAAAGAAACTACTCGGTAAGAAAGGATGATCGAGCAACAGACAAGCATCACCGAGCACCAGAGAAATAACTGACCACCCAAGAGATAACCGACCATCCTTGGTAACCAAAGGAAACTGACCAACTATCGACCAACTCAGTCAAAGAAGGAACTGAGCAACATAGACAAACTCCAAAATGTTTTTGGTGACACAGGATTACCAAGGACCCAAGATGCTCCTGCATCACATTTTAATGGTTTTAGCATAAATATCTAACTACTCTTATTCACCTTTTTTTATATGTCCTAATTATATCTTTGATCTTTTGTTAAGAGAAATTTCATTCTAAAATAGTGTATTTAATCTCTATATGCTTAAACAACCTCACTAGTTAAGAATGTTCTCATTTCTAGTGGGCATGACAAGAATAAAATCACTTGAAAGACACCAGTATATAGACATGCACAAATTAGTGATGTGATTAAGAAAATTACCTTTCTTTATAATTTTTTGGGGTATTTTTTATATCAATGCATTTAATCTAAATACTATCTTATGAGATTTGCTTCTGATAATTTTCTATTTCCTTGCACATCAATGATGTTAAATCATAGAGGATTCTCTTTGTTCCCTGCAATGGAGCGAGCTAATTCTGAAAGTATAAATACATAATTTTAACAATTTATAATGTCCTTCACAAGATGTAATAAAAACACTGGCAAGGCACGAGAACTATTTGACAAAATGCCACAATAGTGGTGTCTCATGCAATGTTGAGATGTTTAGTTATATGCAATGCTGAGATATTCAAAATATTGTAGGATAAATAGATAATTTTAACAATGTATAATGTCCTTCACAAGATATAATGAAAACTATGCAGTGAACTACGTTTGTCTGATTATATAACTATTATTTTTTGTCAGGTATCCCACATAGTCTCATGGATTGGTAGGTATATGTCAATAAATCCCATAGAGATTAATGTCTTTTACCATTTGTAAAATATCTCTCTCATTTCCACTTGTCTCTCTCATTTCATGAAGTGCAAGAACCAACGAATAGGTATTTGTCAGAATTGTCTACCTCGAGTGAGGAAAATGTAGGAATGAAAGAAGAAAGTGAGACATTTAGTATGTCTAAATCAAGTAGATCGACTCGAGGTCAAAAGATCATAAAGAAATTCAATAAATGCATGAAATTTTTCCTTGATCAAGGGGGGTCATGTTCTTATGATGATGAGAGAAAAGGCGACTCTGAGGTGCCTTTTAGGTACAAACATCTACATAAACAATGGGTCCCCGATGAACTTCCTTCAATAAACATTGATTTTTATGTTAGAGAGAGGATATATCACATAGCACCATCTTCAGTACATGGTTTGGGCCTATTTTCCATGGATGGCATAAAGGTCTCTTACAACAAAGTTTTTGAATTGATGGAGTATGTCGGACCTTGTTATGATTACAGCAGTTGGATGCATATTGTTAAATATAAAAAAAGTATGTGTAGGTATGCACTCACGACAAATTATATACAACAAAAAGTTAGTGAACAAAGTAAAACAATAGCATATACATTGACAGAAGGCCAAAAGAATCAGTGAATATTGTAGGTTTTATAAATAGTACATGACCTGCATCAACTAACAAGCAACCCAATTGCATATTTGAGGCACGCGAGAGAAATCGTGTATTTGTATGTGCGATCAAATCAATATGTGGAGGCGAGGAGCTTCTTATTGATTACAATTTGAATAGCATAGATACAAAAAAACCCATGACTATCATGGATGAAGTGGTATACATTATGATAATTGTCCATTATTAAATGTAACTTAGAATAAGAACACATGGTTTAACATGTATGAATGATTTTTTTTTGAAATACAGGGATATAGTATGGATTAAAAGCCACACAATACGCACGATGATGATGGTTCTCATGGGACTTCTTCTTCCCGACAGGTAAAACTCATTGTTGTTGTACAAATGCACATACAAAAAAATGTTAATGCATATTTTTTGTTATGTTTTATTCCGATCTACTATTTTGGATTGCTTTTAAATAAAGTGCTAATAATATTTTTCTCACAAACGAGTGCTAATCAAAAAAAGGGAAAGGAACAAGTAGTCCATGAAGAGCCGCAAGATGAGCAAGATCCATTCAATGTTGATTTTTTATCAGATGTTGATCATGTGCTTTCACTACATAAGGTCCTTTGTGCAATATCAAAAGAGTTAGCTCGAATGGCAGATATTCAACCTCACACTCCTCAAATAAAGATGAGAGAAGATGTGTTGATTCACCGTGTTCAGAATTATACAGTAAGTATTAATGTAGTTTTTAATTATAACAAAAGTTCAATAATGATTTTTATAGTATACTCTTTTATTTATGTCATTAACTAAAATATATATGTGTTCTCTTTACAGAGGATGCTAAAAAAATTAAAGGGCAATGCCTCAAATGCAGATACTTCAAGTGGTTCAAGTACATCGCCTGTTCTATCATCCATCTTGTCCATGGTTGTCCATATTTTTTAATGCTCTAACAATCTTATTTTTTAGCACCTACTATTGATCCTATGTTTAGTATGCCACCTGCTATGAGGATTAGATCCACAGAGGTACTACCACCTGCAATGTCAGAAACACATAGCATGGCCACAGATGCGATGGCAACACCTATTATTGGTAAGTAGATTCCTCTTTTTCTCTATCATTTATCATGTGTTTATTTCACTTGAACTATTCTTTCTTAGGAGGCATTTTGTAATATTGGATTCATTTTATGTAGGAGGTGATGAGGAAATTCCTAGATGTACTCGTGTTAGATGTATGGGAACAATACAAAATTGTGATCAATTGCTCGTGAGCAATGAAGATGGACTTCCCTTGAGAGTAGCCCAGCTTCCAAGTACTTTAAAGATTGATCATTTCTTTTACTATACAATATAATACTCATAATGTAATGCACTAACCACTTGTGTAGTCCCTTGCAATAACTAATTATAATAATCTTGTTATTATCTTGCAGGGAGTAATCTATTTTATGAAAAACTTAATGATGAATGTTTTCATGTTTTCGGGCTGACCATATGCACATGGTATCATAGTTTGATTTCATTGCAAGATTGGATTTCATTTCATCCCTTTCTTCAAGTATATTAAAAGGTAGCTTCACTTCATTTATGAATCTAACAGTTTTTTTTTCTTAAAAGGTGGCAATTACAAGATAAAGGGTTAAAGGATAAACTCATTAACTCTATGACAACACTTTTTGGACCCAATGTCTTTCAAAGACTTAAAATCCTTGACAAAGCGTGCCAAGTTTTGAAGTATATTAGGGACAACTAAATGTCCCAAATAGAACACAACCCTTATTACGAGTGGCCTCCCTATATTCCTATTAATGAGTGGAAGAATCTTAAAAAGGATGCACTTGAGAGAAGCGCAAGACATAGTGGACAAATACTATCACCCAAGGAAAGAAGGTACGTGATAATCTTAATAATGAAATTATGTACTATTTACTCTTTGTACTTATGTGATCTAACATATTTCAAACATCACATAGGTTTCCTGACACATCAAAGGAAACATAAGAAAGAAAACAAAAGCACGGGCAACACAAGCTTGGCTCGGGTGGATATTCAAAACTTGTTGCACAAGTTGTAAGTATTAGTAAATGAAAAATTATATGCAAATATTTATAAATTGCAATCAATTTAGTTTTGTTGAAATTCACTATGATAAAAATTTATGATACCAAGCAAATATGTAGGCCTTAGAGTTCAAAAAATTGATTACAGAAGAGGACAATAAAATAGGCTACAAACAAGGCTATATAGTCGTGGCTGAATGACTTTGAGCAATGAGTGCACAAGGTTCTTCTACTGGATCTATCGATCAAGTAAATAAGCCAATTGATTTTTATTTCAAGTTGAATAATTTACCTATTAATATATTTGATGTTAAGTTCCAACATCAAGTGAATATATTTATTTTAAGGAAACAATGATTATATATTTGTTTAAAACTTTAAAGTGAATATATTTATATGTATTAAACTGAATGATTAACATTTCTCAGTATTTTTCTTGTATTTATATCTATATATTATCAATAAATGCACTAATTATTTACATTGGAATGTAGTCTACCGATCCTAATACTGCACCATCCGAGCATGATGGAGGTGTCGATTCAAATGTGAATTGTAGTACTCAAGGTATACATTTTCTATTCAAATTTTGATTATTGAATATTTAATACAAGTAAACATGTTAAATTGAATTTGGCGTAGTAATAAAAATTTAAATGTGTTGGGATTAATAAAATATTTTGTATTACAGTTGCAGGGGATGTAGAGGTTGTTCCCGATGAGCGTGTTGAGGTTCAAGTTTTCAGGCAAGATGATGTGGTTGAACAAGGTAAAGAGCATCATGTTTATTTTTTTAAAGTATTGAAATGCTTGTAAAAATAATGATAATATGTTTTTAAATTAACCCCAATTATGATAATATGTTTTTAATTGAAGCCTTTTATTTGTTATTGCAAAGGACCCGCCTTTGCAAAGGACATGGAGATCATGTGCATGGCTGAGAAGAAATGACGATGTCGACATGGATATATCTCTGCAACCATATAGGGAAGCAGAAAAGAAAAAAGAAAAAAAAAAGAAATGATTCTCATTTATGCAACTTATTTGATAATGATTGATGTTTATGTCTCGATGTTTTAATTTTATGTGTTAATGAATGCTAATTAATGAGTCTTATGAATGCTAATGAATGCATGTTAATGAATACTCAATTTTTGTAATAGAAATTGTTATAATATGTACCATATGTTTCCATAAATGTTTAGAGAATATGGACATGGACAAGGGATGTTGATTGGTACTTGTGTGATTAGAGAATACTTAGGAAATTTAGGGAAGAAAATGTGAAGGAAGTCCACCAAGGTAGCCATAGGGGAACCTACAGCTAGATCGAATCCCTCTTTTCCTTCACCCAGTGTGATGCCAAAATTGAAGTGTAATTACATCTAGAATAAGTGGAGACGGCGTCATTTGAGCCCTAGTTTGAACACTTCATGTATTGGTAAGTTCAAACACTGCCCAAAGTAATTCTATGAAGTAGGTAAATAGTCATCCAAATACCACACACTTATATAAGTGATTTCACCATAGATCTCTTCTAGAATGGGGGCTATACTATAATAAGTAACTAACCCATCCCATAAATGAAGTCAATTATAAGGGAAGGTCAGCTCACGTGCAAGGGGTAAGAGTCAATTTTGTCTGGTCGGATCAATTATTTGAGTGGCTTTAGGTCATGCCAAGGAAATAAGATGTTAGGTAACCAAATTCAGGACAAAAGCATTCTTCCATTCATCGCTTCGCTCACACACTCACTATCACTTACTAAATAAAGAATACTACGATCTATACTCACTTGGGATGGAACACACTCACTTAGTTTACACATATTTATTTGAGGCCCACCACTTATATGTTCAGGTCAATAAGGCATGTGAGATAGTTCAGTTCACTCCGTTCAAAAAGTTTCATTGAGTTAGCATGATTGCATTCACCAAATCATTACAGGAAAATTTTTGAACATATCTAAATGGAATACTTTGTACCTAGCATACTTAAATGGAATACACCAAGAAGTACCAAATGATGAATGCTCAATTATTGTAATGGCAAAGCATCAGAACCATCCATTTCTAGAACTTGATTTTCTAGTCTTAATGATTTTTCTATAGTCCTAATAATTTTTCTTATTTCTTGCCATTAGAGCCACTTCATATGCACAGGTGATGAATATGCAGATTTTCCTAAGCAGTACTAGGAGCTGACCCAACAACACATGTACTATTGTGAAAATCATCACAAGTCCATTTTCTATTGGGTCGTTCCCAGTGGTTTTTGGTCAAATCTACATGTTTTTCACCTGTTCATATACCAAATGATGAATGCTCAATTGTTGTAATGGAAAAGCATTAGAACCGTCCATTTATAGAACTTGATTTTTTATAGTCTTAATGATTTTTATATAGTCCTAATTATTTTTCTATAGTCTTAATGATTTTTCTATCATCCTAATGTTTGTTGGTCTTAATAAATTAGGCCTTGAATTTGAATTTTTGTTCACTATTTTATTTCATCTTGATATTTCATTCATTTTTTATATACACGGAGACTAAACACGCTGATAAAAAAATGAGCTATTTGATTGTTCATTATTCATGATTGTAAATGGTAAATATTTTTTATGGTACTCCTCGGTGTATTCCATTTAAAAATAATCATGTTTCTATGACTATGATAAATGTCCCTTTGTGTTGAGAAAATTAGAGTTGACAAAATGGTTGTTCAGTGTCTGTATCTATACGTTGCAAACAAATCATCCTTCTTCCACCAACATTCTAGAAAATTAGTTTTGCAAAATTGGCCTTGTTGATGATGATTGTGAAGAAGATTTGAAAATGTTGCACCAATTTGAATTGGAACAATCATCATTTTCATATCTTCTTCATCAATCACCATCATCCATTTGGTGATTCACTTTGTTCAAAATTATACAGTAAGTATTAATGTAGTTTTTAATTATAACAAAAGTTCAATAATGGTTTTAGATGTTAACTATGACAATCTCTTGGCTTCAGGCAATGCAGAAGAAAGTGCCTAGTTCAATATGCAATCTCAATTCATATGCATAGGATATTAGGTGGAGCTAAAAGATGCAACATGTTTGCATTTTTTATAGAGGTCTTTAATTGCATATTTTAAGTTATATACCATCGTGAACATTGTAATTTTGACCTATTAAAAAAATGTAAACATGCTGAGTCTTCTCAGCTCCACCTGCTATCCATGCATATTCTGGTTGTGTTGCACATGCATTCTCAATTCAGAGTGGGAAAATCCTATTTTTGATGCAAGGGAGAAAATCCAAACACATAAAGAACATGCACATAAAAATGACAACTGAAATACATAAATGTAGATATCATGTGTTAGGATTGGGAACACTAAGAGGGGTGGTGAATCATTGTTCCATAATTTCTTTCTTTCTCTGATACTTTGAAACTTAACTTAATTAATTAGTAATTGAAATGAACATTAATGTAAATAAGATATACATTCATAATACATGACACCAAATATTATTATGGGAAAACCCAAATAGGTAAAAACCCCGGTGGGAATTGACACCCACTAAGAACTGCACTAGTGTTTTATGATCCTTGTTAGAAGATCTTGCAACCTTGTTAGGAGTTGATCTTTACAATGCTTTAGTATAGTGACCTGGTCAAGGGTTAGACCCTGTTAAGATTCTTTTACAATTAACCCTAGTAGGGGTGGGGACACACTATCCTAGAGCTCACTACTCAAGTGGTGAAGGCTACAACCTTTTGAATATCAGATACACACTATATCTGCAAGGTGAAGTGGTGTAGTGGCACTGCTTGTTTGATCAGTTCCTTTGGTGTGTTGATGCTTTAGCCTCTTGTAAATCTCTACCACATTTTATCTACTCTTCACATACTTATGCTCTACTTATTAGATCTCTCTTAGTCATGCCATAACGAATTACAAGGGTGCATGTCTTATTTATATGCACATACAGAATTATTTACTAGGTTGTCCCCTTAACCTATTACATACAATGCTTCCAAATGAATTGACTCAAGCATTTTTACATATATTCATATTAACATGTCTATGACCTAAATACAATAGGCACATAGCCTTTACAAAACAATATTACAAGCACTAATCAAAATGCAAACAGTCAGCTCCATGCTCTGTCCTGTTCTACCACTTACTATCTATGCCACTTCACCTGACTATAACTTCCTCATAATGAATCATATCATCATGCGCTCTTAGACTTATCATGAATACATATTTATAATCTTATCTTCAAGGCCGCATTTCATAACTCTATCATATGCACGTGTGTTGATGCTCTGATCACCTGGTGCTCTGCTATCTATCCAGTCTTCCATACTTAGCCATATTTCTGATCTTCTTCAATATGCACTGACTCCAAAACTTCATATGACTTTGTTTCTGTAATGACAAAACTAAATATAATCATATAGTTTAGTATAGTCAACTTTCCAACAATCTCCCCCTTTTTCATTAATGGCAATAAAGAAATATGGCGAAGTTACTAACTGTATCCTTATACATACTCTAATGTATATCTCCCCTTATGTACTATACTTTTCTTTATATCATTTACAAGGATCCATATTCTTCCTTCTACATACTATACTCCCCATTTGACATTAATGACAAAGGTGCTCAAAAAATGTATTCACAAGTACTTACAAAGTGAAGACATCTGGATATGCTAACTTTAGATTAGCAATCTCATTCTGCCAAAATTTCTTCAATGTGTCTATTGTCTGAAGATGGGCACACAAAGCATATGTTAACTTTTCCATCTTCTCCAGTTTTGTACACAGACCTTGATCATATGTCACCATAGTGGCTATGTTTTCCTTTCCCTTATCTTAGACATTTCTTTTTCTGTCTTTTCTATTTTGTCCACTTGTCCCTAGTACAAATTGTTACACATGTTTACATCTGTAGTGGGATCTTCTACTAATTTCCTCACTTGATCTATCATAGCCTTTGCCTCCTGAATTTTCTTATAGAGATTTGCAATCAGCTTGTCTTGGTTCATGCAATATGCTATGAGTTTCCTTACTTTGGCTACAAATTCTTTCAATGAAGCTTGACCAACCTTTAAAGATTTGAGGTCAAGTGAAAAATTTTCAATTATCTCATCCAATCTCTTCTTAAGATACTTCTCTTCCGCTACCTTAGCCTTTGATTCTTCTAGGTAGGAGAAGTTTTCCTTGAAGCTTGTTAGGATGTTGCTGAAATCCTCCACTGAGTGCACTTTTGGTACCTTCTTCTCTGCTGGCAGTAGATTGTTCAAGATGTCTATTGACTCAACAAATAGAGGATTTTTCATTACTTGTTTCTCCTTGGCTTTCTCCATATCAAGGACACTGATCTTGATCAGGTCTTCTTCTCCCCAAGAGTCCAAACTTGTAGTGTCAGGGGTAAAACTTGACAATAATGATGTTGAAGGCATGGGTGTGATGGGTGTGTTGTACATCATTTCTGTTTTAATCTCCATAAGCATTTCAACCAAGGTTTCATCTTTTGTTTCCTTTTATACATCCTATTCTCCTCCTTTCTCCTTTTCATTTTCTTTCTCCTCTTCTTCTTCTTGACCTGTTATATCTTCTATCAATACATCCTCTTGGTGCTTAGGTGAAATATCACCGCATAGAATTTATGCCTCTTGTGTACTTACAAAGGCTTCATCAAATTTATCTAAGTCTTTATCAGTGGCCTCCATTGATATTTCCACATTATCAATCATTATTGTGTTATCTTCTTGAGTTGTGGACATGGGTGCAGACTTTATTTCAACTACAGGCACTATCATTGAGGGCGTCAAGTCTTGTGGACCTATCATAGGTTCATTTGTGACCTCAGCTTCTTTAGCTTTCTTAATAGGTGCGTGTGTGATGGGCACAGATGTAGGTTGCATGCAATGTTCAAGGAATACTTTTAAAAATCTTTTTCTATCTCCTTGGCTATTATCTCATAATCCTTGTTCATTATGTGCAATGTCCTCATCTTAGTTCTAAGGTGTGGCTTTTCTCTTGGTTGTAGCACTGTTTAGGACTACATCTACCTATCTAGTCTTTTCTTCATATGTTCTCCATCTAGGCTCATTAGGATCCTTGGGCACCAATAGTACAACTTGTGCATAAGCTTCCAAGACTTGCTCCTCCACTTCATAGCCAAGTGGATGAATCCACTTGGTTCTAGGCTCAACAGCCTCCATGCAAGTAATGTCAGTTTCTACCATAAAAAAATGTTGTCATTGTATTTTTCAACAATACTTTCAGGTATCCTATACCTCATTTGCATCTTTATCCTAAAGGTTTTCAACTCTAACTCCATGTAGTCTCTCAGTGTGCTCTCAACTGATGCCTTAAGGGATATTTGAGGCATTGTAGGTAGACTTTAATCTAAGTATAAGTCTGATACCTTCTCAGTTATATGAAAGTACATATAGATTATTAAAGACCCAAACCTAAATATTTTGGTCTTATCATGCTTTATTGCCCTTATGTTAGCCATCAACTATGCATGTAAGATTTCACACAAGTTGAATTCTCCATTCTCCTTTACTATCCTGATGGCTACAAGAATAGTGGTTGCAGACACACTATTGACCCTGTTAGCATGCTGAAATCTATAACCAAGAATCATAGACATCAATTTGATGTCCTTCTCCTCAAATGGCTCAATTTTCATCCCACACTTATCACTCAGGGATTTGTAGGCTTGTTCAACCAATTTTATAACATCCTTTCCAACTGGAAGAATGGCACCTATCTTAGATAGACTTGCCATCTCATGAGTGAGATCAGTTGTGATTCTGACTGGTACTTCACCTATCCAAAATAGGTCATCATGGATCCTGCTCAACAAGATCTTAATCCATTTAGACTCATAGAATTCATGCATTGTAGCATACTCACTAATAGGGTGGTCTTCTAGGTGCACAAACTCATCTATGAATGTTTTGTCTGGTTTCATCATCAACTCAAGATGCGACCTAATTCTATCTAAACCAACTAGCTCCTTTTTGCAATACACATACATGCGTATGTCTTCTACATGCATGATGCCCATTGGGGTTCTTGAAAATGCTCCTTCTAGGTCATCTAGGGGGGACTTAAATGGATGCCTCTTAAAAACATACCTCTTTCTTTCAACAACATCAAATACAACTGGTGTAGCCATGACTTACTTCATTAAATACTTCTAAATGATTTTTGAGATGATGCGTCAAGCTAGGGCTTTGTAGAAAACTATTTTCCTTTTTCATTAATTGATTCAACTGCAATGCTTGATCTTCCGTGCTCTCCAATCACTCAAATTAGAATGCAATATGATAATAATAAATCTCTGATGGCTATAAAGAAACTTTTCCGCCATTAATGCTAGTCATGTTAGTATAGAATGTAATTGTAAATTTCATTCTTTATTTCTGCTAACAATTAGACAGTGTGCTCTTGCATACTACATCACATAGTCTCCAAATAGTTATAGTCCAAGGTGCATACTCTGAGGGTGAGTATACTAGCCGCATAGGGGTCTAGAGCTAATCTAGCTCCCCCTATGACCATGAAGGTCATTTAACCATAAATAGGAGGTGCATCCATTGCAGATGCATCCTCAATTATTTCATCAACATTATCCTTCTTTTCTTCCTTCCAAATCAAGCTCACATCATCTAAAGCTTGCACAAACTTGACTTCTTCTGCTTCTTTTAATATTGAACTTTCTGACTTTTTAGGGCTTTCCTGTCTTTGCGCTCTTGTTCTACAAAACCTAGAGATGTATCTAGCTTTGTTACATGAGTGACAAATGACTGGAGGCCTGATATTCCTCAATGCATTCATGTGGGTTACCATACTATATTGTCTGGCTGTGTGACCAACATAATTGCATATCTGACATGTAATGTTCTGAGATTTTCTTATATTCTACTGAGGATGACTTTTCTAACTTTTCTAATTCTGATTTCTTTGATTTGATCTAAAATTCATATCTCTATGACTAAACTTATTGCATGAATAACAGTAGTAATTAAAAGGTCTTACCTCTTTACAATTTCTTGTTATGTGACCATGCTTGTTACAGGCATAACAAGTCTTGTTTACCAGCTTGTGTTCATCCTTGGGTGGTTTAGTTTCAGCTTCTGTATGATTTCCTATCTTCTTAGCTTATGTAGATTCTTTTGATTCTTTCTATCTTGCTCGCATGTCATTGATCTGATTTTGTGCTTCATTGAACCCAATACCACTAGTGTCTCCTTTAATCTTCTGTGCATACAATTACGACTTTATAAGATCCTTTCTTGTGTGTAATTTTTCAATATGGTTCTTTACCTCAATTAATTCAGATTCCATATGTTTCTTGATGTTCTCTAACTCCAAGATTTTCATGTTTTCTTGTCTTAGTTCTTCATCTAACTGCTTCTTCTCTTTGACCTGTTCTTCATAGGCTTCTTGATTGTTAAGAAGTTTTTCATCCAATTCTTCATTCTGATATTTCAGAGATGTGTTTTCCTCATTTATCTTTTTGACCATTTTTCCCAAATCACTAGTGGAATGATCTTTCAGATCTTTTCTCATTTTTTTAATGACTGCATGAGAATCACTAACCTTTTCTTTTAGTTCTTCAATTTCTTTTTTAGATCTGTCAAGGTCTTCAAGAGCTACTTCAAGAGCTACTTCAAGATTCTTTTTCAGATGTTTCATTTCTCCTTTATCCATGATCTCCTGAAGTGGTTAAACTTATCTTCAAAGGACCAGACCTCTGATACCAATTTTTAGGATTGGGAACACTGAGAGGGGGGTGAATCAGTGTGAACTATACTTTCTTGCTTTCTTTGATACTTTGAAAATTAACTTAATTGCTTAGTAATTGAAATGAACATTAATGTAAATAAGATAAAAATTCATAACACATGACACTAAATATGATTACGGGGAAACCCAAATAGGTAAAAACCCCGGTGGGAATTGACACCCACTAAGAACTACACTAGTGTTTTATGATCCTTGTTAGAAGATCTTGCAACCCTGTTAGGAGTTGATCTTTACAATGCTTTAGTACAGTGACCTGGTCAAGGGTCAAACCCTGTTAGGAGTCTTTTACAATTAACCATGTTAGGGCTAGGGACACACTGTCCTAGAGCTTAGTGCTTAAGTGGTGAAGGCTGCAACCTTCTGAATATCAAATACACACTATATTTTCAAGGTGAATTGGTGTAGTGACACTGCTTGTCTAATTAGTTCCTTTGGTGTGCTAATGCTTTAGCCTCTTGTAAAGCTCTACCACATTCTATTTTCTCTTTTCATACTTCTTCTCTACTCATCTGATCTCTCTTCTTCATTCCATACCGAATTACAAGGGTGCATGTCTTATTTATATGCGCATATAGAATTATTTACTAGGTCGGCCCCTTAACTGATTACATACAATGCTTCCAAATGAATTGACTCAAGGGTAAAAGTACAAAGCTGTGTCACACTTTTATAAAGGAAAAGGTCAACAACACACAAAAATTTTAACTTTAATGACATAAAAATGGTATTTATGCTTAAAATTTGGAGATGATGTAAACTAATGAAATGTGTAAATGTGGATGAAGTTTATGGCTATAATTTTTTTAATTTTTTTTTAACAAGAATTCACATAGTTTTTAAATTTTTTAAGTCCATTTTTAACTTGCTGAAAAATGCTGAAAAATGAGGGTCTTGTCCGCACCAAAAAAGTATATGCAAATAGTCTCTTTTTCCTTTGATTTCAAAATATGTCATAGATAAAATGTATAGCTAGTGCAGAAAAGAAGAAAAATTAGTTTTCAATGTATATTTTCTCTGTTATAACTACTCAAAGTCGAACATACCTGAAATTGATAGTTTTCATCTCGCGTCAAATTTCCCATATCAAATCTACACCATTCAGAAAATAAATTACACATTCTTGAAGATAACTCTCTCCTATAGTGTTAAATATAAATTTTCAATTTTTTTGATAAGCTT
Source organism: Chamaecyparis obtusa (assembly GCA_027943335.1). NCBI lineage: Eukaryota > Viridiplantae > Streptophyta > Pinopsida > Cupressales > Cupressaceae > Chamaecyparis > Chamaecyparis obtusa. Next base: position 48,730 of record BSBK01005160.1, on the reverse strand, counting down.
TACTATTTTTTTCTATTTTTGATGCATCTTGTTCTCGAATGTTAAAATACCTACTTGTAGTATTTTGAAATTATAATATATTGGATCTAATTAAAATACTATAAAAATTATATGATGATAATCTTGACTCTGTGCTCTAAAAAAGGGTATTTTTATATTTGTAAAAAAATATCATTAAAAAGAGTAAGAGTTATTGAAACGTCGCTTTTTTGAAATAATTTTATTTCTTTAGTAATTGTTATAAAACATGCATTTAATAGATATTTCCAATTGGAAAAAGTGAAGAACTTATCTAACTTAGCTAGAATGAATCTAGATAGACCATATGTTTGACAAAAAATAATTTTAGTTAGAAATACTCAAATTCAGCTGTGCTAATAAGTTGTCCTGAAACGTGACACAACTTTGTGCTTTTACCCTCAAGTGTGTTTACATATATTCATATTAACATGTCTATGACCTAAATACAATAGGCACATAGCCTTTACAAAACAATATTACAAGCGCTAATCAAAATGCAAACAATCGACTCCATGCTCTGTCTTGTTCTACCGATTACTATTTGTGCCACTTCATTTGACTGTAACTTCCTCATACTGACTCATATCATCATGCGCTCTTAGAATTATCATGAATACATATTTTGAAGCTTATCTTCAAGGGTGCATGTCATAACTCTATCATACGCATGTGCACTAATGCTCGGATCACCTGGTGCTCTGTTATCTATCCAATCTTCCATACTTAGCCATATTTCTAATCTTCTTCAATATGCGCTGACTCCAAAACTTCATATGACTTTGTTTCCATAATGATAACACTAAATATAGTCATATACTTCAGTATAGTCAACTTGCCAATATCATGGTCATAATTGTTTGGAGACAGAACATAATTGAATGCTATACCCAGACGATGCAACACAACCACTACTCCTTTGGTTCTAAGTTGACACTGCGGGATCCAAAAACCATAGATAAGGAATAAATTTAGAGAGTGGAATAGGGCCATAATGACCAAAATAATATAGGGTCCCTATATTATTTTGTTCATTATGGCCCTCCTCCTCTGCTCTCTAAATTTATTCCTTATCTCTAGTTTTTGGATCCCGCAGTGTCAACTTAAAACTAGAGGAGTAGTGGTTGTATTGCATCATGTGGGTATAGCATTCAATTATGTTCTAGCTCCAAAAAATTGTGAGCATGATGCCTACATTTATGTTTCTCAGCTATTGTGTCTCGAGACCCCTTATGACCCTTTATGATCCCTAAGAATACATCTTAGAGGTCTTAAAGTGTCATAAAGGGTCATAAGAGGATCCTAGGAGGGGCCAAATGAGCTTCCACCTTCACGTGGTTGACCTTGTTAAGTAGAGAATGTTATACTATTTTGGAAACAAAGAGAAGCTCAATAATTTAAGGTATCACTCCACGTATGACAAATAAATATATTTTAAAAAAATATAGTGGATTGTCACAATTAAGATAATAACCAAAGAATAACCGACAGCAAAACACTACAAACGATGGATATCTGTCAGAAAGACATCACATGTATAGCATATCCATTGCAAATGAAGCATGTCCATCAGAATTGTGACAAAAAGAAATAAACCTAATGACATGCTCTGATGAACTACAACTGATTTAGAACCAGAATGAAGAATCTGTAATTTGAGATTATTGAGGAGTTGATGATTAGATATGCAAGATGATTAAATTAGTATTATGTTGTCATTGATGTCAACTAGCTTGACAATACTTATCTTGTAAGTTACTATATGATAGATGAGGAAGATGTATATGACAGATGAGGATAAGGAATACACTGAGTAACTTGTTGATGAGTCTATGACTTGATGAAATTGACTTTATTATGTTGCATTCATCTATGATGAAGAATAGAGATGAAAACACAAAGTAGTTTTGTCGGTAAATAAAGCATTTCAGTATACACCGATGAAGTGTAGTGTATACCGAGCGCAGTATTAACCGAGCTTGTGTTCACCGACCCATTTCTTTGTTAACTAAGCAAAATAGAAAGGAATTAAATAATCAGTTTAGTCGTTAAAGTGATGAGTTGTAAAGTGTATGAAATCAAGGTAACAGATAATGTTTGTTATGAAGATTGACAGCTAACATAAATCAAAAAGGATCTAATGGAGAAAATTGAAATGTGTTACTAACACATTAGCCAAGGGAGCTTAAAGTGGCAAAATCTATGAATATGATTAAGTGGCAAAATCAGATGGAGGAAAAGAAAATGATTTACTCATCTATATAAGAGACATTGGTTTCATTATGAAAAATATGCCGGAAGAAGAAGATACTACAGAATTATCGTGTGGAGAAGTTTTCATGCATTCTGATCATACTAGTTAATGAGAACCGAGCTGCAGAACAGTTACTGAGCTACAAAGAGTTATTACCAAAGGATAGTAAGTTGATATAGTATTGAATCTAAAGTGTTATATTGATCAAAAATATTTGAATGAGCTAAACATTGATCTATAAACTGCAAACTGAAGTTGTATTTAGGCAAATCATCTACTATTACATATTTAACCATTGTACACAATAAAATCTCTTAACCGAGTGGGCTATCAAAGTCTTTTGATGTTTCATTCATAGAGTGAACATTGTTATCTTGTCAACCCCAGAGTGACTACTGGTTGGATGATAACTTCTAGTTTAAAATCCTCTAACAAGGTCACACCTAACAGTGTGTTTGTAACCTTTAACAGGGTTGGGTCTTCACCGACCTCACTTCAAAAGAGTGAACAATTTTGGGTTGCCGGTCCTAGGTGGTTTTTCCCTTCACAAGGTTTCCACATTAAATATCTTGTGTTATGTGTTGATTTTGATATTTATTTGTTATCATACTTTGCATATTACATGTTAGATTTAATCTGTAATTATTATAAAGTTTGGATTGACAATCGGTAAATACACAAACAATGAAAGTATTTTATGTTTATCAACTTGCAGAAGTAGTAGAATTGTTTTGGATTATACATTTTGAATTGGGACACTGGATAACTGATTCACCCCCCTCTCAGTTATTCTAACAATTGGTATCAGAGTTGTGGTTTCTTAGAATAGAGTTTTAAGGACTTCAGCAAAAAGGTCTCAAGATGTATAAGAGGGAAGTGCAAAGCTGAACAAAGATAACTTCACAGTATGGCAAAGCCAAATGAAGTTGCACATATCTAGAATTGGGAATTTTGCACAAGAACTGATGGAGAATGGCTACATTGAACCGACACCAGGTCCCTTGACTCTTGATCAACTGAAGGATAGGCATGAACACAATATTACTATGATGGAACTTGTTGCTGCCTGTACCGATGCCAAATTTAATGACATCAAGGAATGTGATACTGCTAAGAAGATGTGGGACAAGCTGACTCTAATATACAGTGGAGATGCGAATGTCAAGAGAGCTAGAGAAAAAAGCCTAAGAGGTTGATTTGATGATATGAAGATGAAAGAAGGTGAGAACATTGTGCAATATACAAATAGACTAAAAGAGGTAGTACATGCTATTAGAGCATCTGGTGGAGTTATTGATGATGAAACAATGATAAGATTCTCAAAACTTTGCTGCCAGTTTATGCAATCAGGATCTCTATAATTCATGAAACAAGGGCTACATCCAACCTCACCCTTGACACTCTGATCAATAAGCTTACAACCTTTGAATTGAATAACTTTGACAATAGTGTTGTACCTTCTATTTAATCTGCTTTCATGTCCTCTTTGAAGATTGGTAAGTCTATTAGCAAGAATGATAAGAATAATGATAGTGATAGTTATACCAATGATGAACTTGATGAGCTTGAAGTTCTTATGGCTAGAAGATTTCCCAAAGGTAATTGAAGGTATAGAGGCAAGTTACCTCTAGCATGTTTTAATTGTAAAGAAGTTGGCCACATCACTACTAGATGTCTGAATAAGAAAGATGATGATAGATCCAAAGACCGATCCGAAGGAACCTATGGGAGAAGAGTCAACAGAGGCTACCAACACAACAATAGAGACAACCAAGATAGCTATGACAAAGGGAAAAAGGTATGTTACATAGCCAAAGAATTTGAATCTGAATGTAACACTAATGATGATGTAGAAGTAGTATTGTTGCTATGAAGGATGATTCATAAGAAGAAGAGAAACATGAAGTGACATCATTGATCTCTAAAGTAAGCGGAAATGATACATGGATCATAGACAGTGGCTTCACACATCATATGACTGGTGATATAGAGAAATTTGATCTAATTGATGAATATGATGGTGGATCTGTTAGAATGGGAAATGATGCACCTTATATGGTGAGAGGTAAAGGTTCACTGATGATTAATGATAGAATAAAATGTGAGAATGCATACTGGGTAGATGGACTGAACTACAATTTGATAAGTGTGGCGCAGCTGAACAACTCAGGACACCGACTTGCTTTTGAGAGCAAAAAGGTAAGAATCTATGATGATGGAGGAAGACTTGTTGGAACTAGTACACAATCCAGAGGTAATCTATTTTATCTTGATATTGATCAGTCTTCTTGTTTATTAATGAAAGATGAAGATGCATGGTTGTGGCATAAGAGGTTATGTCATGTGAACTTTGATAACATGGTCAAGATTAGTAAGAAGAAAAGAGTTAGAGGATTGCCTAACATGTCAAAACTAGATCATACTATGTGTCATGAATGTCAGACAGGTAAGATGACTAAGTCCAGTTTTAAAAGAAAAGACTACTCAACAAAGAAGATACTTGAATTAGTTCATACCGACCTATGTGGTCCTATGAGAACTCAAAGCTATTATGGTGATAGATACTTTATTCTTTTTGTTGATGACTATACTCGACTGATGACTGTTATTTTCCTAAAAGAGAAATCTAAAGCTTTTAAGTTGTTTAAATGGTATAAGGCGAAGGTAGAAAAAGAGATTGGAAAAGAAATCAAAAGCTTAAGATCTGATAGAAGAGGTGAATTTATCTATGATGAATTTACTAATTTATGTAATGAGAATGGTATTAAGAGACAAGTCTCTACACCAAGAACACCTCAGCAAAATGGGATTGCTAAAAGAAGGAATAGGTCAATCATTGACTATGCTAGAACACTAATTCTACAAAAGAATGTTGCTCAAACATATTGGAGGGAAGCTGTTAGCACAACTGTATATGTGCTTAACCGAGTACAACTAAAGAAGGACACCTTATGAGCTATGGTTTGGACACAAACCTACTATAAGTTATTTCAAAATTTTTGGAAGCAAATGTTTTACTCTAAAAGATGACATAAATGGGAAATTTGATTCTAAACGTGATGAAGGAATATTCTTAGGATATTCTACTAAGAGTAAAGCATACAAATGTCTGAATAAGGTTACAAATAAGATGATTGAAAGTACTAATGTTCATGTTGATGAGTATGATGACATAAAAATAGAAGAAAGAAAGGAACTGGAAGACTATGGTAGATTCACTTACATTGAACTTCTTGACTATCTACCGAAGTCACAACCTGTGATAACCAATCAGTAGGAAAATAACCCCGAGGAACAAGAAAGGGTAATCGATGAACAAGATGGTGCTACCGAGCAAGAAAATGAACCTGAACAGGATGAACAAGAAAGAACTGAGTACTAGCTAGTTTTGTCAGAAGACATCATCTTGAGACACAAATTATTGGAAACAAACAAGCCGGAATGCAGACAAGAAGCAAAACAAGACAAGGCACATGTCTAGTTTGTGAATTTGAACCAAAGAATGTGAAAGTTGCATTAGAAAATGAAGAATGGGTTAATGCAATGAAGGAGGAAATAGAACAAATAGAGAAAAACAAAACTTGGTCCTTAGTACCCCGACCTAAAGATAAGAATGTTATCGGTACTAAATGGATATTCAAAAACAAAATGAATGAAAATGGTGAAGTAACAAGAAATAAAGCAATATTGGTATGCAAGGGATATGCACATGAAGAAGGCATTGATTATGGTGAAACATTTGCACCTATTGCCAGATTGGAAGGAGTTAGAATGTTACTTGCATATGCTGCACACAAGAAATTTAAGGTTAATCAAATGGATGTGAAATCAACATTTATGAATGGTATACTTGAAGAAGAGGTCTACATAGAACAACATGAAGGATTCATTGATCAAAACAATAGAAACATGGTATGTAGATTACACAAAGCTTTATATGGTTTGAAGCAAGCACCGAGAGCATGGTATGAAAGACTACACACTTACTTGTTAAGTATTAGATTTATAAGAACTAGTGAGAACAAATGAAAGGTGATACTGATGACACTATTATTATTGCTGAAATTTTTGTTGATGATATTATTTTTGGAGGTCAAGATCATGTATGTAAATCTTTTGCTAATGACATGAGGAATGAGTTTGAAATGTCTATGTTCGAAGAGATTAAATTATTTCTCAGATTACAAGTGATACAACAAAGTGATGGGATATTCATCACATAGTCCAAGTACATAAAGGAAGTCTTGAAGACATTTGGCATGGAAGATGCTAAACTTGTGGGAACACCGATGGCTACTGGAAGTAAATTGACAAAGGAAGATGAAACTACAGAGGTAAACTAGACACTTTACCGATCCATGATTGGTAAGCTCATCTATGTAGTTCACAATAGACCAAATATAGCACATGGTGTGGGAATTGTTGCTAGATATTCTACTAATCCTAGAGAATCACACATTATTTCTACTAAAAAGATCTTAAGATATCTGAAAAAGATAGAGGATTATGGATTATGGTATCCTAAGGAAGGTAAGTTTGAGTTGAAGGTTTATATTGATGCTGATTGGGCTGGAAATGTGGATGATAGAAAAAGTACCACTGGAGGAGCATTTTTCTTTGGTGAAAGACTTGTAGTAAAAAGAAGGCTTGTATTTCTCAGTCTACAGCTGAATCAGAGTATGTTGTTGCTACTACTAATTGCTCAAACATTGCATATATCAAGCAAGTGTTGGAAGGAATGAATGAGGTAATCACTGACCCGGTGATCATATACTGTGACAACATAAGTGCTATTAATATTTCAAAGAATCCTGTGATGCACTCTAAGACAAAGCATATATCAATTAAGTATCACTACTTAAGAGAACAAGTGCAAGAGAAGCAAGTAAAGTTAGAATTTTTTACATCTAAAGAATAACTTGCAGACATTTTTACAAAGCCTCTACCGAAGGATACATTTGAATATTTGAGGACTAGACTTGGGGTCTGTCCCCTATCTATTGGTCACTAATGTGATATGGATGTTGCATCAACCTAATCTTATCAAAAGATCATTCATGTTGATGCAACATAGTTCACACTTTGGATTTTGTTCAAGGTTGTGATTAAGTTTGAAGAACTAAAACATATTGGGATATCAGTATACTAAGATATAGAGGAAGTAATGGACAACAGAGAGTTACTTAGCTACTAAGAGCTGATTATTTATTTGTTTCTTTGGCATTGTTGTCAAAGGGAGAGATAAATAATATGAAAAGAAAAGGAGATATACATCGATGCGAACTATCTAAGGGAGAGATAATCTGAAAGGAACTTGAGAACTGAAAAGGTTATATCTACAGAATGACAAAGCTATATTTTATAATGCTATTTTAGTAATGTAGTGATTAAACATATTAAGCTAGGGAGAGCTTACACTACATAGCATTTGATCATAGAGTTTTAGAAGACATGTTTGGTATGTGTATGGTACATTTCATATTACTTGAGTTGCCATCAATGCCAAAGGGAGAGATTGATGAACTACAACTGATTTAGAACTAGAATGAAGAATCTGTAATTTGAGATTACTGAGAAGTTGATGATTAGATATGCAAGATTATTAAATCAGTATTATGTTGTCATTGATGTCAACTAGCTTGACAATACTTATCTTGTAAGTTACTATACTAACACATCTGAAGGAAGGTGAAAGAGATGAAGAACATAAATATCTACATGAGGAAGATGTATATGACAAATGAGGATAAGGAATACACTGAGTAACTTGTTGATGAGTCTATGACTTGATGAAATTGACTTTATTATGTTGCATTCATCTATGATGAAGAATAGAGCTGAAAGACACAAAGCAGTGTTGTCAGTAAATAAATCATTTCAATATACATCGACGAAGTGTAGTGTATACCGAGCGTAGTATTAACTGAGATTGTGTTCACTAACGCATTTCTTTGTTAACTGAGCAAAACAAAAAGGAATTAAATGATTAGTTTAGCCATTAAAGTGATGAGATGTAAAGTGTATGAAATCAAGGTAACAGATAATGTTTGTTATGAAGATCGACGGCTAACATAAATCAAAAAGGATCTAATGGAGCAGATTGAAACATGTTATTGACACATCAGCTGAGGGAGCTTAAAGCGAAAAAATCTATGAATATGATTAAGTGGCAAAATCTGATTGAGGAAAAGAAAATGATTTACTCGTCTATATAAGAGACATTGGTTTCATTATGAAAAATATGTCGGAAGAAGTAGATACTATAGAATTATCACATGGAGAATTTTTCATGCATTCTAATCATACTAGTTAATGAGAACCAAGCTACAGAACAGTTACCGAGCTACAAAGAGTTATTACCGATAAATAGTAAGTTGATAAAGTATTGAATTTGAAGTGTTATATTGATCAGAAATATTTGAATGAGTTGAACATTGATCTGTGAACTATAAACTGAAGATGTATTTAGGCAGATCATCTACTATTACATATTTAACCATTGTACACAGTCAAATCTCTTAGATGAGTGGACTATGAAAGTCTTTTGATGTTTCATTCATAGAGTGAACATTGTTATCTTGTCAACCCCAGAGTGACTGTCGGTTGGATGATAACTTCTGGTTTAAAATCCTCTAACAAGGTCACACCTAATAGTGTATTTGTAACCTTTAATAGGGTTGGGTCTTCACCGACCTCACTTCAGAAGAGTGAACAATTTTGGGTTGCTGGTCCCAGGTGGTTTTTCCCTTCACAGGGTTTCCACGTTAAATCTCTTATGTTATGTGTTGATTGTGATATTTATTTGTTATCATAATTTGCATATTACATGTTAGATTTAATCAGTAATTATTATAAAGTTTGGACTAACAATCGGTAAATACATATATAGTGAAAGTATTTTATGTTTACCGACTTGTAGAAGTAGTAGAATTTTTTTGGATTATACATTTTGAATTGGGACACTAGATAACCGATTCACCCCCCTCTCAATTATTCTAACAATGCTCACCATGTTGGCAAGCTCTCTTCGGATGCATATTGTGATGACCATAGATGTCATAATTACAAATCATCTCCTAGTTGTCGGTGATTTTGACTAAAAAATTGCAATGATGGGTGGTGTCTCTTGATCCACAGGATACTATCAGAATTTCGATGGAAAGCTATCGGAAAAAGGACTCAAATGTACTAGTATTAATTAATTATATTAATTAACCACGGGGATGACATTAATTAATTAAATAATGCATGATTATTTAATCAAAATGTATTACCTAAAATGTAGTGTTAAAGAACATGAAGCAAGCTAAATATTCAACAAAATAAGTTAAGTAAACCTTTAAAATTAGACCTACAAATGAAAGAAAAAACCAAAGGGAATGCAAACCTCAAAACCCCAAGAAGCCTCCAAAGTGTAGAGGATTTGTCCAAGATGGATATTTGTGCTCATAAAAGTTTCTCAAGCTTCAATGGATGAGAGAAAAATTTGGTATTATAAGGCTATGGTTGATGTTTTTTGTCTTGAATGGTGGATGAAAATGAAGGAGATGAGGGCTCAATTTATAGGTAAGAAGAGGGTTGAATAGATGGTCAAGATGGAAAGATGAGGAAGGGTCAAGATGCATCCAAGAGAGAGAGAGCGCATGGATTTTTCTTTCTGAAATGCATATCATTGTGACAAGTTTCACAATGAGAGAGGTTGAGAGGAGAGGTTAAATCCTTGAGGAATGTCACCATTTTGGGAAGATGGATGGGTGACAAAGGTGTAAGAGGGAGATGGAGTGTGTAAGGGATGTGTAAGAGCATTTAAGGTTGACATGAGGTGAGGGAATTGGGGGATGTGAGGATGTGACATGGGAGTTGACTTGAGTTAGGTTAGGATTTCTTAATCTATCGATTATGATTGTACAAATGCTTAGGAGGTGATTAGGCTTGAATTAGGAGGCAAGTGAGAAGTTTAGGAGGATTTTATGGGAGGAGAGACAATGAGTGGAGGGTTGGATTAGCTAATCATGAGTCATTAGCTAATTAAGGGTGATTAGTATGTGAGAATAGGTTGGGTTGAGTTGGAACGAAGGGTTTGGTAGTTGGGATGGGTTAGGTTAGGGGTTAAAGTTAGGAGCCATGTTCTCTAATTGATTAAATAGGAGTTATTTAATCAAAAAGGGATTTATGAATTAATTTTAAATAGATAAATGTATTCATTTAAATTAATAGATGAAGGGGATTTAATTAATTAAATGGTTATGGGTATCCATTATATTAATTAGATTATAGTTAATTAATTAGATTAATTAACTAGGGGGATGACATTGATTACTTAAATAATGCATGATTATTTAATCAATAATGCGAGTAAGATGACTAAATTTAATTAAAATCGTTAATCAAATTTAGGTGTCTACATTTTGCCCCTCTTTGAGATGGTGTTATATAGTAGCATCATTTCAAAGAAAAGTAAAACATAGGTCTAGAAAGAAAATGGTTGAATTGGAAAAGGTGCCCCAGCCATTCAAAAGAGTAACTAGGAGAAAGGATTGATAGGAGATGAGGATGAGGATGCCCCCTCGATAGGACAGATGGGTTGAAGAGAACATGGGTGTACTCTCAAAATGGATGAGAGGATGCATGTAGGATGAGTGAATGATGAGAGGATGGATAGTTAAGAAGCTTGAACTAGCACCTCCCAAAATGTAGATTTCCTATAGTGAGCACTTATTTTGATTTAGCACTATCCAAGACCTACCAAGGCTTCTAGGAACTCAAGGCCATGTATTACCTAAAATGTAGTGTTAAAGAACAGGAAGCAAGATAAATATTCAACAAAACAAGTTAAATAAACCTTTAAGATTAGACCTACAAATGAAAGAAAAAACCAAAGGGAATGCAAACCTAAAAACCCAAAGAAGCCTCCAAAGTGTAGAGAATTTGTCCAAGATGGATATCTGTGCTCATAAAATTTTCCCAAGCTTCAATGGATGATTGTAAAATTGGCATTATAAGGCTATGGTTGATGTTTTTTGGCTCTCAAATGGGCATGATAAATTTTCTTGAATGGTGGATGAAAATGAAGGAGATGAGGGCTCAATTTATAGGCAAGAAGAGGGTTGAATAAATGGTTAAAATGAAAATATGAGGAAGGGTCAAGATGCATCCAAGAGAGAGAACATAGATTGTGCTTTCTCAAATGCATAACATTGTGATAAGTGTCACAATGAAAGAGGTTGAGAGGAGAGGTCAAATCCTTGAGGAATGTGACCATTTTGGGAAAAGGGATGGGGGACAAAGGTGTAAGAGGGAGATGGAGTGTGTAAGAGATGTGTAAGAGCATTCATGGTTGACATGAGGTTTGGGGGTTGGGAGACGTGAGGATGTGACAAGAGAGTTGACTTGGGTTTGCTAATCCATTTGATTAGGATTGTGCAAATGATTAAGGGGTGATTAGGCTTAGATTAGAGGGCAAGTGGGAGAATTAGGAGGATGTGATGGGGGGAGAGAGAATGAGTGGAGGGTTGGATTAGCTAATCATGGGTCATTAGCTAATTAAGGGTGATTAGTATGTGTGAATAGGTTGGGTTGAGTTGAAACTAAGGATTTTGTAGTTAGGATGGGTTAGGTTAGGGGTTAAAGTTAGGAGTCATGTGCTGTAATTGATTAAATAGGAGTTATTTATCAAAAAAGGGATTTATGAATTAATTTTAGATAGATAAATGTATTCATTCAAATTAATAGATGAAGGGGATTTAATTAATTAAATGGTTATGGGTTTCCATTATATTGATTGGACTATAGTTAATTAATTAGATTAATTAAGTAGGGGATTACATTAATTAATTAATTAATGCATGATTATTTAATCAATAATGCGAGTAAGATGACTAAATTTAATTAAAATCGTTAATCAAATTTAGGTATCTACATTTTTTCCCTCTTTGAGATGGTGTTATATAGTAGCATCATTTCAAAGAAAAGTAAAACATAGGTCAAGAAAGAGAATGGTTGAATTGGAAAAGGTGCCCCAATCATTCAAAAGAGTAACTAGGAGAAAGGACTGATAGGAGATGAGGATGAGGATGGCCCCTCGAGAGGAAGGGAAAGTTGAAGAGAACATGGGTGTACTCTTGAAATGGATGAGAAGATGCATGAATGATGAGAGGATGGATAGTTAAGAAGCTTAAGCTGACACCTCCCAAAAGGTATATGTCATGTAGTGAGGACTTATTTTGATTTAGCACTATCCAAGACCTGCCAAGGTTACTAGAAACTCCAGGCCATGTCATAGATCTTGCATGAGCCTGATGCAACAAAAATGCAAGGATTTCCCCAGCATCACACCTAGGTCCAAGCGAAGTAGGGTAGAAATGATGTTAAGGAACCCACAAGAAAACAATATTTCACAAGTGTACCATGTGACCATAGGGGATCACATGTTTGAATATGCAAGGGTCATATCCGACTAACTCTCAAAAATAAAAGATCAATACCTTTCCCTAAGCTCCAATATTTAGAGCACACCATGATATAAAGGATCGTGGCGACCCTGAGGAGGTGGACCAAGGAAGCCCAAGATGAAAGATAAACAAAGATCCAAAAGTACCAAAGAAATAAAAAATATCTCACAAAATAATTTGCCAATATAAGGAGGATGATGGTTGATGACTGGTTTGATTGGTCTGATATGAGGAAGGATAGATCCTACGAAGACTGATGATGGATTTCTTTAGACTAAGATTTATATGATAAAAGAAAAGTGATACACTCAAACCTAAAAGGGACTAGGGGATGGTTGTTGATGTGCTAGTTAGATAGGGACATGAGTCATGATGACACAAGGACTGACTGACATAAAGGATGGGACCTAAAGACACATATGTACAAATGGGCCTAGGTGGGGACAAGACTACCGCTATGTACAAGACATAAACTAAAAAATGTACAGGGGATTGGGGGATGAAGATGATGATACAAAGATATGCATGGTGATGCCCTGGTTGATGTGGAAGGTCAAGATGGACTAATGGTGGGTAGGCTGATGATGGATCAGGAAGGATGCATCCCAATGATGATGATTGGATTGAGATCAAGGCTTGCAAAAAGACTAAAGCTAGTTGTAAAGTTCTTTGTCTTGATGTGACTATCGTGTTATTTCTTCCATTTTTGTTGAATCAATTTTCTTTGTTTTAGGGAGCACTTCCTTGTTTCATCAAGTGCATTAAGTTGTAGGAGGCACTCTTTTTGTGTTGCAAGAAGATCAATATCCAATTCTAATGTTGTTCGAAGAGTCTTATGTTCTAACTCAATAGGAAATATTGTGATTTTACCATACAACAACTCAAATGGGGTAAACCTAGTTGTTGTTTTCCAAGTTTTTCTATATGCCCATATGGCTTCAGGAAGTCTACTTCTCCAATCCTTTTTGTGTAGTTGCACTATTTTGGTCAGGATAGATTCAATCTCTCGATTAGTGACCTCTTCTTGGCCATTTGCTTGAGGATGATATGGGCTTGACTTTTTGTGTTGTATTTTATATTCTTCCATCGGTGTTGTGATCAAGTTTGAAGTGAATTGGGCACCTTGGTCTGTGACAAGCTCTCTTGGAACATCATATGTGGTGAATATTTCTTCATAAAATAATTCAGAAACCTTGTTGTCTCTAGCATGCTTCATGGCTCTAACCTCTACCCAATTAGTGACATAGTCCGTGCAAACCAAGATATAGGAATATCCATTGGATGTGGGATCGATAGGACCAATAAATTTCATTCCCCATTTGTCAAAGGGAGTAAAAACTACCTCAGGATACATGGGTATTTCATCAGACTTTGTGGGCTGGCCCATTTGTTGGCATCTATCACATTTCCTTATGTAGACTGTTGTATCTCTATGTAAAGTAGGCCAGTAATATCCTATTATTAATATCTTCATAGTTGTCCTCTTGGCTACAAAGTGTCCACCACAAGGCTCATCATGACATGCATGAAGGATGTCATAAGTTTCATCCTCCCTCACACATCTTCTCATGACTTGATCATGTCTTATATAGAATAATCTATTATCCAACCATGTAAAGTTGCAACTCTTCTCTACAAGCAATCTCCTCTCCTTGGGTGAGAAATAGGTTGAAATCATAATAGAAGCTAGATAATTAGCAATTTCTGCATACCATGGTGTTTTAGTAGATATAGAAAACAAATGTTCATATGGAAAATCTTCATCAATCACCTGAGAGTCACTAGAAGTAGGGTTTTGAAGTCTATGACTACATTAGTGTAGTTCCTCACTCATTTGCCTCCTTGCAAGAAAATCCTAAGGGTGTGGTTTTGATTGTCACACTCGAAGGGTAAGGTCATGTTGGTCCCAATGTGAGGTTGAGTCCGCTAGAAAGATTGTTTTTGGAGCATATTTTTGATGTTCTACATGAATGTGGAGACGTAGGATGTGGTCTTGAATTGCATTCTAGTGACCCTTAGAGTTAGGGATGAGTCGGTCATGTGAATGCAGTGATTTTTATCCGCATTATGATTTGATGGAATTGTGAGATGCACCTTACCCATCTTTTCCTTATGTTTATCAAGAGATTATCTTTGGAGCCGTGTCGGGTGTTTTAAGAGACTCTATCATTGTATTATCTTTCTACATTTTAGACTCAGTAATTAGAAAGTTATGTTGTTACATTATGGATTTGTGTCCTGATGGATAGAGGCTTGACCAACCTTGTGATGTACTCTTTTTCATGTGCTTATGCACTCATAATTCTAGGATGATCCATGTTTTAAATAGGATTAATTGAATTCAATTGATCTTTATGATAGTACAATTGAGTGAATGTTTTGTGGAAATTATATTAGAACAAGATAATTTAAATAATAAAAAGGTGAAATATATATATATTATAATGTAGTTAAATAATGTTTTCCATGTGTATATATTTTCTAGAAGAAATGCAGTAGGAAAGGTGTGTTGTGTCGAGAATTGAGTAGGCAGAATGTACCCCTTTTGAATATTGAAATGTTTTTATTGGATATGAATGCTTACATAAAAGACCATTTGAATTTATTCTATGTTGAGACATGTATTAATAGAAAATTAATTATTGGGTCCTGATGTTGAGTAGGAAATTTTGCATAGCATGCCTTGATGTTATAGTAATGCGAGAAAAGTGAATCAGTCGAAATTTTGCTTGTAAATGAGTTAGGACACATTCTATGATTTGATTTTTAGGTCTTGATGTTATGGATGTGATGAATTATTTAATTTTGAATATTATGCTTTAATTTCATGTTTATGAAATAAACTTTTATGTGTAATGATCATGGTTAATGAGTTAGGTTGATTGATTTAATGATGTGATTCATGACTTAACTTGCTTTGAATTTAGAAAAATGTATTATTGAAAATTATGTGATTATCTTGAGATAAAGTGTGGATACAATTGGAAATATATGATGTAATTGAGTATAATTAGTTATGATATATTTTATATGTATATGTTATTTGACCTTTCATGAGCTACTGATATTTTTATCTAGTGTACAGGAAATGACCATGGATTACTTGAGGGGAAATTAAAGATGGATGAATGTAAAAATATTGTAAAGACTAGCTGGTTATCTCCAAAGGGATAAATAACCTCATCGTTATGTATAAGTTTTTAAAGTAATGTTTGATTGTATTATTTAATTTTCTTTATTTTTATTTTTAATATATTGTTTGTTTCCAATGTTTGCTATTTTTGGTAATGCGTGAGGTAAGCCCGGTTATGTTTTGGTTCCCCTAGCTGGGGGGTGGCCTCTTAGAGGCCTTGGATGGGAGGTGAGCATCCCATGGTCTACCTAAAGATACTTTATTTGTAGGTTGATGCCCTATGAGTTCTTGAAGGATTGAAAAGAAGAATATTAGAAAAAAGATATGTTTTGTGAAACTTAGAGTTCAATGTTTCGTCAGAGAACTTCCTTTTATAAAAGATCATTGAGGAATCCTTGTAATGAATTTTGCAAAATTAAAGGGCAAATTGCTTTTATGAAAAGGTCTTATGAAATTCATTGTAATCTGCAATTTATTTGTATATGCATTATATAAGTTTTTTGTTGCATCTGTAAGAAAATTTAAAGGGAAGGAGCAATAAGACATGTTCATAAGTTGTAATTTTTAGAATGGATAGTTTATAGTCTTTTATGTCTTTTTTTTTTGAATAACTTATTGTTGCAGTCAAATTCATAAATGAAGACATTGTCCTTTTACTATGTGTAATGTGTAGTTTTTTTTTAAGAAACAAAAAAATAGTTTTAGCTTGCTGTTTAAATTTTAGAGATATTTCCTGAAATTCCAAAATTTACTATGCATCACAAGTTGAATAAATATTTTTTTTTTAAAATTATATTGTTGCTTAAGTAATTTAAAGAAAAAATTTACATTTAAGATTAACTTGGTGCTTCCTTCAAAAGAATCTATACTAGGTTTATTGTTCTAAGATAGTAAGGATCAATGACTCATTTCATTTATTCAGATTTGTCTTTAAAAAAAAAAAATAGTAGCATTTTGACTATTGGAAGTATATTCTTTAATAGTTTAGATTTTTTTTTAAAAACTAAAAAAAATAAAGAATGTAACTTATTATTGATGTAGTGTTTACAAAAAAACTAATATGTCTAATTTATTTCACTAACTTTATATTTAATAAGCTAATATCTAATTTTTGCATGTATGTTATAGAGTAAAAAAAAATAGAAAAAAGAAAGAAAAGAACATTGAAAATAATATTCTATCTTTTGATTTTTGCATGCATGTTAGAATTAAAAAAAAGAAAAAGAAAACATACCCATGCTACTGTTATAGTTCCTTTTAAAAATATATATATAAACAAAAATAATAATAATAAAACATGGTTTGCATTGAAATTTATTTAAAAATAATAATAATAAATAAATTAAAGAAATATTTAAAAATAAATAAATAAATATTAAATAAACAAAAAAATAGGACCTTTGGCAGTGGCTAGAACCCCACAGTCCACGACATGTGGCATGGCTATGGAGGCACAATCCACAGCACTATCGTGGTTGTGCATGCACAGTGCATGACATGTCGTGGCTGTGGGGGCATAGTGCATGACATGTCGTGGTTGTGGTGTCCACAGCATGACAGACCGTGTCTGTGGTGGCCACAGTGCGGCTCGGTCATGGTGCAGGGGGAAGGGTGCGGGGTTGAGCCTCGGCTCCCCGAAAACCCTTTCACATGCATTTTTTTTCCTCAAATTTGTTTTATTTATTATACAAAAAATAATAATAAACCTAAATGCATAAATAGGAGTAAAATGAGGAGATATACCTTGCTTGTTGGCGTTCTCCATTTGTTGGTAAAAGGGAGAAGAAATGTATATATAAACATATATATACACATATACACAACATGTGTATATGTGTATAAATAGGATTAATATATGAAGCATGAACCTCCATGAAAGGGCTTCCCAAGCTCACCTGCAACAAACGTAAAAAAAAAAAGAAAAAAATTATACTCATGTAGGAATTGATGGGGGAGAGAATAGAGAAGAAGTTGGAGAAATGAGAAGAAAATTTGGGTGTTGCCATTTTGACCCTAACCCTAATTTCAAAATTAGGGTTAGGGCAAAAAGGAGTCAACCCAAATTTGACTTCCCTTTTCCCCCCTCTTTTCTTTTAGTTTTTTTTGTTTATTTCCTATTTGGAATTTGTTTCATTTCCATATTTAAAAGGCTTGAATTTGTTTTGGTGGGAAATGAAATCTTTTTCCCTTTTTATTTTTTCTTATTAAGATTTTTGTGTAAATGAGATCTTTTCTCATTAATGTATTTTTTTAAATTAATTTCCTGTATGGTATTTTACCCATGGTATTTTTTAAATTGATATTTCACTATGGGTAATTTTGTAATATGTAATTAAATTTAGTAATGTTGTTATGGGAGATTTTATTTTGAAATATTTATTAAAGTAAAATTTCTAAGAGGAGACCTTTAGTGGAGTAATTTAATTAATAGTTGTTAAATGAAATTTTATTATAAGTTTATATTAAATTGAGATATAATTTTAATTATTATTCAAATTAATGTAGTAACATAACAGTCTTATTTAAATGTTAAATAATAAAATGTAACCTAGTTTAGAACTTAAGTGTAGAGAGGAAAACATTTATTGTATTAAGAAATTTAAATGCAATTGTAATTAATGGGATATTCTTTTAAATTGATTTAGTTAGGGTTTGATTAAGCTAGTTATCCCTAGTTTTATGTTTGGCTTTTTATCATGTGAGAGATGTTGGCGGAACGATAACCCCTCGCCATGATTTTTGTCTAATCCACTCTAAGTAATTCAACTATCTTTTTAATCAATCTTTTGGCTATAAACATTAATAATATTATAGCATTTTAATTAATTCAAAAAAAAGTTGGTTTGTTTTTCCTGATAAATTTGGGCATGACATTTTGGTATCAGAGCCAGGTTACTTAACTTTGGGGGGAGATTGGGTCTCGTAATTGCTTGATGTGCGTAACACTAGGGAAACATGGGTCTAGTAAATGCTTGAAGGCCCACAAATTTTGATCAGAGCATAGTTGAGGAAAAATATTGAAAATCTTTTTTTTTCAAAATTTTCTATGTTTTAGTAAATTGCATTTTTTAAGGTCTTCGTAACATTTATGGGCCAATCTTCCTTCCAGGAGTCATGTACTCTTGAAAATTGCCTCTAGATAATTTGATTAGCTTTCCAACGATGTAAGCAGGGAGTTTTCTTGAGCTAAGTAGTGAAAGTTATGCCTTCTCCAAGTAGACCTATTTTTTTATACATAGATTTTTTTTTTGATAATTTTTAATAAACATTATGATGTTTTTTCAACTTATTTACAAGGGGATTCTTGTGACTCTTGGGATCCATCAAATTTTATAAATTCCAATTTCGAATAGCATGGATCACTTTTTTTTTGGTTTATAATTTAACCCCATAATTCAGGTAAATTTTTCTTTTTAGGAGATAGACAAGGTACATAAAAATATTTTAATAACTCAAGATAAAGGGTCGATGCAAATTGAAAACATGTTATTCCATAACAGTAATCATACCTAGAAAAATAACTTAAGAGGGTTAGGAAAGGATAATGTTCAGTGTTAATGGAAACCACTCCTTATTTCATTTATTTATTTTTATATAAAAAGAGAAAGAGATAAGAGAACTTAATTAAAAGGGCACTAATCTATTGGTGGAGTAAAGATGTCCACTCAATCCTACCTATGAGTTTTAAGTGTATTAATTGAGAGAAATATTGAAGTGTAATCACCACGTTACTAAATCTTACCAAATTAAGTTATCCTAAGACTTGCGAATCGATTAGAGGATTTGGAAAGGTAAAATGAATTAAAAGATCTAATTTTAAATAAAGGACGATGGAAACAACAATTAAAATTATTTTGACCACATTAGCAAGTAACACTAAGGCGTGATTATACATTCAATGCATATGGAGGAAATTATTAGTTATGATAGGATGCACATAATGCTTGAACGGAGAATAAATCATAGGATTTTTTAGATGCACAACATTGGAACCACCTACCCTTATCTTGTTCACAATTTAAAACCTTTTCATTTATGATGGAAATATTGTAAGGGAAGTGAAAGCAACTTAAAATACTTGTGTGGAAACATTTAGAAACTTTCTTATTAAGAGTCTACAATGCATAAATTTCTTGATATGTTCCTTTCAACATAGATAAGAGATACTTTATCAAGCACCCGAAAATAACAAAGAAAGTACCTTAGGAGTAAAAATGTTAAAAGTTACTTGGCCAAAATGATCGATCAACACATGAGGACCCCACCTTTGAAATAGGAAAGATAAGACTAATATAAGTAATGGAAAATACAACTTCCTAGGAATTATCTCTGATTACATGAATTTGTACTTAAAGAGAAATTTTTCTTTTAGAATATAGAATTAATTTCCTACAAAAAAAAATTTCTTAACAATGATTCGATGGTAAAATGAAGCCAATGCATGTGTTAATAAAATTCCTTTGGTAATTAAATGGAAAACCCTAATCAAGGTACACTACTAAGATGATTCAATGATTGGGGGTAGAATGCAACCCTTAGACCCTTTGTGTACAAATATAAAGTAAGGTATTTACAAATTACAAATAAGGAAGATGGCATCTTTTTACCAATGACCTTGTTTGTTAAAGTTTTGAAGTAATTAATCTGAGATGTAAAGAAACTATAGTCAAACAATGACAATTCTAGAGACTAATATGGAACCGATGGAGATAGTATACATTCAATCGAGCATAAATAACTTGAATATTCAATGTTGTATTAGTTATTAGTGCATAGGCATTTTAACCTTGTTAATGCAATTATAAATAGAAGAATATAATTTATTTTTAAGGAATTTTACTTTTGACTAGTTCCTTGTGTGTTGCAAAGTTAGTTGGGAATTAAATTACCATAATCTTCTTGCACAACGATCCTCCTTTAAGGTTTATAGATGCAAATTTTGCACATGTAAATTATGAGAAGTTGTAAAATATCTATTTATTTTAGTGTGAAGACATTATTTGAATATTAACATGTTATTAATGATTAGGGGTAGGAAACTACCATAGGGTTACAGAATTTTCTAATGCCATTGTGTGGGAAACATGGTATGGGAATGTCAATCTTTAGGATAGTCATGTTAAACCTTGTCAATTAAAGGACAAAAGATGGATTATGCTTTGACTTGAAAGAAACTTAAGACAAATTGTGAGAGAGAGAGAGAGACATCAATTCTAATAGGGTTATCATCAAAACTATTAAAGTAGATTTCGTATAAATTGATAAACACAAGAGAAGGGAGTAAGTCATACGTCTGTGTCTTTACACCATGTACAAATTTTTAAACACCCCTCCTCGCGATGTAATGTGGTGTTCTTGTGGGGATGTTATGTGAAGTAGATACTTTTGAGGTAATAATGTGGATAACATGCAACATAAGCATGATAATATAATTAGTAAATGTAGTAGCTAATGTGTTGTGATGCTTCGTAAGTAATTGACTTGTTCACCAAACCTGGGAAAGGTTGTGGTGGACATCGAATGTCAAACCACCAGATAGAACCACTAGAGAAGTTTTATGTAAATATGACAGTGCAAATATTCATATGAATTAATTATGCTAGTAGATGTTCTCATGATGTTATTGTGTTGATATTTGTGCCCTAGTTATTTCTTTCATTAAAAAAATGCTCTTGTAAATGTGGTAATATGATTGTTTCATGCTTTATTGGCCTAAGTAAGTGTTGGATATTTTATGGCGTGTTATTACGATGATATATGGAAGAAGTGGAATATCCTATAGAGTATGAAAAACCAATTAAATATGCTCTTGCCTCCCTAAATTGTGCTTGACTACCTATCTCCCCAAGGAAATGTTTTCTGGAAAACCCTTAATGCTTTATCCTTGTTAGAACATAATTGGATTTTTTAAATTATTGCCATAATAAATCTATGTTGATATTTCCCCATCTTCCTCTGAGTGACCTCAAAAGGTCACATAGTTCATGTAATGATTGTGGTAGAATATGAATTTGCTAAATTTATTTTTCTTTTATTTTACTTTGTTTTGTTAGTTTATTTTCGCAAGTGCCAACAATGAAAAAGTAATTAAATTTATGTTGGGTTGCTTAGCCAAACTTTATTTTAATGTCCTTATTTGCCTCAAGGACTCGTTACTTTACTTTTTAAATTAAAGTTTTACCAGTGTGGCCACTTTTGAATCTTGCTTTATTGAATCATCTTTTCAGATTTTAAATTATGGATTTCATGATTATTTGATGAGGCTCTTATGGTTGAAATTTTTTGGCAAGTTCTTTCATGGTAGGTTGTATGAGGGAGAAGATTTCTATTGGGGAAATCCATTATATTATTATTATTATAAAAGGGGAGAAATTATATAGAGACTTCCCACCACACTATACTCACCATTGTCATCAACATTATTGATGACCATACTTGTAGCCCTAGTGAGAGTCACCCTTGGTTGTGATGTGTAAAGGCTTTGAAAGACTATTCTATGAATCTTATTACATAAATATTATGCTCTATCAATAATTCAATGTAAAATTGGTATAAATATGGATTGGTAAGTGAGAAATAATATATATCTTATATTGGATCTTTACACCAAATTTTGAAATTAAAGGAACCAACATCAAGAGTGATGTTAGGGTACATTTGGATAATGATGTAAGAGAAAAGTTCCATTTTTTAGTATGTTTCCTTGTGACCTTAGATCCCTTTTGATGCTTTGGTGGTACTACCTTGCATGATCTTGTTTCTTGATGAAATTTGAAAACAATGAAAATAGATGAATATAATAATAATAGAACGTGAAGCTTGGATAGACAATTCCATTGAACAATGTTTTACTTTTAATCTTAGAAATGCTCCAAAAAAGGTAAATGTTTTCACTAAGGATTGCACCCAATTTGCTAAGTGTTAAACCTAGCAATCCTGTGAAACATGGGACTATTCTCAGGCTGTGGGTAACCTATTTGAGAACAGACCTCCAGATTAAGGGTCGGCTTCCCTTTGGATCACTTGAAACTTATCTAAACTTTGAAGGGAAAGGGAGAGAAAGTGCATGAAATTAAACAACTACAAATGAACTAAAACAAAGGTGATCCACCAATTTTGAAGAAGATCCACAACTAAAAATATGTTTACTCCAACAGCAAAACAAACTAACTCACAACTCAATCCCACTTTCTTAACTCTTAGTGAAACAAGGTACTTAGAATGCGGAAAAGGAAGAAAACTTCACAAATCTGATATTCTTGATTGCACACAAACCACACTACTAAATTAAGATAGATTCCTGAACACCAATTTGGATTCAATATGAAGATTAAGGACACAAGAACATCATAATAATCCTACATATGAATTCAAAAGCAAACCTAGAATTATGGGAGAACAAGAAGGATCAATTTTATTGCTGAAAAGTATCAAGTACAAGATGTGTCTCTCAAAGCTACAACACTCCTATCAGAGAGAAAGAAAATGAAGAGCTAACCTCAATCACCAAAGGTGAGAGGTATAAAATCTAAAACTAGGAATCTGCATTCAAACTCCACTACCTCCTAAGAATAGAAAAGTCAATCATGGACCCATGAGGCTGCATCATGATTTGAATGCTAGATTCCTAGATTCCTAGGAGTGAGGAAAGTGGGAGCCTAAAAATAAATAGTCAAAGATGACTACTCTATCCACTAAGTCATGCCTATAAATGATATTCTGACAATAGTTTATAAAAACACCATTTTTCGATATCTTACAATAATATACATGCAATGACTTATCATTAAAAACCTATCCCAATATGTCATAAAATGGGTCCAAATGCATTTTAAAATGGTCTCAACCAAAATAGGGAAACACATTTTAAAAAGGAATAACATTAAACAAAAACCCTCCTATGCCGTAGAATAAACTATGGGTTGCATATCTCAAAATATTCATAAATTAATAAATGGCCCTCAACCCAAAAATGGGGAGAGCACATTTAAAAAAATTTCATCCTAAAACCCAAAGTTTGAAGAAAATATATCTTCAAAGAAATGAAACCTCAACCCTAAAGAAAGGGGAGAAAAGAAAAATTTATCACTTTTAATCAAAGCCCTTCTAGCTGACATTCATATTTTCCACATCATGGCACCTGTTGAGTTTCCATCTTCGACTAATAGCTCCAACTCTAATCTCTGAATCTAGCTTTAGAAACAGCCATCTGTTATTGTACTTTTGACAGTGAACTCAGCTTGATTTGTGGAAACTTCTATTTTTGTTCAGCTTATTGATCTTCCATCATGGCATACTTGCTCGAGGTAGGCATCATGTTCATTTCTCATTTCACTGTTATGATTGTTGCTATGAACTCTACATTTGAAGGTTGGAGGCCATGCTCTATGATGAAAGCTAGGGCATCAATACTTGTAAATATATTAGGGCACTATGAATGTTTTCATTTTACAGCTCTCTGATTGTATTTGAGGGCACGTGTTTGTATTTGGCAATGTCTTTACTGCAACTTTATGGCACCCTCTTCTCACAACCATGCCTCCTTGTGTTTATTGTCGCATTGAAGGCATAGCTTGTGATATGCTAGGACACGGTTTATGAACTGTCATCACTCTGCATATTGATGTTTGCCGAGTGTGTATCAACAAACGTACATGTATTCAAAATCACTGGTGTGAGCACCCAATGCCCAATGAGATGTGAGTTAGGGCATCACCATTGATTCCCTATGAAGGCGTTGTTGTGTTGAGGGTATTGTGCACTTTACTTTCACTAGAACTGTATTGTATGCAATTGCATGTATATTTGGTGTTCATGTTGTTTATTTCCTAGCCCGCATGAGACTAGGGCATGGTACTGGTGTACTTGTTTTATACACAGTCTGAGAGCATACTAGGGCATTTGTATCTGTTGATGCTTTAGGTTTTGTTGTATATTGCATCTCCATTGTGTGTTGATGCCATTTACTGCTTGAGTCTACGACCCAGAATAGAGTACCATGTTTATTCATATTTATGTTATCTCATTGGAGCTCATGATCATTTGAAACCATGTTGTTTACTAAATATTCATGGGTAATGATGATATGCCACCTATGACTAGTATATTCTTACGATTATCCATGGCACCATGGTAACCGTGCTCTATTTATGGCACTAGCTTTTAAGTTAGGGAATGCTCACTACCTTGATACTTGAGAGCTAGAACACCATGTTTGTGGGTATCACTATTTGATACTGTTTGATCTTTTGGCACCTTCTATCTTGATTTTGTTATTAATAGATTGATAAGCCCTGGATTAGCCCATGAACTAGGAATAGGGCATTGTTATTACTTAGCCACTATTATTCAAAAGTTTGTTCTGGCACAACCTTCAAGCACTGCTAGGGCATCATTTGTGAACTGTCATCATTTAATTGGGCTCATTGAAACTCTCAATTGTGCTCACTATTAATGACTTCACTGTTGAGGGCAATCTATGGCATCATTATATTGACTGGCCCAGTTGTATTATGGAGGAATTGTGAATGGACCCAACGCTTATTATGATTTGCATTGATGTTGATTATCATGCCCTGTTATTTGTACTTGAGAGGCCTGAGAGCTTGAACACCTATTGTTGTTTTCTCCATTGAAGCATTGGCACCTGAGTTCCCATGGTTTGTTGCATATGTCTAGTATCAATGATATTTTATGACATTATTGTCACATGCTTAATTGCAATGATGCATTCACATGTTTTCATTTAAATTGATGTCTCTTTGATTTTGTTGTAGATGTATGGATACTCATGAAACAATAATGTTGTCATTGTGTTGATATTTTCTTCATGCTACATCACACATGATATTCCCATGCCATAATATTGATGTAGATCTGAAGTACACCTATGTTGCAGTGTGCCTTCCCCGGTTCATAGATTTGTGTGCCACGTTCCTAGCTCTAGTTTCCTTTGATGCTATGGTTGATCTTTGTGATCCTGTGAGCTTGTCCATCTCTTGCTATTCATTTACTAATTGACACCATGCCTTGTATATGTATGGATGAAACATCAATGCTTCTATTATTTTGTTGTAGCCATACCATCAATGCACCATATATCATTGATATCTTTTGTTCTTTGAGAAGCTTGGCACTTTGACTAATTGTAATAGTTAGAGCATGCAGTCCTGATGTTGCATTAAATGCTTATGTGTTCTAAATATTTAAGTCCATTGGAAAAATAGGGCATTGCATTTGATTGCTTACTTGGTGCCTTATTGGTTTATCATATCATCATGTTCATGTCACAATATACACAATTTCTATTTTGCACTTTGATGCAAGTATTTGGTTTATCATGTCATGCTGCTTAATGATCCTCATTGATGCTAAATCATCTAGATGCCCCTTTGTTCATACAATGTGTGTTCTTGGCTCTTGATGTGATCACTTCACAGGAAACCTAGATTTTTCCTATCATGATCTGCATCAAGGGCCCGAGTCATTCATTGAACTTGTTGTTGGATCAGCTCCCCTGTATCTGCACATGGAACAAACACGTCAGTGAAAACATGGTGCCTCTTTTACTTTTTGGAGCCCTATCCACATGCCCTAAGCACAACCTTTGTTAGAGGTGCACAACTGAGTTTATATATGCATCCTGTAGATATTGTGATACTAGCCATTGCATAGATCCATTGGATCTAACCCATCTCCTCTTCTCTTCTTGTAGGTTCTGGATCTCAGGAGCTCTCTGGATAGGACCAGATCCAGACACCAATACCAAGCAATGTCTGGTACCCCAGTATTTAACAATTTTCCTTTATGTATATGTATACTCATTCATTCAATTTTGGTAACGGCTATGCTCACGGCCTATGTGAGCTCAGATAGATGTTTCTTTCTTTCAGTTCTTTCCCTTCTATACAGTATACATACATGTATGTGTAGCTTTAGATGCAGTTCATTTCCTTTTATTTTCATGTATTTTGTAATGAAATGAACACAAAATTTAAAGAAGATCACCTAATAACACAAACTAGGGTACTATAGCATCATCTAGTAATTAGGCCTCCAAGTCTAAGAATGAGCAAAAAATATGATAACAAACACTCAACGAACATTGTTTGGCTATCCATCACTATTCCACTCTTCGACATTTAAGAAAACATTTACCATGCTTACTATGTACACAATATTTTATTAGATGGATTCAAAATCTCATTGGGATAATAATTATTAGTGTGTCATTTCTATGTTTCCTGACTATATATACATTAACCATGGTATTATAGATATCATATTGATAGGAATATTTTCTATTGCCAATCACAATTTTGTAAAATTTTGCTTGACTCATTATGAATTGATATAAATTTCCTTTGTTGTCATATCTCAGCCTTAAATTTACCCAAAAAACTGATGAACTACAATTGATTGAGAACCTAATTGAAGAACTTCAAGTGATTAGAGATCACCAAACACTGAACTATTATGTAAGATAATTGAATCAGTTTTATGTTGTCATTGATGTCAACTAGTTTTGACAATACTCATCATGGAGTTGCAAACATCTACACATCTATAGAAGAGAAGAGAAAGATGAAGAACTGAGATATCTACATTGAGGAAGATGGATATGATAGATGAGGATAAGGAATACTCTTGGTAACTTATTGATGAGTCTATGACTTCATATTGTTGACTTGATTATGTTGCATTAATCTATTATGAAGTTGGGAGAAAAATGTTACAAAGTAGTGTGGTTAGTTAATGAAGCATTATAGTATACACCAAGAAATGTAGTGTATACTGAGCAATGTAGTGTATATTGAGCATAGTATAAACTGAGCTTTTGTTCATTGACGCATTTCTTTGTTAATCGAGAATGAACAAAAGAACTAAATGATTAGTTTAGCTGACACAATTGATGAGCTAGAAAACACCTCATGATCTGAGTGGAAAGATAAAGTTTGTTATGAGATCAATGGCTAGAAAAATTCAAGGAAGATCTAAATGAAAAAATTGAAACATGTTACTGACACATCTGCCAAGGAAGGTTTAAGCGGCAAAATCAATGAAGGTGATTAAGCAGCAAAATCTGATGGATGAGAAGAAAATGGTTTACTTGTCTATTTAAGAGACTAGGGTTTCATTATGAAACTTATGCTAGAGGAAATAATACTATAGATAAATTGCATGAACAAGCTTCATACATGCCTGATCAAACTGGTTAAGGAGAACCGAACTATAGAGATTACTGAGCGTCAGAAAGCTATAACCAAGAGACAGTAAGTTACTGAATATTATTGAACAGAATTGATATATTAATCAGAGGATTTGAATGAGCATTATATAGATCTATACATCTACAAAATCATTTGTATTGTAATCAAATCACCTACTGTTACATTTTAACCATTGTAATCAGATAAATCTCTTAACCGAGTAGACTAGAAAGTCTTGTAATGTCATTCATAGAATGTACATTTGTTATCCTATCAACCCCATAGTGAATGCTGGTTGGAGGATAACGGTTAGTGTTAAATCCTCTAACAAGGTCACACCTTATAGTGTGTTTTGTAACCTTTAACAGGGTTGGCTCTTCAAAAGAGTGAACAATTTTGGGTTACCAATCCCAAGTGGTTTTTCCCTTTATAGGGTTTCCATGTTAAATCTCTTGTGTTATGTGTTGATTGTGATAATTATTGGTTGCTTGGAATAGAGTTTTAAGGACTTTAGCATAAACATCACAAAATGTATAAGAGGGATGTGCCAAAGCTGAACAAGAACAACTTTATAATATGGCAAAGCTGAATGAAACTACATATATCTGGAATTGGGAATTCTTCCCTCACACTATTAGAGAATGGCTACATTGCACCGCCCACTGGACCTTTGACTCTTGATCAATTAAGATATAGACATGAACATAACATTACTATGATGGAGATTGTTGTTGCTCTAATAGATGTCGAGTTTGAAGATATCAAAGATTGCACTACTACTAAGAATATGTGGGATAAACTTGCTCAGGTTTATAGTGGTGATACAAATGTCAAGAGAGCTAGAGCTGAAAGTTTAAGAGGAAGATTTGATGATATGAAGATGAAAGAAGGAGAAAATATTGTGCAGTACACAAATCAAATAAAGGAGGTAGTTCAGGCTATCAGAGGATCTGATGGTGTTATTGATGAAGATACTGTGGTAAGCAAAATTCTAAGGACTTTATTACCTGTTTATGCAATCAGAATATCTGCAATACATGAAAATAGGTCAGCACCTAATAGTACTCTCACTCTTGATAATCTAATTGGAAAGCTAACAACTTTTGAACTAAACAACTATGATAATAGTGTTGTACCGACTATTGAATCTACTTTTATGACTTCTCTGAAGATCGGTAAGTCTAGTAGTATAAATAATAAGGATGATAGTGATAGCAATACTGATGATGAGCTTGATGAGCTTGAAGCTCTTATGGCTAGGAGATTACCTAAAGGAAAAGGCAGATATAGAGGCAAATTACCTTTAGCATGTTTTAACTACAAAGAAGTTGGTCATATTATTGCTAGATGTCCAAACAGGAAGGAAGATGATAGAAACAAGGACCGATCTAGTGAAGGAAGCTATGGGAGAAGAGGCAATAGAAGTTATTGACACTACAACAGAGACAACTGAGACAATAATGATAAAGGCAAAAAGGTACGTTACATTGCTAAAGAGAATGAATCTGATTCTAATTCAAATGATGATGTAGAAGTAGTATTTGTTGCTATGAAGGATGATTCTGAGGAAGAAGAAAGGTATGTAGAAACAATACTAATTTCTAAGGTTAATAAAAATGAGACATGGATCATTGATAGTGGTTGTACACATCATATGACTGGTGATGAAGAAAAATTTGATCATCTTGAGCAATATAATGGAGGATCTGTAAAAATGGGTAATGATACACCTTGTATGGTTAGAGGAAAGGGATCCTTACTGATAAATGATATAATCCAATGTGATAATTCTTATTGGGTAGAAGGACTAAACTATAATTTGCTAAGTGTGGCACAGCTAAACAATTCAGGTCACTGAGTAGCTTTTGAGAGCAAGAAAGTAAAAATATTTGATGATGGAGGAAGACTTGTTGGATTAGGAGCACAATCAAAAGGTAACTTATTTTATCTTGATAATGCAGAGTCTTCTTGTTTAATGATGAAAAATGAAGATGCTTTGTTATGGCATAAAAGGTTATGTCATGTAAACTTTGATAACATGATTAAGATCAGTAAAAAGAAAAAGGTTAGAGGTATGCCTAACTTATCAAAGCCTGATCATGTTATGTGTCATGAATGTCAGAAAGGTAAAATGACAAAATCTAGTTTCAAAAGAAAAGATTATTCAACAAATAAAATACTTGAGTTGCTTCACACCGACCTATGTGGTCCCATGAGAACACAAAGTTATTATGGAGATAGATATTTCATTCTTTTTTCTGATGATTACACTAGATTGATAATTGTCATGTTCTTGAAAGAAAAATCAGAGGCATTTAAAATGTTCAAGTGGTTTAAAGCAAAAGTAGAGAAAGAGACTGGTAAAGAATTGAAATGCTTAAGATCTAACAAAGGAGGTGAATTTATTTATGATGAGTTTACTAACTATTGTAATGAGCATGGTATAAAAAGACAGGTCTCTACACCGAGAACACCTCAGCGGAATGGAATTGTTGAAAGGAGGAATAGGTCAATTGTTGATTACACAAGAATACTGATGATAGAGAAAAATGTTGCTCAGACATACTGGAGAGAGGTAGTTAGCATAGCTGTTTATGTTTTGAATCGAGTACAGTTGAAGAAGGACACTAACAAAACAACCTATGAGTTATGGTCTGGACACAAACTCACTGTAAGTTATTTCAAAATTTTTGGAAGTAAATGCTTTATTCTGAAAGATGAAATAAATGGAAAGTTTGACTCAAAAGGTGATGAAGGGATATTTCTTGGATATTCCACTAAAAGAAAAGCATACAAGTGTCTAAATAAAGTTACTAATAAAATGATTGAAAGTGCTAATGTCGGGGTTGATGAATTTGATGACAAGAATGTAGAAGAAAGCACAAAGGAACTAGAAGACTAAGGTAGATTCACATACATTGAACAACCAGAGTATCTACCGAAGCCACAGATAGTGACAATCGGTCAGCAGAAAAACAACACTGAGGAATAGGAAAGAGAAATTGACGAGCAGGAAGGACCTACCAAGCAAGCAAATGAACCTGAATAGGATGAACAAGAAAGAAGAGATCAGATACTAGAAATATTTGTCATGAGACATCATCCTGAGAACCAAATCACTGGCAACAAGCAAGTTGGCATACAAATGAGAAGTAAGTCAAGATAAGGTACATGCTTAGTTTGTGAATATGAACCGAAAAATGTTAAAGTTGCATTAGATAATGAAGAGTGGATAAATTAAATGAATGAATAAATTAAATAGATAGAGAAAAACAAGACATGGACCTTAGTACCTAGACCTAAGGATAAGAATGTTATCGGTACTAAGTGGATCTTTAGAAACAAGCTGAATGAAAATGGAGAGGTTACAAGGAATAAAGCCAGACTAGCATGCAAGGGGTATGCACATGAGGATGGAATTGATTATGGTGAGACCTTTGCACCTATTGCTAGACTAGGAGTTTGAATTTTACTAGCCTATGCAGCACATAAGAAATTTAATGTTTATCAAATGGACGTTAAGTCTGCATTTCTGAATGGCATACTTGAAGAAGAAGTCTACATAGAACAACCAGAAGGGTTTGTAGATCCAGACAAGAAAGATATGGTATATAGATTACATAAAGCTTTGTATGGTTTGAAGCAAGCACCAAGAGCCTGGTATGAAAGGCTGCATACTTATTTGTTAAGTATTGGATTTGTACAAAGTAGTGAGAATAGCAATTTGTATATGAAAGGAGATACTGATGATACTATTCTAATTGCTGAAATATTTGTGGATGATATTATCTTTGGAGGAAAGTATCACATGTAAATCATTTGCTGATGAGATGAGAAAAGAGTTCAAAATGTCTATGTTTGGAGAGATTAAGTTCTTTCTAGGACTGCAGGTTATTCAGCAAAGTGATGGGATATTCATCACACAATCCAAGTATATAAAAGAAGTATTGAGAACATTTGGCATGGAATATGCTAAACCAATTGGAATACTGATGGTCATAGGCTAAAAATTAACTAAAGAGGATGAAACTATAGAGGTGAACCAGACACTGTACTGATCTATGATTGGTAAGTTGATGTATGTAGTACATAGTAGACCAGATATAGTACATGTTGTGGGGATTGTTGCAAGATTTTTTGCAAATCCTAGGGAGTCACACATGGTTGCTACAAAGAGAATCTTAAGATACCTGAAGAAAATAGAGGATTATGGATTATGGTATCCTAAGGAAGGCAAGTTTGAACTCAAAGTCTACACCAACGCTGATTGGGCTGAAAATGTGGATGACATAAAAAGTACAATCGGAGGAGCATTTTTCTTCAATGAAAGACTTGTTACTTGGACAAGTAAGAAGCATTCTTGTATTTCCTAGTCTACAACCAAAGTAGAGTATGTTGTTGCTGCTACAAACTATTCAAATATTGCATATATTAAGAAAGTTTTGGAAGGTATGAATGAGGTAATCACTAATTCGATGATTATATATTGTGATAACACTAGTGCTATAAACATTTCAAAGAATCCAATGATGCACTCAAAAACAAAGAACATATCTATCAAGTATCACTACTTAAGAGAACAAGTACAAGAGAAGAAAGTGAAGCTAGAATTTGTTACATCTAAAGAGCAACTTGCAGACATATTTACAAAGCCTCTACCAAAAGATACATTTGAATACTTGAGGACTAGACTTGGGGTCCATCCCTTGTCTACCGATCACTAATGTGATCTAGAGGTTGCACCAGCCTAATCTTATTAGAAGATCAATCATGTTGATGCAACATAGTTCACACTTTGGATTTTTGTCTAAGGTTGTGAAATATTTGAGAAACCAGTGGCATAATCAGTATACTGAGATATAGTAAATGAACCGGACAATAGTGAGTTAATTGGCTACTACAAGAGCAGTATGGTTTATGTTTTCTCTTTGGCATTGTTGTCAAAGGGAGAGATAAACAATATGATAACCGAGGAGAATACTGGAACATCTATCTAAGGGAGAGACAATTTGAGAAGATAAAGGGAGAGATAAACAAAAGGAATCTGAGAGCTGCTAAAGATCATATCTACATAAGATAGTCTGCACTTACAATGCTATTATGTAATGTAGTGATTAAACATATTTAGCTAAGGGAGAGCTTACCAAGCTACAACATTTTCTTACAGAGTTGTAGAATACATGTTTGGTATGTGTATGGTATACTTCATATTTCTTGAGTTGCCATCAATTCCAAAGGGAGAGATTGATGAACTACAACTGATTGAGAACCTGATTGAAGAACTTCAAGTGATTAGAGATCACCGAACACTGAACTGTTATGTAAGATAATTGAATCAATTTTATGTTGTCATTGATGTCAACTAGTTTTGACAATACTTATCATGGAGTTGCAAACATCTACACATCTATAGAAGAGAAGAGAAAGATGAAGAACTGAGATATCTACATTGAGGAAGATGGATATGATAGATGAGGATAAGGAATACTCTTGGTAACTTATTGATGAGTCTATGACTTCATATTGTTGACTTGATTATGTTGCATTAATCTATTATGAATTTGGGAGAAAAATGTTATAAAGTAGTGTGGTTAGTTAATGAAGCATTCCAATATACACCGAGCAATGTAGTGTATACTGAGCATAGTATAAACTAAGCTTGTGTTCACCGATGCATTTCTTTTTTAATCGAGAATGAACAAAAGAACTAAATGATTAGTTTAGCCAAAACAATTGATGAGCTAGAAAGCACCTCGTGATCAGAGTGGAAAGATAAATTTTGTTACGAGGCCAACAGCTAGCAAAATTAAAGGAAGATCTAAAGGATAGAATTGAAATGTGTTACTAACACATCAGCCGAGGAAGGTTTAAGCGGCAAAATCAATGAAGGTGATTAAGCGGCAAAATTTGATGGATGAGAAGAAAATGGTTTACTTGTCTATTTAAGAGACTAGGGTTTTATTATGAAACTTATGCCAGAGGAAAGAATACTACAGAGATATCATGTGAACAAGCTTCATGCATGCCTGATCAAACTAGTTAAGGAGAACTGAACTACAGAGATTATCGAGCGTAAGAAAGCTATAACCGAGAGACAGTAAGTTACTGAATATTGTTGAACAAAATTGATATATTGATAAGAGGATTTGAATGAGCATAATATAGATCTGTACATCTGCAAAAGAAGTTGTATTGTAATCAGATCACCTGCTATTACAGTTTAACCATTGTCATCAGATAAATCTCTTAAACGAGTAGACTAGAAAGTCTTGTAATGTCATTCATAGAATGTACATTTGTTATCCTATCAACCCCATAGTGAATGCTAGTTGGACGATAACGGTTAGTGTTAAATCCTCTAACAAGGTCACACCTTATAGTGTGTTTTGTAACCTTTAATAGGGTTGGCTCTTCACCAAGCTCACTTCAGAAGAGTGAACAATTTTGGGTTACCAGTCCCAGGTGGTTTTTCCCTTTATAGGGTTTCCACATTAAATCTCTTGTGTTATGTGTTGATTGTGATAATTTTTGGATATCATAATTTACATGTTGCATATTTGATTTGATCGGTAGTTACTATAAGTTATTAACTGGTAATTGGTAAAAGCACAGATAGTTTACTATTCTATATTACCGAGCTCTAGAATATTGTTTAAATTGTTTTTGGATATACATTTTGTATTTGGGACTATTGATAACTGATTCACCCCCCTCTCAGTTATTCTAACAAAAAAATAAGGACTAATCACATTGATATAACCTCACCCATAAGTTGATAAGAGAAAAATGAGTGAAATCCATTAATACAACCTTACCCAAGAATTGCCTTAAAAATTGCAAAATACATTGATATAACCTCAAACGGGATTTATCAATTTTAAAAAAGAAAAATAGATTCATTTAAACTTGTCCACAACTTGTCATGAAAAAAATATAAAAATACATTGATTTAAACCTTATCCAAGATTTATCAAAAAAAAAACATAATAAATTAATTTATCCTCACCCAAGATTTACTAAGAAAAAGAGCATAACAAAACAAATTCACATAATCTCATCTAAAATTATCAAGACAGAAGGGAAAAATATCTTCAAATAACCTTGCCCAAGATTCTCCAAGAAAATAAATGCAGAATATAGGGATACAATTTCACCTGATAGCTACCAAAAAAACAAAGCAAAAACCATTGGTAAAACTTCACTCGGAGATTTAGCAAGAAATAAAAAATCAATATAAATTCATATTGGATACAACACATGTCTATAAGGGAACTCACTCAATTTGGTAAGATGACAACTCATAGGGTGTCCAAAAAATGGTCAATTAACTAGAGATATTAAAGTAAGAAATAAAGTCAATATGCTTAAACTGACATAGGCATTTTCCTTTTATAACCATGTGTCCTCGACCTAAATTTACATATACACTAGTGTGTGCATAAACCTCACAACACTCATTTATTTTTGTGTGATTCTTTGGATATTAAGGGGGAATATATAATGCTTCAGCTCAATAAAATTCACATCGACGTGTCTAGGATCCATGCCCTCTCTCCATCCTAGTCATTAGAATATGAGATGAAGCTCTGTAAGATGTCTTTCATATCGAAACCTATCATTGCCTCTAATGCTTTTAGATGGCACAATCTCTTTGGTGACATCATAGGTACAAGAATGCTTGTAGAACTAATAACAATCCTACCAAAAAAATCTGAGTCCTCTAAATATGCTTTGAGTTTAAATAAATATTTTTTTAATTGCCTTATTTATTTTTCCTTCTAGAGAAAGTAAATGAGAGTAGCCGAAAAATCCCAAAAGGAATAAAATCTCAAAGTAGCTTCAATTTCCAATAGGAATTATCTAGGATCAATCATTTAAGGTCTTTTTTTATCATCCCTTTTATATACTAGCATTTAAATGGAACATTAAGCATAGTAATAATATGCTTAATCTATTGGATGAAAAACATGCGAAAATGCAAAGGATATGAAAACAGTGAAGGTTAGCGGCAAAACAAAGGCAGATTAAAGTAGGGTTCCTACATCATAAGAAGGAAATGGCAATAAAAGAGGGAAATCTTGCTGCAAAAATTCCCACGGCTGCAAGCTTTGTGGCAACTGAAGAAATTGACAAGGAATTCACCGGTTACTGCTTCAACTACTATCTTTATGGTCATAAATAGGTGGAATGTAGGAAGCTGGATATGTGTTCAGACCTAATTATGAACACTTAAAGAATTTCATTAGCAAGCAAAAGGAAAGAATCTTATTAGCTTCGGTTTATTAGAATAAAGGGTTAGAAAGAAAGGAGTCCTGCTCCAATATAGAGACCTCGGCCTATTATGGGAATCTGGCTCGGAGTAAGGTTTCATCTCATACCATTTTTAGTGTTCATTCTTTGGATAAGAAAATTGAAATATTCTCAAAAACCAAATATGTAGCAAATAAATTTTTCAATCCTGGGACCGCTAAGGCTTATAAATCTAGAAATGTTCCAATTTTTAACTCCTATGAACCCCATTCTGCTTTGGGGGAAGGTGGATTTATAAAAGCTCAGGCGTCTCCCGGGTGTTTGAAGGGTAAAAAGTCTGAATGGTACACTGTCAAGGAAAAAAAAAATGTAAGAGTTATACCATCAGATCTCAGTGATAATGTTATATTATTGCATAATTCTTTTGAATTGCTTAACAAAGATCAATTTTCTTCAAGATCTGGATTATATACGCCCATGCATAAAAGAACTAGGGTTTTGAAAGGTAAGGGTTTCTCTAGGGTACAGTCACATTCAGACGGTGCTAAACCACACCCCATCGAAAAAATACCCTACCCTTACCTTGGCAAAACCATGGCTTCACATGAGGCAAAATCCAAAAATATTGATAATTCGGTACTATCTAATCTTGACAAATATGCGCAAAATAATATGCAAGAAGGTTTCAAACATAAATCTATTAGCAATCATGAAGTTTATTACCCTCCCCATCAAAGATGGAAGAAAAAGAATCTTCCACACAAGACACATCCAAAAGTGGGTATGTTAGACTATGATTTAAATTTGTCTCTTAATGGACAACGCAGGGTAGTTTATTTGTCCCCTCACAGGTGTAGTAGCAATCTCAATAAAGATCATCTTAAGATTAGAGAAAATTATGGCTTGAATTCTGATGTGCTCTATTTAGATAATGTAGGCATTAAACAACAACATGAGTATTTTGCAGAAACAGGTATTATATGCAAGTGGAATGGAACATGAGCTTCTATTTCTGACATTATTGAAGAGCTGATATCTCAATTACCCAGTGAGGTAAGTACTATAATTCTTATGGATAATTTCATTTTTATAGATTGTAAGAGTAGTAAACTAAAAAATATTATTATGAATGATAAATGCATTATGTTTAGGAAAATTTCCTTCTCTATGTTTAATTGGATTCCCCTCTTCAATCCAATAAATCTTGAAGACTTCAAGGTTGAAAAAGCTATCTCTCTCAAAAATTTACCTTTGGAGCTATCTGGCCAAGAAATTATCAGTAATATAGGAAATAAGATTGGAAGCTTCATTAGAATTGTTGAAGATAAACATAATCAATCTGAAAAGACCATCATTGTTGAGATGAATTTTCATCAGAGTTATGTTCCTTCCATACATTTATGTTTCAATTCTAACTCAATAATAGTTAATCCTATCATTATAGAAGATTACATTGAAACTAATAATGTTAATAGAAAGGATGCTTATCATACAGTTTTTGAAAATACCTCCTTGTATAAACAAAATAGTTTGGATATTGAGGTAAAATTCTATAATGATAAGGGTGGCTTTATTATTACAAATTCAAAGGAAAAGAACACAGTTAGGCTCTCTCCATCCCCCAAACATACCCCATTGGTTAAATCTAAATGTATGATTAACACTGAAGGTACTTATTCTTAGGATATCTGGGAAGTAATATCTCCAGTTCAAAATTTTGAACCTGAAATGGACAAACATACTAACAACAATAATGTCAATCTTAATATGGAATCATTATATGCAATCGATGATAAAGAACTATGTCTTCAAGATGTGGAAGTTAATGTGAATAGCACTTCCCCCTTACAGACTCTATATGCCACCGAGAAGGACCCTCAGTTGGATCTCAATATGAAAGAAATTAATCAGTCAATATCAGATCAGGGATCTAAAGAAGAAAATCGTAATCAGGAAGACAAGATAATCACTAATTATTTAGGAGAAACTGTGACTAATGAGTTGATGGACTTGTTCATTGAGGAAATATGTGACAAGGAAGAACTGTTACTACAGAAAGAACTTTTGATAGAAAATATTTTGTCAATCAGAAAGGATGGAAAAATTGAAGAGGCATCAATGATGCAATAGCAAGAGGGGGCGGGAATAACATTCTCAATCCCTATAGAAATGGAAACCCTGAATGAGGACATGTTTGATAATATAAATAATTTAGTAGAGATGTATGGACAAGAGATCATAGATCAAGAAGATTCCCCTATTCTTGTAGAGGAAGATCAAAGGATCATAGATCAAACTGATAAAACTACCAATAGGTCTCTATATATTAAAAACTCAGAGGCCAATAAAGACTCTATTATTGGCCTATTTGGGATAACAAATGAGGACAGATAGCTTGGAATTGCTATAAATAAGGGAGGCTTAAGTTGCCCCAACATCAACAAAATTAAAAAAAAGAGAGGAAGGAAATCCTCTATCGAATTAAGAACCTTAGCTGGCAATGCGAGTAACCGGCAGAAAATTGCTGACATTTTGAATAATGGGAAGGGGAAGTGCTTTCCCCATGATCAATGAAAGTCACATCATGGAATGTTAGGGGATTAAATGCCCCTAACAAATAGAGACTAATAAAAAGATATTTAAAAAACTTTGAATCAAAAATTATATTGTTACAAGAAACTAAACTTAGTAAGGATGAAAGTGTCAAGTTTAGTAGTAAATTAGGAATCTGGATATCGGAAATTGTTATATCTAAAGGATCTTCCGAAGGCCTAGCTGCCCTGTGGGATCCCTAGAAAGTCTCAGCCCAAATTACATCCAGGAATAATAATTGGATGGTTTTGGGAATTAATAGCTTTAAATCCAACTTAAAATTTAAGTTAATCAACATATATGGGCCTATTCAGAATGAAGAGAAAAGAAAAGTGTGGCAGGAAATTCAATCCATACTACAAGCAAAAAAATTAGAAACTCACATAATAGGGGGTGACTTTAATGCCATCCTAGATATCAAAGAAAAATTTGGAGGATCACAATTTATTTCACAAGCACAAAAAGATTTCAGTCAATGGGTTATAGATAATCATTTAATCAATATTAACACAAACAATGGCATTTTTACTTGGAACAATAGAAGATCTGGTTTTAGCCATATTGTAGAAAAACTTGATAGATTTTTTATTAGCAGGGACTCTATTAACTTCAATTAGATAGTAAATGCTGAAATTTTCCCTAAGGCAGGATCTGATCACTATCCAATTAGGCTCTCTATAAGAGAAAGCTGCAAACCATCCAGAAACCCCTTTAAATTTGAATTTATGTGGTTCCAAAACTAGGAATTTATTTGCCTCTTGGAACAATGGTGGAATCAAATCTTGATAAAAGGATCTAAAATGTATAGTTTAGTGGCAAAACTCAAAATTATAAAAAACAAAGCTCTAGAATGGAATAAGAATAATTTTAATAATATTTTTGAAGAAAAAACTCAAATTGAACAAGAATTAGGGAAGCTTAATAATAGTAATAGCTCAAGGTATGAATGAAATTCACTACCTCAAAGAAAAAGAGCTTATGTCTAAATATAATGTGATTCTACTTAAAGAAGAAATCTTCTAGAAACAAAAATCTAGAGAATCATGGCTAAAGGAAGGAGATAGTAACATGAAATTTTTTCATAATACCACTAACTTTAAAAGGAGCATTAATAGAATCTCAAAAATTAAGAATGGTGAGGGACAATTCATTGAAGATCCAAACCAAATCTCAACCTTATTCACGCAATTTTATCAATCCCTTCTCAATAATACTGAAGTTGTTGACCTTAAAGCTCAGAATGAAATGCTAGAGGCTATCCCAAAATTGATCTCGGATGCAGATAACAAGATGATGAATAGTAAACTATCTCTGGAAGAAGTCAAAACAATGGTATTCCAACTTCATCCAGATAAAGCCCCTGGACCGGATGGGTTTCAGGTGGGTTTTTTTCAAAAATGCTGGCACTTTGTGGGTAATGAAGTTTGGCAAGTAGTAGAAGCGACAAGAAATTTGGGATCCTTATTATCTAAAATAAATAACACTTTCTTTACATTAATCCCCAAGAAAGATGATTGCACGGATCTAGGGGACTTTCGACCTATATCTCTTTGCAACACCATTTATAAGGTTCTATCAAAATGTTTGGCCAACAGACTCAAAACTCTCCTTCCTATTATTATCTCAAAAGAATAGACAGACTTCGTTGCCAATAGATCTATCTTAGATGGGATTATAATAGCCCAAGAAATAGTTCACACTACCCGACTAACTAAGGATCCAAGTATGCTAATTAAAATTGACATCCAAAAAGCCTATGACAAAGTAGATTGGAGATTCCTCTGCAAATGTTTTGAAGCCTTTGGCTTCTCCAAACAATGGATTAATCTTATTTTCAACTGTATCTCCACCCCTAAAATTTTGATTCTTATCAACGGCACCTCGAAAGGTTTTCTTAGTATCTCTAGAGGTATTAGACAAGGAGACCCATTGTCCCCCTTTCTATATGTGATCATGGCAAAAGCTTTAGGTAGAATGATAACCAAGAAACAATTGGAAGGTAAAATAATAGGTTTAAAGGCATCAGAAAATATCCCAAATATTACTCATCAACAATTTGCTGATGACATGATTCTCCTGAGTTCAGCCAATTGTCAAGAAGCTAAGGCCTTTAGAGATATCCTATATCTTTATGGGAAGGCTTCAGGTCAACAAGTTAATCCTAATAAATCCAAAAATTTCTTTATCAACACCACACCGAAAATGGAAAAGAAAATTTGCAACACGTTGGGTTACAATATTGGCAAGTTCCCTTGTAAGTATTTGGGAATTGACTTAGACAAAGGTCTTCTTTCCTCCAAGCTTTGGCAACAAGCGCTTACAAAAATACAAAACAAATGAAGCTCTTGGAAAGGAAGATGGCTCACAAAAGCAGGAAGAACAACTATGATTAAATCAATCCTATTAGCCATTCCCACGTATCACATGTCAGTTCTCCCTCTTTTGATTAACATTAAAAATAGTTTAGATAAAAATTTTAGAGATTTTTACTGGCAAGGCCCATCTGAAGAGAAAAAATTAGCCCTACTTAAATGGGATACCCTATGTAAACCAATTTCCAAGGGTGGTCTGGGTATTAAAAATCTTCAGTGGAAGAACAAAGCTTTAGGCGCAAAGCTAATATGGAGGCTATATAAGTAATCAAATAGTAAATGGGCCTCAATATTATTGCATAAATACATCCCAGATGTAGACCCTATTAATATCTTTAGGGCTCATTCACACGTAAAAGGATCCCAGATTTGGAACTTTATTAAGCAATCTAGAGGGATTATTAGTAAATTTCTCACTTGGGATGTAGGTAAAGGGGATAAAGCACTTTTTTGGGATGATTCTTGGGCTGGTCTATCCCCCCTTAATAAGTTGGGTTTCTCACAAAACTTTATGGATGAATGTAAGAATTCTATAGGCCTATATCTAAAAGACTACTTGAGCATTGAAGTAGATAAAATTTGGAAAACCATAGATTGCATATCCTCTTTTAGCCTGGAGGGCCAGAAACTTATGGGTGTTCTCAAGGATAGAGAAATTGTATACAAAAATACAATAGATAAAGTAATATGGGTAGGTTCTAATAATAGAGAATACTCTGTTAAGGAGGGTTATAAGTCTATAGTTTTTGAGCACAACATGGATAATTTAGATATGCCCTTGAATCTTTGCTAGAACAAAGCATGTCTTCCTAAGGCTGGAATGTTTTTATGGGCAGCTATGCAAAAGAAAATCCTAACAGTAGATAGACTCAATAAGTTGGGTTTTGAGGGGCCATCTAGATGCCCCTTATGTGAGAATCATATAGAGGATGTTAATCACCTTCTTCTTAATTGTACTTATACCCAAAATTTTTAGAGCTGGTTACAATAGTGTCTCGATTGGAAATCTGCTCTTCAACCTGATCTTCTTAGTACCCTTAAAGCTTTGCCAACTCTTTTCAAAGACAACTTATATAAAGATATATGGACTATCTTGCCCTCCATTTTAGTTTGGGAAGTATGGAAAGAATGGAATAGAAGGATCTTCACGAGTCAAAAATTAGAATGGAAGACTATCATTAATAAAATAGAAACATCAATCATCAAAATTATTAATAGCAAAATTCGAGACCTATTATGCTATGAGGAGTCATTTAAAAGCTGGGATAACAAGATAAGGTTAAAATGGCCTAAGCTCGATATTCCGCCTCTCTATGGTAAAGGAGGTATCAAATCAAAAATAGACAGATCTAATTGTATATGGAACCCTCCTAGTGAAGGGTGGTACAAACTAAACTTCGATGGGGCCTCGAGAGGGAACCCCATTATAGCAGGTATTGGGGGGATCATTAGAAATTGGAAGGAAGAGGTTATAGCCAAATTTTCCTGGCCCATTAACCCCACTACAAACAACATGGCAGAGTGCAAAGTTGCACTAGAAGGTCTAAAACTATGTAAGAAACTCAATATTTCAAAACTAATCATAGAAGGGGATTCGCAAATTATCATTAACCCTATATGAACCAAAAAGACACCAAATTGGACTCTAAATTTGAAAATAGAAGAAATTAGTCTAATCTTGGAGAATATACCCGAATATGAAATCAAACATACCTATAGGGAAGGCAATAAAGTAGCAGATATGCTAGCAAATCAAGGAGCTAATGGAGTTATAATAATGGATTATTATGTCTAAGCTTAATACAAAGAGTAGGATTAATGATGTATCCCTAGTTTGTATTGTAGATTCTCCTTAATATTAATTTTAAATCTTGTTATCCGTTACTTTGATATTTCGCTTCATAGATAGATTAAATAAGGACACTGTTATTAGTTCCAATAGTAATAAATTAACATTAGCCACAAATCAGTAATAGTATTGTTGATCTTATAGTATAATATATTAAAGCAATGTATTAATGTTGATAATATAACAAAGGTTGGCAAATAACTTTCATTTCACTAATTTTAGTAATCATTATATTTATTAAAGCATA
Source organism: Chamaecyparis obtusa (assembly GCA_027943335.1). Lineage (NCBI taxonomy): Eukaryota > Viridiplantae > Streptophyta > Pinopsida > Cupressales > Cupressaceae > Chamaecyparis > Chamaecyparis obtusa. The sequence continues at coordinate 5,355 of BSBK01005160.1, read as the reverse complement.
CTAAGAGTTATAATATAACCCTCAATTAAATCTTACAACATAATATGGTAATATCTAATCATGAATTAGATTAATACAAACAAAAGGATTTATGCTGTATCCCTAAATATCAAGTTTTAATCATCCTTAATATTAATCTCTAATTATAGCTTTCCCTTACCCTATTATATTGTGCTCCCCTCAGGGCTCACAAGGAAGAAGCTTTGTTCTTGTATACAGATGTAATGATTATCAGTTATTGTGGTCCTACCTAAGAACAAAGGTGCATATAGATAATTTTTCATCTGAATAGAGTACTGCAGTATTTTTTGGCCATTATTATTAACAGCACAATCTAGGAATAGATTGTGATGTTAATGATAAGATTCTTATAAAGTATTTCTCACTTGGTATATGTTAATTTGGGAAGATCGTACTTGAAATAATCCTCCCCTTTCTTTATAAGCTCGAAAACTTAAACCATGACTATCCTTGAAAGGAGCATATATCGAACGTGGGACATTTGGTCTTTACCTGTCACCTTTCCAAGTTAGACTCTCATTCTAATGAGTAATAAATCCCACCTATTTCAATTATATCAGGAGTATGATTATAACATGAGAGTAAGGCACTTTCTAGAGCAACAATTAAGATCATAGGAAAGTTCAAGACCATAGAGTGAAGTTTCCGGTATATTCTAGAAAGCTCGTTATGAATAATATTTATTTAGATAGTCCGGTAATTAGCACTATTAGGACAAAGCATGGAGACTAGACTAATTACATTCTATACCAAGAGTGACCAAGCTATGGCCTTCAGAGGGCTCATCTTTCTTGAAAGATGGAATCAAATTTTGAAGCCTTTTTCGGATTCAACTAGAAGGGCAGTGGAAAAATCCATTGGAGATCATTTCTTTAGCAATGAATTCACTTACAAAACTAATGGTGGAGTTATAGGTCAATTTATTTCACTCTTGATATTTGCTGGAAAGAACAAGAAGGATATCATCAAGGTAGCAAAGGAAATATTTGCAGAAGATCACCTCGGAGGTCTAGAAAATATGGTGCATTGTGTGGATAACAACCTTACCATTCCCTATCTGGAACTAACAATGCAGACTAATATGGAAGATTTGGATAGGATTTCATAGTCCCAGAGAATTCTGATGATGTACTTCAAGGATGAAGATTGCTTTGACATGCATTGGCCAGAAATGGTCAGAAACATTGAATTCCTATACAAGGAAGTACTGGTTGAAGAAGTTGAATCAATTTGGATCCTTAATTATTGGAGAGAGGAAGGATTTGTGATGCAGGAACATCCTGGGTGTAAGAGAAATCTTGCATCACCCAAAAAAAAGTATTTCTATTTTTATATTCAATAAGGGTTATTTTGTACAGAGCTGCTATTTATGGAAAGTTACTATTTTTGGTAATTTTCATATGTGCTCAGAATGATCTGATTTCTTTCTTGGAGGTTCATTTTGGTCATATAAGTCTGCCAGTAAAGTTTCATTGCTAGATCAAGTGTATATTGGAAGATATTGAGGATTTTCGGTATTGGCAGCAGGGTACAAAAACTTTGAACTCAGTTTTGAAGGCTTTAGAGGCCCTGGATGAGGTCAAAAATTTGGGTGACAGGTGCTTGCATGGGTCAAGCCTGTAGAGCACTTTGTGGCATTTCCGAAATGGGGTTATAATAGCCGATCGGGTCAACTGGTGATGACTTATGGTCTTCGGAAGTTGGGCCACCTGAAATGGCAGAAAATAATTTTCTTCAAAATTTTTGTTCGGGCTTCAAAGGCTATCTTGAGCCGACTATGATGTAATAAAATTTAAAATAAAATAATTCTAAGTTTGGTCGGCCTTATTGGCTAAAATTCTGGAACCTTCCCAGGCGGTGGAAAATTGCCTATATAAGGAAGGCTGTATTATTGTCTTAGGCAGTTCAGAATAGTTCTGGGTATTGATTTGAGGCTTTGTCCTACAGAATATTGTAAGGAATTCCCATGTGGCTTTGCATATTGTAATTCTGAAAGTTTGTAATTCCACATTTGTGGAGACAATAAGAAGCCAATTTTCTGTTCTTGCATATTATTGTTGTTGTTTCTCTATTTCTGTTATGTGTTTGTGGTATTAAGGGGAGCACCCTTCATCAATTTGACATTCATGATTGCCTCGACAATACTACTCCTACAAACCTACATATTATGGCACCTGAAGTGCCCAGATGCACTAGGTGGAATAAGAAGGGCCTGGAGGAGGTAGAATGCATAGTTGTTATGGTGAAAGGTGACAGTGCTTGGAAGTGCACAACTGTGCAAAAGATCTGTGACTAATCTAGTAAGTTTGGATTTTCTAGGTAGATTATCCATGGAAGTATATACGCTATCCTAGGTTAACTAAGTAAGAGTTTAGTTTCTGCACTGTTTTGAAATACTAGTCTATGAACATAGTTTTCAAGGATATAGCTAATACTTGGATCTTATGTACAATTATGACTTGAGATTAAGCTTGTTTGATACTTTGATAATATGTAATTATATTAAAGTATTGATGTAAGTATCTGGTTCTATGGTATATGAAAAGCTATATGTTATTTATAAATTTTACTGTGCAATGTCTCATTAGTATTTAGTAGGGCTGAATTTTGTCTGTGGGTAACAATAGTAGTCATGGAATTATGGTATTAAATTGAAAGAATTCAAAATCTCTGATATTAATCTCAGTAGATATGGATAACATTTTCCTGAAACATCTATAAGGGATACTTTGGCTTTCAGATAAATTGTAATCCCAGTGGGTACTCTGTGACCTACAAAATATGGTAAGCATATGGATTTCAAAGCTGGCGGTTTGGATATATACAATGGATGC